>CM066038.1:390110430-390704674 GCA_033557465.1 Ichthyophis bannanicus | reverse complement strand
GTCTGCCGTTTTCCTGTTTCTGTGTACTAAGTTAGCAGTTTACAGTTGTAGTAAATCCATTAAAGTCAGACGTTCCAAAATAACGTTATGTTACAGGGCACTTGTAAAACCCAACTTCATCTGTCCTTTGGTTTCTCCCGCTCCTATGCTTGTTTGTGGAGAGAACTAGGGCCGATAGCCCCTCCCTTGCAGGTCACTGCAGACTACATACAGCAATTCAATGTTCCTGCAACACTCCCAATGGTATCATACAGTTCTGTCAGGTTTATGATATAAGCCAATACAGATACCTCCAGGATCTGGCATACCTCTTCTTGGTGTAATAACAGCCCATTTCTTCTAGTTCCTCAGATGTCAGAGGTGTCTCCTCTTTGTCCATTGGCTTTATTTCTGGCTGTGGCTCTGTGGAGGATGTCAGCTGTGAAATCCCAGGCAGGGGAAAACACTGCTCTACTTACTGGTGGAATTCCTCCCACTCAGTCTGATGCTCTCATCTCCCCCAACTCAGAAAGGTCCTGTATTATAGGCAGCTGTGGTTGCCTGCCCAACCCCAGCTACTCAGGGGACTCCCCTGTTCCACCTTCTGCTGTTTCTCTGTGAGTTTAACTCTCTCAGCAATTGGATTCTAGGGAAAGAAGCACATTTGACTCTGCTGCCAGTAAGACTCCTTTCTCCGGCCCTGTTCGGTGGTTCTGTCCTGCTATACATGCCATGAGTGCATGTAGGTGCTTAAAGGCCCACATCCACACTGATAGCAGTATGCTCTGTCGTTATCTTTGCAGGATGTGGAGGGCCCATGCTCCTGCCCTGCCAGAGATGTGGCACTGTCTTCCTGGACACTTAAGTGAGACAGAAGAGGATATGCTGGACACCTGGGGAGGGGGGTAGGGAAGAGAAGGGAAGAAGAGAGGAGATTCTAGACACTTTAGAGGATGGTAGGGAAGGAGAGAAAAGGTGATGGACACCCTGGAGGGTGTAGGGAAGGAAAGAAGAGACAATGGAAGAAAAACAGGATGAGGGAGAAAAACAGGGAAGAGAAGAGGAGATGATGGACAACTGGACAAGGGGGAAGGGAAGGGGACTTGTTACACTAGGGGAGGTAAGGTAGGGAAGGGAAAGTGAGATGCATGTCCGAAGAGGGAGCGAATGATATAAGCTACCCAGGGGGAGCAGGAACCTGATCTGTCTAGGTGAGGACACATGTCCAGGGGCAGCCCAATAATTGTTTCAAGGTGTTGACACCCTAGGTAGATCTTAAACCTTACACTCCCCCCTTGGCTGTCAAAATCTATTGTTTAGCTTTGAATGCCCAGCTCTTTTCTGCCTCCTCATAAATTGCAACCCTAGGCAACCATCTAGTTTGACCAGTGGTTGGCCCAGCCCTGCACATGCTGGTAGTTGCCTAGGACAATTGATATCTTTGGGCTGACCCTTGGTGCTTGTGTCTGATTTGATCATATTGCTTAGCCAGATGGGTACTTCCTCACTGCTGAACATTAAGTACTCCCCCTTAACAGCTAGAATCACTGTTGTATACTCCTGTGTTAGCATGTGCTAACACCATTAATGTTGTCCTAAAGTGACATACACAGTAACATAGTAACATTGTATATGACGGCAGATAAAGACCAGTATGGTCCATCTAGTCTGCCCAATAAGGTGGTTAGAGTGATTGTAACTGCTACTCCATGCAGGTCACCCCCTCTATGCCTGTGTTTAGGGTTGTACCTGCCTCTCTGTGTAGGTCACCTCCACCTCTATTTATTGAAGTACACAAGATATTTAAATTGGCTTTGATTTCACCTTGTTGCTATAAAGGGATCCACTGTGTCCGTCCCATGCCATTTTGAATTTCATCACTGTATTTGGCCCCACCACCTCCATTGGGAAGGCATTCCAAGCATCCACCATCCTTTCAGTGAAATAGTATTACCTGACATTGCTTTTAAGTTTACCACCTTGCAGTTTCTTCGTATGCCCAGCTTCCCCTTCTTTGAAAAAGGTTTGTTTGTTCATTAATATCCTTTAAGTATTTAAAGGTCTGTATCATATCTCTCTTGTCCCTTCTTTCCTCCAGGGTATACATATTTAAGACTTCAAGTCTCTTCTCTTACGTCTTCTGGCACAGACTCCAAATCATTTAGGTTGCCTTCCTCTGAACTGTTTCAAGTCTTTTTTTATCCTTTGTGAGCTATGAACACAATACTCCAAGTGAGACCTCACCAATGACTTGTACAAGGGCATTAACACTGCCTCCTTTCTTCTGGTTATTCCTCTCTGTATGCAGCCCAGCATCCTTCTGGCTTTGGCTATCGCCTTGCATTAGTGGCATTAGCACACATTAGTAACTCTAGCTGTACATTTTCAGCTTTGATGTTCTCCCTTAATAAGCTTAAATATTTCATCCCACACCTGTAATGCTATCATC
Source organism: Ichthyophis bannanicus (assembly GCA_033557465.1). NCBI lineage: Eukaryota > Metazoa > Chordata > Amphibia > Gymnophiona > Ichthyophiidae > Ichthyophis > Ichthyophis bannanicus. The sequence continues at coordinate 390,702,246 of CM066038.1, read as the reverse complement.
CTCTATCTGTTTTAAAGAAAGCTTACATCCAGGCAAAACACGCACATTGAGAGCATTTGCTTAACTACAGAAGAGCAGAAGAAGACAACAGATTCATCATGCTTGTGTTGCTATATTCCCTCATTTCTAAACAGATTATACAGGTTATAAAACATCAATAACATAAATTGACATGTCATACAGTATTCAGTCAGCATCCACTGATAGGCCTCCAAAGAAGCCCGAAGATAGCCAGAAGATGTAAGACGAGTTCAACAGTAAAGGGCACTATGTCAAGTGCCCAAAGCATAAATCATAATATAGGTAAGAAGGAATTGGTACAAATGGGTAATTTAAAGGGCCATTATTCATGCAGAAAATCTAACTGGTGTGCATAAACCCTATAAACTGATCAGTGGCAGCACCTGCAATATGTTAATTTTTTCAAGCAACGTTTTTGACTACCTGTCAGACTACTTACTGTATGTAGTAAATATGTTATTTTGCCTGTGTTTGAAAATGTATATGAGATGAACTAAACGTCTCTGAAACTATAGCTGAATGAACATAAATGCAGACTAGTAAGTTTGACATTATTAGCACCAGTAGTTGAACATTGTGTGAAAAACGAACATGATACTTCAGATTGCGCTGAAAGTGATTGATTGAGTGCGGCCCAAAGTAAGGGGTGGCAATTGTGATATTTTGAACCAATGGGAAATGTTCTGGCTCCATTTGGTCTTAATGCGATGCCTGATTGGTGATTAATGTCATGTGATCAGTTTTAAAAGTCCCAGTAGCTATGTTATAGAGTGAACCGAGGAAAATGGATGCTCAGAAAAGGTCTAAAGTGCAGCTGTTTAATAGCAGTTTTATGGATAAGAATGATAACTGAGAAGGGAATTGTTCGCATTATGTTTTTAATTTCATAGAAGTATTGTAATGTGAAAAGAAATTATAAGTGATCCCTTTGTCCCTGCTGCAGGTCACGAAACATGAATTCATGTCAGAGAGGGGTCGTGCTAACAAGAGAAGAATACATTTCAGATTATATATAGACTATGAATGATGGACTATAATTTCATTTGCATATGAAAAGTATCAGAAATACAACTAATAATGGACTGATGATTAAAAAAGAAGGGAGTTTGTGAGATTGGATTACAATCCATTCTATGAGTCTCCTATGAAATATAATGTCCATTTGCAGATTAAAGTCAGGAATGGACTGAAAGTTGAAGAATTCATTAAATGTATGTTTAATTGATGATTCTGGTTATATTTGGATGATATCATTTAGATTTGTTTTTTGGCTCGCACCTTATCTTTGGTAGCTCAATGTGAGATACTGTTTCTGAATATAACTATCTCACAAGAGCTCACAAACTAAGGGACCCTTTTATTAATGTGTAATATTTTTTTGCCCTTAATGTGTGTTTTGAGTCAGAATTAAGACATGTTAGTTGTCACAGTACCACATTAATTATCAGCGGCATGGCCTACATATGCCCAACAGGTACCCTGCAAGCAAGACCCTTAGCACGAATTCCAGCCCTTGCCAATTATCACAGGTGCAACTCACTGTACCTATTGAGGTGGCATTAGTGCACCCGTGCTAATTGCAAGATTGACAGAGGGCAATATGTTCTGCCATGTTAAATGCAATGTGCTCTCCATGCCGACTCTCCACCTCTAGCCCACCCATTTCCTGCCCCATCACACAATTTGCAGTTAGGGTGGAAATTAGTACCGCTGGACCTTGCGCACAGTTAGTGTGCACAAGAAACACATTAGCTGTTTAACACATTTTAGTAAGTTTGTACAGTGCCTGAGATAATGGAGGGTGAAGTTACTTGCCCAAGGTCACCAGGACTCTCAGCAGATTTGAACCCCGGCATCTCTTGTTCTCAGATTACTCCTCCACTTCTCATTTTTTTTATTGAATCCATCTGCACAGATGCCAAGTTTTGCTTATTAAACATGCCTGTCAAGGAGATCAAATAGATCTGACACCCCTCCCCCCAGGTGTAAGTAGGATTAATAGGACCCATTCATCACTGATGTTTGTTGGGTAAGGGAACGGGTATGTCCGTAGCATGGGATTGACTCTGGAGTGTAGTTTGGCTGCCGCTTTGTCAGACAGTTTAATGCTTGACTTCTGTAAAAGTGCTCCCGCCACGCTGTACTGTGTTGTACTGTTCATGAAGGGTGTTACAAACTGTTATTTACTTGTATGCCCATGTTTTGTATTCCTCGCTTATATAAATAAAGTTACAAAAAAAAGACTCTTTTCATTCTCAAATCATTGGTCTTGCAGACTTAGCAAAATTTCACTGACAGATATCAGAAGTATCCTGATCTAGCTACACATTTTGGCCTGAAAAAAGGCTTAATAAAGCTATTTTGGGTCTTTGACAGTTCTGTTGGTTGGGAAGTTTGTTTCTCTTTCTTCTGAGTATTCTGCACTGTGTGACTAAGACACTGATTTTTTTTCCCTTCAGGTGAGCCTAGACACTTGTCAAAAATAGATCTTACCATTTTGCTAATAGATACATCATAGCTGAATTTCTTTCCTTCCCTCCAGAGCTTTACAAATTAGGACATTCCCAGGTAGACACACTAAAAAGACATTTGAAAGGCTGGTTTTTGCAGTTTATAACTTAACTTCCCTTCAATCGACAGACCGTCTTCCTGACCAAAGAAGAAATCAGGGTTTGTAGATGGCATTCTTAGTGGGTCAAATTTGACATGAAGATGCTCAAAAGATTCTAATTATTTCAAAATGCACTATCATCTCTCATGTGAGGCTGATCTATTTTTCTACTCACTTTTTAGAGCAATTTCTATTTTAATGACATATGCCCCACTATTGATTCAGGTGAGAAATTTCTACTGTAGGACAGAAGCCAGCAATTATACCCTGCTAAGCACATCAGCACAGTCCAGCTGGCACAATTAAAGAAATGGCTGATCAGTTCCAGTTATTGATTCAACTAACATGTTTTTTCACGGTCACTTCTTGTCTAATTAGTTTTTCTGCATTTTTTTTTCAGTATGAAAGCATACGTTTTCAGTCTTTTCCCAAACATCAGAGGGTAACTAGTCCTAGTTTCCCTGGATGAAGTAATGCTTCCATTCACTTACTTATCCATTAGAAAATCATAGATTTACTACTCTTGTGCGAATGGATCTGTTTATGAGACCATGTTGGATGTTTTATGGAGTTTTTCATGCATGGTACTGCATCAACCTTTAAAGAAGCACATTAACTGTTAGCACTGGCCAATTGCTATGTGGAAATTCGAAATGGGAGAAGGATAGGGACTGAGCAGCTAACAAGAAGGTCATTACTATTCAGTAACTGCTAACGTAGTGGATGACACTGTGCAGTTATCAATGCATCATTCTTCTGAGGCCCATCAAGCTAGTTAGGAAAGAACTATTTTTGCCTAAAATTCAGGTGGTAGTTTCTGACCCATACAAAGTGTCCTCCACAGTTTGTTTTTGTCTTAAACTGTGGGGACAACCACTCTGCAATCTCAGAGCCATCTGTGCAAGACTTAACATTGTATTTCCATTAAAGTTAATTTGCTGGGTAACTTTGACAGGGACGCATCAGGTAGTACCTCTGAGTCCCCTCCTTTATTGCCTTCTAGTGTCAGAAGAGAAACCTTCACTGTAGTTTCACCAGACAATGATATGAGGAACTCATTGTCCTTTGTATATGGTTTCAATTGCCTCAGTTATGCTGTTTAAGGAGTCAGCATTGCATGTTTTCCATGCAGTTGTTCAGGCCTCCCTTTCCAAAGGTCTGGGGCCACTGAATCTTCAGCGAGCCTCAGTTTATCCGGTGTTAAAGGATGAATCTGTGGATCGGTGTGATCCCAGTAATTATACGAGAGGTCATTTCTTCTCTGCTATTTTTGGCCAAGTTTATTGAGCAGATAGTCCATCATTACCTTGATGATTACCTGGAGAGGCAACAGATTTTGGACATTTGGTAGCATGGTTTCAGGGCTGATTGTAGCTCTGAGACCCTGCTTGCATCACTGACTGATGAAATATGTTGGGTTGGGTGATAGGACAGAAATTATCCTCATGGTTTTTAATGATCCAAAATCTGCTTTTGACTTGGTGGTCCCAGATATTCTGTTTAAATGACTTAATGAAGTAGTTATGGGGGTAGAGGGGGATTGTATTACATTGCTTTGCCTCTTTTCTACATGGGAGCTAGATGCTAAGGTGCACTAATATTAATACACACTATTAGTAACTAGGCCCATGAAATAATATGAGACTTGTGCTAAATGCATGTTAATGGTGAATTAACTCATATTAACATTAGAACACCTTAGTAATGGAGAAAGGTGAATAGTGGTGTACCCCACGGATCTGTGCTGGGTCTGCTGCTTTTTGACATATTCATAAATGACCTGGAAAGTGGAATAACGAGTGAGGTTATCAAATTTGCAGATGACACAAAACTATTTAAAGTTGTTAAAACCCAAGAGGATTGTGAAAAATTGCAAGAGGATCTTGATAAATTGGAAGACTGGGCATCAAAATGGCAGATGAAATTTAATGTGGACAAGTGCAAGGTTATGCACCTAGGGAAGAACAACCCAAACTATGGTTACACGATGCAAGGTTCCACATTAGGAACCACCACCCAGGAAAAAGATTTAGGCGTCATTGTGGATTCCATGTTAAAACCCTCAGCCCAGTGTGCAGCGGCGGCCAAGAAAGCAAATAGAATGCTAGGTATGATAAGGAAAGGAATGGAAAATAAAACAAAAGATATTATAATGCCTCTATATCGATCCATGGTGAGACCGCACCTTGAATATTGTGTGCAATTCTGGTCGCCGTATCTTAAAAAGGATATAGCGATTTTAGAAAAGGTTCAGAGAAGAGCCACCAAAATGGTAAAGGGGATGGAAGGATACTCCTATGAGGAAAGGCTAAAAAGGTTAGGGCTCTTTAACCTGGAAAAGAGACGGCTGAGGGGAGATATGATAGAAGTCTATAAATTAATGAACGGAGTGGAACGGGTAAACGTAGATCGATTGTTTACATTATCAGAATATAGAAAGACTAGGGGACATGCAATGAAGCTACAGGGTAAAAACTATTTAAGACTAATAAAAGAAAATATTTTTTCACTCAACGTGTAATCAAACTCTGGAATTTGTTTTCGGAGGATGTAGTAAAGGCTGTTAGTGTAGCTGGGTTTAAAAAAGGTTTGGACAAGTTCCTGGAGGAAAGGTCCATAAACCATTATTAAGAAGTGACCCAGGATATCAATGCTTGACCCAGTACAAGCATTGTGGAACTTGTGTCTCTTGGGGAAACTGCTAGGTACATATGACCTAGATTGGCCACTGTTGGAAACAGAATACTGGGCTTGAAGGACCTTGGTCTGACCCAGTATGGCATATCTCATGTTCTTATGTTCTTATGTTAACTAGCCCCTATTATTTTATGAAATACGTTTCCGTTTTAGGCATAGAAATATTCTGTGTTTAGAGGAGCAATTTCCTTATAATGCTGACTGTTGCACTACAAATGTATCATTCTAACTAGTGTTTTCCATTAGAAGAGATATATTTAGACATAACTGAACAATTCTGGCTTGACACAAGGAAACCACATTTTTTTTGCTTACAATTCTTTCCTTAGCTGCAGTGCGTGTATACAAGTAGGATCTGCTGTACAAGAAAGAAAATCAAGAGGCCTGAAGAGATTTGGCAAAGAGCAAAGGTGCTTGATGCTAATTTCCTGCACGCTAACACGTCTTACAAACAAAAGGCTCCCCAATAGCGTTTGCAACATGCACTCAGTGCGGAATTGAGAAAGAACAAGGCTGCAAAATATGGCGGCAGATGCCAGTGCGACATGGGGAAATTACCTTAGTGGCAAAGTAGAAGAGTTTACAGATAAAGCTTTCTTCAGCTCTACAGTGGCATTCAATAGCAGTGACAGCTGTCAAGGAGCTCAGGGACCCTCTGTGATGCCTTCAACATTTTAATCACTCAAACAAAGGCATGCAGAATCTGCCTGTGGCTTTGGACCACTTTTACACTGAAGACTTATCCTTTTGGCAGTCTGGAAGTTTATTTTGCTTTTCCTCTCACTATAGACACTGGTGTACGAACCTGTAGGATTTACGTACAAGGGCTTGCAACCAAAAGTGAAAATCGGCCCGCCAACGCATCTTTGCGCACTAGTTTAACAAATATCTCATTGCAGCAGTTTGTTATTTATGAATTTAAACAAGCTTTCACATGTAGCAGTTTGTGTATAAAGGTTTACTGCGAGGGTCCAAAATTTGCACATTTTCCTTGCAAAGTGACTTCAGGCAGAAAAGAGTAGAAAATCTCCCTAACTTTGCTATTTTTTTTATGTCTTTGAAAATTTTTCATCTTAGTACAATGCAATGTGTGCCTTTGAGTCAGTCCTGACTCTTGGGTTTTCTTGGCAGTGTCACCAGAAGTAGGTTGACAGGCTTTTCTTCTGAGGCAATGGAGGGTTAAGTGACTTGCCCAAGGCCACAAGAAGTGCGAATGGGAATCAAACCCTAGTTGCTTGTTTACCAACCTAGTGTTCTTACCGCTAGGCTACTCCTCCACTCCACAGTGTAGTACACCAGCCCCCAATTATCTGGTTAGTTCTCTTTGATACATTAAAATAAAGAAGCAAGTTGGAGGTGATACCTTTATATGGGACTCAATGTGTTTGTAGCTAGCTTTAGAGAAATGAGTCTCGTAAAAAAGAAATCTTGTAGGGATGTGCATTGCTTCATTTCCAGATTCTGAGCCACTTTCTTCATGTTTCCATTAAAGTTAATGGGGCAAGAAATTTTTCACTCTAACAAAGGGGCTTTGCATCCTTTCTCAGGGAAGCCTCGTTAAAACTTGCTGGCAAGCATCTATTAGAGAGGCAACAGCTCAATCTAGACTGGAATGAAAACCCCACAGCACCAAAAGAGGGACCGAAAGCACCAATAGTGGCATGATGGCTCTAAACTACTGTGAGAAGGGCAAAGTAGCACAGACAGTAGAATGAAGACCCCCAGGAGAGTGGTAAAATGGCACCAACATTGGCAGGAAGACCGCAAGATATCAGGAGAGGGGTAAAGCAGCACTAAAATTGGTATAAAGGTCCCATATCGTCTGGGTAGGAGACAAAGAATCACTAGTAGTGTTAGATTAGAATTTTGTGGGGAAATGAGCTCATTTGAAAGATGCATGATGAAGTATTTGAGTATCTCCATACGTAAGTTTGTCCAAGAGAATTTGATAGCAAGAGTCTACTTTCTGTTGCATTCACAGAAAAATCACAAAAAAGTATTTAGGGCCCCTGCTTCAAAAGAATGATTAGAATGGAGTCAAAAGTTTCATCTGTATTGTTCCCGTGTCACAAAGGGCTACTATTGACCAGTCCCAAATACAGCTTCTAGGGCAATAGGATTGAAACATGTGAAAGAAATTGACTTCCTTTTGACTGTAGCTTTCCTGTTGCTGCTTCTTGGAGGGCAGTAGGAATCCCCAGCACCGTCCCCTGAAACCAGCTCTAGATGGTGTTATCTGTGCAAAATTTATTTATTTGCATTCTCTTATATACTGCGCTATTCTGCATGAGCGCGGTTTACATTGAACAAACTGAAATTACATTGAACAGGGCATTAAAACTTGGAGATAACTATTTTACAGGGAACATGGGCTATGGAGGGTTAAGTGGCTTGCCCAAGACCACAAGGAGCACCTGTGGGACTAGAAACCCCAGTCCTTCCAGCCTAAGGTTGCTGTCCTCTAGTGGGATTTGAACCCCTGACCTTCTGGCCTGAAGTACCTTGCCCCAACCACTAGGCCACTCCTCCACTCTAGTGGCATGCTATAAATGATGTAGCATGCCACTGTTGGAAAGATGGCTCAGTGCTTGACCCAGTAAGCATTGTGGAACTTGTGTCTCTTGGGGAAACTGCTAGGTACATATGACCTAGATTGGCCACTGTTGGAAACAGGATACTGGGCTTGATGGACCTTGGTCTGACCCAGTATGGCATATCTTATGTTCTTATGCTTTCCTCCTCTACTCAAGGCCTTCTGAAAGTCAATTCATTCTACAAAACCCCAGCCCTCCAGCACCCCAAAATGCCTCCACCCCTCTAATTGTTTATGTGATCTGCCCTTTGCATCCTTAGGACTAGTGCACCTGGAACTGATGCTGAAGCTAGACCCGAAGATGAAAGATCAGGACTATCCATCACAGTCTCCACTATCTGCTCTTGCCTATGGCAGTATTACTTCCAGGCCCAATATATAGGCATAGGCAACTTTCTTCAGCACTAACTTCTGATAGGTTCCAGAGCGTTGCTGGGGCTGTCATGCCTTAATTCAGGCCAGCGCTGCTGTCTCCTTTAATGGACGGTCTGGGAGTATCAGTAGCAACAGAAAATAAATTTGCAAAATTCAGTGCAGGGCCTGCAAGCCCTCACACTCTAGACAGGCCCTATTGCTCCTGTAACTCTCCCCTTTCACACATGTGGGTGGAGGGGGCAGAACATTGTAGGCCTTTCTAGAGCGCAAGGGCTTGCTTGCAAGCCCCATGCTGAATCTTGCAAATACATTTTCTGCTGGCTGGCTGTCTGCCACTGCCAATGAGAAGAAGGTAAGAGGGGATGTTAGCAGAAGGCAGGGGGATGTGAGAAGAGGGGTAAAGCACCTTTCCCTTCCTCCCCCATTGCAAATGGGCGCTTAGGTAGAAAATCCTGTACTAATTACTTCCTACCTTCTGTGACTTCTCTCACACTAATCTAAAATATAGATCTTCTTCAGCTGCTATTTATTTATTTGGTATTTACAGCCTTTTGTTGCCATCAGCACTAAACTTTCAGTCTCTTCTGATTCTAGAAACCCCTCACATAATTCATCTGATTCATCAGTATCTTCCCAAACCTACTCCATAAATTCTCAGGAAGAAATAGGATGTGCCTACAACTGTAGTATGCTGGCTGGACCTGCTAGCCTCCTGACCCCTCCCCCTATACTGCAGTACCTCTGCCATCCAGCACATCAGTGTGTTATATTGTATGGAGATAGTCTCTTTGGTATGTGGGCCACACAGGGTGACTAGCATGTTGTGGTTTCAACTTTTATGCAGCACCGATATTTCTGATGTCAAACCCTCTTGTTGCATAACACCCACTAATTTTACCTGCAGGATATTTACTATCAAGGTAACAACAACCAAGGTGACCTGTCTTGAATGCAGTTCTTCCATGGCATCCTTGAAGGACTTCTGAACTTATATGACCTTAGTCTTATTTGTCCAAACCTGATGCCCCAGGGAGCTTTTAATACTGGTTTCCAATGATCCGTTGTTCCACTATCCTCTCCAGCATCAGATAAGTCAGAGTCCACATTGTGTCAAAATCTTGAAAGACCTGGTGCCTTTGGGTCCTTGCTTCTCACACAGCTCATGGTCACCCCTCACACTTCAATTGAAATACCCTGCAATGTTGTCGTACATATTGATCAGTAGCTTCAGAACAAGATGGCTACTTTCCTTGTTCCCCAGGCCTAAGGGGTCTCTAATCTTTAGGTACAGCTAATGTGCAAAGCATCTGCAACCACAAAAAGCCCTTCTTCTTCATTCCTTATAGACTTTCTCCTTGCCATCTCTTATAAAATAGTCAAGCATGGTTGTCTCTCTCTGGCTTAGCTGCCATTCCTCTATCATTACCCTTATTTTTGCTATGCACTAAAGTAGGGCTATCATCCATCATCTGGGTATGCAGCACAGCTAACTTGTACCCTGCTGCTGGTGCAATGTCACTTTACGTACAGCCTGTCCCTGTCTCATCCAACTCAGTCAGTGTGCTGTTAGGAGAGGTAGGCATATAGAGTGTTCTAAGGACTCCAAATGTTGCAGATAAAATTCCCACTACTACCCTCTCCCTTGGCCAAATTTGCTTGCAGCTGAGTATAGCACTGATTTTACAAGCTGGGGATCGCCTGCCTACTAACCGTTGTCCAGGAGAGCTCTTGATAATTGGGAGATAAGAAATACTGTAGTCCTGTAAACTCTGCATTCTCAACAGTCTACAAGGATTGATCATCCAGATCAATCTCTTTGATGGGCCATGTTCCACCTTCGATGCTCCCGGCCACAAACCCTGGGACAGTAATACCATACACCCTACCACCTCTATGGTGATTTGCATAGAAGGGTGTCAGGGCTGTTTGCATGACAACTTACTAGGGGACAAGGTTCTGGGACTGATGCGGGTAATGGATTTTCTCCTTTCTGCCACTACTGCCTGCAGTGTAGGATCGAGTCCCCAGCCTAATATCAGCATTCTCTGTTGAACCTAACTAAAAAAAGGATGTTTCTAAAAATGATGCATTGTGCCACTTTTAAAGATGGCCAACCATCTTTAAAAGCCTCACAAAAGAGCAAAGGACAGAAAGTGAAGTACAAATAGACCCGCAAAAATTTGCTGACTACATCGAGGAAAAATTTCACTCTGCAGAGCAAACAAGACCCAGCGCACACACGAAGCCTATCTCGCACCCCAAGACCTGGGACACATTCTGCACACCATCAACAGAGCAGCTCTCCCACATCATCTCCTCAATCAATACAAGCACCGCTCCCTCAGAACCTTGCCCAGTCTCATGGATCAAAGCCACAAAATCAAGCTTCATCCACATCATACACAACATGGTGCACAACTCCCTCACTCAAGGACTCATGCCAAATCAACTAAAGCTCGCCACAGTAAGACTGATCCCAAAGAAAACAACTCTCGACAAGAACAACCCGGCAGCATACCGACCAATATCCAGCATACCCTTTCTGGCAAAAATCATCGAAAAAACAGTACAACACCAACTACAAGAACACATTGACAACCATCACGGTTTTCACCCCAACCATGGAGTCGAAACATTACTGATTTACCTCTTCGACAGCATCCTCCGAACCATAGACAACTCTAAGAATGGAATCATAATGATCTTCATTGACATCTCTTCAGCATTTGACACAGTAGACCACAAAACTCTCCTGGAAAGACTAGAAAACATTGGGCTACATGGCCCCACCTTAAAATGGTTCCACTCATACTTAACCGACAGGCAGATACAGGTCAAGATAGGCCACAACTCCTCTCGACCCATAAATGTCCTCCAAGGAGTACCACAAGGATCCGCACTCTCAGCACTACCGTTCAACATCTACATCCAGCCAATATGCGACATCCTGAAGAACAGCATTCAATATACAATCTATGCAGATGATATCATGATATACACACCCATATCAGTTGACAACCCTGACTACTCTAAAATAACAAACTGCCTTACACAAATGACAATATGGTGTAAAACAACCTCGAAATCAACTACAGCAAGACTGAGGCTCTAATCATCACTCGTAACCCAGACTTCATCCACCCACCGGACATCAAGATACAAAACACAACCATACCAATAAAATCAGAAGTAAAATACCTCGGAGTGACCCTGGACAATGAACTGAATCTCAAAGCACACGTAAGCAAAACAATCAAAAATGCATACTACAGGATGAGAATCATCAGAAGACTTAAACCCTCCTCGCCACTGAGCACTTCCGTACCATATGCCAAGCACTAATTACCCCCTTATTGGACTTCTGCAACCCAATCTACCTTGGACTAGCAAAACAAACACTCAAACCTCTTCAACTAGCACAAAACACGGCAGCCTGCATAATATCTGGATCAACAAGACATGAGCACATCACACCCGTTCTGAAAGACCTACACTGGCTCCCAATCATTTCACGCATCAAATACAAAACAATCATAAACATATTCAAGATCAGAACAACACACTTCAGCCAACAGCCTGCACACCCTCATACAACCAGACACCAGCACACGCCCAAGAAAAGAAAAGGAACCTCCAACCGAGTCAACACCTCTAGAGACTTCAGAAAAGCACGCAAGGACACCACAGAAAGAGCACTCTCTCTGGCTGCCCCAACAATCTGGAACACCCTCCCAGACGATCTGAGATCAACGACGGACCTCAAAGACTTTCGCAAACAGCTGAAGACAACGCTGTTCAAAGAACACTATGGACACGTTACATAATCTAACTACCAGGAACGACCATCCTTCCCCCCTCAGACCCACTGATAAGAGAATGTATAATGGCACATGTTGTTTCCTAACACTAAATGTATAGAAGATTGTATTATAGCACATATTGTATCATAGCGCACAATGTACATAGCTCAACCTAATCAAACTCACAACACATCATACACTCAAACTACGATATAACCCTCACTGCATGAATACACTATCACCTCTCTTGATTGTTTTGCTGTGATACCGCCTTGATTGTAAGATAAGGCAGTATAGAAATACTATTAAATAAATAAATTAATTAATTAATTAATTAATTTCACTTTCCTAATGGCCTTCCAACAATATATGCATTCAGCATTAAGCTTAAAAGGAAGAGAGGAGGCATTGTGGGTTAAACTAGAAAGAGGGAAAGAGAAATCTATTTGCATTGGTGTGATATACAGACCTCCCTCACAAGAGGAAGAGGTGGACAGAGAGTTAATTGAAGACATACGCAGCATTGCTAGGAAAGGGGAAGTGCTACTGATAGGAGATTTCAATATGCCAGATGTTGATTGGCACATTCCTGCTGCAGTATCATCTAGAAGTAAGGAGATCCTGGATTCTCTACAGGGAGAACTATTCAGGCAATTGGTAACAGACCCCACACGTGAAGGGGCCATACTGGGCTTGATGCTTACCAATGGTGAAAGTGTTCCTGATGTTGTAGTGGGAGATCATTTTGCATCCAGTGATCACCAGATGGTGTGGTTCAGTATTAGGACTAGGGCTGTTAGAATCCATTCCAAGGTGAGGATCTTAGACTAATAGGAAGACTAACTTTGCGAAGATGGGCCAATACCTCAGGGAGTCGTTAGTGGGATGGGAACAGCTGGGGGATATAGAAAAACTGAAAGGGGGTATTTTAAAGGCAACCAACCTTTTTGTTAAAATGGTAAATAAAGGCAAAAGGAACAGGAGACCGCTATGGTTTTGGAAGGAAGTAGCTGAAAAAGTGAAGAAAAAGAGGGAGGCCTTCATGAAATACAAGAGATCACAGAGAGAGGAAGACAGGCATCTGTATTTGGAAAAACTTAGAGAAGCCAGCAAGTAGTCAAGAAGGCAAAGATTCAAAAGGAGGAGGAAATAGCCAATGCAATAAAATGGGGGATAAGACATTTTTCAGATATATTGGGAGAAGAGGAAGGGCAAAAGTGGTATTGTCAGACTCAAGGGTGCAGGGGGGACTATGTAGAAGCTGATAAGGATAAAGCGGAATTGCTTTAACAAATATTTTTGTTCTGGTTCACAGATGAAGAACCAGGAGCAGGACCTCAGAAAACACCCACAAATAAGAACAGAAGCGAGGGTACATCTTGAACAATTTTCAGAAGACCGGTGTTTGTGAGAAACTAGCTCAACTTAAAGTAGACAAAACGATGGGACCGGATGGGATACACCCTAGAATACTGAGGGAACTTGGGAACGTTCTAGAAACTCCACTGACTGACCTTTTCAATGCCTCGTTGGAGTCGGGAGTGGTGCCAAAGGACTGGAGAGAGGCTCATGTGGTGCCTTTACACAAAAGCGGAGTAAGGATGTGGTTTGAAACTACAGGCCAGTTAGTTTTAACTTCGGTGGTGAGTAAATTATTGGAAACGCTGCTGAAAGAGAAAATAGTGAGGTTTCTGGAGTCCAGCGGGTTACAGGATCCGAGGCAGCATGGATTCACCAGAGGCAGGTCTTGTCAGACAAATCTGATTTATTTCTTTGACTGGGTGACCAGGGAGTTGGACCGAGTTTGCTCCCGTTGCTGCCCAAGAATCCTGAACATATCCCGGTATTACATTGAAGTTTGTACCCCCTACCTACATCAATAACACCGCAATACAGCTGGATGGCATCCCTGAAGCCTGCCCGGCTGGAATTTCCGCAGGGATCCGGCCAGCAGCGAAACGATCCAAACCCGAAGTGGGTTCCCCGCAGAAAATGGCCGCGGGAGAGAAGGAGGGAGTGACTGCCGGTGGCCTACGTGAAGTGCTAAAAGGAATTGAAATGCGTTAAAGAAATGATTGCAGCCAATTCTAGTTCACTGAACATGATTCAAGAAGACTTGCTGGAGGTAAAAGAGAAACTCCTCACCATCACCACTCGACTTAATGCAGTTGAATTACAAACCCAGTAGCCATGGCGTTGCATTAGAACAGCTGGGCCCTTTGGTCAAACGAGTCCGGCACATAGAAAATCTGATTGAAGATCAAAATAACCATACCCGTAGAAATAATATCCGCCTTGTTGGAGTCTCCTGAAGGCGCTGAAGGCACCGATCCGATTGGATTCTGGAAAAAACCATACCGGAGATGCTGCAGCTTGTCTTTGCAAGGCCTTTTGAACTAGAACAGGCCCATCGAATCCCAACACACAAAGCTGAAAAACACACGATACCCGCGCCCACTCATAATGAGGTACTGAGATACCCACAGGTCCTACAGATCTTTCAAGCTGCACAGAAGGCCGATCACTGCAAATCCAGGGGACACAAAGTGGCACTCTATCCGGATTTGAGCAAGCACAAACGGTAGATCGAGAAAAGCGTTGCTGGCCTGTAGACCCATGCTACAAAGTGCACAGGCAAGATACGGGCTATACTACCCAGGAACCATGCGGGTCACGCTGCATAATGAAACGAGGAATTTTGTTGAAGCTGAAAAACTGAAAACTTTCCTACAAGAAAAATGCGGTATGGAAACTGAGGTCAATATTCTGATCTCTCACGCAGTGTAGAGAACTCAGCATATACTCAGGGGGTGCGGCCGTGCGTTCTCACAAATTTTAGAACGCCTTAAGCCTTGTTCAACACCTCATTGATTGTATTTCTGTTGTTCTAAATAGTTTTAATTAAACAGATATTTCTGCTTGAAATGTATGGGTGGCAACGGGAGGTCAGGGTTGGTTACTGTTTTCAGTGGATTGTGTTCACCTAAGCGATACAATTTATGCAAGTTATGCAGTTGTTTGATTCAGACCAATCCAGTACAAAACCCACAACAAACACTCAAATGCAAGTACGCGGCAGGCCTATCCATAGGATAGCTTTCACCTATAAGACAGCTTATTCCAATGTTGATGTCTAGTGATCTTTTAATGCTTTCGTTAAATGTAAAAGGTATTACTGGCCCTGTCAAGCGAAAGAAGATTTTAGCGTACTGCCAGCAAAAAAAGCAGATATTGCCCTCTTACAAGAGACACATTTAACAGATACTGAATCGCAGAAAGTAACCTCTAAATATTTCCTGGTGGCGGCCTCGGCCTCTGCCACTCAGCGCAAAGGGGGGGTAATAATATTAGTGCGCAAATTCCTGCAATCCGCCATTACCGGCACACAGATTGATCCGCTAGGTCGATGGGCCAGAGTGACGATGAAAATAAATCAACAGCTTTACACATTCTTCAATATTTACGCGCCCAACCTCGATGACCCTAACTTTTTCAAACTGATAGCTAAAGAAGTTACAGCCGCAGCTCACACCAATATCATATTAGGGGGCGATTTCAATGTCATCTTGGATCCACTGTTAGATCGCACGCCCTATCGGGCTGTAGACAAAGTCAAATCGCAGGCGATTCTTAAAGGCATCATAACAGAGCTACACTTGGTAGACCATGGCGCCTACTTCATCCCCAAGAAAGAGACTACACATTTTATTCCATCCCACATAATACCCAAACAAGGATCGATTTCTTCCTACTGTCCACAGAGCTGATGCCTCAAGTGTTGTCCGCAGAGATATATGCTACAACGGTATCGGATCACGCCGCTGTCTCCCTAGTGTTGAATTCAAACGTTACAAAGCATGTTCCGCCAAGATGGACATTTGATAAATCCCTACTAGCAGATGACTCATTTGTACAGCTACTGTCAGGGGAAATTGAGACCTATTTTAAATATAATACACCCACTGATACCTCCATCTGGAGCTGGTGGGAAGGTTTTAAAGCGACCATACGAGCTCATATTACCACCTACACCATTAGACGGCGTAAAGCCAGGAAAAAGAAAAAGATGAATTGGAACTCCAAATAAAAGCTGGGGAAAGGTTACTAGCCAAAAGAGCTGACTCAATGATATTGATTAGACTCCAAAAATTGCGATACCAATATAATGCTCTCCTCAACAAAGAAGCACTGAGTAGTATCCAGCTACAACGTAGTATATACTACTATGAAAGCAACCGCTCTGGGATCCCTTTTAGCTCGGCAGCTCAGACCAAAGACCAGCAAGACCGCTATAGCGGCGTTGCAAGACAATTCCGGGGGCCTTCTCCTGAGATCTGACAAAATACTAGACCGCTGCAAAGAATTCTATGAGGAACTATGTCGCTCAGATACCCAATGTAGTGACAGAGCCTTTGAAGATTTTGTCTCCAAGATAGTAGGACCCATATTAACCAGTCATCAAAGTCGAACGCTGGAACAAGAGATCTCAGTAACTGAAATACAAGATGCGATCAAACAGATGGCTCGTGGCAAAGCCGCCGGTCCAGATGGTATACCACTGGAATTCTATAATAAATATTGCATTCAATTGGCTCCCATGCTACAGATCTACTACCGTGGCCTTCAAGATGAATCTCCAGAGATTGGAGCCCTGGCAGAGGCTGTGGTGGTAATTCACCCGAAACCGGGCAGGGATACACAAAAGATAGAGAATTACAGACCCATCTCTCTCCTAAACTCTGATTATAAAATCTATGCTAAAGTTCTTGCTAACCGATTAGGACGGATCTTAAAAGATTTGATACATGAGGATCAATGTGGATTTATACAAAACAGATCCACTACAGATAATGGAAGATTATTGGCACATGTACTGGCATCTGCCAAGACTAAGGCCGAGCCCCTGATAGGGCTAGCATTGGATGCCAAAAAAGCCTTCGATCGACTGGAATGGTCCTTTCTATTTCGATCCTTACGGTGGTTTGGGATAGGAGAAAAGTTCCTAAAACGCGTTGAATTGTTATATACCAAACCCACAGCTCGAATAGCGGTCAACTCACACCTCTCAGCCCCTTTTCAGTTGCAAAGAGGGACCAGACAGGGTTGCCCCCTGTCACCGATGCTTTTTAATTTAGCCCTGGAACCCTTATTAATAGCGCTCCGACAGAAGGAAAACATAAAAGGAATTGAGTTAGCTGATGGTCCCTGTAAATTGTCAGCATATGCCGATGACCTGCTCATTTTTCTACAACCATCAGACCTTCTTGAAACACTGCAACTCATAGATGCATACTCAGCGATATCCGGATATAAAGTAAATCTGAATAAAACAACAATTATTCCTCTGAATGAACAGGTCAGCGAAGAAATGATGCGTGGATACCCCTTTCAATATGAGAAGTCATCCTTTAGATACCTGGGCGTGACCTATGGCACCACCTTGGAAGAGACTGTCGCAATCAACATTAAGATGTGTCAAGAAATTGTATATGATAACATCTGCAAGTGGACCCCCCTTCATTTGAGCTGGTGGGGCAGGCTAGAAACGATAAAAATGATGTTGGTACCAAAACTCAGCTATATATTAAGTATGATACCCTTACATTTCCCGTCAGCCTTCTATAAGAAAATGAATAGTCAACTGATAGCCTTTCTATGGAACAACCGAGTACCTCGAATAGCTGCCTGGAAACTGAAGTTACCTAATACACAAGGAGGTGTCCATTTCCCAGATCTCGGCTGGCTGCACACTGCCTCTCTTTTAAAGCAGGGTGCTCAATGGGTCGACTCTGACGACACGGATAACGGACCTAGATGGCTGAGTGTGGAGCGGGCCCTACATTCCCCCCTACCTACATGGCTACTGGTAGGCACAGTAGTAGACCAGACTGCACCACATAATGCTATTATCCGAGAAACACAGCATGCCTGTTGATTATTGGCATCATGTATCGATGGAGGGGATGACTTCGCCGCAGATATGCCCATATGGCTGAACCCGCGCCTTATCATCGGAGGGAAGCCTGTCTTATGGAAAAAATGGGTGGAACATGATCTTATCACCATTGGACAACTGATCAATGGAAGTGCATTTAAAACCTTTGACAGATTAAGAACGGAATTCCGATTGCCTAATACATGCTATTTCCAATGGTGTCAGCTCCGATACTGCATGAGCAAAGCGGGAGTGTCACCTGTCTTGATACGTACAGGATGGCCACTGCGACAGAAACTTCAAGAATTACAAACAGATGCCAAAGCTGTTTCGAGATGTGTTGCGATTCTTCGATCCAAAAGTGACAAGACATGTTTTAAGATACAGTCGGTGTGGGCTACTGAAACCGGTCAAGATCTACCTCCGGAAAATTGGGACACTTTTTGGGGAACTCAAATACGTGCCACGAGAGCAGCGTCTCTCACACAATCTATGTACTTTATAGCACATCGAGCGCATATTACACCGGCTAAGAAAATGAAATGGACACTACAGGAGGGAAATCGATGTTGGTCCTGTAACATGGAAATTGGGACACTGGCACATATGTTGTTCCATTGTAAATCCCTGGAAATATATTGGAACAGAGTATGGGAACGCATATCACAGATCCTCAACTTACAAACTCCTATCACTTATCGGATAGTGATATATAAATCCATAGCTCTGGAACCTACTCTGATGAAATGGGATAGTAAACTGCTGGACTTAATGCTCGGGATAGCGCTTAAAATAGTTCTAATACACTGGAAGAATCTCGACAAAGCTTGTTTCGAGCATTGGTGGAGTCTCTTAATCCTACATAAGACCTACGAAGAGATCTATATAGCCAAGAACCCATGGTCTGGTAAACTAAGTAAGAAATGGTCAGCTTTACAAAATTATGTTTGATGAAAGTGATTGCTGGAGGCTGCCTTGTGGAATGGTCTCTGCTGTAACCACATTGAACGGAGAGAGGGAGGGTGGCGTGCTGGCATGGACTGATACTAGTTCTTGTTAACGTTATTGTACTGTCTTGTTCAAGTTATTATATTCTTTTGCTATTTTGATCAATAGCATCTGCTTGTATCCTGCTATATCACGATCGTTTGAATTGTTATTTTATATGTTAAAACTGAATAAAAACTACTATTAAAAAAAAAAAAAATACCTCCATGGCATAAATGTTCAGGGAGAGAGCCTCTTTCAATTGAAAGCAAGTTCTGCTACGAGGGGACATGGGAAGAGGGTGAAGGGAGATAGATTCAGGAGTGATATGCGGAAATATTTCTTTACAGAAAGAGTAGTGGATCCATGGAATAGTCTCCCAGTGGAGGTGGTAGAGACAGGGGCGGCCCAAGGGGGGTGCGGGGCCATCTGCGGAGACTCAGTGCGGGGCCTCATTTGCATAAGGGGCCTCATTTGCATAAATATTTGCATAATGTTACCATATACTAACTTTTAGTAAACGTGCCTCTTAATGAGTGTATGGATAAAAAAAGACTAAAAGATTTCTACATTACTATAATCCAGTGCCAACTGCCAGACACATTAGGAACTACTACAAACACTGCCCATTTAGAACCCATAGCAAACCCGCCGTATCCTAACAGCACTACCAGGACTCACAAAGCACCATACTCTACCAATCAAAAGGCAACACTGCAAATATTAAACCAATACATTTCAGAGAACAACAATACATGACCTACTGGGGAAAGAGAACAAGTGGCAATGTCAAATAGGAATTATATAAACAGAACACCTCAGCTCAGTTACACATGCAGAACATAGACCATCACCAAACAAGTAATCACAATTTAGAAACAGGAAGACAATAATTAAACTGGGAATCCCAAAAGCCAAACTTGGAATGTACAACACTGTAGAAATAAAACTATACATTAATTTGCTCTTGTACTAAACAAAGCGCAGACGTTAATGATGCACATTTACCAGAGCTGACATATTCCAATTAATAAATTCAAAATAAAGAGATATTTTTCTACCTTTTGTGCATTTTTTTCAGCTGCAATTGCTCCAGCCACTTTCCTCTGGTTTCTTCGTGTCTTCTGCTAACTCTCCATCGTCTGCTGTCCATTTGTCTTTTTTTCTCTCTTCTAGTTTTTTTCCATTTTCTCTCTACATCTGCTTTAACATATTAATCTTTCTCCTATTGCTCTTTCCTCATTCCTATTTCATCCACTCAAATTTTACCCCTCCATCCTCAATCCCCACTTACTCTCCCAATACCCGGCTAATTGTAGATTTTTTATCCCTCCCACACAAAATATTTTCTCTTCTCCATTTTACTCTTCCAGCCCCATCCCATTCTAATCCTCCCCCAACATCAGCTCCCTTCTAGTTCCAGCCTCACCCAGCATCCATTCCCTTCTAGTCCCTGCATCAGCCCATTTCCAGTCCTAGCCACCCATCAGCCCATTTCCAGTCCTAGCAACCCCCCAACCCAAAACAAGTCCTAGCCCCCCCATCAACCCACTTCTAGTCCTAACCCCCTATCACCCCATTTTCAGTTTAAGCCCCCCCTATAACCCATTACCAGTCCTAACCCCCCATCAGCCCACTTCCAGTCCTAACCCCATCAACCCATTTCCAGTCAGGCCCCCATAGCCCATTGCCAGTCCTAACCCCCCTCCCCCATCAGCCCACAGCCTATTACCAGTCCTAACCCCATCAGCCCACCTCAAGTCCTAACCCCTCCCCATCAGCCCATTTCCTGTCCTAGCCCCCCCATAGCCCATTATCAGTCCTAACCCCCCCATAGCCCATTACCAGACAGCCCTCATCAGCCCACAGCCCATTACCAGTCCTAACCCCATCAGCCCACCTCCAGTCTTAAGCCCCCCAGCCCATTTCCAGTCCTAGTCCCCCCCATAGCCCATTACCAGACAGCCCCCATCAGCCCACAGCACATTACCAGTCTTAACCCCCCCATTGCCCATTACCAGTTCTAACCCCCCCCAACAGCCCATAGCCCATTTCCCTTCCTAACCCCCTCATCCCACCTCCAGTCTTAACCCCCCCAGCCCATTTCCAGTCCTAGCCCCCCCATAGCCCATTACCAATCCTAACCCCCCCCCCTCATCGGCTCAAGTAAAATTAAATAAAAAAAAAAAACACTGGCTGCTACTGCTGCTGCCGCGGCAGCGGCAGAATGGACTGTCCCTCGGGGCCCCCTCTGCCTGGCTGAATCCCTCCCTCCCTCCGTGACGGCTGAACCTCTCCGTGCCGGCTTTGAGATTCGCAAAGGAAGAGTGTCTCCCTCGCGTCTCTGTTAAGCCCGCAGGGGCTGATGGGAAATTTCCCATCTGCCCCTGCAGGCTTAACAGAGACGTGAGGGAGACACTCTCCCTTTGTGACTCTCAAAGCCGGCACGGAGAGGCTCAGCCATCACGGAGGGAGGGAGGGAGGGATTCAGCCGGGCAGAGGGGGCCCCGCGGGACAGTCCATTCTGCCGCTGCCGCAGCGGCAGCGGTAGCAGCCAGCGTTTTTTTTTTTTAATTAAATTTTGAAAAAAGCAGAATGTTCTTTGCGCGGGGCCCCCTGAAACGCGGGGCCCTGTGCAAAAAACATTCTTACTCAATGGACGGGCCGGCCCTGGGTAGAGATGAGGACAGTAACTGAATTCAAAAAAGCATGGGACCAACACAGAGGATCTCTAAAGGTAAAAAGTGGACTGTTGTAGTTGTTGTTATGGAAGGACAGACTAGATAGGCCATGTGGTCTTTTTCTGTCATCATGTTTCTATGTTTCTATGTTTCTAATCAGATCCCCAAGCACTTAAAAATACCTCCACACCTCTGATTTTCTAAAGGATTTCTTCTTTACTTTCTTGGAGGCTGTTGCTATTGCTCTTGGTGCTGCTATTACTGAAACTGGGGCTGAAGGCAGAACTGAAGATGAATAACCACCACAGACATCCTTTACACTCTCCACTACCTGCTGTATCTATCTTGGCCTTAGTATCACTTCCTTTCTCCTCACCATGTAGCATGCTAAAAACTAGAGGCCTGATGTTCAAAAGGATTAACATAAAAACATAAGATATGCCATACTGTGTCAGACCAAGGTCCATCAAGCCCAGTATCCTGTTTCCAACAGTGGCCAATCTAGGTCATACGTACCTGGCAGTTTCCCCAAAAGACACAGGTTCCACAATGCTTGTACTGGGTCTAGCATTGATATCCTGGGTCCCTTTTTAATAATGGTTTATAGACCTTTCTTCCAGGAACTTGTCTGAACCATTTTTGAAACCCAGCTACACTAACAGCCTTTCCTACATCCTCTGGTAACAAATTCCAGAGTTTGATTACACGTTGAGTGAAAAAATATTTTCTTTTATTAGTCTTAAATAGTTTACCCTGTAGCTTCATTGCATGTCCCCTAGTCTTTCTATATTCTGGTAACGTTTACCCATTCCACTCCGTTCATTAATTTATAGACTTCTATCATATCTCCCCTCAGCCGTCTCTTTTCCAGGTTAAAGAGCCCTAACCTTTTTAGCCTTTCTTCATAGGGGTATCCTTCCATCCCCTCTACCATTTTGGTGGCTCTTCTCTGAACCTTTTCTAATAATGCTATAACATGGCTAACAGACCTGTGAATCTTGTACATCTCCTTACCTGGGATATTCAGCAGCACTAACACATGGGTGCCACTGATGCGTGCCCCGATGCTTAACGGTTACCACTGGAGTATTCGAGGGTGGCATCCAGCCATAACCGAGCAGTGGCAATATTGAGCCGCTACTGCCAAAGCGGTGAAAATAAGATGCAGCAAAGACTGGCCTAAATTTCGCCACAGAAGTTAACCGAGCAGCAGCTGAATATGATATTCAATGCTGGGGCCCAGATAGGTCCCTGGCATGAACTATTCGGGTTTAAGTTTCAGCAGCAATAGTTAACCCTTGAAACCATGTTAGCCACTGCTAATGAATATCCACATCTAGATTTTCCAGATTCCATTGAAATTCTTCACATGACGATTCCTCAGATTATGAAGCTGCTAAGACCTTCTACATACACTTTTCAGCAGAGAACATTATACGCCAGCTACTCAGCTCTATTGGCAATGACATTGCCTCCTCTTGGCCTCCTGCCTCCCTCTACCCTACACCTCTTCTGCCTTCTTTGCCACTGTGGAAATGGGAGCATAGAACTGTTCTTTCACATCTGCAGTGGAAGTTAGAAGTATTGATACCCTGTTCTCAAAGAAATCTCTGACTACTGGGGATTAGAGATCATTTTGACAGCCCCCTTCACTAGTTCTGTTGCTGGTCCTGGATCTTTTGGGAGCTTTAACTACTTCCTTTTTTCTGATTCTACTATTGTTTCCATGCTTACTCCTTCAAAGCATTAGGAGTTGATCAAGCTAGATTGTGCATTCTATTAAAAAGGGACTATCTGATTTATACTATAGAGCTGCATACGAGTTGCCTCATATCATTTTAGAAATTATGTTATAATACTAGTACTAATAGTAACAGGCGACTGCCTACCTGCCTCTCCCACTTTGTTTTCTTTGGGTTCCTTTTTTCTCTGACTTCTAAGCTGTATCGATGACTCTGGGACCAGTGATCCTGTGAGATTTTTAAAATTCACTTCTTTCCTCCACTGAGACATAAACAGTACTGCTGATCTCTCTTTATCTTAATCTTTGGATGATTGTTCTATTTTTAGACCCTTTGGACGTCAATAAGTAACTTTCTGAAGCCACCAATTTTCTAATATCTTCTCTCTCTCTGAATGTACAAGAGAAAATGGTACTGGATTGCTGATGTCTGTTTTCTGATGAATTACTGACATCATCAGCCAGGGAATCTGGAAGAAATGATGCAGGGATAAGCTTCTATGGCTGCTTCATAAAAGGTTTCAACATGATTGGCGAAATGCCTTGCGTTTTTTTTTTCTTCTCCTCCTCTAAAACTGGCTCAGCTGTTT
This sequence comes from Ichthyophis bannanicus, assembly GCA_033557465.1. NCBI lineage: Eukaryota > Metazoa > Chordata > Amphibia > Gymnophiona > Ichthyophiidae > Ichthyophis > Ichthyophis bannanicus. The sequence continues at coordinate 390,678,215 of CM066038.1, read as the reverse complement.
CTGGTTCTATAGATGGTATCATTGCTGAAAAAGAATTACACAAATGAGGATTTGACTTATTATGGGCCCATGCTCATTCCTTTTTTAAAAGGTGCATGAATCAGTCATGGCCTCATTTTTCATGTTATACCATTAGTTTTAACACAAATGTACAACCCTAATAATACCTCTAAATGCATCAATGGTGAGAAGTCACCCTCAATATTTTGTTCAGTTCTGGAGGTTATATCTACAGAAAAGTAATAGAGAGGCTGAACAGCCATGAAACGAAGTGCTGATTCTGCAGGTTTGAATATGCATAAGGTATTGCTTTGGGGTATAGAGATAATGTTTAATAAGTAAAGAGAAAACAAAAAAGCAAAATGAAGTGATACCTTTTTATTGGTCTAAATAATACAATTTTTGCTTAACTTTCTGGAACTAAAACCTGTTTCCTCAGGTCAGGTACAGGTAGCATATATCAAAGCAGGTAGCAGTGTCTGAACATGCTCCCCAGACTCACTGACAGAATCTGGGGAGTAATACCCTTCACCAGATAAAAAAAGATGATGTCAACTGGTGGGCTCAGAAAGAAGGAAGTTACACAGTTAAGCTGACAGCGAAGAGACAGGTCTTGTGTCAGCCCACGAGACTGGAAAAAGAAAATCCCACAGGTTTCTCGTCAGCTCTGTGGCTGAAAGAAGAGATATGGGCCCAGCAAGCTCATAGGTAGAAAGTAAGTTAGAGATTAATTGGGTCTAATATGGGGAAGAGCACTGGGGTATTGGCAAGCACTGGGGATTGGGGGGGGGGGATAAGAGGGGGAAAGAGAGTTGTAAGATGTTTTCTTAATGATTTTTGTCTATTCTTTCCCTCCAAAGTTTTCACCAAAGTTCCACCTCCCATGACCATCCAATGTCCGTCCTTCACTCAGGGCATGTTTACTAAACAACACTAACCATGAAGTTTGCTGTGTGCTAAGCACAACAAGTGTTAGTGTGGGGGGCCCATAGTAAAACTCACATGCTAACCAGTTCGCTCATGATTAGACTGGGTGGGTTAGGGTTGTAATGTGGACATTGGTGGTTCATCATAGTTAGTATAGGCATTATGGATGCACGATAACTGCAAGTGTTGCCATGGCTTCACTTAATCACCTCAAAGGGTGGCAGTAAGAGCATCCATATGCCAGTTAGTGTGGTGTGGTACATTACCAATGTGCTAACAGCAGGGGGACAGGTGCACATGCCCCTAAAAGGTAGTGCATGCCTCTGTACTAGTTTTATGGCTCTAACACATGATATCAATTCACCTTTTAGTAAACATGCCCCTCAGTGTACAGCGACAATAAAAAAAAGCAAGTAGAATGTTAAGCAGGGCAAAAAATGATAAAGGAAGTGGAACATCTTACTTATGAAGAAAGTCTAAACAGACTAGAGCTCCTCAGCTTGGAGAAGATAAAGTTGAGAGAGATATGATAGAGGTCTATAAAATCATGAACATGGTGGAATGAATAAATAGGGAATGGTTGGCTACTCTTTCAAATAGTATGAAGATGAGTCGACAGTCCATGAAAATAATAGGAAGCCCATTTAAAACAAACTGGAAACAATCATTTTTCACTCAGTATACAATTGAGCTGTAGAATTTGTTGCTAGAAGATGTGATGAAGGCAGTTAGCATTAACGATTTTTACAAGGTTTTGGACAGATTCCCGAAGGAAAGATCCACCAGCCATTATTAGCTATGTAGACTTGTTAAAGCCACTGCTTATCTCTGGCTAAGAGTAATAAGAAAAGGATCTACTATTGGGGTGCTGCCAGGTTGAGCTACTGTTGAAGGGAGGATGCCGAACTTGATAGATCTTTAATCTGACCCATTATGGCACATCTTAAGTTCTTATTTTCTCCTTATCGTCCTACATCATAGACTTTCCATATCTGATCCACTTTCCTGTCAATCCCAAGAACAAGCAGAGGGCAGGACATCTATTGGCGTGATAGACTGTATGTAATAATATTTCTTGATTTTACAAATGTTATATTAATGAGTCTATCTGTTCTAGCTTCAGAACACTTTTCTTACCTCTTTCTAAGTATTGATATCATCAAGAAGGCCCCCAGTTCTCTTGCTGATTTAAAATGTTCAGTGTGGCCCTTCTCATAAACGTTTTGGGAACTCCTGGTATAGAGGTAGAGAAGAAACTTGTAGTCCTGAGCTTCAGTGTTGTATATGGAGAGCAGCTGTATTTGACATAGTTAAACTGTGTTTGAAATTTTTAATGTGTCATTTCTGGCTACAGGCTGTTTTTTGGTCATCTTTGGTTTGTGGTTTATTCAGTGAGCAGGATGTTTTCCCCAGCTGCTCGATGTACTGCTGTGAAATACTACAGAGGAAAGCTGGTCATGTGATAGAATTCTAGCAGGATGAAAACACCCAAAAGATCACACCAAACAATTTAGGAAAAGAGAAAATTGAAGGACCTTTTGTTTTATGTTTTTTTTTTTTTAATTTTAGATTTATCTAATGTTTTTTCAGTAGTAGCTCAAGATGAATTACATTCAGGTACAGTAGTTTTTTCCATGTCCTCAGAGGGCTGATAATATCCAGGGCCAACCATTTTGTGAGAATGTTGTTTGCGCAGGGCCCCGAGCTTCAGGGGGTCCCGCATGAACTTCATTTGCGCACAAATGGACGGCTTCAGAGGGAGCCGGAAAAGCCCGCACAAGGCCCTAGCTCCCTCTGCACAGCCACCAGCGTGAAGAGTGTTTTCCCTCATGCTGGTGGCTGTTACTGTGAAGTGCACAAGTGCCGGGAAATGCCCTTTAAACTTTACCAGCATTCAGCACACTTTACAGTAACAGATACCAGCATGTGGGAAAACACTCCACGTTGGCGGCTGTGCAGAGGGAGCCAGGACCTCCCAAATGGCTCCCCCGGCTCACCTCTGAAGGGCTCTTCGGCGGGTGGGCGGGGGGGTCTAGCATGGGGGGGGGGGGTAGGATTGGAAATGAGCGGTGGGAGGGTAAGTTGAGACTGGAAATGGGCTGATGGGAGGGCTAGGACTGGAAATGGGCTGATGGGAGGGGAAGCTTGACTGGAAATGGGCTGATGGGGGTCTAGAACTGTAAATGGGCTGATGGGGGGAGCTGGGACTGGAAATGGGCTGAAGGGGAGATGGAATAGGACTGGAAATGGCTGATGGGGAATTTGAACTGGAAATGGGCTGATGGAGGGCTGAAATAGGACTGGAAATGGCTGATGGGGAGCTTGGACTGGAAATGGACTGATGGAGAGCTGGAATAGGACTGGAAATGGCTGATGGTTGTCTGGGATTGGAAATGGGCTGATCTGGGGGAGCTTGGACTGGGAATGGGCTGATGGGAGCTGGAATAGGACTGGAAATGGGCTGATGGGGGGAGATTGGACTGGAAATGGGCTGATGGAGAGCTGGAATAGGAATGGAAATGGGCTGATCTGGAGGAACCTGGACTAGAAATGGGCTGATGGGAGCTGGAATAGAACTGGAAATGGGCTAATGGGGAGGCTAGGATTTGAAATTGGCTGATGGGGGAGGTTGGACTGGAAATGGGATGATGGGGGCTGGAATAGGACTGGAAAGGAGCATATGGGGGGCTAGGACTGGAAATGGGCTGATGAGGGGGCATGGGAGAATGGGACTAGAAGAGAGTGGATGCTGGGTGGGTCTAGAACTAGAAGGGAGCTGATGCGGGAGGACTAGAAGGGGATGGGGAAGGGGAATGAGGATGGAGAGGGGAAAAGATATTTTGTATGGGAGGGAAGAAAAATCTACGATTGGCCGGGTATTGGGAGAGTAAGTGGGGATTGAGGATGGAAGGGTGAAATTTGAGTGGATGATAAAGGAATAAGGAAATGGGGGAAAGAGCAAAAGGGGAAAGATCAGTATGTTAAAGCAGATGTAGACAGAGTATGGAAAAAATCTAGAAGAGAGAAGGACAAATGGACAGCTCGCAGAAGACATGAAGAAACCAGAAGAAAGTGACTGAAAAATAAAATGCCCAAACAAAAGGTAGAAAAGTACTTTTTATTTTGAATTTATTAACTGGAATATGTCAAGTCTAGGAAATGTGCATCTCTAACATCTTTGTGTTTTTGTTTAGTGTAAGAGGAAATTAATTTATAGTTTTATTTCTCCAGTGTTGTTGTATATTTCATGTTTGGCTTTTGAGGGTTCCCAATTTAATTATTATCTTCCTATTTTTAAATTGTGATCCCTTGTTCTTTGTGTGGTGATGGTCTGTTCTGCATGTGTAACCAAGCTGAGGTATTCTGTTCATTTAGCTTTTATTTGGGAGTGGAGGAGTAGCCTAGTGGTTAGAGCACTGGCTTGGTAACCAAGCAACCAGCATTCAATTCCCACTAGAACTCCTTGTGGCCTTGGGCAAGTCAACTTAACCCTCCATTGCCTCCAAAAAAAGGCCTGGCAATCTACTTCCAGTTACACTGCTAAGAAAACCCAGGAGCTTCTGGGTTACCAGGAGTCAGGACTGACTCAAAGGCACACATTGCATTGCAGTTTCTATTTGACAGTCCTACTTGTTCTCTTTCCCCCAGTGAGATGTATTGGTTTAATATTTGCAGTGGGGCCTTTTTGATAGGTAAGGTATGGTGCTTTATGAGTCCTTGTAGTGCAGTTATGATATCATGGGTTTGCTATGGATTCTAAATGGGCAGTGTTTATAGTACTTTCTAATGTGCCTGGCAGTTGACACTGGAATACAGTAATGTAGAAATCTGGTAGTCTTTCTTTATCCATACACACATTAAGAGGCTTGTTTACGAAAAGCGCATGTTAACATTATGCAAATATTTATGCAAATGAGGCCCCACAATGAATCTCTGCACATGGCCCCGCACCCCCCTTGGGCTGCCCCTGATAATATCCAGTCCAGGATCTCTGCTTGCTTATCCAACATTGCTGCCTGGATGTCTCACTGCTGTCTGAAAATGAGCATGGCCAAATCTGAGCTCCTTATCTTTCCCCCTAAACCAACCTCCCCCTTCCTCCCTTCTCTATTTCTGTGGAGGACAACCTTGGAGTCATCTTTGACTCTACTCTCTCTTTCTCTGCACACATCCAACAGATAGCTAAAACCTATTGTTTCTTTCTCTATAACACTGGCAAAATGTGTCCCTTCCTTTCAATTCACACTACTAAGACTCTTATCCATTCACTAGTCACCTTCCATCTTGACTATTGTAACCTGCTCCTCACTGGTCTCTCTCTGAATCATGTCTCTCCCCTTTAAGTCTGTTCAAAACTCAGCTGCATGGCTTATCTTCCGCCAGTGTCCCTATGCTCATGTACCCCTCTTTTCTCAAGTTACTTCACTGGCTCCCTATTAGTTTCCATATTCAGTTCAAACTTCTTCTACTGACCTACAAGTGCATGCATTCTGCGGCTCCTCTCTACCTTTCCTCTCATCTCACTCTACATCCCTCCTCAGGAAATTTGCTCCTCTGGCAGATCCCTTTCATCTGTGTCCTTCTCTGTCACTGCCAACTCCAAACTTCATTCATTCATCTTGCAGCTCCATATGCCTGGAACAAACGACCTGAGTTTGTGCATTGAGCTCCTTCTCTCTCCCTATTCAAATCCAGACTAAAACCCCACCTCTTTGAGGCTGCTTTTGGATTCTAATGCTCCTCTGATCCCATTCCTACCCTGAATATAAGGATATAAGAAATGCCATACTAGGTGAGACCAAGATGCATCAAGTCTAGTATCCTGCTTCCAACAGTGGCCAGTCCAGGTCACAAGTACCTGACAGGCACACAGGTTACACAATGCTTGTCCTGGGGTAAGCAGTGGATTTCCCGGGTCCTCTTTAACAATGGTTTATGAACCTTGAACTTGTTCAAACCTTTTTTAAACCCAACTACACTAAAAGCTTTCACTACATCCTCTGGTAAAAAATTCCAGAGTTTGATTACGCATTGAGTGAAAAAATATTTTCTCTTCTTAGTCTTAAATGGGTTACATTGTAGCTTCGTTGTGTGTCCTCTAGTCTTTCTACTTTTTGATGGTGCAAAGTACCAATCTGCATGTATTTAGACATTTTTTGTATACCACCTTATCCTTCAATCAAAGCAGTCACAACACAATTGGGGGATACATTTAAAATGTGGGGATATGAGACACATACACTAATACTTACAGGGAACATGGGCAATGGAGGGTTAAGTGACTTGCCCAAGACCACAAGGAGCATCTATGGGACTAGAAACCCCAGTCCTTCTGGCCCAAGGTTGCTGTCCTCTAGTGGGATTTGAACCCCTGACTTTCCAGCCTGAAGTACCTTGCCCCAACCACTAGGCTACTTCTCCCTCCCTGTTCCACTCCATTCATTAATTTATAGACCTCTATCATATCTCCCCTCAGCCGTCTCTTTTCCAAGTTGAAGAGACCTAACCTTTTAAGCCTCTCTTCATAGGGTTATCCTTCCATTCACTTTACCATTTTTGTTGCTTGTCTCTGTACCTTTTCTAATTGTGCTATATCTTTTTTAACATATGGTAACCAGAATTGCACACAATATTCAAGATGTGTTCACACCATGCAATGATACAGAGGCATTATAATATCCTTGATTTAATTCTCCATTCCTTATGATTCCTAGCATTCTATTTGCTTTCTTGGCTGCCGTGGCACACTGGGCAGAGCGTTTCAACATATTATCCATGATGACGCCTAAATCTTTTTCCTGGGTAGTGGTTTCTAATGTGGTATCTTGCATTGTGTAACCAAAGTTTGGGTTGTTCTTTCCTAGATGCATAACTTTGCACTTGTCTACGTCAAATTTAATCTGCCATTTGGACAACCAGTATTCCAATTTATCAAGGTCCTCTTGCAATTTTTCACAATCCTCAGGAGTTTTAACAACTTTGAATAATTTTGTGTTATCTGCAAATTTCATCACCTCACTCGTTATTCCCAACTCCAGGTCATTTATGAATATATTAAAAAGCAGTGGGCCCAGCACAGATCCCTGGGATACTCCACTATTCACCTTTCTCCATTAAGAAAATTGGACATTTAGCCCTACTCTCTGCTTTCTATCTTTTAACCTGTTCCTGATCTACAATAGTACACTGCCTCCTATCCCATGACTTTTTAATTTCACCACAATTCTCTCATGAGGGACCTTGTCAAAGGCTTTCTGAAAATCCAGATACATTATATCCACTGGCTCATCTTTGTCTACCTGTTTATTCACACCTTCAAAAAAATATAACAGATTAGTAAGACAAGACTTTCCTTGGCTAAATCCATGTTGGCTTTCTCCCATTTAAGCATGACTATCTACATGTTCAGTAATTTTATTTTTATAATGGTTCCTTTCATTTTACCCAGTACAGATTACTAATAGTAGGTATGCAATCTCATATTTCATTTCTTTCAACACCCTTGGATGTATACCATCTGGTCCAGGTGATTTGCTACTTCCTCAGTTTATCAAATAGTTGTGATACCTTTTCCCGGTTTATTCATATTTCTTTCAATTCTTCATATATATCACCTTTATATACCATTTCAGGCACGGGTAACTTCCCTACATCTTCTTCAGTAAAGACTGAAGCAAAGAATTCCTTCAGTCTTTCTGCTATGGCCTTGTCCTCACTTAGCGCCTCTTTTACCTCTCTATTATCCAGTGGTCCAACTGACTCTCTCAGAGGATTTTTGCTATGAATATACTTGAAAAAGGTTTTATTATGAGTTTTTGCTTCCAGAACAAGCTTGTTTTCAAATTCTTTCTTTGGCTGCCTTATTAATGCCTTGCATCTAACTTGTCAATGCTTATGTTGTTTCAAGTTTTCTTCATTTGGCTCCTTTTACCATTTCCTGAAAGATGCTTTTTTGGCAATAATAGTCTCTCTGACCTCATTTTTAAACCATGCTGGCACGTGTTTGGCCTTCCTTCTACTTTTCTTAAAGCATGGAATATATCTGTTCTGGGCTTCCAAGATAGTACTTTTAAACAAGGCCCAAGTTGCTCCTTTTAATTTTTTCTTAACTCATTTTATCATAGTCTCCCTTTTGAAAGTTAAAAGGTGGTACTGTGGATTTCCTTGCCATCCTTCTTCCATTTATTAAATCAAATGTGATCTTGCTATGATCACTGTTGCCAAGTGGCCCCAGCATCCTTATCTCTTGCACCAGATCCTATATTCCATTAAGGACTAGGTCCAAAATAGCTTCCCCTATTGTTGGTACATGAACTAGCTGCTCTAAGTAACAGTCATTTATTTCATCTAGAAACTTTATCTTCTTAGCATGTCCTGCTGTGACATTGATCCAGTCGCTACTGGGGTAACTGAAATCACCCATTATTACTGTGTAACCTTTGTTAGCTTCCCTGATTTCTCTCAACATTTCATCATCCAACTGTTCATTCTGGCCAGGTGGCCGGTTGTATACCCTCAATGCTACTGCCTTTCCCTTTTTACATGGAATTTCTATCCATAGAAATTCTACAGTGTATTTTTTTTCCTGCAAAACTTTAATACTATGTGACTTAATGCTCTATCTAACATAGAGCGCAACTCCTCCACCAATTTGATCTACCCTATCATTATGATATAGTTTGTACCCAGGTATCACAGTGTCCCATTAGTTGTCCTCCTTCCACCAGTACTCTGAGATGCCAATCATATCTAACCTTTCATTTAGTGCTATATATTCTAGCTCTTCCATCTTATTTTTCAGATTTCTATAATTTGCATACAGGCATTTTAGAGGTTGTAATTTATTCATATTAATCTCATAATCAGTGAATAGGGGCAATTTGGAATCTTTCAGCTCTGTACTTAGGCCATCTGGGTTACTTTTATCTTAATTGGAACATCTCTGTTGGGATGCCCTATCTTCCCTCTTTTGCTAGTATCCTTCAAGGATATATCCTTCCAAGCCATGCGCTCTTGGGCAACTGTTGGCTGTCCCCTAGTATCTAGTTTAAAAGCTGCTCTATTTCCTTTTTAAAGGTCAATGTCAGTAATCTAGTTCCCGGTTTAAGGTGGAGCCCATCCAGTGGCAGGATTCGAACCAGACAGGAACCGGTTCAGGCCATTTCACCAGCGATTGGGATGCATGGCTGGCAGCACTGCATGTGATATTGTTACGGGAGCCTCATGCCTAGACTGCTGCCATCCTCCCCACAGTAGATTGATAGCATCTGGGGCTTCTCCCGATGCCGCAATTCCCCTCAATGCCTTCAATCTACTGTCAGGAGGGGGACCCCAACTCTGCAGAGCCAGCATCGCAACAATGTGTTTTGCCCAGTTTGGCAAATGCAGGCCACAGCAGGAACCAGTTTGCGCGAACCAATGGAATCCCACCACTCAGCCCATCCTTTTGGAAAAGCCTCTCCCTTCTCCAGAATTTTGCCCAGCTCCTAACAAATCCAAAACCCTTTTCTTTGCACCATTGACTTATCCATGCATTGAGACTCTGAAGCTCTGTCTGTTTTTTGGGACCTGTATTTTGGAGAATGCTACCCTGGAAGTTCTGGATTTCAATTTCCTACCTAAAAGCCTAAATTTGGCCTCCAGAACCTCCCTCCCACACTTTCCTATGTCATTGGTACTAACATGTACCAAGACAGCAGACTCCTCCCCAGCACTGTCTAAGACCTTGTCTAGGTGGTGCATGGGGTCCGCTACCTTCGCACCAGGCAGGCATGTTACCAAGCGATCCTCACATCCACCAACCACCCAGCTATCTACATGTCTAATGATCGAATCACCAACTATAAGAGCCATCCTAACTCTTCCCTCAAGGGCACATGGCCCTGGAGAATCCTCATTGGTGAGAGAGGGTTTTACATCTCCTGGTGGACAGGTCCTAGCTATAGGATCACTTCCTGCCACACCAAGGTGAGGCTCTCCTATCATGTGGCCTCTCTTCTCCATGACAACTGAGAGGCTGCCATACTGGAGGTTGGACTTCAATAGTACGTATCTGTAGGTCTCATCTGTGTACCTCTCTGTCTTCCTTATGTCCTCCAAGCCTGTTCCTGTACCTCCAGAGATCAAACTCATTCTCTGAGGGTAAAGAACACACATAAAACCCTTCACCAACTGGGAGAAAATCATACATGCAGTACTCAATGCAAAATATTGGATAGCCCCATCTCACTACTAGACTGCTGTCTGCATTTTAGTTTTAAGGTTTTGTTTAATTATTTAAATTACTAGAGATACTTGTACTGATACAAGTATACCAAATAAGTTTAAGGGACTTTGTTCATCTCAAGATTAATTAATTTCAGGGCTTTAATTAATCTGTTCTTAGTAAGGATAATCAGGTTAACCATGAATTTCACCACCTCCCCCCCCCCTTGATTGGTCTGCAAACCCATAAAGCTAAGATTATGCCTGGGGTGGATGGAAAGGAATTCACACTTAGTAAAGACAGGCTTGCTATACAGGTACCAGACTTGTGCTTTTAAAATAATCTAACAATTTATTGGGTGATTCACACAGCCCTTGGTTTGATAGAGGAAGAATTTCAAATTGCCCCTTTGATCTGTCTCTTGGTTGTAATCCCCATTTAAAGCAAATTCACAAATCTGTTGCCTCCTAACTGGAAGACAATTTTGTAAAGGTCACTAGAAGCAATATATTTATTTCTACTCAAAGAATATTTACCATATTTGTCCTTCTATGCTAAGCTATACTCTGATTGAATTAAAATTAAAAGCTCTCTGCTGATATTAGGCCCTGACTGAGTTTTAAACTTAAACTAAAAGCTCTCTGCTAAGTTTTAAATTTAAACTAAAAGCTCTCTGCTGATACTAGGCCCTGATAGAGTTAACAAATACACTGGATTCTAGATTATACAGATTAATAGCTTTAACCCTAAGAATTTCCTTTTCCCCAAGATTCAGAGAATTTCCCAGAAGTAAATACTTACATGTGAAGATTTCTTTCCAGCAGTAGCAATCCCTTTTGGTAATCCTTCAAGACTTCACTGTCAAATGGGATCCCGTTGATTTGTAGATGTATCTTACCAACCCATGGAGGAATTGAATTCACATCCTTTGCTTTGAAAAAAAAGGAGTGCCACAACCAGTGGACTACACCTCCTCTTGCAATAAGGACAGCTCTGAGATAGCTACAACCTCCCCCACCGAGCCAGTACTGTAAGTATAGCACCAAGGTGAGCCCAGGAACCCAAGGACTGTGCATAACCGACCTGCAGCACTGTCCCTTCTACTAAGCTCTATTTCCTCTGCTGTCTTATCTTCAATGTTTAACTTTCCACTGCAATTATTTCTGTTGCCTTCAAACATGCTGTGGTTACACAACTCCTCACTGGATCTTATCTGTCCATCCGATTATCAGTCCATCTCCTTTCTCTCTTCAACATCCAAACTATTCAGACATGTGGTTCCCCGCCTCTGTCTTGACTTTCTTTCCTCTCAAGCTATTCTATATCTACTGAAATCTGGCTTTCGTCTTCTAAAATCTATAGAAACAGCCCTTGCCACCCAGTGACCTGTCCCTGGCCAAATACAGGGTCTTTACTTGATTCTCATCCATCTTCATCTATCTGCTGCTTTCCACACTGTTGATCACTACCTTCTTCATGATACCCTGTTCTTGCTTGGATTTCAGAGCTCTATTCTATCTTAGTTCTATCTAATTAAAGACCCACCTGTTTATCGAACATTTCAACACAACCGAATACTCCCCCCCCCCACAACAACAATACACAACCACCCACCACTGCTGTTGTATTTAATCAAAACTATATATAGTTAAGAGCCAAAAGCTCTTTAATTGCATGCTGTACATAGTTGGATACCACTGTTTCAATGTAAGTTACTTTTTTTTCCATGTAAACCACCTTGACTCAGAGAAAGGCGGTATATAAATGCAGCTAAATAAATAAAATAAAATAAAATAAATAAATAAATAGTTTTCTTCTTATCTCTCTCATTGCACAGTCACTTTCACTTCCTCCACTGCTTTCCAGCTTTCAATCAGTGAACCTCAGGGCTCTGTCTTGGGACCTCTTCTCTTCTCTCTCTCTACACTCATGCCCTTGGTACCCTGAACATCTTTGATGGTTTTCAATACCATTTTTATATGGATGACTCCCAGATTTGCCTCTCTACTTCAGGCCCTAATCTTAGCCTGGAAACTGAACATGACCAATCCAGAGCTTGCTCCTCACTGGTCTCCCACTGAATCATCTATCTCCCGTTCAATCTGTTCAAAACAGCTGCATAGTTAATCTTCTATCAGTGTCACTATGCCATCTTCTCAAGTCACTTCAAAGGATCCCTTTTCGATTCCACATACAGTTCAAACTTCTCCTACTGACCTACAAATGCATTCGTTCTACATTCCCTCACTATGTTTCATCTCTTTTCTCTCCCTACACTCCTCCTTGGCAACTCATCAAATAAATCAATTGTATCTACAGTATGTCCTTCTCTTCTACTGCAAACTCCAGGCTCAGTTCCTTCTACCTTGTTGCAACGTATGCCTGAAATAGACTACCTAAATTGGTATGTCAGGCTCCATCTATGGCCTTATTCAAATCCAGACTAAAAACTAATCTCTTTGAGGCTGTTTATGGATCCTGACCTCCTTATTCTCCTAAGTCCATAAGTGTTTTAATAATTTTCCTTAAGAATTCCCTAGTTCCCTGTGTTTTCTGTTTGTCTGTCTTAGCAATTATGTGCATGTGTACAGTGCTGGGTATGCCTAGTAGCACTATATAAATGATAATAATAAGTAGTAGGAGTAGGAGTACTGTGTCCAGTTCTCGAGGCTACATCCCTCCAAACATATTGGTAGAATAGATGTCGCTGAAAGAAGGATTATGATAATGGTGCACACATTGCAGAAGAAGCTTTAAGAGTTAAGAATTGAAAAAAGGTAGATCTTAGAAGAAAAGTGAGAAAGAGAGGGTATGATTATTGTATTAACCTGAAGTAGGCATGGGAGAAGGTGTTCCCCCTCCCCAAATGTTGCAGGTGCTAATGCTGAATTGGTCCCCATTACCTCATGGCCAGATTTTGACATCTTTACCTTTTGCCTCCCCCAGAGTAAGCAGGCAAACTACACCTATGTATTGGAGGCATTCAGATATGTCAAAGGTATAAATAACACACAAGAAGCAAATCTTTACAATGGAAAGAAAGTTCTAGAACAAGATGTCATGAAAGAGGGCAACTCAGAAGTAATATTAGAAAATATTTCTTCACAGAAAGAATGGTGGAAGCAAAGAGATGGTGAATATACAAACTTGGCGACTGAAGAATTGGCAAATGAGAGACCCAACAACTTGGTGAACCAAATGTCAATGGAAACAAAGCTTTCTGGACATCTAACAGCCAAACTTGATAAACTAACTAAAGACATGGCAACAGCTTATCCTATCCTTCATTTATTTCTTCTGCCTTCTGCTCTCCTCTCCATCTCTTCTTATGGCTCCACATCACTTTTCTTCCTATTGTTGACACTCCCTAATCTTCTCCCCTCATACCAATAACCTCAAGCCCCTCCTCCTTATCATCCCTTCTTTACCATCCTTAATTATCCCTCCTTCTTGTCATGTACCCTACCATCAGCTCTTGAGCTTCACCATTTTCTTCCTCTCATTCATTCTTCTCTTCTCTCCCTGAAATAACCTCACCTTAATTATTTCCATGGTGTCTCCTCTCTGCCTCGCACTCTTCTGCTCCTCCTCCTTCTGTTTTCTGGAGAAATTAATCTCAACCCTGCCCCCCCCCCTAGATTTTTCTCACACTCCCAGGATAGATCCTCACACAACTACTCAAATCTTATTCATATCCCTCTCCTTTCCCCCTCCTCTCTCCCTTTCTCATGCGCCTTATGGAATGCACACTCCATACCAAAGAGACTTGCCTTTGTTCAAGATCTCTTTATCTCTAATACTCTCCATTATCTTGCTCAAACTGAAACCTGGCTCCTCCCAGAATACTCGGCTTCAGTCGCTGCCCTCTGTCATGGTGGCTACCAATTCTTCCACATGCCTCGTCCCACTGGCCATGGTGGTGGTGTTGGGTTTCTACTTTCTCATTCCTGCCAATTTCAACCACTCCTTCTACCTCCTTCTCTCTCTCTTCCCTCTTTTGAGGTCCACTCTATCTGCTTTTCACTCCTTTACCTCTCTGAATAGCTGTTATTTATCGAGCCCCTGACAAGTCCACCTCTTTCTTTCTCACTGACTTTGACTCATGGCTTTCCTTCTATCTGGATTCATCTTCCCCCTCCCTTATTCTCAGTGATTTTAACATTTATGTTGATAACCCCTCTGACCCTTATGCTTTAAAGCTCCTTTCCCTTGCCTCCTCATTCAACCTTCAGCTTTGCTCTACTACCCCCACTCACCAGCACAGCCACTGTCTTGACCTTATCTTCTTCTCTAATTGCTTACCCTCAAACTTCTATACCTCAGTTCTTTCCTTATCTGGCCATCACCTGCTAAACTTCACTCTTCACCTTTTTCCACCTCAATCTCACTCAATTTCCTCCAACCTCTTTAGAAATCTTCATGCTATTGACCAATTGGCTCTCTCCACTACTGACTCATCACCTCTTTCTTCTACTATGTCATCTGAGACTGTTGATGAAGAAGTAGCCTCCTATAACAATGTACTTTCCTCTGCTCTGGTTGTTTTTAGTCCACTCATGTCATGTCATCTGAGGCATTCTGTTTCTCAGCCCTGGCTGTCTTTGAGTACCCACTATTTGCGTTCCTGTGTCCACTTCGTTGAGCTCATTTGGATCAAATCCTGCACCCTTGCTGACTTTCTACACTTGAAATTCATGCCTCTTTCTAAGCCATAGCACTTGCCAAGCAAGACTACTATGTTCACTTGACTAACTCTTTTGCCTCTGACTCTCGCCATCTCTTTACAACTCTCCACTCTCTCCTCAAGGTATCTCCACCTCCAACCCTTCCTTCCTTTTCTGCCCAAATCTTGCCTGACTATTTCTGTGACAAAGTCCATAAAATTACGCTCCAATTCCCCATGATATCAGCTGCACCCCCTCTTCCCCTTGTTCATTTCTAACTCTTCCCCTCAACCTCTGCCACACTTTCTTCCTTTTCTACGATCTCTGAGGAAGACACCACACTTCTTCTTTCCTTCTCCAAACTCACTACCTGCTCCTCTGACCTTATTCCCACCCATCTTCTAAGCTCCATCTCCTCCACTGTCATCCCTTCCATCTCTCACATTCTCAGCCTATCGCTCTCCACTGCAACAGTTCCTGCAGCCTTGCTGTGGTCGCACCTCTGCTCAAGAAGACCCTACCTGTACTTCTAATTACTGACCTATCTCCCTCCTCCATTTCTAAACTACTTTAATGTGTGGTTCACCGCCATTTCCTTGAAATTTTCTCAAGTACTTCTGGATCCACTGCAATTTGGCTTCTGTCCTTTACATTCTACTGTAACAGCTCTTACCAAAGTGTCCAAAAGCCTTTACTAATTCCTCATCCTTATTGACCTTTCTGCTGTTTTTGACACTATTGGCCACCACCTTCTCCTTGCTTGGTTTTCAGGGCTCTGTGTTATTCTGGTTCTCTTATCTCTCTCATCACACTTTCAGTGTCTGCTATGTTGGATCCTTCTCTACTGCTATTCTGCTCTCGGTGTACCCCAAGATTCTGTCTTGGGCCTACTCCTTTTCTCTCTATATACTCAGTCCCTTTGTGCACGCCTCCCATGGTTTTCAGTACCACTTTATGCTGATGACTCTCAGATCTACCTTTCTACACCTGAAATCTCTCCAGCAATCCAGGCCCGGATCTCTGCCTGCCTATCTGACATTGCTGCATGGATATCTCACTGCCACTTGAAACTGAGCATGGCCAAAACTGAGCTTCTTTTTTTTTCCACTAAATCCACCTCCCCTCTTCCTCCTTTCTCAATCTCTTTGGATAACAGTTTACTATTCCTTGGGGTCGTCTTTGACTCCCCTCTCTCCTTCTCCACACATCCAACTGATTGCTAAAACCTGTCATTTCATTTTCTATAACATCAGCAAAATTTGTTCCTTCCTTTCTGAAAACACTGCTAAGACACTTATCCACTCTTTAATCACCTCCCGTCTACACTACTGCAAACGTCTCCTTGCTGGTCACCCTCTGAATCATCTTTTTCCCCATTAATCTGCTCAAAACTCAGTTGCACAACTAATCTTCTGTCAGCCTCGATATGCTCATATAGCCCCTCTTCTCAAGTCACTTCATTGGCTCCCTATCCATTTCCATATCCAGTTCATATCCTACTGACCTATAAGTGCACTCATTCTGCTGCTTCTCATTAACTTTCCTCTTATCTCTCCTTACATCTCTCCTCGGGAACTCCGCTCTTCTAGAGGATCGCTTCTGTCTGTTCCTTTCTCTTCCACTGCAAACTCTAGACTTCAATCCTTTCACTTTGTTGCTCCTTATACCTGGAACAAACTACCTGGTTCTGTACATCAGGCTTCTTAGCTGGTCCTTTTCAAATCCAGACTGAAAGCTCACCTCTTCGAGGCTGCTTTTGGATCCTGATTTGCTTAGTCTCCTATGTGTTTCCTTACCATACCCTAGATGTATCCTTATCCTCAGCTGTTATGTTGTCTGTCTTAACTAGATTGTAAGCTCTGATGAACAGGGACCGCCTTTTACATGTGCTTGTGCAGTGCTGTATATACCTTGTAGTCAGGGCCGGATTTACCTATACGCCATGTACGCCATGGCGTAGGGCCCACAGCCGGCAGGGGCCCACAAAAAAAGAACAAGTTTATTTTTTTTTAATAAAATTTTTAAAAAAACCTGTTGGCTGCCGCCGCGGGGCCCCCTCTGCTGCCGCGGCAGCACCGACTGACCCGCGGGGGCCCCCTCTACAAGCCGTCGGTTCGTTCCTCCCTCCCTCCCTCCGTGCAGGGTGCAGGCTGCAGGCTGTAGGCTGTGAGAGACGCGAAAGGAGAGTGTCTCCTCGCGTCTCTGTTAAGCCCGCAGGGGCTGATGGGAAATTTCCCATCAGCCCCTGCGGGCTTAACAGAGACGCGAGGGAGACACTCTTCTTTCGCGTCTCTCACCGCAGGCATGGAGGGTGGGAGGGATCGCCGGACCGACCCTTGCAGAGGGGGCCCCCGCGGGTCCGTCCGTGCTGCCGCGGCAGCAGAGGGGGCCCCGCGGCGGCGGCCAGCAGGTTTTTTTAAAAATTAAATTTTACTTTAGGCCGGGGGGGGGGTAGGACTGGTAATGGGCTATTGGGGGGCGGGGGGTGGAAATGGGCTGGGGGGGGTAAAGGCTTGAGGGGGGCTGTTGGGGTTAGGACTGGTAATGGACTGTGGGGTGTTGGGGGGGCTTAGAACTGGCAATGGGCTTTGGGGGGGTTAAGACTGGTAATGGGCTGAGGGCTGATGGGGGCTGTCTGGTAATGGGCTATGGGGGGGCTAGGACTGGAAATGGGCTGGGGGGTTAAGACTGGAGGTGGGCTGATGGGGTTAGGACTGGTAATGGGCTGTAGGGGGGGGTTAAGAACTGGTAATGGGGTTTGGGGGGGGTTAAGAACTGGTAATGGGCTGTGGGCTGATGGGGGTTGTCTGGTAATGGGCTATGGGGGGGCTAGGACGGGAAAGGGGTGGGGGGGTTAAAACTGGAGGTGGGCTGATGGGGTTAGGACTGGTAATGGGCTGTGGGCTGATGGGGGGGGAGGACTGGCAATGGGCTATGGGGGGCTGACTGGAAATGGGTTGATGGGGTTAGGACTGGAAGTGGGCTGATGGGGGGTTAGGACTGGTAATGGGTTATAGGGGGGGCTTAAACTGAAAATGGGATGATGGGGGTTAGGACTATAAGTGGGTTGATGGGGGGCTAGGACTGGTATTGGGTTGGGGGGTTGCTAGGACTGGAAATGGGCTGATGGTGGCTAGGACTGGAAATGGGCTGATGCAGGGACTAGAAGGGAATGGATGCTGGGTGAGGCTGGAACTAGAAGGGAGCTGATGTTGGGGGAGGATTAGAATGGGATGGGGCTGGAAGAGTAAAATGGAGAAGGAAAAAATATTTTGTGTGGGAGGGATAAAAAATCTACAATTGGCCGGGTATTGGGAGAGTAAGTGGGGATTGAGGATGGAGGGTTAAAATTTGAGTGGATGAAATAGGAACGAGGAAAGAGCAAAAGGAGAAAGATTAGTATGTTAAAGCAGATGTAGAGAGAGAATGGAAAAAATCTAGAAGAGAGAGAAGAAAGGACAAATGGACAGCAGACGATGGAGAGTTAGCAGAAGACACGAAGAAACCAGAAGAAAGTGGCTGGAGCAATTGCAGCTGAAAAAAATGCACAAAAGGTAGAAAAATATCTCTTTATTTTGAATTTATTAATTGGAATATGTCAGCTCTGGTAAATGTGCATCATTAACGTCTGCGCTTTGTTTAGTACAAGAGCAAATTAATGTATAGTTTTATTTCTACAGTGTTGTACATTCCAAGTTTGGCTTTTGGGATTCCCAGTTTAATTATTGTCTTCCTGTTTCTAAATTGTGATTACTTGTTTGGTGATGGTCTATGTTCTGCATGTGTAACTGAGCTGAGGTATTCTGTTTATATAATTCCTATTTGACATTGCCACTTGTTCTCTTTCCCCAGTAGGTCATGTATTGTTGTTCTCTGAAATGTATTGGTTTAATATTTGCAGTGTTGCCTTTTGATTGGTAGAGTATGGTGCTTTGTGAGTCCTGGTAGTGCTGTTAGGATATGGCGGGTTTACTATGGGTTCTAAATGGGCAGTGTTTGTAGTAGTTCCTAATGTGTCTGGCAGTTGGCACTGGATTATAGTAATGTAGAAATCTTTTAGTCTTTCTTTATCCATACACTCATTAAGAGGCACGTTTACTAAAAGTTAGTATATGGTAACATTATGCAAATATTTATGCAAATGAGGCCCCTTATGCAAATGAGGCCCCGCACCCCCCTTGGGCCGCCCCTGCTGGGGGCCCACAATTTTTGTTGGCGTAGGGCCTCACTCAAGGTAAATCCGGCCCTGCTTGTAGTACTATACAAATTATCAGTAGTAGTAGTAGTAGTAGTAAATATAGAAGCCAAAATTTGGTCCACAATTCCAAATATAATTAGGAACATAAACCTAGTGGTTAGAACAGAAACCTGGTGACCATGTAACCGGGTTTGATTCCCACTGGCACTACTTGTGACCGTTACCCTCCATTGCCTCAGAAGAAAGGCCTGGCAATAATTTATTTCTGGTCACATCTTGCCAAGAAAACCCAGGGGCTGCTGAGTCGCCAGGAGTCAGCATTGACTCAAAGTCACACATTGCATTTTTTTGCAAGAAAAGTCATGCTGAGTCAGACCAAGGTCAACTGAGACTAGCATCCTGTCTGCATCAGTGGCAGGGTCGAAAATACCCAGCAGATGGCAAAAAAAGTAGATCTCTCCTAGAACTCATTCCTAGGGATAAATGATGGCTTTCCCACCTACCTCTAAGAATGTTACCAAACCTTCTTTGAATCCTTTTATATTAGTTGCCTCAATAGCAGCAGATTTACAGCATAATTGTGCATTGTGTGCAAAAATACTTTCTATCGTTGGTTTTTATTCTGCTCATTTTTAGGTGCATGTCACATAAATGATAGCGCCTATTGTCGAGGATGAAGTTGTCTGCCCATACACATATTTGCACATGTGCAAACAGACAGCCATCTCCCCAGCAAAAGCACTTGTGCAATGTGCCCGCAGGAGCAGCGTCTCCCAGGGGCAGAAGAGCGGAGGAGGCCGCGATCATGGCCAGAAGAGCTGCACAGTTCCCATGGTAAATACTACTACTGCAGGCGGAAGATGAGAGCAGGGCCACAATTACAGCCAGGATAGCTGTGGGGGCCAGAGAAAGGTAGAGTAGGTAGGAGAAATTTAAAGGGCGATGGTTTTGAGAAAATAAGATGGTGAGGGATGAATGGAGAACAAGGGATGAGAGTGCAAGGGGGAGGGAGAAAGGGACAGAGCCTGGGAAGGGTAGCAGAGGAGAGCAGTAGTTGATGGGGAGGATGGAGAAGGAAAGCATGCAAGAGGTTGGAAGCTGATTAGATGAAAGCATGGGGAGAAAAACCCATAACATGTATATGCCAAAGGTGCAACTCCCCAGCCCCCCAGAAAACCCACAGGCACTCCCAGCCCCCACACCACACCATGTACACAGGCAACCCACCCTCACACACACACACACACACACACACACAAGCACCCCATTCCTGCACAGCACACACATACACACACACACAGGCACCCCATTCCTGTGCAGCACACCCACACACATGCACACACACACACAAGCACCCCATTCCTGCACAGCACACACACACAACACACACACACACACACGCACACACACACAGGCATCCTTTCTTACACAGCCCACAAACACACACATGTATGCACCTCCCCCTCACACCACACACACACACCACACGCACTCCACCCCTGCACCAGACACACAGACACACAGGCAGCCCATCCCTGCACCGGACACATACATACTCAGAACCACCCCACACCCTCACTGAACATACATATGGGCATCCCGTGCCTGCACCAGACACATATAGACACAGCCACCCCACTTCCACACCAGACACAAACACACACACACACACACACAGACACACACACACAGACGTACAGGCACTCCATCCCCACACCAGACACACACACACAGGCACCCCACTCCTGCACCAGATATGCACACACAGTCATGCTACTCCTGCACCAGAGACACATGCACACTTAGGCACCTAGCCCCTACAAAACACACACACACACACACACACACTCACACCCTATCTGAAGATAGACACAAATATATAGATAATACCAGTTGTAAAGATTCCTCAAAAGTCCCTGCTACCATGATGAGACACACTTTATAATCTCTGTTTGAAATCTTCCACCCGCTAGACATGTATGATATTTGAACGCTCCCCCACTCACACTAAAGGTAAAAGACACAGAACTGGCAGCTAAACCCACTATCCAATACCTAGGCATCACCCTTGACCAAAGGATGGACATGAAAACGCATATAAAAAACACAGCAAAATCCATATACCATAAAATACGGACACTTCGTCACTTACGACCACTACTTGAGTATACGTATTTCAGAACAATTTACCAAGTCCTGGTGATGTCACACATTGATTTTGCAAACGCAATCCTATATGGGCTCTCACAAG
Organism: Ichthyophis bannanicus; assembly: GCA_033557465.1. Lineage (NCBI taxonomy): Eukaryota > Metazoa > Chordata > Amphibia > Gymnophiona > Ichthyophiidae > Ichthyophis > Ichthyophis bannanicus. The sequence continues at coordinate 390,656,970 of CM066038.1, read as the reverse complement.
CAACTCTAAACCCTCTTCAACTGGCAATGAACACGGCCGCTAGGGTGCTAGAAGGAATGTCAAGGACTGATCACGTCACACCAATCCTGAAAAGGCTCGATTGGTTACCGATTCAAGTCAGAACCCAATATAAGATCATAATTATGACCTTCAAAGCCCTGAACAATCAAACCCCAACAGCCATCACTGAGCTGATACACACCTCACCCTCCAATAGAAGCAGAAGATCCACAGCAGTAAACACTCTGACAGTCCCAAAAGAAACAACGAGATGCACAAAGGCAACATCTAACAGAGCCTTCAGCATCTATGCCCCCAAAGCCTGGAATGCCCTCCCCCCAGAAATGAGAGTTATCACCAACCTAACTCAATTCAGGAAGGCCCTAAAGCACTATCTATTCACAAGATACTTTCCGGTGTAGAGCTGATAGGGAAATACATGCACCATGTAAGTAACTATAGATATAATGTATTAACTGTTGATATATACCCTGTTATCCAAGTTTCACTCCCTGTTCAAATGTGAATACATTGCAGTTAATCTGAAATGTATATGTTCTGTTTGATGTACACCGCACTGATGTCAATAGCGCGGTATAAAAGAAATGTTAAATAAATAAAATAAATAAATAAATAAAATGTAGGAGAGGATATTCAGCGGCGGTAGCTAGCTAATTTAACAAGGCTAGCCACCGCCGCTGAATTCTAAACCCTGATATTCAATGGTGGGACAATATTCATCCCTGGCACTGGATATCCGGGTGACCGGACTGCTGAGAAGGTAACTGGGCAATAGTGATATTCAGCCACTGGCCAGTCATCTTCCTCAGCAAAACTTAGGCCAGCCTTTACGGCACCTGACTTTTGCCGCATGTTGGCAATCAGCCTAAACCAAAATCCCCTGGTTCAGTAGTTACAATCTCATACCAAAATAATACCAAACCAAATCAAAGCATTCCCTCAATTATAATATCTTTTTGTTGGAACTGGCTGGAGGCGGCTGAAAGAGCAACACAGTCGCTCCAGACAGCCAGTTTCCGTTTTAATTAAACCAAGCCAAAATAGTACTTATCCAAATTATGTCCCAGTGAAGTTTGTAGCAGTCTGCAGAAACAAAGTCTTTTCATTTCCCAAGGTGTTTGAGCGGTCACAAGCAGCTTATACACCCCACGACGCGCACGTTTTGGGCCATCAAGCCCTGTATCAAGTGGTCAGGAACGCGCAGTAATCCCGCTTACTATTCATGAAACCTTCATCACCGGATATAGAGAACAAATCGTGTAGAATGGCTAATAAAAGCGTCAGTCATTCAGGAGCACCAATCACCAAGTGGGAGACCCCATTGTACATCGGGGAATCCCTTGGCGAGTAGAGGTGACATCAGAACAAGCTTGGCCAATCAATTTCTTTATTCAAGCCTTTGGGATATACCACATCCATAGTAAAAATCAATTGTTGCTCACGATGTTGAAGCCGCACTAATCGATTACCCCCCTGAGGGTTAGGCGGGACATGATCTAGTACAGTCCAAAAGATATCTTTACCGAAATGATGATGTTTCTCAATGCAATGTTCCACAATCGGAGCTGATAACACCTGTTGGCGTATCCTCGACGCATGTTCACTTAATCTGATTTTGATTTTTCTGGACGTTCTACCAATGTAAATAAGCGGGCAAGCTCATTGTAATACATACACCACATAAGTGGAATCACAGGTGGTTGCCCATCGTCTCATAAAGGACTGACCAGTATTTGGATGGGTCCATTCCACTCCCGTAATTGAGGACTCACAGAATGTGCAGGTAGAACAAGTAGAATGCCCCCGTGTGTTATAATCAGGGGATAAAGGACGATCAATCATAGTAGCTGTATGCATTAGTTTGTCCTGTAGGTTAGGCCCTCTGGAATAAGCAATCCGAAGCGGTTTTTGAAAACATTGGTGCAATTCTAAAATAGACCACATGGTCTTAAGAAAATGATACCAACGCACAGAATAAAATCTGCACTTAACAAAAAGGTTAAGAAAATGTTAATATACTGCCTTAATTCAAAGAACATTTTGATGTCCTGCCACCTAAGTAATGCATTCAAAATTATCTAATGCAGTATGATATCCTGCGGTGTTGAATCCGACCACAGCCGGTGGTTTCACCGCTGCTGCAGCTTTGTCAAAGAACTCCTCCACAAACTGCATACAGACTCGATTCAGATGTATATACCCCGCTAAACGCCTAGGGCCAATTTCCAACCCAAAGCTCCCCACACGTACAGTGGAGATGTATGGGGAGCTCTGGTTGGGGGTGGGAAGGGGAGGGCCGGGGGAGGAGAAAAGGCGGGGCAGAGGCAGGATCCTGACTCTGGACATACAGGGCTGATTCTGGTCATAGCTCTGTATGTCCAGGGGATCAAGGATGCACGGGGAACTTATTCCACCTCGGAGGTAGAATAAGTTCTCCCGACTTTGGCAGACAGTGCAGGATGAACCTGCAAAAGAGTTGAGGAGGGTCAGGGGGTTCCCCGCAGCCCAATCTCGACCTTGGCAGGCCCAATCGGGGGTCGGGTGGTGGGGAATAAACACCTTTATTCTGCGTGGCCAATCGAGGCTCCTGCATGGCGTCCTGGTGCCATGGTGACGGGAAGTCATGGCACCGACCCCATGCAGGACCCTAGGCTGAGTTAACCGGGGAGGCAGATCGATGTATGGCAGCACAGAATCGGGGAACGTTCGGGACATCCAGGCCCTATGCCCTAATTCTGCTCCCGCGGGGCCGTCTAGCTCCTGTGGCTGCAGAATTGGGACACATCCGGGCCATCCAGATTTTGGACATCCAGACAGCCCGGACATGCCCCACACAGAATTGGCCTCCACGTGTTTTTATAAAATCATAGCACAAATCCTGTGCATTTTAGTGGTTTTATAGTTTAATAAATAAATATTTCTTTTTAAAAATTATCTGTTTGCTTATCCATTCCTGTCATATTTTGTCCTTGCTCTTTGAGTTTGCTTTAATTTTACTAATTACCTGACACAAAAAGGCTGTAATTAGCTGTTCAACTCGCACCTGTCCAGCTTTCCCGGTGAGGGTACCACTTTGGCATTTGCAAAGGATACCGTTATTCCTAAAACTGGCTCTGTGAATGAGTTACACGAGGAATGAGGGGGACGGGGAAGGAAAGTGGATGTCGAAGGAAGGTGGAGAAGGGATTTCACGAGAGAGGAGAAGAGAGATAGCAATGAAGGGGAATCTTGAGGATGGTGGAGGGGGAGGAAGGGATAAAGGCACCGGTGTTGGGGAGGAGAGAGAGAATCAGGCATCAGAGGGAAGAAAAGTTGTGAACAGAGGGAGGTTGTTGTTGTTAAGTGCCGTCGAATCGGAGTCGACTCATGGTGACCCTCTGGATAGCTATCCTAAATTGGGTTCGGTCTTCACTCAGGTGGCTCATTGTTGACAGACTGGTACCCATAGCTGCTGTTATTGTATCGATCCATCTCATTGCTGGCCTTCCTCTTTTGCGTTGACCTTCTATCTTGCCAAGCATGATGCCTTTCTCTAATGATCTCTCTCTTCGCATGATGTGTCCAAAGTATGAAAGTCTAAGTCTTGTCATCTGAGCTTCTAAAGAAAGCTTAGGTTTGATCTCCTCTAGTACCGACTGGTTTGTTCTTCGGGCAGTCCATGGTATACACAGTATTCGCCACCAGCACCATAATTCAAAGGTAGGGAAGGTGAATGTAAGTACAAAACGGAAGGGGGACTGGGAGGAAAAGAGAAAGAATCCTGGATTAGTGATGGGAAGATCCTGGATCCAGAGAAGAAAGGAGGGAAGATGACATAGCACCTCTTGGACTCTGATCTCATCTATCCCCTACCCACTTAAACATATGCTGTAACCCTTAGATACCCTCATTTATACATAACAGCTCTCATGATGCACGCCTATTATGTTTCCCTCACTCACAGGTAATCCTCACCAACTCTTCATTCTCACTCCGGCCTCCTCATTTATCTAATGCCCCCTCCAATATCCTCATCACTGCCTCCCTGCTACTACCTGCATATACATTTTCCCAAAACCTTCTCTCATCTCTTCATCTCTCCTCCTCCCTGGCTTGGCCTTGGGAATCATGGCAATGAGATGCCTGAGACTTCAGCCTTCTCTACTGCTTAGGACCAGAATTCCTTGCTTTGAATCCCCATAGTGCCATGTGATTCAAAGCACAAATCTATGGCCCTATATTGAAAAGGAGGAGGAAAACCTGGTATGAGTTGCTGTGCTGTCACTGTCCTCCTCCTAGCTCAAAGCTGTGCAAACCATTGGTGTCTTCTCGCTAAGCGGCAGCACTGTGAGACTAGTGCCATTATGTATAGTGGGGGGAATATTATTGTCCCCTTCTAGCTAGACTACCATGGATGTTTAAAGCAAGGGATGGGGGGAGGTGGTGGTGGATCCAGGGGGGTGCCCAACTGGTTAGAAACATAGAAACATGTCAGCAGAAAAAGACCATATGGCCTATCTAGTCTGCCCTTCCATATCAAATACTATAGTCCCTTTTTTTTCCTTTAGAGATCTTCATTTGTCTCATGCTTTCTTGAATTCAGATACTGCCCTCGTCTCTACTACCTCCACTGGGTGACTATTCCACGCATCTACCACTGTTTCTGTAAAGAAATATTTCTGCATATTACTCCTGAAACTATCCCCTTTCACTCTCATCCTATGCCCCCTCATTGCAGACCTTACTTTCAGTAGAAAGAGGCTCTCTTCTTGTGCATTTATGCTATAGAGGTATATAAACATTTCTATCATATCTCCTTTATCCTGCCTTTCTTGTAATGTATACATATTAAGATCTTTAAGTCTGTCCCCATATGGTTTATAAGGAAGACCACTAATCATTTTAATAGCTACTCTCTCTATCCTGCACTGACTCCATCCTGTTTATATCCTTTTGAAGGTGCGGTCTACAGAATTGCACACAATACTTCAAATGAGGTTGCACCTGAGACATACAGAGGCACTATCACTTCCTTGTTTCTGCTGGCCATTCCTCTCCCTATGCATCCAAACATCCTTCTGGCTTTCTCCTTCGTCTTTTATACCTGTTTAGCCACTTTAAGATCATCAAAAAAAAATCACGTCCAGGTCTCGCTCTTCTTTTGTGGGCAGATTTACTTCGCCCTCTACACTGTACCGTTCCCTTGGATTTTTGCAGCCCAAATGCATGACCCTGCATTTTTTAGCATTATATCTCAGCTGTCAAATTCTTGACCATTCTTGAAGCCTAGCTAGATCCCTCCTCATGTTATCTACTCCTTCCTGAGAGTCTACTTTACTGCAGATTTTGGTATCATCCGCAAAGAGGCAAACCCTACCCGATAGCCCTTCCTCAATATCACTAATAAAGATATTAAAAAGGATCGGACCAAGGACAGATCCCTGCTGCACACCACTGGTAACATCCTTCTCCTCAAAGTGAGCTCCATTTACCTGTACATTTTGTCGCCTCACACTCAACCAGTTTCTAACAGTCAGTCACTTTAGAATCCATCCTTAGGGTGCTCAATTTATGAATAAGTAATCTATGCAGAACAGTGTCAAATGCTTTACTGAAATCCAAGTACACCATATCTAGGGCTCTTCCTGTTCAACTCTCTGGTCATCCAGTCAAAGAAATTAACAAGTTCCACTTCTGGTAAACTCATGCTGCCTTGGATCCAGTAATCCATTGGACTCCAGGAACCTCACTATCCTTTATTTTAGCAGCATCTCCATTAATTTACTCAGCACAGAGGTCAGAATAACTGACCTCTAGTTCTCAACCTCACCCTTACTTCCACTTTTGTGTAAATGGACAACATGTGCCTTTCTCCAGTCCTCTGGGACCACTCCCGACTCTAAAAAAAAGCATTAAAGAAGTCAGTTAGTGGAGCCGCTAAAGTAAACATCCTGGACATGTCATTCTTAATCCATAGGCTGGTCTTGAACTCTTGATCTTTCTCTCTCACAAACAGTGGCCAGTGGTTTTGAGCCATGCAGCAACCCCTATAAAAGTGATACACCTGAACATACCATTCCTGATCCACAGGCTGATCTTGAACCCATGACCCTTCTCTTGCATACATAGTGGCCATATGTTTGGAGCCACAGAGCAGAGAGATCTTGGTTGCTTGGGGGGGGGGGGGGGCCCGACTAGCTAGCTGGGATCATGGTTGCTTGGGAGGGGAATGGGGCCCCATACATCTCCCCTGGACAACATCTCTTAGGGGTTGGGTGCTTTCCAGGAATGGTTGGTGCTGAAAGGGGGGGGGGGGGGGAGAGATTTCCTTACCTGGTGTCAGTTACAGAAGATCTGCAGCATCGGCACCCTTTTGCAACAGGGGGCCCAAGGGGGGAGTCATCCAAGGGAGTTTGTATGTTGCCAAACAGCAGCAGCCAAGCAGTAGCAGCAGATAACACCACCAATTGCTTCTGCACTGTCTGCCTCCCATTGCCACATCTCTTCCCCACCCTGATCCTGCCTCCGCCCCTCATCTACTGCATGAAATACAGCTATTGCACAAAACTGCCTGGGGTAGCTGCATTTCGCCCATGTTAGCTTTCACTGCAGCTTGATTTTTCCCGTGCTAGAGCTGTGTTGACAGCTAATGTCCTTTAGAACACATCCACCTAAGAGTGGGTACACAATGGGAGAGGTGGGTCTAGAAATCTAAAACTGCAATGCTGCTCACACAAAAGTGCCAGATTCTGCTTCGGTTTGAATCATTTGTAGTATTCTAGTTGCGGAGATTTCCCAATGCCATTTACATGATATAGAAAATACAATCTACAATAAGTCAGTCAAGGTAAATTAAAGCCAGTGCTTTCCAATCTGGTCGCCATATTTCAGCTCCCTGTCTCTACTAGCTGACTGTTACTATGGAGACCAATGTCTGTCTTCCACATTTGTTGGTCCCGTGTGGCCTCTTTTATGCTGTAGACTGCCGTTGCTGTTGAAGCTGCTATAGGAGTGCTCTGTTTCCTCATCCTTCCCGGTGTTACCACGTGGATCAGGTAAACGGCTGACCTCGATCGGCCTGCGACAGGAAAAGATTGATACTTCCTCACATTCTGAGCCTGGGATCCCTTTCAAAACATGGTCAACAAAAATGTTCAGATGCACCAGTTTTTAGCACTTTCTCTTAAGTGGCTCAATAAGAATGGTCTGCAAGGTAAACATTTCCTACAGGAAAAAATAAACAAACATAAAAACAATCTGACGACATGCAAAATCGAATCTGAAAACGTAATTACGTTAATTATCCCAGTATGGTTCACTGAGTAAAAATCATTCTGCCCACTAGAGAGACGGACAGACATAGCAGTATACTGGGCAGAAAAGGGAGAGGAAGTTGTAAGTGTTAAGACAGCTCCGTATATCAGAACATCTACTCCATATTTTTTCACTAAATGAACATGTCCAGAATCTGTGGCCGAAAAGAGATTCTTTCCTATGTCAGCTTCTTATATTTAATATAATTGACTGAAATATTGGCTACTTCTACAATCCCTTCCTTGCCCTCAGAGATCCTCTGTATTTGTCCCAAGCTTTCTTGAATTCAGATAACAATTCTCATCTCCACCACCTCCACTGGGAGGACATTGATCATTTTAGTAGCTGCTCTCTGGACCAATTCCATCCTGTTTATATCCATTTGAAAGAGCAGTCTCTAGAACTGTACACAGTACTCCAACGAGACCTCACTAAACACTTATACAAAGGCACTTTTACTTCCTTTTCCTTGCTATGCAGCCAAGCATCCTTCTGGCTTTTGCCAACACTTTTTCTACTTGTTCATCTTCTAGGGAAGATTTTTAAACACGTCCATATAAAGAAGCCCTAATCCATTTGGCCATAACAGTGCAGTATTACAATCGTATGTTTAGAAAAGCTCTGATGTCATGGCTGTTATTTGCACCCTCAAATCTCTTGGGTACCCATATTCACTAATCTGCTTTAACGCGTACCATTTAACTCAGTCCCCATTTTTTTGTCAGCAGGATCTATTTACTAATAAAACAGATTAATGCATTAACATAGGTTAGTAAATCTAGCACTTTGTTTGTAAACCCTCTTGGATATGAACCTACTGTAACTTGCCTTTAGCTCAGATTTGAAAAGGTAATTAAACCAAAATCCAAATACTCAAGGCTCTGTCTCCAACACAGGAGCAGAATTGGCCACTATGTGTCTTGTGAGTATAAAATGATTTAGTCCTTGTCCTCAGTCACAACCTTCCTGCTGCCATACTTAGGTCCAGTCCCTGCAGCTTCTCTGAGTTGCTTTGGAGAGATGAGCGGGCGTGAGGGATAAGAGGAAAGGGAGCAGGAGAGTGGAAGAAGTAGAGACAAGCAGACGCTGAAGGAAGATGTGAATTTTGGGTATCCAGGGAAGGATTGGAGCTATATGGAGTGGGAGAGGAGAGTAGGACATGCCTAGTGCTTTGGATGCAGACCATCAACAGATTACCAGCAATTATATTGCCATTTTAAAGATTCTGTTAGCCACTGGCAGCCTTAATTAAAGCTGTAGGTAGGCAACCCAATTCTGGCTAAAAGTATCCCATGTCTATCAGGATTTTACCATGCCCATATGAGATACTAGGTAGGTCTAAAGGCTCCTTCTTGACTTGAGACCTTAAGCGTGTACATAGTTTGCCTATGCATTAATCCTGCCCTAGTGAGCGGAAAACATGTTGCATTAGTGTAAATACATTTCACTAAGAATTTATGACTAACAGTTTGTGATGGCTGATTTGGTAATTCTGATTTGTGACTAATAAAATGTTAACTCTAAATAGATGAAGGTCAAGCAGTCATTGAAAACACCCATAATGTCACTCATTAATCTTATCACTGTTCAATACAATCAAATATCACTTTGTAATCAGTAAAACTGGGGCCATCATATAGTACTGAGAGAAAATGTGTGGCAAACTATTGGGGGGGGGGGCGTTGCTGACATGTCCTCATACTGTTAACATAGGGAGCAGCACCTCACCACGCTAAGAATTTACCACACAATTAATGTGAGTGCATTTATTGCCACCCTTTGATGTGGCAATAAGTGCCCTGCACTAACTGCAACATTGTGCACTGATGCCCACACTAACTGCGATCAACGCCCACTCTCTGCTCCTAACCCATCCAGTCCTCGCCCTGTCACGTGCAAAGTGGTTAGCGTAGGATTTTTACGGTTGCTGCATTTCTAGCAGGTGGTAATGATTACCACAGCCTTGTGCTAACTGCTGAGCATGAGATTTAGCACACAGGATCTCTTACTGCACTTTAGTGAACAGGCCCCAATGTGCATCAACGGTGTTAGCACAAGCTAATGCAGTTGCACACATTAGTAACGCTAATCTATTGTTTTGTAGATATTTGAATCTCCCATTATAGAGTCACAATAGAGAAGGTGCCTAAAATCTGTAGCTGAGATTCAAAACCTTCAAAAAAAGGCAGACACAATGATAATCCTTTGCCAAATAGTTCTCTTCTCTGAAATAAATCATTGTTTCCTTAGTTAACATGACATCCACAGTAGACCTTGGACATGGTATCAAAGAAGGCTAACATTTATGTCTCTTCTGGACATCATTACGGCTAGAACACATTTAAAGCCACACTTAAAATAATTCTTACTAGTTGCCATTCACTATATTCACTATAAGGGTAATTTTCACTAAATTGCCATTAGCAAATACTCAAAGGGAAACATCACTTACACATATGTAGTTAGGACCCATATACTCTGACCTTCCTATTCCTACAGATGGGGACAAGCCGGGGAAACTGCCTGCAACTTCTGAAAGGTTCAGCAGATGGGCAGGACTTTCTTCCCGATCAAGTTATGCCCCAGGGAAAGACTACATTTAAAACATCTAAATAGGAAACTAAATTTTTGCTTCATTAGATTTGCTTTGCCTTCTTGCAGTCTTTCAAGGTTAACAAAAAAGTCTGAAGATAACAATATATGAAACTAGTTGGATAGATTGAAGTTGTTTAGTGCAGGCCATTTTCACCCCCAATTATTTTATTTATTTAACAGTTTTTTTATACCGCTTTATCATTTCAATCAAAGCAGTTTACATTGTAACTTAAACTTGGTAAACGCACATTAAACAGGGATATTGATAACTTGGATTTTTTCTGAGCAATGGAGGGTTAAGTGACTTGCCCAAGGCCACATTTTAACTGGCTAACTCCTTCGCCTGATAGATTCCTTTGAAAATTGGCCTCTTTACGTGCGTTCAAAAAGAAAGGACATAATCGCCCCATAAAGCTCCATATTTTTCTAAGAGTAACTTGTTTGTAGTGCCCACTATGTTGTCATGGCTAGTATCTAAATAGAGATTTTGCTATTAGGCGGTTGTTTGCCTTTGTCTTTTCCACTTTACAAACAGAAGAATCTAATGTCTTTCTGTTCTTACCAATGCTTAGGTTTAATGAAAACTCTACTTGACCACAAAGCACAAAGTGGAATTCCAGCTAATAGGAAAGAACCATATTGGGTAATCAAAAACATTTCATGTCATGTATTAATAATCATACATTTATGACTCTACTTCACTCAGTTATTTGGGAATAAGCATTCATAGTGTGAACTTTTATATTGCTCCTATAGTTCACATTTATAGACAGAGATGTGCCCACTCTCTTTCTCCTTAAAGTAGACATATATTTAATCTATGATCCATTTAACAAGCAAGTCATAACAAAGCTTTGTCTTTCTTTCCAGAACACGTTTTCAAGGATATTGAAATTTGTTTGGTGCTAGCTAATGAAATTCCTCCAGGAACAGATAACAAAGAGGTTGAAAGGCTCTAAGCAATACTTTCAAGCTTTAATTGACCACTAGTGACTCAACCAGAAGTGCCCATCTTGCAAAGAATGGTGGTGCTCTCTATGCACTCTGGACAATGGGGATGTGTGGGTTGATGCCATCTGCAGCTCAGGGTGTGTGGAAACAAAAAGCTGTCTGAAGCAGGGAGAATTTCTCAGAGATATGAAATAATGGGAATTATCTGAAACTCATCCATCACTGCGTTGACACAAATGACAACAAACAACAGCCCTGTTCCAAGAGGTGTCTTGAGATGTCAGCACCGCCCGCGGCGTGTCAATCCCTCGGGCATCGGTACTTTGTACGTCTTTCCATTGCTGGTTTACAGCCAATCAGTTTCTTCGAGCAAAGAGGCCCAGGAATGTTTCTTTTCCCCCACCCTGGCTTATTAATGGGGGCTTTATTATTGCGCATCCCAACATGCACTCAAGGCGTATTCATCCCTTGACAGAGGCAGACAGTCAATTTGAACCAAGATGCCGAATCCGCCAGATGTCTGATGATGTCATAATTAGGTAAGCGCTAATGTACCAGAGCAGTGGCCTTGAAACAATACAGGCCAGCTGGGGGTACAAGCGACCTTTATGCGGCATCTGCTCCCCGTCTCACAATTGGGCCGAAAGCTTTTTTCAGACACTAAGTTTCTGTCCTTTTCTTAAGTATTCAACAAAATGCTTCACATATGCAGTAAATAAAGAAGAATGGAGTCAACACAATGGTTATTCATAGTTGCATTTCTTGCACTACTGCACATTTCTAACAAAATTAATATCTACCACGACCATTTGAATTATTTTGCTAATATAAGTAAACCAGCATTACAATTCCTTCTCACTGAAAATGTGATACCAAACTGAGCATACACAAATTCTGGGTCTCAAATGGAACATACACAAATTCTGGGTATTTATTTTTCGTTAAGAAAAGTGATGCTGTCCAGGAACCATAAGTCTGGAACCGACCACTAATATAATCTTATGGTGAATGATTTTTTTGTGAAACGTGTGGAGAAGGAGGCGATCCTTAAGTACAAAAAAATGCAGTCAGAAAGCAAGGAAATGTGGCAGAACGATACAGAAGCTAAGATCATACTGCAAATACCTGGTTTAGGAGCGAAGTTCATTGATATCATGGTATAACCAAACTAGTCCATTTGAAGACATTGCCTCTTGGGAGAAAATATTATCTCCACTAGACACATTAATATGCATGCATGGTTTTAAATTACTTAGGCTCATACCTCTCATAACCCTGACTTTATTTCAAAATTATTTGTATTGTCCAAGTATCTGAGTCAACAGTACACCTCCTCCACTTCTGACTCCAGGACAAATTCCTCCCACTCCACCCTCATGGAAATTCTCTTCCTACTTGGAAATATATACAAATTGTCAAGACTTTTTCCACTTTTCTCCTAATACTTTCCAAGAGTTCACTGGAAGCAAAATGAGTCAGCATCCTCCCTTTAGTTCCCCACTGTAACCATGATCTGCTTTTTTTCATCCCCCCCCCCCCCACAAACCAAAACAATAATCAAGACCCCAACAAGAGAAATATAACATCTGATAAATCACAATCATTTTCAGCTCCAAAATATTTTGTGCATTTAAAATATTTTTTATATATTTACAGTATACTGCCTGTCCCTCACTTTTTGGAAAACTGTCCAAATTTGTCCCTGGGGAAGCTATGGAGAAGTACATGCTTTCTTTTTTAAACCACTGACAATCTGTCTAGAAAGGTGTTTTATCTTTGTGTTAATCTCTCTGCATGAACAATATCATTTTACATTCTTCCCCGGGATGTCTTTGTCAAATCAAGCTTTTATTAATGTGCTGGAATCCACTGTTGAAATATAACTTTTTTTTATCACTGCTCATAATGTTCTGAAGGCCGTCATTTTTAACATTTGCTTTAAATTAGATCTTATTGTGATGTAAATCGGTAGAAGCAGTCACCTCATTCCAGGATGCTCTTTTCCATCAAAAAGTTGGATAATGGAATAAATGAGAACGTGTATTACTTAGAGAGAAAAAGAAAGCTTGAAACGGCATGTCCTTAACCCTTTAAATTAAAGACCTGGCTCCAGTACCTGAGGTCATGAATAAGCCAGCCCCCTAAATGGAACCAGAAATGGTTGGTTGTTAAATTTTACTGCTCTACTCTGGGAATCTTTGCTGCTGTTAGCAAAACTGGCATGAATTGCTAAGTGTTGAGTCCCAATGCTTCAAGATGAGACTAGAATCAGAAAGGGGCTAGCTTCATATGAGCTGGAAGTAAGAGAGCTGTCTTTGCAGCCTTTCTTACATCATTTTCAAGATAGCGCTCTCTGAAACCTAGTGGTGCATTCCCATACATCACTAGGGTCAGATGGTGCCATTCTGGAAAATGGCACCACCAGGATATGAACGACCAGGGATCATTCCTGCCCTCATTAGACCTCAGCGATGTTCATTGTTCCAGTAAGTTTCTGGAGGGTTGGAAGATTGGGGATGGGTGAAAGTTGGAGAGCCATTAGGGAACACAGTGTATTTTTCAAAGGCGATGAAGTTTAGGGGAAGACACAATTTTATATACATTGTATCGAAAGCTAAGGGTATAAGTAAGGGATAAAGCCCTTGCCATTGCCTTACCCAGGAAGTTAAACTAAGGGAAGGGTATTAATGTTCTTTAAAAGCCAGCCCCTTAAAATATACCTCAGAAGCATCGGCTTTTAAGGTGTAGTTATCATTTTAGGATTAACATGGCTTGAAAATATTAGCACAAACTGTATTATTACTTTTACAGAGTCATGAGTTGCTTTACCTGCATTTGCATATGATACATATTGAAGATCATTTTGGAAGCCTTGCATGGCATTCACATGTCCTAATGGTATACACGTGTAAATGTTGTTAGAATGCCATTATTTACATGTGGAAATGTCATAAGATGCACAAGAACATGTTTTGGGCATTTATTTGGATGGTTCAAAAAACATACAGCTCAATACTCATCAGCATATCTGCCAAATAATTTGAAATGTGTAATCTAGATTATTGGTATATTCAGCAGCACAGATGTACAGTAAATGCCACTGAATGTACATATATGTCTAGATGTCCCACAAAAGCAGCAATTTAGAAAGGCCATCTAGGAAGATTCTGGGGATTTCAGAGCACAATGTCCAAAAATCTGGGGGAATGGCAGAAGTGAAGGGAGGCATGTATAAGTGACTTCTGAAGTTGCTCCATCTCCACCCTAAAATATGAACGTCCCAGGAACCGGTTCTGCCAATGGGCCGGCACAGATAGCAAGGCTGGGTAAATGTGGACACCCCTGAATTACAAATCTGCAGAACTGGGCACTTGGGCATGCCAATCAGGGTATTTCAGAAGGGGCGGCTTTGTTATGAGACAAGCACATCTTGGCAGGTCATTTGAGATAATCATATGTGCAGCGGCGAGCCAGGACTATGTTTGGAATATATATTTAAATGCAAGTTTCCTCAGCCAGGAAATATTAGATGTGGCAATAAAAGAGCATTTTGTTCTTCCCCTGGAAGCATTATGGCCATGAAATGAGTACCTTTTTGCATCTTATTTGTGGTCAGGTATAAGCAAGGACGCCTCAGTATCAGGATCTGACATATTTGTGCCATTCTGAAATTGCACTGAGATGTGCATCTCCCTTGCTCTGCTCAGGTCACGCCTCCACCACAACCCCATGCGTCTGAATGCCCATTTTTCAGATGTTCAACTCATAGATAGGGCTTCTAATATGACCCCCACCCCCAATGTGGTCTAGTGGTTGGGGCAAGGTACTTCAGGCCGGAAGGTCGGGAGTTCAAATCCCACTAGAGAACAGCAACCTTGAGCCGGAAGGACTGGGGTTTCTAGTCCCACAGGTGCTCCTTGTGGTCTTGGGCAAGCCACTTAACCCTCCATAGCCCATGTTCCCTGTAAAATAGTTATCTCCAAGTTATAATGCCCTGTTCAATGTAATTTCAGTTTGTTCAATGTAAACCGCACTGATGCAGAATAGCGCAGTATATAAGAGAATGTAAATAAATAAATAAATAAATAAAATAAATATTCAAAAGGACTTATCTGGTTAACATGACCTGCTAAGTCCTGTGGAGATAATGGTTTATGGTTTATTATAGTTTGCTAAATTTGATATGCCTACCCTTCAAAAATTTAGAAGAGTTTACATAAAAACAAAATTATCTGAAGCAGAAAGTAAATCCATTAATAAAAATACAAGATAAAAGATCATAAAATAGAAACACATATCTATAAAGATCAGCGGGCAAACTAGATTATCTACTGTCAAAGATGCATCAAAGCCACAGAAGGTGAGGCCCCTCCACCCAATCCTGGACCTGGCAGATCCACCAAGGGCCGGGCAGTAGAAAAATGAATCTGGTGGGGAGTGGGACCATCGGCACTCCTGTTGGGTGTCCTGGTGCCATGGTGATAGGATGTCACAGCACCAGCACATCAGCAGGACCATTGCTGTTTGGACGTGTCTCATGGTGATGCAGTGGCCGTCTCGGTGCCTGATGCTGCAACCACTGGAGCATCTTACTTCCATGATGGAAAATCGTGTGCAGACTGGCCCGTCCAGTGCTTGGCCATCCAGATGGCCCAGATGTGCCCCTTTGGGAATCGGGCTCTATATGTCTCGGGATGTTTTATTTATGTATGCATAACCTATTTATTTGCATATGAATTATCATGCCTATTAATTTGTATTGGTTTTAAAGCTAAACACTTTTTTTAGCTATTTAAGTTTTATGATGTGTTTAGATTTGTTTTATGTATTAGTTCATAATTGCCAGTTTTACCAATATTTATTTTCTTATAGTGTTTCCTCATATGGATACTTATTATTTGATGTAATTGATATTTTCTACAGAGTAATTTAATGGTTTTATAGTATACTCTGCTTTTATGTACCATGTCTGTCTGTTTCTGCTTTCTTGTCATTTATTTTAAATTATTTATATTTTTATTTTGATTTTAATAATTATTTTATGTTATTTTACTTGTAGTCTTAACCCCTGAAGAAGGCCTAGCTGAAACATGGTTGTGTTGGGTTAAGCGTCAGATATTCCTTGTGGACGTATAGGTTTAGTCCTGTTTTGGATTATTCATCCTGGACTGGTTTACCTTCATTGTGGGCAAGAACAGAGGCAGAGTTTGGGCGGAGCATGATTGCAGCGCAAATTTACATGCAAAAGTTATAAAATGGCATCACCAATGCCTTTTTCTTAGAAAGTTAAGCATGGGCATTTACAGCTGCCACAGGGCAGCCATAAGTGCTCAGATCGAGTTTGCAGATGTTTCTGTTCCACTATATTATACCCTATTTTCTAAAGTAAATTAGGCGCGAAGTGCACATTATAAAATAGGCCTCAAATATGCACCTACTAATGCACATAGACTCCACAGCAGTTTAGAAAATTACCCTCATAGAGGATAATTTTATAAAGTTGTGCCTAATTCATGTGCAATTGCCCATTTTACGCCTCTTGTATATAGTCAAGTGCGCACCTAGTTGACTTTTGGTTTGGTCAGCATTTTTTAATACACCAGCTGGTTAAATAAAATGGGGGGTTTTCAATGCGTTAATCACGGTAACTGGAATATTCAGTGGCACTAATGTACTTAGTGCAGCTGAATATCCCTGGCTGCCATTGTTGCACATCCCAATGATAGCCGGCTAGTGTCAGGGTATTCCGTGGGCATAGCAGAGGCGGCACCTGGCGCTAACCGGGCAGCGGCAATATTGAACTGCTGCCCGGGTATCACTAAGTGGTGAAAGTTAGGTACCTGATAGGATGGCCTAACGTTTGCCACAGAAGCTAACTGGCAGCAGCTGAATTTCACCGCTGCATGGTTAGTTTCCAGAGTTTATCTGGTTGATGGACTGAATATCACTACTATCTTGAGAACTCCAGGGGCCGTCCATGTTCCATCCACACTCTGCCCTGGTACTATTTCCTGCCATGCATGCCAGGGTAGTCAGTAATGATTTTCTGTGGTATTATCCAGATAGTTCTGCTGAACATTGTGGGATAGATCTGGCCTGTGGAATTTATCAGGATAGCAGGTGCTTCTAGCTGAGTAAGTGCTTTTAAAAATAGGACTCACAGATTTTAACAAATTTCCATCTTTGTTTTGGCACGTTTTCCATGTCATGCTCATTTCAGTACATGCATGACCACTTCACTAAGAGTCCGAAGCAGGATGGAAAGATGGACAGGCAGATAAGCTATCAAAACAATAAGGAGGTAATTTTATAATGAGCCGTGTAAGGTTACGCATCATAAATGTATGTCACCTATTTTCAATTATTTACCAGCAGGGATGGGCTCTTATGCACATAGTTTAGGTGAGCACTATTCTGGAAGTATGCATATTAGGGAAATGGTGCTTACTTTCTGAGTGGGTGAGCACAGGGCCAGAGAATAAGTAGAGCCTAAATTTACACTTACGAGCATGTTCTATATATCTAAGCATGGACATTTACACCAAGTCTAGGAGTGGTATAGGTGGTTGTGTCTAAATTTGACATGCATATCTTACTTCTTACACCCCTATTGTATAAAATCCATGTGTACTTTTCCTTATAAATTTGATGCAAAATATATGTGTGCAAACGTGTTAAATTGAGTAGCCCTCACAAAATTACCACCCATAGGCCTTTGGCTGTTGATTTCAAAATGAGTTACAAAACAAGTAGAAGACTTCTAAATTCTGACTTGAATTTGTTTTTCCTTATCACAAATGCAGGTTAATTGGTGTTTGCAGAGGTGACTAATTTTGTTATTCATTCTGGCTTCAGAAATGTCAGACATTATGTATTAAAGCATTTCTCAGCAAGACAAAGCAAAACATTCCCTGAGTCAGACTAAATATCTTTTTATGGGAGTATGAGAAAAGGGTTAAAATATCTGTCCATTTACTTGGCTCTAGAACTCTTCAGTTGAGATCTAAGTGAACAATGGAGTAACCCAGATGTTTGAATACTAGTGGTTGATGCAATAAACTGTTCTAGCACAGTGATTTACTCAAGAGTTGCCAATGCTAATCTTACTCTCAATGCAGAAGGACTTCTCACATGGGAAAAATCTCAAGTAAAACCACTGTGGATAGCACAGTAAGCATGCAAATGGAATGCAAATGAATGAATATAAAATGGCTCCCAAAGTAAAAAAAATACACTGAAACTTAGCAGAGCTTTTTACTCTTTCTAGAACACTGAATCCTTATGCCAACTCAGAGCCGGAGTACATATTTATTTATTTATTTATTTAACTGTATTTATATATCGCCTTATCATACAATCAAGGCGGTGAACGAAACAAAACATACAAAACATCTGGTGATAAATGATAAAATACAAATATTGAAACATATAGTCAAAACAGAGCACATTAATCATTACAACATAACGTGTGCTAAGTGCAAAGTTATAAAATACAAATATCATATGACAATATCAACTATTTAATTAGTTTTGGAGTGGTGGGTAGGTAGATCAGAAAATTAAGTAATAGGCCCATAATGTTCTATGAAAAGCAAAGTTTTTAATTGCTTACGAAATTCTTTGAGTTCGGTTGAAGATCTTAAGTCATCTGGAAGAGAGTTCCATATTATTGGGGCAGTTAATGAAAATGCTCTCTCTGTAGTATCCTTGGCGCGATGTTTTGGAAAGTTACTGAAGAACTTACTCTGTGAGAGGTTCCCTTTCTTCTTGGTCGAGAGCTGGGGTCCAGGAAGAATGAGGGAGTACAGACTATTAGCTGATAAATGATGTTTTATTTTAAAGAGTGTTAATAATTGTTTTATATTTGATGCGTGTTTGGATTGGGAGCCAGTGAAGATCCTTCATAAACTGGAGTAATGTGTTCATAAATAGAAGTTCCAGCTATAATTCGTGCTGCAGTATTCTGAGCTAATTGAAGAGGTTTTAAAGCTTGCAGTGCTAACCCAAGGAATATTGGATTGCAAAAATCCAGTAAAGGAGTTATTAGCGCTTGACATACAGTACAAAAAAGATCAGATGCAAGAAGCGGTTTTAGTCTTCTTATAATATGCATTCTAAAGTATGCATTCTTAATTGTTTTATTAATGTGTGATTTGAGATTTAACTCACTGTCTAGAGTAACTCCAAGATACTTAACTTCCGTTTTAATTGGAATGGTTGTGTTATCAACTCTAATGTTTGGTGGATGTAAGAATTCCGGGTTACGGGTAATTATGAGGGCCTCTGTTTTGTTATAATTGATTGAAAAATTATTCTCCTTACACCATCTTGTCATTTCAGTTAAACAGATTGAGATATCGGAATATACAGGGTTGTCAATTGAAAAAGGCATAAAAATTAAAATGTCATCTGCATAAATAGTGTATTGTATATTATGAGCTTTTATGATATCACAAATTGGTTGAATGTAGATATTAAAAAGAAGAGATGAGAGGGCGGAACCTTGAGGGACTCCTTGTAGTACCTTTATTGATTGAGAAGTATTACATCCTACTTTTACTCTAATCTCTCTGTCAGAAAGGTACGATTGAAACCATTTGAGGGTAACACCATGAATACCAATCTTTTGTAGTCTCTCAAGGAGAATTCGGTGGTTAACTGTGTCAAACGCTGATGAAATGTCTACAAAGATCATTAGAATCCCTTTTTTTTTTGTTATCTATAACACGAAGGATATTGTCAAAAAGATAAATCAGAAGAGTTTCAACACCATGATTAGGACGGAAACCATGTTGGTTATTATCTAGGGGGCATGATTATCAATGTGATCTTGTAATTGCTGTTGGACTGCTTTTTCTATGATTTTTGCTAGAAAAGGTATACTAGAAATTGGTCGGTAAGCAGCAGGATTACTTTTGTCAAGAGTTGTTTTCTTTGGTATTGGTCTAACTGTCGCTTGCTTTAGTTGTATAGGCATAAGACCTTGGGAAAGAGAATTAATCACAATGTTGTTTATGTATGGTATCATGCTTGATTTGGAAGCTTTGATCCAAGAAACAGGGCGAGGGTCCGTGGGAGCGGTACTTGTGTTAATTGCTGAGATAATTTGAGAAAGATGTTCATTTGAAGGAGAGCAAAACTTATCCCAAATTTTAGGCAGAGAGACTTGTGAATTTTTGCTGTTGTCAATGATTGTTTTATTAGAGTGAAATTTTTCCTTGATGTAATCAGCAAATTTTTGTGGATCAATTTGTACATCTTCATCTGAACATTTCTCTTTTGTGAGTATCTTGACTATTTCAAATAATTCTCTGGGCTTATTTAAGGAAGTGTTTATAATATTTGTGTGGAATTCCTTTTTGGCATGATTAATATGGTCCATATACTGTTTTTGCATTTCAAAGTATAACTTATGCAGCACGAGAGCAAATGGGTTATGTGAGGTGACGTTCTGCACTTCATCTTAGATGAACCAAGATTTTGGGGCGGAGCCTGATGTCCAGCGGGTAAGACGCTTCGCGCTGAAGCTCCCGAGAGGCCTACTTAGAATCCTGACTTAATACCTATACAAACTTACTATTTCGCTCCGGGTTGACCGGGGTACCTCGGGGGGGATGGCGGCCCATAAACCAGCGCGCTTGGACTTCGGGTCTCCTTCTTCTTCTCACGGAAAACGCTCCAAAACAGAGGTGTCCTCCCCACAGAAGATGGTTCCATTTCGTGAAAACCCCGAAATGCACCTGGAGATTTTGGAGGAACTACGCGGCGTGAAGGAATTGGTGCAGTCCAATGGAGAAGCGCTTAGAGCCCTGCGAGAAGACTTTGGAGTGCTCCAGGACCGACTTGAAAGACTCTCATTACGGCAGGACAATATGGCGGGGGTCCTCGATTCGCACGCGGTGCGCTTGGGCGCACTGGACAAGGCCGAGCGCCAGATACAGAATCTGCAAAAGGAGTTAGAAGATAGCAATAATCGAGCCCGTCGCAACAATGTGAGGCTCATTGGAATACCGGAGGGGGCGGAAGCGGGAGATATGAGAGAATTCCTGCTCAAAATTCTTCCCTCCTTGCTGAAGATCACCTTTCATAAAGAATTGGAAATCGATCGTGCACACCGTGCTCCTACCCACATGGCGCTCAACCGAACGACCCCCCGGCCTATTATCTTTCGCTTGCTACGATATCAACAAGTGGAACAAATTTTAAATGCTGCCCGGGCGAACCATCATTTGGAATTTGAAGGTCACAAAGTCTCCTTCTTCCCTGACTTGGCAAAGCCTACCGTTGACCGACGGAAGAAACTCCTTGCTTTTCGCCCTCGACTTCAACAGCTACAGGCTCGCTTTGGCCTGTTGTATCCCGCGAAACTCCGAGTGACTCTCCACAACCAAACCAGGACATTCGAAGATCCTGATCTACTATCAACATTTTTAGACTCCAAAGAGGCAGAGCAGATGCGCTAATCCAACGACGTGGACTTTTATTCGCCGGCTCTGTCCGCCATTTTGAAGGGCCCGATGCGGCGGTCATAGTCAAGCACAGAGACTTCCTGGACTTTCTTTCTTTCTTTCTATGACTCTTGTTTTGTGGTCTCCTCTCCCTCCATGATGTGTGCCTCGGTCGGATTCGGAGCACGCACAGTCCTACAGGTTATGTGTTTTTCAATTTTGGCCTTCTCTGGGGCTTCTCCCCGCAGACACATGGTCGCCAGTAATTTTTGGGGTTTTGCTTCTTCTCTACCGCGCTGCGGTTTTTCTTTTTTAATGTGGGGCGCTTCATTGTGTTATCTAAGCTTAGTTTCTTTTATGCCATATGTACAGCCTGATACAGTCAATATGAGGGACATTGTGAAATTAGGTGCGCTATCATGCTCAGAATTTTTAACTTGTCTGAATGGCTTTATGTAAAATTTTATCACTCAACGTAAAGGGCATTAATAGTCCAATCAAAAGAAAGAAAATCCTTAGCTATCTTAGCCATGAGCATGCTGATTTAGCGTTTCTTCAGGAAACGCACTTAAACTCTGCTGAAACACTGAAACTCAATGTTAAGCCTTACATGGTGGCTGCCTATTCTCCCGCCGTTTCTAAACGGTGCGGGGTTGCCATCCTGGTTAAGAAATCTTTGCAAGCTACTGTAATTGATACTAGCGCTGACAAGGAGGGTAGATGGGCCCGAGTACATCTTAAGGTCGGAGATAGTGAATTTACATGTATTTGCATTTATGCCCCGAATGTGGACAACCCTGCTTACTATGCAAGTATTGCGCAGTTGGCACAGGCCTCTGCCAATACTCCATTAATACTTGGTGGTGACTTTAATCAAGTGTTAGACCCTCTGATAGATAGACAGCCGCCAAGAACGAGTAGTCCACCCAAGAGTCTTGCTACCCTTACAGCTCTGATGCAAGATCTTGCGCTGGTAGATATATGGAGGCTGCTTCACCCCTCCGACTTAGAGTTCACTTTCTTTTCTGCCCCCCATCACTCCCAATCTAGAATAGATTTCTTTCTCATTTCCAAAGCACTGATTTCTCAAGTAGACACGACTAGGACTCATCCTCTCCATATTTCAGATCATGCTGCCATATCTTTATCACTGCGCGGGACGATTCTCCCCGAGCTTGGTTTTTTGATAGATCCCTACTGGGTCAAAAAGATTTTCAGATCGATATAAAGGCCGCTATCCAAGATTATTTTCATTTTAACTCACCCCATGATACAGCGGGCTGGGCTTGGGGGGAGGGTGTTAAAGCATCTATCCGTGCCACTATAACTAGCTATCAAATTCGGCAGGGGAAACAAAGAAAGCAGCTTTTACTGACTCTAGAGCAGCAGATACAAGCTGGGGAGCGTCTCCTCACGTCCCGTACTGACCCATGTATTTTACTCCGTTTACAACGCTTGCGTTTTCAATACAATCAGCTTTTGCACACTGCTGCTGTTAAAAATATTGAATCACAACAAGGGCTTTATTATCGGGAAAATAATCGTGCTGGCAAATTATTAGCAAATGCCCTAAAAGGTCGAAAAGAAGCCAAGCGTGTTACCGCCCTCCGCAATCCGTCAGGGGGGGGCTTGGTCACTAAAGATACCGAAATCTTAGAACTCTTTCGTGACTTTTATACTCGGCTTTATCAATCTGAATGTGATTTTGAGCCAGATGTATTTGAACGCTTACTTTCAGGAGTACAAAGACCGACCCTATCTGACGAAGATAGAGTGGCCTTAGACACACCATTTACTGTCTCAGAAATTCATTCTGCTATCAAGAAATGTGCCTCAGGTCGAGCCGCAGGCCCAGATGGTCTCCCCGCTGAATTCTACAAAACCTTTCACGCTGATTTAGCTCCAGTTTTGAAAATTTATTTTTCTGCTCTGGCCGAGGAGGGTTCTCCTTCTGGGTCCTTTTCAATGGCAAATGTAGTAGTTTTTGAGAAAGAGGGGAGAGACCCGCAACTAACAGCTAATTATCGTCCAATTTCCCTCCTAAACGCGGACTATAAAATCTTTGCCACCATTCTCTCTACCCGGCTCTCGGATAGGATGTCTACCTTAATACACCCAGATCAATGCGGTTTCATTCCTGGTAGATCGACTGCTGACAATGCTCGGACTCTATGCCATGTATTGACTACCGCAGTTAATCTTGATCGCCCATTTGTTGGCCTCTCACTTGATGCTGAGAAGGCCTTTGACCGCTTAGAGTGGCCCTTCCTGTTTGCAGTCCTCCGCTGGTACGGATTCGGGGAAGGTTTTCTCCGTTGTCTTCGCACCATGTACGCTCAGCCTACAGCCAGTATATGTGCAAATGCTTTAAAGTCTCAACCTTTTCCCCTTCAACGCGGCACTCGCCAGGGATGCCCACTGTCTCCACTCCTCTTCGATCTTGCACTCGAACCCTTGGCTTTACTAATCCGGCAATCGGAGGAGATTCATGGAGTCCCCTTCACCCATAGGGAAATCAAAATTTTAGCGTATGCTGATGATCTTATGCTCTTTGTCTCTATAGACTCAGTACCGGCTGTCTTAGAGCAAATTGGTAAATACTCACAACTGTCCGGTTATAAGATAAATTGGACCAAGTCGGTAGCCTTTCCATTAAATCCTCTGCTTCATCAGGCAGATATGCAATCCTTCCCCCTTTTTATGGCAACCTCGCATGGTCAAATACCTTGGGGTTCACTATTGTTCTCCTTTGGAAGACACTATCTCCTTCAATGCCAAAGACTTAACCTCTAAAGTCCGGGCGCTTACTCACCGCTGGACTCCTTTAACGCTTACCTGGTGGGGTCGATTAGAAACCATAAAAATGATGATTGTTCCGAAAGTGAATTATATCTTAGAAATGGTGCCCTGTCTCTTCCCTCGACGTATATATAAAGATATCGAGGGCCTTCTGACTAGATACTTGTGGCAAAATAAGACACCTAGGATAGCGAAACATAAGCTGCAAGCAGATAAGGAATATGGGGGTGTCAGATTCCCTGATTTCCTGAAGTATCATCAATCTTTTCTTCTCAAACAAGGTGCTCATTGGCTGGAAGATCCAGTACCGAGTAGACCTGTGTGGCTAGACATAGAAGAGGACCTTTGCAAACCGATTCCTCTTACTTTTCTCCCTGGTATGACTCTCCCATCAGACTCTCACTTCCCACCAATGCTTTTAGACACCTTAGGTGCCTATAATAATCTCATGCAATCTTTAGACTCCCGACTCTGTCCGTTAGACAAACTCCCACTTTGGTACAACACTCGACTTCGAATACAAAATAAGCCGATGGCGTGGAGCCCCTGGTACACTAGGGGCATTTGGATTCCTAGCCAATTGTTCCATGAAGGTCGCTGGAAAACTTTTAGTGAATTGCAAATTGAATTTGGTCTCCCAGCGAAACACTACTTTCAGTTGGTGCAACTTCAGCATTGCCTTAGGAGTGCTAAGGTGCTCCCGCCATCGGCCTCCCCTACACAAGGTTGGTTGGAGACTATCCGATCTATCGGTAGTTCACCGGGTGTAGCATCCCATTTTTACAAAAACCTTATGTAATGCTATAACTAGGGATACCCCTATAGCGCAGAAAGCATGGGAGAGAGAACTGCATGTGACTTTGACCCCGGAGCAATGGAGCCTTGTCTGGAGTAGAGTGACACGGGTCTCCCGATCCGCCTCACTCACTCAGACACTCTTCTTTCTAGCCCACCGGTGTTTTTACACTCCTGACAGATTAGCCAAATGGAACACTGCTCAGGGCAATAATTGTTGGACATGTCATGCGGCCATTGGTTCACTACCTCATGTTATGTATGAATGTCCCGCACTACAGTATTACTGGAGTCGGGTCTGGGGCCGTATCCAGTCTATTTTGCACTTTCAAGAGCCCCTTTCTTGGAGGATAGTGGGACTCCGCTCAGCAGCGGGGATCCCCTCTCTTCCAAAAACGGCTTACTTCCTTTTGGACTTTATGCTAGGTATTGCTATTTCCCTAATTACGAAATACTGGAAAAATAGCTCCCAGTTGAGCCCCAATGAATGGTGGAATCATGTCTGTCTCTACAGTAAATATGAACAAATACCTCGTATGTTTGCTTCCCCCATTCAGACTCCTCATCATCGGTCTAAATGGAAGATGCTCAATGACTATGTACATTCTGCTCAATGCTCTCATCTGACTGTCTAAATTTATATATATCTTTGTCTCATGATTATTCTGTATCGCAGATACTCTTTTGATTGTTTTGATGTACAATCACGTTTGTTTGGAAGCGCTCACATGCTGACATAATCAGCTAGAGAAGAAGCGTGGGGGTGGGGGGTAATTGGGTTTACTTTTCTTTATTGTATAATTGTATTGTTTCCTTTGGTGTGTTGTTTCTTTTGTTTGTTGCAAAATGAAAATAAAAGTTTCAAAAAAAAAAGATGAACCAAGATTTCTGGTGACCCAGTGGGTCCACAAACCCCCCTCCCCATCCTAACACCATAAAAACAACATGTTGGATCATGTGGCCCATGGATCCCTGACCCTCCACCTGAAAGATGCCCTTGGTGGGCCAAGTAGCTCCTGGATTCCTCACTCCCTAGCCAAGATTAGTCTCTTTGTACCTCCTACACCCCTTACCCAATCCCTCGAAAAATGTCCTGAGGGTCCAAATGGATCTCATGATGCCTCAAACTCCCCCAGACCCAACTCAGAGTTGAGAGGTAGGAGTAATGCCCACTCACTCATGCCTTGAGACTGTTATCTTGGAAAATGGCAGCATTGGGATGCATCATATAGGGTCAGTGTGCCAAATAAGGGACTCATTGCCTTATTTTATAGACTAAACATGCACAGTGTATCCTGAAGCACTACATGGGATCAGGCTCCAGCAGTTGGGTCAGCAAAGAAGCCTTCCTGGACCAGTAGTATTGGTTTGGAGGGAGGTCAAGTTTCATTGGATGCTCTCTTTTAAGGTCTTCCCTGATGCAGGATGCCAAGGCCAGGGATGCCCTGACCCAGGGTGCCCTGGACAGGGGTGCTCTTATCCATGATGCCCAGTCCAGGGGTACCCTGAACAAGAGAACCCCGGGAGGTGGGTACAAGGAGTTGGGGGAGGGGAACAGAACTGTTGGGAGGGTTAAGAAGGGGATGGGGAGCATAAGGGTGTCTAGAGGAGATGATCAGGAGTGTCAAGAGATTGGAAGGAGGATCAGGAGTGTTGGGGGAAGAGGACAAGGAATAGAAAGTGTCAAAAGTGTTGGAGGGGGGGGGGGTTGGGATATGGAATCAGAATTGTCAGTAATGTTAAGAGGAAGTGGATCAAGAGTATCAGAAAAGAGTCAATGAGAGTCCAGGTCCCACTGGGTCACCAGGGCATTTTTTTTTAGCGTGGGTGGAGATAGGGGATGAGAGTCAGGGAGTCCAGCCTTGCCTAGTTCTATTAGGGATGTGCAGTCATTTGAAATGACATAGGAAATGACAATGGCATTTCCTATATCGTCTTTAAATGAAAATGGAAGAAAAAAACCTCAAACTTCTCTCACATCCTGTCATTAACGGTGCAAACTATCGATAGTGCACAATAATGAACAATAGTACCGCATGTGCTATTGAGTGATAGTGCATGTATTGATGATGTTTTCCTTGAAACGAATCTTAAAAAAACAAATAAACCACAATGAAGCAAAAATTCTTGCAAATGGCATGGGAAAAAAAGCAAAATGAAAAATGTTGCCCTTCACACCTCTATTTTTATATCTCTTTTCCTATAAGCATGTGAACCAATCCCCCTTCATGCTCTGATGCAGGAAGGTAGATATTTACTTGCGATGCAGCAAATGGCTGCATATTACCACAGGCCGTGCACTGTTTTTCTGACAGTATACACTTTTTAACGCAGCGGTAATTTGCATACCATTAGCTTGCTAGAATGGGAGTAAAATTTTGTCTTAACGTCTTCATTAGAACGCTGTATACTGGAGTACAGCAGAGCATTTTAATGTGGCATTTACCTCATCCAGGCCAGCATGTGAGGAGAACATTTTTTCAAAAAGCATACAGTAAAAGGAGAATGCTTTTCAACTCTGAAATGTGACTGGGTTGTTTTCCCTCACCTAGGAATAAATAAGAGCTAAGCACCTCTTATCATAAGAATGACCCATGATTGCTTCGCGTCTATGCTTTGTGACAACATTTTTTCTGTAATCTAAATGACCAAACTTGGTCTGGTGCATTTGTATAGTGACCATGGAAGTGCTAAGTTAAACAGCTCTAGATTTGGAAACGATCGTCTCTGCTAAATATCTCTGAATTGAGCCTAGAACCAGAGAACAATGCTACCGTAGAGGGACTGCAACTCTCATCTAGTCTGCCCACTCTTACTGCAATACTGCAAAGCTTATCTGATCTCACATCCTTGCATCTCTGGATCCTCTATAGGGGCATGTATGGAAATGCTTATCTTTTGTAGTTCTTTTGCTATATTGCCATTTTGTTTCCTTTCTGCTTTATAGTCTGCACTAAATCACTTTGGTACAGCTTAAAACCATTTAGCAAGCACTAAGACTATTTAGCACACATGGAACCAAAATAAAATATTTTTTTTGTTGTTGTTTCGGATTGGAAATGACAGAAAACAAAAGAGCAAATGCTACAGTTTTCAATGTTCTTGTAATATCGGCAAATCCCTAGACTTCTGTATCTATCTCGCACTGCTTTCTCAAATCCTATTACTACTTAGGCCTTTTCCACATCCTACTGGAATTCTGTTCCATGTGCCCACTTTTTCCACGAAGAAACATTTCCTTATTCCCAAGTCACCTGAGTGCTCAAAACTTAAAAATGGCCATCTGATTAACTTATTAAAAATAGATGTATCCTCTAGCCTTGTGGCTGTCTTGTCCTTGAAAGCAGGTAGATTAGGAGCTGATTTATTAAGGAAGATGCTGTGTGAAGCATTTATAAATATGTACCAATAAACAGAACCTTTAGACCAGTGCTTTTCAACCTTTTATCCCATTTGACCCCATTTTAATAACTGGAAATTCACGTGACCCAGATGATGATGAAATCAAAACAGTAGTTCTCCAGCCTCCTGTTCCTCCCTCCACTCATCTAAAGCAGGAAGGCTGCAGCAACAGCTAACCCAGGGTCCCTTGTGTCAGTGCGAAGTGTGTGCTTACAGACCCCAGTACTCAGCATGGGTTTCCAGTTTAACAGGAATCTTACCCAGGAGGGGACAAGGACCTATGAATGTTCACTGGCTCATGGGCCACATGCTGACTGATGGTTGCCACTACTTGGCATAGGCCACAGTGAAAATCCAGAGAGAAGGGGGAAATGGACATGTTTCTGTGACCCCATCCACAGATGATGTGACCCCATTTGGGGTCCTAACCTCAAGTTTGGGAACCATTGCTTTAGACACACACCTTTAAGAAAACAATGCAGCTCATAGGAACACAACCCTCTAACAAGTGTTACCTACAAAATGGAGCTTTCCTGTGTTCGTAAATCTTTTTGAAAGGTTCATATGGGCCTTCATTCTGCAAAATTTCTAACTTCAGCAAATGGACAAACTAGAGACTGCTGCAGTTTTATCATGGTGAAGAAAAAGATGCACAGATCAACTCATGGGTGGTGGTAATGTGGTCATTCTAGGGAATTGGATTGGAGGTGCAAGGTGAGTTCCACTCAGGCACAGTGGGCATTTTCCTTTTCCTCAGGGGCTTACAATCTAAGGGACCAGTTTACTAAGCCCCACACCAGTAATGCAGGTTTGGGCCCCATTACTAGTGCGGGACACTGCACTAGATGCAGGGGGCAAAAACAGCCATCCCCCTGAATTTAGCACGGCTTGCTGCTGTAGTACCATCGCGGAGAACAACTACCATCACCCATTGTGCTGCCGGTAGTTACTCCTCACCACGCACTGGCAGAATAGGTATGCAAGGACCATCACGCTAGTGATGCCGCAGAGGTAACACCCACATCCTAAACAGGTGCCACCGAGACACACGCTGTCTGGGTAGTGCACAGTTTTTAACTCAGAGCCCTATGCTACATTTTAGTGCTATGCCAAAAACCCACACTACTCCTGCACTACTCTGGAAGCATGCTTTAGTAAACCAGCCTCATAGTTGGTTAAAACCTAGTAGTTAAAGCAGTATTCTAAGAATCAGGAAATGTTGGTTCAAATTCTGCTTCTCCTATGGCCACTCCATGAAATGTTGGGTAGGTCACTTAACCCACATTATCTCAGGTTAAAAAATTAGATTGAAACACCTTGGGTAGCAAAATATCTGTCTGTGACTTACACTGAGCTTGGATTTGGAATGGTGACTAATCTCTCACATTTGCAGACTAGAAAGCATAATTTACACAGGACTTAATTTCTGGGGAAACGGTCTAGAGCCCAGTACTGCAGAAGTGTTCTGCTTCAGACCATCTCTTCCAGGCAGCCTGCAGGGAAGGGGAGGAGGGAGTCTGGAGCGGAGCAGAGAATAGTCACTCTGCTCTCTAATCCAGCCCCTCTTTTCCTGTTGTTCCTACCCCTTATCCATATGCCTACTTCCCCAGTTTTATAGTTTTATTTCCTTTTGGTCTACACATTAAGCCCTGCATTACACACAGGTGTGGTCAACATTATTGGCACCCTTGTATTTTAGGCATGTTGTGTACAATATCTTGAGAAATATTTGGAAATATTCCACCTGTATATCATCAGAATATTTTAATAGCATGTTCAAAGGTATATAACAAAAAAAGATGTCTTTGCAATGTAGACATAGGTCCCCCATGAGAGACTCTTGGCAAAATTAAAAAATCATGGGATAGGAACTATTGTGGGTCAGGAAATGGTTAAAAGATAGAAAGCAGAGAGTAGGGCTAAATGGCCAAATTTCCCAATGGAGTACCCCAAGGATCTCTGCTGGGCCTGCTGCTTTTTAACATATTCGTAAATGACCTGGAAAGGAGAATGAGGTGAAGTGAGGTAATGAAATTTGCAGATGACACAGACATAAGAACATAAGAACATAAGATATGCCATACTGGGTCAGACCAAGGTCCATCAAGCCCAGTATTCTGTTTCCAACAGTGGCCAATCCAGGTCATATGTACCTAGCAGTTTCCCCAAGGGACACAGGTTCCACAATGCTTGTATTGGTTCAAGCATTGATATCCTGGGTCCCTTCTTAATAATGGTTTATGGACCTTTCCTCCAGGAACTTGTCCAAACCTTTTTTAAACCCAGCTACACTAACAGCCTTTACTACATCCTCCGGTAACAAATTCCAGAGTTTGATTACACGTTGAGTGAAAAAATATTTTCCTTTATTAGTTTTAAATAGGTTACCCTGTAGCTTCATTGAATGTCCCCTAGTCTTTCTATATTCTGATAAGGTAAACAATCAATCTACATTTACCCGTTCCACTCCATTAATTTATAGACTTCTATCATATCTTCCCTCAGCCATCTCTTTTCCAGGTTAAAGAGCCCTAACCTTTTTAGCCTTTCTTCATAGGAGTATCCTTCCATCCCCTTTACCATTTTGGTGGCTCTTCTCAAAACCTTTTCTAAAATCGCTATATCCTTTTTAAGATACGGCGACCAGAATTGCACACAATATTCAAGGTGCGGTCTCACCATAGAACGATATAGAGGCATTATAATATATTTTGTTTTATTTTCCATTCCTTTCCTTATCATACCTAGCATTCTATTTGCTCTCTGGGCCGCTGCTGCACACTGGGCCGAGGGTTTTAACATGGTATCCACAATGACGCCTAAATCTTTTTCCTGGGTGGTAGTTCCTAATGTGGAACCTTGCATCGTGTAACCATAGTTTGGGTTGTTCTTCCCTAGGTGCATAACCTTGCACTTGTCCACATTAAATTTCATCTGCCATTTTGATGCCCAGTCTTCCAATTTATCAAGATCCTCTTGCAATTTTCCACAATCCTCTTGGGTTTTAACAACTTTAAATAGTTTTGTGTCATCTGCAAATTTGATAACCTCACTCGTTATTCCACTTTCCAGGTCATTTATGAATATGTCAAAAAGCAGCGGACCCAGTACAGATCCCTGGGGTACACCACTATTCACCTTTCTCCATTGGGAAAATTGGCCATTTAGCCCTACCCTCTGCTTTCTATCTTTTTTTTTTTTTTAAACTTTTATTTTCATTTTGCAACAAACAAAAGAAACAACACACCAAAAGAGACAAAACAAATATACAATAAGGAAAAGTAAACCCATTACCCCCCACCCCGATGCTTCTTCTCTACCCGATTATATCAGCATGTGAGCGCTTCCAATTAACAGTGATTATACATCAAACGATCAAAAGAGTATCTACAATACAGCATGATCATGGGACAGAGATATATACAAAGTTAGACAGTCAGATGAGAGCATTTAGCAAAATGTACATAGTCATTGAGCATCTTCCATTGAGACCAATGAGAAGGAGTCTGAACGGAGGAAGCGAACAGACGAGGTATTTGTTCATATTTACTGTAAAGACAGGCATGATTCCACCATTCATTGGGGCTCAGATGGGAGCTAATTTTCCAGTATTACTTAATTAGGGAAATAGCAATGCCAAGCATAAAGTTCGAAAGGAGATAAGCCATTTTTGGGAGAGAGGGGATCCCCGCAACTGGGCGAAGTCCCACTATCCTCCAAGAAAGGGGCTCCTGAGAGTGCGAGATAGACTAAATACGACCCCAGACCCGACGCCAGTAATACTGTAGTGCGGGATATTCATGCATAACATGAGGCAATGAACCAATGGCCGCAGGACGTGTCCAGCAACCATGGCCCTGAGTAGTGTTCCATTTGTCTAATCTGTGAGAAGTGTAAAAACACCGGTGGGCTAGAAAGAAGAGGGTCTGAGTGAGTGAGGCGGATCGGGAACCCGTGTCCCTCTACTCCAGATAAGACTCCATTGCTCCGAGGTCAAAGTCACATGCAATTCTCTCTCCCATACTTTCTGCGCTATAGGGGTATCTCTAGTTATAGCATTACATAAGGTTTAATAAAATTGGATGCTACACCCGGTGAACTACCGAGAGATCGGAAAGTCTCCAATCAACCTTATGTAAGGAATGCCGATGGCGGGAGTACTCTAGTGCTCCGAAGGCGATGCTGAAGTTGCACTGACCAGAGTCGGGAGTCTAAAAATTGCATGAGAGTATTAAAGGCACCTAAAGTGTCTAAAAGCATTGGTGGATAGTGGGAGTCTGATGGGAGAGTCATACCAGGGAGAAAGGTAAAAGGAATCGGTTTGCAAAGGCCCGCTTCTATATCTAGCCACACAGGTCTACTCGGTACTGGATCTTCCAACCAACGAGCACCGTGTTTGAGAAGAAAAGATTGAGGGAACACTAAGTAAAATCGCCACCAAGTATTAATGGAGCATTGGCAGAGGCCGAGGCCAACTGCGCAATATTTGCATAGTAAGCAGGGTTGTCCACATTCGGGGCATAATGCAAATACACGTGAATTCACTATCTCCAACCTCAAGGTGTACACGGGCCCATCTACCCTCCTTGCCAGCGCTAATATCAGGTACAGTAGCGTGCAAAGACTTCGTAACCAGAATGGTTATCCCGTACCATTTGGAAGCGGTGGGAGAATAGGCAGCTACCATGTGAGGCTTAGCATTGAGTTTCAGAGTTTCAGCAGAGTTTAAATGCGTTTCCTGAAGAGACACTAAATCAACATGCTCATGGCTAAAATAGCTAAGGATTTTCTTTCCTTTGAGTGGACCATTAATGCCTTTGACGGTGAATGATAAGATTTTACATAAGGCCATTCAGAAAAGATTAAAAATTCTGAGCATGATAGCACACATAATTTCACTATGTCCCTCAAGCTGACTGTATCTGGCTGTACACATGACATAGGAAAAATAAGCTAATATAATACAATGAAGCGCCCCACATTAACAAAGAAAACCGCAGTACGGTAGAGGAGAAGCAAAACCCCAAAATTACTGGCGACCATGTGTCTGCGGGGAGAAACCCCAGAGAAGGCCGAAATTGAAAAAACACATAACCTGTAGGACTGTGCGTGCTCCGAGTCCGACCGAGGCACACATCATGAAGGGATAGGAGACCAAAAAAAACAAAAGTCATATAGAGAAAGAAAGAAAGTCCAGGCTATTTCTGTGCTTGGCTATGACCGCCGCATCGGGCCCTTCAAAATGGCGGATAGAGCCGGCAGATAAGAGTCCAAGATTTGGGATTAGCGCATCTGCTCTGCTTCTTTGGAGTCTAAAAATGGTGATAGTAGATCAGGATCTTCGAACGTCCTGGTTTGGTTGTGGAGAGTCACTCGAAGCTTCGCTGGATACAACAGGCCAAAGCGAGCCTGTAGCTGTTGAAGTCGAGGGCGAAAAGCAAGGAGTTTCTTCCGACGGTCAACGGTAGGCTTTGCCAAATCAGGAAAGAAGGAGACCTTACAACCTTCAAAGTCCAAATGATGATTCGCTCGGGCAACATGTAAAATTTGTTCCACTTGTTGATATCGTAGCAAGCTAAAGATAATAGGCCGGGGGGTCGTGCGGTTGAGCGCCATGTGGGCAGGAACACGGTGTGCTCGATCGATTTCCAGTTCTCTGTGAAAAGTGATCTTCAGCAAGGAGGGAAGAGTTTTGAGCAAGAATTCTCTTATATCTCCTGCTTCCACCCCCTCCGGTATTCCGAGGAGCCTCACATTGTTGCGACGGGCTCGATTATTGCTATCTTCTAACTCCTTTTGAAGATTCTGTATCTGGCGCTCAGCCTTGTCCAGTTTGCCCAAGCGCACCTCGTGCGAGTCGAGGACCCCCGCCATGTTGTCCTGCCGTAATGAAAGACTTTCAAGTCGGTCCTGGAGCACTCCAAAGTCTTCTCGCATGGCTCGAAGCGCTTCTCCATTGGACTGCACCAATTCCTTCACGCCGCGTATTTCCTCCAAAATCTCCAGGTGCATTTCGGGGTTTTCACGAAATGGGACCATCTTCTGTGGGGAGGACACCTCTGTTTTGGAGCGTTTTCCGTGAGAAGAAGAAGGAGACCCGAAGTCTAAGCGCGCTGGTTTATGGGCCGCCATCCCCCCCGAGGTGCCCCGGTCAGCTCGGAGCGAAATAGTAAATTTGTATAGGTATTAAGTCAGGATTCTAAGTAGGCCTCTCGGGAGCTTCAACGCAAAGCGTCCTACCCGCTGGACATCAGGCTCCGCCCCCCCTGCTTTCTATCTTTTAACCAGTTCCTGATCCACAATAGTACACTGCCTCCTATCCCATGACTCTTTAGTTTTGCCAAAAGTCTCTCATGAGGGACCTTGTCAAAGGCTTTCTGAAAGTCCAGATACACAATATCAACCGACTCACCTTTGTCCACCTGGTTATTCATTCCTTCAAAAAAACATAACAGATTAGTAAGACAAGATCTTCCTTGTCTAAAGCCATGTTGGCTGTCTCCCATTAGGTCATGACTATCTACATGCTGAGTAATTTTATTCTTTATGATGGTTTCTACCATTTTTCCCGGTACTGACGTCAGGCTCACCGGTCTATAGTTTCCCGGATCAACCCTGGAACCCTTTTTAAAAATTGGTGTTACATTGGCGAACCTCCAATCTTCAGGTATTAGAGATGATTTTAATGATAGTTCACAGATTACTAATAGCAAGTCTGCAATCTCATATTTCAGTTCTTTCAACACCCTTGGATGTATACTATCCGGCCCAGGTGATTTGCTACTCTTCAGTTTATCTAATAGTTGTAATACATCTTCCCGATGTATCGATATTTCCTTCAATTCTTCCGCACCTTTAAATACCACTTCAGTCATGAGTAACATCCCTACATCTTCCTCAGTAAAGACCGAAGCAAAGAATTCATTCAGTCTCTCCGCTATCGCCTTGTCGCCTCTTAGTGCTCCTTTAACCCCTTTATCATCTAATGGACCAACTGACTCTCTCACAGGTTTTTTGCTACGAATGTACTTGAAAAGGTCTTTACTTCGCGTTTTTGCTTCCGCAGCAAGCTTCTTCTCAAATTCTCCCTTTGCCTGCCTTATCAATGCCTTGAATTTGACTTGCCAGTGCTTGTGCTGTTTCCAGGTTTTGCCGTTTGGCTCTTTTTTCCATTTCCTGAAAGATGCTTTTTTGGCAACAACAGCCTCTCTGACCTCACCTTTAAACCATGCTGGCAGTTTTTTGGACTTCCTTCCACTTTTCTTAAAGCGTGGAATACAGTTGGTCTGGGCTTCCAAGATAGTATTTTTCAACAACAGCCAAGCCTGATGTACGTATTTAACCTTTGCAACTGCTCCTTTTAGTTTTTTCTTAACTGTTTTCCTCATTTTATCATAGTCTCCCTTTCGAAAGTTATTCAAAATTGTTAAAACCCCTGAGGATTGTGAAAAATTGCAAGAGGAACTTGATAAATTGGAAGACTGGGCATCCAAATGGCAGATGAAATGTAATGTGGACAACTGCAAAGTTATGCATCCAGGAAAGAACAACCCAAATGATGGTTACACGATGCAAGGTTCCACATTAGAAACCACGACCCGGAAAAAAGATTTAGGTGTCATCGTGGATAACATGTTGAAACCCTCTGTCCAGTGTGCAGTGGCAGCCAAGAGAGCAAATAGAATGCTAGGAATCATAAGGAAAGGAATGGAGAATAAGACAAAGGATATTATAATGCCTCTGCATCATTCCATGGTGTGTCTGCACCTTGAATATTGTGTGCAATTCTGGTTGCTGTATCTTAAAAAGGATATAGCGTTATTAGAAAAGATACAGAGCAGAGCCACCAAAATGGTAAAGGGGATGGAAGGATATACCTATGAAGAAAGGCTAAAATGTTTAGGGCTCTTCAACCTGGAAAAGAGACAGATGAGGGGAGATATGATAGAGTTCTATAAATTAATGAATGGAGTGGAACGGGTAAACGTAGATCGATTGTTTATGCCATCAAAATATAGAAAGACTACGGGACTTGCAATGAAACAATAGGGTAACCTATTTAAGACTAATAAGAGAGAATATTTTTTCACTCAATGTGCAATCAAACTCTTGAATTTGTTACCGGAGGATGTAGTAAAAGCTGTTAGTGTAGATGGGTTTAAAAAAGGTTTGGACAAGTTCCTGGAGGAAAGGTCCATAAACCATTATTAAAGAGGACCTGGGATATCCATTGTTTGCCCCAATACAAGCATTGTTGAACCTGTGTTTTTTGGGGAAACTGCTAGGTACTTGTGACCTAGATTGGCCACTGTTGGAAACAGGATATTGGACTTGATGGACTTTAGTCTGACCCAGTATGGCATATCTTATGTTCTTATGTTCTTAATTTCTGAGGAAAAAAAAACAAAATATGACCTAGATAGGATTAATGGCACCGTTCATTAATTGTTGGTTGCACAACCCTTGGCAATGATGACAGCCACCAAATGTTTTTGTAGCCATGTATAGGTTTCATACATCTGTCAGCAGGTAGTTTCTATTGCTATTTGTTCCAGCTCGTGAATGTTTCCAGGATTCCTTTTCCCAATGGAAGATTTTAGCTCTTTCTAAAGTTTCTTGATTGGACTGAGATCAGAACTCATTGCTGACCAGTTTAAAACAGTCCATTTGTTCCTTTTTATCCATTATTTTGTACTTTTGGATATCTGTTTTGGGTTATTGCCCTGCTGGAGGACCCATGACTTTCGACCTAGACCTAGCTTTCTGATGCTAGGTAGCACATTTTGCTCCAAAATACCTTGGTAGTCCTCTGACTTCATGATTCCTTTAATACATTCTAGGACTTCAGTTCCTCAGGCAGCAAAACAGCCCCACAGCATTATGGAACCTCCACCCTATTTAACTGTAGGAAAGGTGTTAATTTTCTTATAAGCTTCATTTCTTTATCTGTAAATGTAGCTGGTCTCTTTTGCTAAAGAGCTCAAGCTTGGTTTCAGCTGTCCACAGAACATTTTCCCAGAAGGATTGTGGTTTCTCAAGGTGTTTTTGGGCAAAGATCAGGCATGCCTTTTTATGTCTGTCTTAGAGCAGTGGGGTCCTCCTTGGCCTTCTCCCATGAAATCCTTCTTCGTTTAGTGTTTGGCATATGATGTAGGTTGAAATCACTACTCTAGATTGCTCCAGGTCAGCCTTAAGCTCTTTGGATGTTGTATGTGGTGTTTTTCCAACAGTTTGCATTCACCTTCAAAGACTTCTTAGATTAATTTTCCTCTTCCCATCACATCCTGGGAGGTTCTTGACAATTCCATGTACAGAAACCTCTTAATAACATTGCAAATTGTAGACACAGGAATCCCGAGGTCTTTAGTGATGGCCTTGCACCCCTTTGAAGTTTTGATGTTTGGTGATAATGGCTTTTCTGATGGTGTCAGACAACTCTCATGTCTTCACCATTGTAAAAATGGAACAGGGAATGAATGTGGCCATTTTAAATATTAGAGACATCATTCATTGGTTGATTCAAATCATTGCTGCATCTGATTTTACCAAAGTGGGAATGTGGTTCTTCTGTTCAAACTGATTTGAATTGTTTATAAGCATGCCAATAATTATGTCCTGCCAATGTCCCAGTTTTTTACTATTTCCTTTTTTAATTGATCTTGTTTTAGTTGATTCTTTTATGT
This sequence comes from Ichthyophis bannanicus, assembly GCA_033557465.1. Classification (NCBI taxonomy): domain Eukaryota; kingdom Metazoa; phylum Chordata; class Amphibia; order Gymnophiona; family Ichthyophiidae; genus Ichthyophis; species Ichthyophis bannanicus. The sequence goes on along the minus strand of CM066038.1, from coordinate 390,618,983 downwards.
GTCAAATGTGTGTGCATATATAGTCCAAAGCATTTCACTGTCCTCTTTTTTTAGAAGACATTGGACATTAAGGGGTTGAACTGCAAAAGTGCCAATAATGTTGCGCACAACTGTATTACTAAGAATGGATTATGCAAATCAAGACTAGACTTCAAGAACTTCTGGGTCTGACTGACATAAGAGTATAGTATGAGTAGAATAACTGGAGCAGACATCTTGAACTGAATCCAAATCTGCATAGACTGGATAAAGGACTCAATAACCATCATATACAAATTATATCAGTAACTATTCAAGGGACCAAGCTTTAATGGCAAACTTTAAATAGAAATCGACAGGCTGAAACTGAGCCCGTGGTGGTCATCTTTCTTTAAATGCCAGCCGCTGGAGGTAAAGAAAATCCAAATATGCAGCTGTATTATCCAGACAGTGGCTGCCACTGACTATTCAGATTTTGCAGTCAGTGGTGATAGCTATCCGGAGAAAAGCAATTTTCAACTTCTATCCTGATAGCCAATCCGCATACACTTAGGACAGCTTTTTTTCCTGTCCTAACTTATGTGGCTGCTTATCCACATAGCAGTGCAGAAAATTGCCACTATCAGGATAAATGCTGGTTCCTCCCCAGTCTCTCCCATGGACAGTCCTGGTACCATCCAGATAGTGTCATGGAGGTCAGAGGAAATATGCAGTGGCACTATTTGGATAGCGCTGGTGATTACTGGGTTCACTGGGGCTTATCCAATTAGCAGATCCTGCTAATATCATGCCTGTAGTCTTTCCAAGTATCCATTGCTCCAGTGCTAGAGTGTGCTACATTTTAATCTCTCTGTTTACAGTTTATATATATGCATTTCTCTTTGCATATATAGATGAGTGGACAGAGAAGATGGCTGACCTCTGAATTAGTAGAGATAAAACAGCATGCATGGTCTTTCGTTCTGAAATTGACAATTGAATTTGAATGACATCTTAACTAGAACATGCAGATTCAAGTATCTTGACTCTGTTATGGAAGAGGATAGAGATATTCAGGGCTGTGCATAGTTTGATATGAAATGAAAGATTCAAAGAAAAAGGCTTAGTTCTTTTCATTTCAGTTAAAAATAAAAGCAGGTGGGGAAAGCATGTAGAGCATGGCTCATGGAATTCCTTCCGACTCATCTGCAGGCATATGTATAAATCGTCTCTGACCTGGAAGAGAGAAGGTTGGATAGTTTGAATGGAGCAGTACCCAAACATCTTGTTGACTGGGAAAATATAATGAAATGAACCAAGTGTGAAACTGTATCAAACCATTAGATATCACTGCCAACGGATTTTAATGGATAGATTTACAGTATAAATACAGGATGCTACTGTCCCATGGCAAGAAGAGGTAGTTGTAGTACACATAGCAACCAGTAGCAAACTACATAGTTTAGTCACTAGGTGTCACTGTACATAGCACCATTAAGAAAATTATGCAAATCACTCACTAGGTTTTACAACAAAGAATATGAAATACACATCTAAATCACTAAATACAACACAGCAGGGATTAGGGTGTGGAGGCACCAGGGGAAGGAGATTGGGGAGAGATTGTCAGGAAAGCATGTGGAACACGCTTCATGGAATTATTTCCAATCTCTGTGTGCGCAGCTCCATGTATATGTTTTGTTGGTTATGTCTATGTATGGTTTATGTTTCTCTGTATGGTTTGAGTGTATGTATCTATGAATGTGTGTTTGTGTGTGTATCTGTTATCAGGAACAGGTGTGCAAACAACACGGGAGAGGTAGTTTAAAAGGAGCAATTCCTTAACTGCAGTGTTTCACAGTATTAAAGTTTCTATGTTGAAGAAACTGGAACTATTTTTCCCAAAGAAATGCACTAGACCATTTTTGGGGGAGAATATTTTTCTGGAGCGCACTGTTTGATCAGGCCCATTTCCAACTCATTCTGTCTTTTCACCGGTTTTGCCTCATGCCAAATTTGGTCCCATTCCATTAAAGTTTTGACGTTATTTCACCCATAGACATCCTCAACTTCACATGTATAATTCTTTCCAACATCTTTTGAGTTGGAAAGAATACTAACAAAAAAGTTGTTGATTTTTTTTTCATGTTTAGCACTTTCAATTTGCAATGATGTGTTATTTATAAATAATGCCTGCTAAAATCAAAACACACCAAAATGAAAACAAATTTTTGGAATAAAAAATGGCTGGAAAACCCCCAAAATGAAATGAAACAAGACAGCCAATGTGTACACACCTAGAGTTAATGAAAGATAAGTGTAGAAGACAAAAGCATGAAACAAACAGTGGAGGGCCAGTGGCATGATCTTGGGTAGAAAGGGTTAATGAGGCAAATTAGGAAGATCAACAAAGAAGTGCTGAAACCCATGCTGTTGTGTGGTACAGAATCGTGGGTGATGAAGACGAGACAGCTGCACATGAACTGTAGAGATGTGATTGTTGAGCTAGCTGAACAGAGAGTATAGAATAGCAATCTGTAGAATGATCTCATAAGAGAGGCTGTGGCAGTGACCATTACTCGTAATAAGTCAATAGAAAGCAGGTTGAAATGATCTGGAAAAATAAAGAGAGGTCTGTGTTAATATTCTTGGGAGTATGAGTGTGTTTAGAAAGACCTCATGAAGAATAACTTTTGAAAGCTTCTCAAAGATACATTAGATGAGTCCACTAGAAAGGTATCATCTATAACTTATTTGTTGACCCTTATTTCCACATACTGTATCCAAGTGGACTAACTTTTCAACTATATTTCTCTGCTCTAGAAACTCCAAGACAGACCTAGTTGAAAATAGGTTGATGAGGTTAGGAGGCACATAGAAATATGTGGTCTAATAGAGAATATGATTCAAGATGGACGTGATAGTGCCTCTGCATAAGTCTCTGGTGAGACCTCATTTGGAGTACTATATGCAATTTTGAAGACGGCATCTTCAAAAAGATATAAACGGGATGAAATTGGTGCAGAAGATGACTAAAAAGCATATGGAGACAGACTTCAAGAATTCAATTTGGAAGAAAGGTAAGAGAGGAAAGATACGATAGAGATGCTTACATACTTCCATGGCATAAATGCAGAGGAGGAGAGCCTCTTTCAATTGAAAGAAAGCTCTGGATTGAGAGGACATAGGATTAAGGTGAAAGGGGATAGATACAGGAGTAATCTGAAGAAATATTTCTTCATGAAAATAATTGGTGGATGAGTGGAATGGCCTCCCAGTGAAGGTGATAGAGAATACAAGAAAGCAAGGGACAAATACAGAGGCTCTCTAAAAGAAAAGAAGGGACTGTAGAGTTTAGCAGTTGATATGGGAGGGCAGACTGGAGTGTGAAGACTCAGCGGGGATGGGTGCACGGGGGCATAATGGAATAAACACAAGAAATGAGAAGTTATTGGTGGTGGATGGGATAGGTTTTATGGGAAGAGACAACGGGGTGTGGCATGTTATATGACACCATAAAACAAGCATATTTAATATGTCAAGTCTAAAACTGTGACTCTTCATCACCATAGCAGTGCCAGGGACTATGGATTCTCAAACTCAGAGAGACACACAAACACAGAATTTTTTGTTGGAACAAGCACCTTGAAGGGGAAACCTCTTCTCGTGGTGCAACGTTCCTTTTTATTCTTTTAATTGGGGATGCAACCCCATCAAAGGTTCCAAAGGGGACACAACCCCTCGATACCAAACCGTTATCACTTTAGTTTTCAGGCCCTTTCCCTAACAATCCACATAATAGGTAAATATTCAAAGGTCACTTATCTGGATGCAGAAACATCATCATGCCACAGGCCGCTCCACCCTTTTAACTTTTTTTCAGCTGTATGGAACCAGCCAGCAGCCTAACGGCCCCTTCCTCGATGATCAAAAATGGAGGCAGCAATCCTTCAAAAATACTCCCCCCCTTAGGAAGCACACGCAGATGTAAAATCAAAAAACATCCATGAAGACTTTCAGCATAATCCTTTCAATGGCAACCCCACGAGACTTGTTGAAACATAGTTGAAACATAGTTTGAAAAAGAGCCAGGAAGACCATTGGCTTGAAACGTCTTCAACATTGGTTACTAAAGCAAGATGGGAGTCTCGTGGGGTTACCATTGAAAGGATTATGTTGAAGGTCTTCATGGATGTTTTTTGATTTTACATCTGCGTGTGCTCCCTAAGGGAGGGAGTATTTTTGAAGGATTGCTGCCTCCATTTTTGATCATCGAGGAAGGGGCCGTTAGGCTGCTGGCTGGTTCCATACTGCTGAAAAAAAGTTAAAAGGGTGGAGCGGCCTGTGGCATGATGATGTTTCTGCATCCAGATAAGTGACCTTTGAATATTTACCTATTATGTGGATTGTTAGGGAAAGGGCCTGAAAACTAAAGTGATAACGGTTTGGTATTGAGGGGTTGTGTCCCCTTTGGAACCTTTGATGGGGTTGCGTCCCCAATTAAAAGAATAAAAAGGAACGTTGCACCACGAGAAGAGGTTTCCCCTTCAAGGTGCTTTTTCCAACAAAAAATTCTGTGTTTGTGTGTCTCTCTGAGTTTGAGGATATATATGTGGGGGACTAGACAGGTATAAATTTTATAGGGACTATGGATTGGCACATCTATTCACAGGATAGAACTTGATGCAAATATGCTTGTCACAGGACTGGCAATGTGTTTTTCTTGATCAGATGCAAAGGAAATGACACATACAGTTCCATGAGGTAGAAAAGACAGACACACATATCATCCCTTGAATAGAAATATGCAGTAAGAATGTTATTTATAACAATGGGGACAGAATTAAATGTAATATTCTGTTTAAAGAATACACAGAGGTCCTTTCTATCAATTATTAATTGGCATAATGTTAAATGGCACTCTTCTACAAGAGAACGATATTTTATTAACATAAAATAGTAATAAGCACATTTATTCTTAGCAAACTAGCTTTTCAGTTGGTAGCCAGATAAGGTTGATTTGCTAATTTCCTTTCCTTGGTTTTAGGGTGAGATAAAAGACATCTCCCAGCCAACTCCGGTGAAAGCAGCTGCTGCCAGTGATTGCACATTGGCTGCATTTAGGGACATATGTTTCACACATCAACCATGCTTTGTTTTGTACAAATGTCTTGCAACTTTAATCATACTGGCAATGGAATAGGATAAAATTATTTCCAAACAGGATGCACTGAATTCTCTTTCGCTAGGTCCCTCTCTATATCTAATGGTGTCATATAAACCAAATAAAGATTTGAATGCAATGCTTTTTCTAGAGGCATTACTGCAGGGTGCTATAAAACACAGGCCTGGCAAATATGTGCATGTGTGAGCATATACTGTAACTCCAGAACAAGGTGTCCATACAGGCTGAGATTTAGGCTTCGGCAACATAGGCAATTGCCTAGAGTACCATATGTTGAACATGCCAAACAGGAACCTTCTCCTATGTACATGAGGGCTGTCTACTGGTACCACTTGCAAGAGATACCATTATGGTACTCAGGTCCAACCCCTCACTCCTACCTTAGGTCTCCAGGGGAAACTCTTTGGCTTTCCAAGCTTTAAGGGTTGATCCATGCCTTCACCTTACACTCCTTCTTATGGATGCTGAAATTCTAAATCTGACTCTTTGTCCAAGATGTGAGGCTGTAGGAGAAGATTCAAGAGTAACTCAAGAAAGTGTTTCCTCATAAAAAGGATATTACATGTGACACCCTCCCAGCGGAGGCTAAAATGGTATCAGAAAGGCCGCGGGCCACGTGCCCGCTGGCCGCGGCTAACCGGGGGGGTGGCGGGTGCGCAGTCCCGGCCCCACGAGGAAGGAGGAGGATCCCGGCGTCGGTGTGGGGCCTCAGTTGAACCCCATTGGCTCCCATGGGTGAGGAGCGCGGGAGCCAATGGGGGATCGTGTAGGCTTGGGGGGGAGGTTGTGCGAGCGCGGAGCGAGCCGGTGGGAGCGTCAGTCACCAGGGGGAATGCAGGAAGGTGGCTGGCATCCCTTCATGCTCCGGGGCAACAATTTTCCGGCCTCAGGTGGTGGCGAAAAAACAGAGGAACGGGGGCCGAATCGGCAGGCACCGGAGAACCGATGGCTGCCTGTTTGGTCCGGTGACTCCTGCCGCATCGGGAGAGGCGGCGATTTGGGGAGAGGTTTGGAGGCCTGCGGGAGATTGGTGTGCCAGGGGCAGCAGCGTGGAGCAGGCAAGTTAAAAAAAAAAAAAAAGCAGCAAAGGAGGGAGGGGTCAATCGATAGGCAGGTTTTGGTGCTAGGTAGCATGCCTGCACTTAAAGGGCCGGGGGGGGGGGGGGTGTGCAGGGGGGGGGGCGAGCAGGGGGGCAGCTTCAGCAATTGGGGATGCTCGAAAATGGGAGGTTCAGGCTGGGGGGGTAATGGAGCAAAGGGGGAGTTAAGGGGAAAGAGAGGGGGGTATCAGGCTGGGGGGGAATGGCAGAGTGAGGAGGCTCAGGTGAGGGGGTGGGGAGTCGGTGCGGGCACCGGGGAGGGGCAGGGGGAGCACTCTGGCTGAGCTGGAGGGCGACTATAGCGAGGGGGGCTGGGTCGGACTCCCGTGGAGTTCTGTGGTGAAGCAGGGCCGGTAGGGGGAACGGGGGCCTTCCGGGAAGGGGGGATGTGGGGGCAGCCAGGTTAGGGTTTTTACCCCGTGGGGGCGGAAGACGGAGCCGGGAGACAGGCCAGTCAGGTGGGGCAAGGTTTAAGGGGCCAGTGGGGCTGGCCTATTACTCTGGGCGGCTATTATCCAGCAGCCTGGGATCAGTGGTGTGGTGGGGGACAAGGAGCCTCACAGGCTGAGTGGATGGGAGCGGGCACTCTCCCTGGGTTGTGGCAGGCTCCCCCGTGGTGTGTTCTGCTTTATCTTCACAGATGCTGCCCGGCGGATTTAGCGGGGAGTGAGCAGGCTCCGGAGACGACGAGGGATCAGGAGGAGGTGCTTCAGTCGGACAGCGGGCGCCCGGATCAGGGTGTCGGTGCTTGGGTGCCAAGGCCCATGGCTGCAGTGGCAGGTGAGTTACTCGTAAGGCAGGAGGAGCTCGGAAAGGAGGGGGAGGGGTGGGGGTAAGGCAAAGAAGAAGCGGAAACACTCCCGTAGGCGGCACCGCAGGTCCGGGTCCTCCTTGTATTCGTCTTGCGAGGCTTCGTTATCTTTGTTGGGTTCGGAGAGAGGAGTGCGAGCTGAGAGTAGCTTCGGCGCTGGAGGGGCCATTTCGGGCGGGATTGCACCCACGCTTGCTTCGCTTTCTGAGCTTTGGGAGGGAGTGCCACGGATGTTGCGGCGGAAGATCCGGAAAGGCGGTATTGTGATAATTTTAGGCTCCTGGAGGGTAGGAAGCTGTCGGGCGAGAGTAATAAGGAAGAGAAGGGCGGATGAGAGAGCGGGGAGGATACGGAAGGTTTCGCGCAATGTCATTAACTGGATGGGAGCCTTTCTGAGGTTAGCCAGTGTCTAGGGGCATCACTACCCTTGGCGGTACGGGATGTTGTTAGCCTATGCGGACACTATCTTAGAAGCGGCACAGACTCATGGAGGGTGGGGCATGGCTCACCTACGATGAGAAGTTGCGGCCAGGGGGGGGTGTGCAGGGGGTGGTGTAGGACAGCAAGGGGGAGTGGCGGCGATGGCAGGTACGGTTCGGCCCTTTTCGGGGTGGTAGTGCGCCTGCGCTGCAGAGTGGTTGGGGGTGGAGCAGGGGACTTGTGTTGGCGGTTTAACAAGTCATTGTGCCCTTTTCCAGATTGTAAGTTTTGGCATAGCTGTTCTGTCTGCGGTGGGGGGCATTCAGCAATCAAATGTGTCGAAGAAGGGGTTGAGGGTGGCTCCCAGCCCACCCCCAAGCAGTAAGGATCCATTGGGCCTGGCTCCGATGCCTATCTGGGTTGAGGCGATTAGGCCCTGGCTGCGGCTGTGTGGGAGGCAACGGGATGGAGAGGGGCTTGAGGGGGGGATTTAGGTATGGGTTTACTATACCGGCAGGGGGAGGGTTGGAGCGGAAAGGGGGCAGAACTCACCATTGGTGAAGCGCTTCGCTCAGATTGTGCGTGACAAGCTGGCAACGGAGCTCGAATTGGGCAGGGTAGCTGGGCTTTTGCGGAGCGTCCGTTTGCGCACTTTGTAGTTTCTCCAATGGGGATCGTGCCAAGGAAGGAGCCGGGGGAAGTACCGACTGATTCACAACTTGTCCTCCCCAGTGGGAGGGTCTGTTAATGATCACACCCCGAGGGAGTTGGGTGCGGTGCATGACGCTTCTTTCGATGACGCGGTTGAGTTAGTGAAGAAATGCGGGACGGGTAGTCTGATGGCGAAGGTGGCTATCAAATCCACATTTTGGTTGTTGCCGGTACTCCCCTCAGCATTTCATTTGTTGGGTTTTCTTTCAAGGGGCATTATTATTTTGATAAGTGCTTGCCAATGGGTTGTTCGGTTTCCGGTTCGTATTTAGAGAAGTTCAGCACGGTCCTGCATTGGGTCTTGGTGGAGATGGTGGGACGTGCGAACGTGGTCCTTATTGGGATGCTTTCCTATTTGTGGGTGAGGTGCGGTCCGCTCGGTGCCAGGAGCTGCTGGACGGGTTCGTGAGACGGGCCCGGGCATGGGGTGTCCCATTGGCAGAAGGGAAGATGGAAGGTCCGGCGCATTAGACACGGTTAACATGGTTGCGCGCTGGCCGATGGGGAAAGCAGTGCGGTTGCGGGTCCTGGTTGCAAACATGATGGGAGCTTCTAAAGTGACACTGCGGGAAATACAGGCCCGGATAGGCTCTTTGGACTTGCCGGGTAATTCCGATGGGGCGGGTGTTCCTGCGTAGGTTGTCGGAGGCTACATCAGGCGTCCTTAAGCCGCATCTCCGCAGCAGGGTATCGCGGAGTATGAGGGTTGACTTGGGTGTCTGGGACGAGTTCCTAAGAGGCTTCAACGGGGTATCAGTGCTAATGGAGCAGGAAATTTCCTCATGGGAGATGCAGCTCTTCACAGTTGCGGTGGGTGGCTTGGGATTAGGTATATATTATGTGGGCTCCTGGTGTGGGGGGGCATGGCCGCAAGCTTGGCGGGAGGCGGGTATAACCGACAAAATAGCCTTTCTAAAGCTGTTCCCAAAATCGGTGGTGTTGGATCTGTGGCCAGACGAGCTGCGATAACGAGGCGGTGGTTAGCGTGATCAATCGCTACGCCCCGCGTTGCCGCTGATTGGCGGCTCTGATGAGGGTGGTAGTACTAGTCTGTTTCCGGTTGAATGTTTGTGATTGGGCCCATCACATACCTGAGATTTCTAACGAGATTGCTGATGCTCTTTCCCGTTTCAAGTGGGACATGTTCCGGAGACTGGCTACAGAGGCAGATGCCGTGGGACTGCAGGTCCCGGATCACTTGTGGCAAACTGGCCTGTGGATATGCTGAACCTGCTGCAGAGTTCGGTGTCATCAGCGACATGGCAAGCTTATCGGTGAGGCGGCGACAGCATAGTGGAATTTCTGGTTTCGCAGGGTTGGCGGCAAGGTCCGGTGTCGGACCAACTCTGGGGCCAGTACATTATGGCGGTGAAGGCCGCAGGAGCTGCAAGATCGACAGTGCGGGCACATCTAGCGGGGTTTGCCTTTTCTCAAAGGCAGTGGGTTGGGCAGCATCCGGCGGGGGGTTCCTGGTTCGTAGGCTGTTGCTGGGTTGGGAGCATGCTCACCCTTCGCAGGGTGAACGGCGGCTGCCTATCACGCATACGTTGTGGAGGGAGTTGTGTGCAGCGCTACCCTTGGTGGCAGCGTCTGGGTATGAGGCCATGTTTTTTCAGGCAGTGTATTGTCTGGCCTTCTTTGGGGCCTTCCGGGTGGGGGAGATGGTGGTGGCATCCAGTGGGGGATAAAGCGGGTGATGCCTTGATGGTGCAGCATGTGAATTTGACCACTGGGGGAGTTGTGTATATGTTGGCTAAGTCCAGGACGGATCAGACGGGAAGAGGGTGGGGTACTTTTGAGGGCAGTTCGTGGTTCCCCGACTTGCCCGGTGGCAGCTATGGAGGCCTACCTGTGCGTGCAGCCTTGGGGGAGGGGCTATCTCTTTGTGCATGAGGATGCGCGAGCACTAACGCAGTTTCGGTTCACAGAGGTTCTGCGGTTGATGCTCTGCCAGTTGGGGCTGGATCTGGTCAACTTTGCTCCTCATTCATTGCGGATTGGTGCAACGACTAACGCGGCTGAGGCAGGGTTGACTGAACGGGAGATTCAGCGGATAGGCAGATGGCGGTCGAGAGCGTTTCATGGGTATGTGCGCTCATGAGGTGGGGGGGCTTAACGGCTACTAACTGTTTATTTTCTTTTAGATGTCGGCCGGACTCCAGGTTGCTGCTGGAGGATCGGACGTTCTTTCGTGTACTGGGCTGTTCAGCGAGCAGTGGCAAGGCCATTGGGGCCAGATTTGGGATTGAATGCCTCTGAGGTGACCGTCTCATGGCTGGGCGAGCGCGGTCTTTGGTGGATGCAGCGCCTGCCTTTGCTTCGGCACCATGGGCGTGCGAAGAATGTGCCAGCTTTGCCGTTGCTGCATTTGGGAGGCAACGACTTGGCGTCCTGGAATTGTAAACAGCTGATCAGAGCAGCAAGAAGGAATGTGGCCGAGGTGCTGTTAATGTTTGACAATGTGGTGTTGTTATGGTCGGATATAATTCCAAGGCCTGCTTGCTGGGGCCACCAGAGGTGGTCTCGCGGGTTGATTAAAATTAATCGGCACATTGGCCAGGGGGTGTGAGCAGGGTGGATGGCGGATTTTGCATCCATGGGTCGAGGTGGAGTGTGCCGGTTTATATCGGCAGGATGGGGCGCATCTATCCCCGGTGGGGGTGGATTTGCTCCTAAATGACTGGCAAGAGGCTTTGGAATATGTGGTGCAGGGATGGGTAACTGGTCGCAGCTTGGCCATGGGTGGTGGCACAGGGACGGTGGTCCCTGAGCCTGTGGCGGGATCCCAGAGGTGTCCGGGGTCCGGAGCCGGTGGCAAGATGCAGGGCGGGGGTGGGGTACCCCCGGCCCGGTGAAACCCTCGGGGTTTTTGCTAATAATATGGCGAAGCCGGAAGAGGGGGGATGGAATGGCCTGTGGCCGGTTCATGGCGGAAGCGGGAGGAACTCACCTTGCAACTCACACGGCTGGTGAGGATTCGTTCCGCGGCCGGAATTCAGTTGATGAAGGTTTGCTGTTGGTTGTTGTTAAAGGATAATATTGTACGGTTAATAAAGCTGCGACCAGTTTGATTCCCAATGGTTGTGTTGTGGTTATTTGTGAGGGGGGTGGGGTGGTGAGTGGAATGAAGGGGGGGGGGGTGGGGACAGGAGCACCATGTCCGCCTTACCCGGTTACTAATTCATAAAGACATTGGATAAGCACAGAGGATCCTTAGTGAGGGGGGAGGAAAGATAAACCTGGTAGAAAAGCAGGTATTCTGTACTGTTGTAGGGAGAAAGAATGGGTAGACCAGGTAAATCTTTCTGTTTCTGTGATGCCTGTGGATTTGTGTCACATGTAGAGAATGCATGAATCCCTGATTGAACAAGCCACTCAGAAGACCAGATGTACAAAGCAGTTTCCCCATAGACATAACATGGGGAACACCCTTTTGCACATCTGGCTCTCAGAGTGCCTATAAACTGTAAAAAAGTAAATCATTCCTTTTAAGATGAACCAAAGCTATAAATCTTAGGGTCTTCTCTCATCCTGTGCTTGTGGGCAAACCTTCAGCAAATCAGTTCCTGAAGACTGTTCAAGCACTTTGGACCTAGTTTACTAATGTTTTATTTCCAGAGACACAGAATGGGAAACAAACCTTAGTAAACCATTCCTTTTATGTGGCAGTGCATAGGGGAAGATGGGAGAGAGGAAGGGTCTCTTGCCAGGGAACCATGATTGAGCTTACAAGATCAGATTATTATAAAATCCAGAAGTGTAGCTAGCTGCCTAAGATGATTCTAAGGCTTTTAGTGTATAAGGTGCGCACTTTAAAAAATGCCCAAGTGTTTAATTGATATATATGAAAAAAGACAGGTCATACCTTATTCAGAGGACAGTATACCCCATCCTAAAAGTTTAGGCTATGCAGAAAAGATGGGACTGGCAGTGCATAGATGATCTCCCCATGCCTCGTTATCGAAATGCACAAACCTACCAACCAAGCCCGAACCCTGAAGGACAAGAGAATCTCCCAGTTCATATGGAGGGACACAATCCACCTCCTACAGAGTCCAGGGCAAAGACCGCAGGATGCATTCTCTCTAGTTTTATTCCTCTGTTAAGACAGTGCGAACTTCCTTTCCCTTAGAAAAACACTGATAAGTCCAGCAATGCAGAGCTTTGATCTGCATTTGCCTGTTAACTGTATTTTCTGTCAATCTTTTTTCTCATGAAAGTTGATAGACTATCAGAACTGAAAAACAAAGCCTTTTATTTACCACAAAATAGCTATAACAAAGGCGGCCGCAGCACAGACTTCCCTCCAGCACACCACAGCAAGGCAACAGGGCTGGTGCAAGAGTATTAGGCACCGTCATGCCCACCTCAGTTAACTTTCAGGTTCCTATCTCCTCCCCATAGCCACCCCCAGATTCTTATAATTAAACTTAACTGGCATAACCATCCCATACCACCCCTCCCAGAATGATCCTGCAAAAACATTGACTCCTAACTACATATAAAACTTACATGTTTTATGTGTATATTCATAATGAGGACGCTTAATTTACTGCCCATGGCACCCATTAGGGCTGCATCTGACTGCAGCTGCTCTTTGCCCTTCTCCAGAAGCTGCTGCCCAGGCGACTGCTTAGTCTGCATGGCTAATCCATCTGCAATGGAAGCTTCTGCCGTGCACTCACTCGCATGCATATATAGCATCATGACAGGATAGGTGCAACTTGGCAGCGTCAAAGCAAGGGTATGCCGCGCACATACACGCAATGCCTCGCCACAGAGTTGGATGCTTTTGGGGGACATCAGTACATTCTGCAGGGTTTATGTTACAATTAAACTTTTACCTTGTTCCTCTACAATTATTGTTCCTTTTCCTCTTTGATCACCCTCTGTATTCAATGCCCACCCCATCTACATGACATTCTCTGTAAGGATCCTAAAAGGTGCATCATTAATGCCACTATTGCCTTCCCTCTCTCCCTGACCCAAAGTGCACTACCTCCATTTAATGCCCAGGCTCGATTGGCCCTGACGGACAGGGAAACCAATCCTTGATCCCTTGCACTGGCTTGTTCCCCTGCCAGTTTATCAGCTAGTAGACCCAGCTGAGCAATATGAGGGCTGTTAGGCATGCCACTGCACATTCCTTTACAGCAAGCCCTCTTTGCAAAGCAAGGAAGACCTGCAGCATTTGATCACGATCTTCATTAACATTCCAGTAAAGCATTTTCCAATAATTGCATTTGCTGTAATTTATAACAGTAATTTATTAATTTCTGTTCTCGTGGCATCTTAATCCTGTCAGTTTGATGCTTCTGTGAGCCAGTGCTTTCCTTCCATATTGCTTTAAGAACCTAGAGACACACACAGCTCTCTCTCATAAGAACATAAGATATGCCAAACTGGGTCAGACCAAGGTCCATCAAGCCGAGTATCCTGTTTCCAACAGTGGCCAATCTAGGTCACAAGTACCAAGCAGAATCCCGAAAAGACACAGGTTCCTCAATGATTGTATTGGGTCAAGCAGTGATATCCTGGGTCCCTTTTAATAATGGTTTATGGACCTTTCCTCCTGGAACTTGTCCAAACTTTTTTTAAACCCAGCTACACTAACAGTTTTTACTACATCCTCCGGTAACAAATTCCAGAGTTTGATTACACGTTGAGTGAAAACATATTTTCTCTTATTAGTTTTAAATAGGTTACCCTGTAGCTTCATTGAATGTCCCCTAGTCATTTTATATTCTGATGGCATAAACAATCGATCTACGTTTACCCGTTCCACTCCATTCATTAATTTATAGACCTCTATCATATCTCCCCTCAGTCGCTCCTTTTCCAGGTTGAAGAGCCCTAAACTTTTTAGGCTCTCTTCATTGGGGCATCCTTCCATCCCCTTTACCATTTTGATGGCTCTTCTCTGTATCTTTTTTATAGTAACGCAATATCCTTTTTAAGATATGGCGACCAGAATTGCACACAATATTCAAAGTGCGGTTGCACCATGCAACGATACAGAGGCATTATAATATCCTTTGTTCTATTTTCCATTCCTTTCCTTATGATACCTAGCTTTCTATTTGCTCTCTTGGCTGCCACTGCACACTGGGCAGAGGGTTTTAACATGTTATCCACGATGACGCCTAAATCTTTTTCCTGGATGGTGGTTCTCAATGTGGAACCTTGCATCGTGTAACCATCGTTTGGGTTGTTCTTTCCTAAGTGCATAACTTTGCACTTGTCCACATGAAATTTCATCTGCTATTTGGATGCCCAGTCTTCACTTTATCAAGATCCTCTTGCAATTTTCTACAATCCTCTTGAATTTTAACAACTTTAAAATAGTTTTGTGTCATCTGTTAATTTGATAACCTCACTTGTTATTCCCTTTTTCAGGTCATTTATGAATATGTCAAAAAGCAGCGGACCTAGCACAGATCCCTGCGGTACTCCACTATTCACCTTTTTACATTGGGAAAATTGGCCATTTAGCCCTACCCTCTGCTGTCTATCTTTTAACCAGCTCCTGATCCACAACAGTACACTGCCTTCTATCCTATGACTGTTTCTTTTTGCCAAACGTCTCTGATGAAGAACCTTGTCAAAGGCTTTCTGAAAGTCCAGATACACAATATCAATTGACTCACCTTTGTCTGTTTATTCACACCTTCAAAAAAACATAACAGATTAGTAAGACAAGATCTTCCTTGTCTAAAGCCATGTTGGCTGTCTCCCATTAAGCCATGACTATCTATATGTTCTCTCAATTGGTTTGCAGCTTGTCGTGCTGTGAGGGCTTGCGTGCATCAGTGATGCTGAGAGCTAAACTATCAGAAGTTTAACTACTGGCAGGGTCTCCCAAGATGGACAGGTCTCAGCTGAGGTGCCAGACCAAGACAAACCACCCATCTGGGCAGCAGCAGAATGGGACAGTGTTGACGGAGGAGGATCACATTTTTGTGACAACGGCAACAACTCCAAACTTAAACTTCGTGGAAGAAAGGCCCGGCAATCTACTTCTGTATCTTGCCATGAAAACCCAATGGATAGTTACAACAAAACAAATTTTGCTATGGTGCTGGAAGATGAGACCCCCAGGTCGGAAGGCACTCAACTAGCTACTGGTGAAGAGCTGAAGACTTTTCAGAGTAAAGCCAGCATTTATGATGTGGTTGGATCAAAGCCCTCGGGAAGTCTGACTGCTGATGTAGCTGCGCATGAAATGAGAGTCAGAAGCTGTAAAGATGTCTTACACATTGGAACATGGAACGTACGAAGCATGAACAAAGGGAAGTTGGAGGTGGTCAAGAATGAAATGGAATGTGTACAACTTGATCTATTGGGTGTCAGCGAACTGAAATGGATTGGCATGGGGCACTTTGCATCAGATGATCACATGGTCTACTATGCTGGAAATGAAAGACAAAGAAGAAATGGTGTTGCATTTATAATAAAGAGAAACTTGCAAGAACTGTAATGAAATACAATGCAGTCAGCGAACGCTTAATCTCTATTCGTCTATGAGGATTGCCTATCAACACAACTATAATTCAAGTATATGCCCCAACAACAGCTGCAGAAGAGAATGAAATTGAAGAGTTCTATGAACAAGTACAAACTGAAATTGACAGAACATGCAAACAGGATATCCTGATAGTCATGGGTGACTGGAACGCAAAAGTTGGCAACAAAGAAGGCAAAGTAGTTGGAAAATATGGAATTGGCAAAAGAAATGAAGCTGGAGAAAGACTGATAGAATTCTGCAAGACCAATGATCTATTCATCTCAAACACCTTCTTCCAGCAACACAAGCGGCGACTGTACACATGGACTTCACCCAATGGATTGTATAAAAATCAAATTGACTACATCTGTGGAAGTCAACGATGGAAAAGCTCTGTAACGTCAACAAAGACAAAACCTGGAGCTGACTGTGGTACAGATCATCAACTACTAGTATGCAAACTCAAGCTAAAGTTGAAAAAGAGAAAACCACTCATGAATGCAGCAAAATATGACCTTTAGAATATACCACTGGAATTTAAAGACTGCCTGCAAAATCGATTTGCTACTTTAGATACAAATCACAGAGCTCCGGAAGAGTTATGGAATGACATCAAGAAGGTTGTGTTGGAAGAAAGCGAGAAGTCTCTACAAAAGGTGAAAAAGCAAAAATGGCCAAAATGGATGACGGAAGAAACTCTGAAAATTGCCCAGAAATGCAGAGAAGCTAAAGCCAGAGGAGAAAGAAAGACAATCGCAGAACTCAACAGAGATTTCCAACGTGCAGCAAGACAGGACAAGGAAAAGTACTACAATGACAATTGCAAGGAAATAGAAGCAGAAACTATTAGAGGAAGAACAAGATCGGCTTTCCTAAAGCTACGAGAGTTAAAGAAAAAGTTCCAGCCTCGAATTGGAATGTTACAAGATGCTCAAGGTTCTATGTTGAATGATGCTGAGAAGATCAAGAAAAGGTGGAAGGAATATACAGAGTTTTTATATGATAAAGATCAAGTGGACCAATAGCCGTTTCAACCTGTACCTTATGATCGGGAACCATTGGTGATGAAAGAAGAAGTTGAAGCAGCATTGAAAGCCTTATCAAAGAACAAAGCACCAGGCATGGATAGCATTCCCATAGAAGTATTGCAGCAATCTGATGCAGCTGTTACCGTACTCACAAGGCTCTGCCAAGAAATATGGAAGACAACATCATGGCCAACTGACTGGAAAAGATCTGTGTTTATACCAATACTAAAGAAAGGTGATCCAACTGACTGTGGAAATTATCGCACAATCGCTCTGATCCCACATGCCAGCAAGATTCTACTGAAGATTATTCAAAAGAGGCTACAACCATACCTGGAACAAGAACTACCTGAAGTGCAAGCAGGGTTCAGGAAAGGGCGAGGAACAGGAGACATCATTGCAGATGTGAGATGGATCCTTGAAAAGACTAAAGAATACCAAAAGGATATCTATTTGTGCTTTATCGACTATAGCAAAGCTTTTGACTGTGTAAACCATGAGAAACTCTGGACCACATTAAGAAGCATGGGTATACCAGAACACCTGATTGTTCTCTTGCGCAATCTGTACATTGATCAAGAAGCAACAGTTTGAACGGAACAAGGAGAAACAGAATGGTTTAAAATAAGCAAAGGTGTAAGACAAGGCTGCATACTTTCCCCCTACCTGTTTAATTTATATGCAGAACAAATCATCAGAGAAGCAGGATTGTATGAAGACAACTACTGGACTTCTGCAATCCGATATACCTTGGACTACCGAAACAAGCCATCAAACCACTCCAACTGGCACAAAACACCGCAGCACGAATCATATCCGGAACCGTAAGACAGGAGCACATCACACCTACCTTAAAAGACTTACACTGGCTTCCGATCGGTGCACGCATCAGATACAAAACTATCATAAACCTATTTAAGATAAAACAGCACACATCAGCCAACAGCCTGCACACCCTCATATAACCAGACACCAGCACACGTCCTAGAAGAAAACAAACACACAACCGAGTCAGCACCCCAAGTGAATACAAACACACATGCAAGGACACAACAGACAGAGCACTCTCAATGGCTGCTCCAACAATATGGAACAAACTACCGGACGATTTGAGGGCAACTACAAACCTCAAGGACTTTAGAAAACAGCTGAAAACCATGCTGTTCATATTTTATTTATTTATTTAGTATACATTTGTATACCGCTACTTCCAGCAATCAGCAGCGGTTTTGATTACAGATTGGAAATTGTCAAATCATGACAGTTAATTTTTGAGGTATAAACACATTGATTAGACAGGAAAGCACAGCACACAGAGAACTATTTTACAGGGAACATGGGCTATGGAGGGTTAAGTGGCTTGCCCAAGACCACAAGGAGCACCTGTGGGACTAGAAACCCCAGTCCTTCCGGCCCAAGGTTGCTGTCCTCTAGTGGGATTTGAACCCCCGACCTTCCGGCCCGAAGTACCTTGCCCCAACCACTAGGCTACTCCTCCACTCCAGAACACTATGGACACATCACATAACCTAAGTGACTGTATAGCAGCACACGTTACCGCCTAACACTGTATGTATATAAAATGTTTTTAGCACCACTGTATATAGCCCACTATGTACATAGCTCAAACCAATCTAGCACACAATACAACACGCACCCAACTAAATTTTCACCCTCACTGCATGTATAACACACTCACACTACCAGACTGTTTGCTGTGATACCACCTTGATTATTATGATAAGGCGGTTTAGAAATACTGTTAAATAAATAAAATAAATAAAACAGAGGTGTGAAGATTGGTGGAAGACTCATCAACAACCTTCGCTATGCTGATGATACCACATTACTGGCTGAAAGTGAAGATGATCTGAAACATTTGCTTCTCACAATCAAAGAACATGGTCTCAAAATGGGCCTGCACCTTAATGTAAAGAATACAAAGATCATGACAACTGGCATAATCAACAGGTTCATCGTTGAAGGAGAAGAAATTGAAATTGTGAACAACTTTAACCTACTTGGATCAACTATCAATAAAGAAGCAACAAGCAGTCAAGAAATCAGACGACGCATTGCTCTTGGCAGAATGGCTATGAAAGACCTAGATAAGGTTCTCAAGAGCAGAGATGTCTCTCTCCATACAAAGATTCGACTTGTTCAAGCCATGGTATTTTTAATAACATCATATGGATGTGAAAGCTGGACAGTGAAAAAGACAGATAGGAAGAAAATTGATGCCTTTGAATTATGGTGTTGGCGGCGAATACTGTTTATACCATGGACTGCCCGAAGAACAAACCAGTCGGTACTAGAGGAGATCAAACCTAAGCTTTCTTTAGAAGCTCAGATGACAAGACTTCGACTTTCATACTTTGGACACATCATGCGAAGAGAGAAATCATTAGAGAAAGACATTATGCTTGGCAAGATAGAAGGTCAACGCAAAAGAGGAAGGCCAGCAATGAGATGGATTGATACAATAACAGCAGCTACGGGCACCAGTCTGTCAACAATGAGCCGCCTGACTGAAGACTGAACACAATTTAGGATAGCTATCCAGAGGGTTGCCATGAGTCGACTCCAACTCGACGGCACTTAACAACAACAACACATATATGTTCAGTAATTTTGTTCTTTATGATGGTTTCTACCATTTTTCCCGGTACTGACGTCCAGCTCACTGGTCTGTAGGTTCCTGTATCACCCCTGGAACCCTTTTTAAAAATTGCCGTTACATTGGCGATCCTCCAATCTTCAGGTATTACAGATGATTTTAATGATCGTTCACAGATTACTAATAGCAGGTCTGTAATCTCATATTTTAGTTTTTTCAACACCCTTGGATGTATATACCTTCCGGGCCCAATGATTTGCAACTCTTCAATTTATCAAATAGTTTTAATACATCTTCCCAGTGTACCGATATTTCTTTCAATTCTTCTGCATTATCACCTTTAAATACCACTCTAATCATGGGTAACATCCCTACATCTTCCTCTGTAAAGATCAAAGCAAAGAATTCATTCAGTCTCTCCACTATGGCCTTGTCCCCTCTTATTGCCCCTTTTACCCCTCTATCATCTAATGGTCCAACTGACTTTCTCACAGTTTTTTTGCTACAAATGTACTTAACAAAATCTTTATTATGTGTTTTTGGTTCCACAGCAAGTTTCTTCTCAAATTATCTCTTTGCCTGCTTTATCAATGCCTTGCATTGAACTTGTCAGTGCTTGTACTGTTTCCAGTTTTCGTAATTTGACTCTTTTTTCCATTTCCTGAAAGATGCTTTTTTGGCAACAACAGCCTCTCTGACCTCACCTTTAAACCATATTGGCAGTTTTATGGACTTCCTTCCACTTTTCTTAAAGCGTGGAATACAGCTGGTCTGGGCTTCCAAGATAGTATTTTTAAACAACACCCAAGCTTGATGTAAGTCTTTAACCTTTGCAATTGTTCCTTTTAGTTTTTTCATAACTATTTTCCTCATTTTATCATAGTCTCCCTTTCGAAAGTTAAAAGGTAGTACTATGGATTTCCTTACTATCCCTTCTCCATTAAGTAAATCAAACGCGATCATGCTATGATCACTATTGCCAAGTGGTTCCAACACCCTTATCTCTTGCACCAGATCTGGGGTTCCACTAAGAACTAGGTCCAGAATGGCTTCCCCTCTGGTCAGTTCATGAACCAGCTGCTCCAAGAAGCAGTCATTTATTTCATCTATAAACTTTATCTCCCTAACATGTCCTGCCATGACACTGACCCAGTCAATACCGGGGTAATTGAAATCACCCATTATTATTAATGTTCTGTAAATTTTGTTAGATTCCCTGATTTCTTTGAGCATTTCATCATCCATTTGTTCATTCTGGCCAGGTGGTCGATAGTGCAACCCCACTGCCGTCGCCTTCCCCTTTTTACATGGAATTTCAATCCATAGAGATTATATAATGAATTTTCTTTCCTGCAAAATATTAATCCTTTGTGACTCAATGCTCTCTCTAACATAGAGCGCAACTCTTCCAACAATTTGATCAGCTCTATCATTATAATATAGTTTGTACCCAGGTATCACAATGTCCCACTGGTTGTCCTCCTTCCACCAAATCTCTGAGATACCAATCATATCTAACTTCTCATTTAGTGCTATATATTCTAACTCTCCCATCTTATTTTTTAGACTTCTAGCATTTGCATACAAGCATTTTAGAGACTGTATTTTATTCATATTCATCTGGTTATCGGTAGGCAGGGGTAATTTGGAATCTTCAAGCTCTGTCTGCTCTGTACTCAAGGGCATTTGGGCTACCTTTGAACATAAGAACATAAGAACATAAGAACATAAGATATGCCATACTGGGTCAGACCAAGGTTCATCAAGCCCAGTATCCTGTTTCCAACAGTGGCCAATCTAGGTCATACGTACCTAGAGGTTTCCCCAAAAGACACAGGTTCCACATTGTTTGTATTGGGTCAAGCATTGATATCCTGGGTCCCTTCTTAATAATGGTTTATGGGCCTTTCCTCCAGGAACTTGTCCAAACCTTTTTTAAACCCAGCTACACTAACAGCCTTTACTACATCCTCCGGTAACAAATTCCAGAGTTTGATTACACGTTGAGTGAAAAAATATTTTCTTTTATTAGTCTTAAATAGTTTACTCCGTAGCTTCATTGCATGTCCCCTAGTCTTTCTATATTCTGATAATGTAAACAATCAATCTACGTTTACCCGTTCCACTCCGTTCATAAATTTATAGACTTCTATCATATCTCCCCTCAGCCGTCTCTTTTCCAGGTTAAAGAGCCCTAAACCTTTTAGCCTTTCTTCATAGTGGTATCCTTCCATCCCCTTTACCATTTTGGTGGCTCTTCTCTGAACCATTTCTAAAAACACTATATCCTTTTTAAGATACGGCGACCAGAATTGCACACAATATTCAAGGTGCGGTCTCACCATGGAACGATATAGAGGCATTATAATATGCTTTGTTTTATTTTCCATTCCTTTCCTTATGATACCTAGCATTCTATTTGCTCTCTTGGCTGCTGCTGCACTCTGGGCCGAGGGTTTTAACATGTTATCCACAATGATGCCTAAATCTTTTTCCTGGGTGGTGGTTGCTAATGTGGAACCTTGCATCATGTAAGCATAGTTTGGGTTGTTCTTCCCTAGGTGCATAACTTTGCACTTGTCCACATTAAATTTCATCTGCCATTTTGATGCCCAGTCTTCCAATTTATCAAGATCCTCTTGCAATTTTCCACAATCCTCTTGGGTTTTAACAACTTTAAATAGTTTTGTGTCATCTCCAAATTTGATAACCTCCCTTGTTATTCCCTTTTCCAGGTCATTTATGAATATGTCAAAAAGCAGCGGACCCAGCACAGATCCATGGTACGCCACTATTCACCTTTCTCCATTGGGAAAATTGGCCATTTAGCCCTACCCTCTGCTTTCTATCTTTTAACCAGTTCCTGATCCACTATAGTACACTGCCTCCTATCCCATGACTCTTTAGTTTTACCAAACGTCTCTGATGAGGGACCTTGTCAAAGGCTTTCTGAAAGTCCAGATACACTACATCAACCAACTCACCTTTGTCTACCTGTTTATTCACACCTTCAAAAAAACATAACAGATTAGTAAGACAAGATCTTCCTTGTCTAAAACCATGTTGGCTTTCTCCCATTAGGCCATGACTATCTACATGCTGAGTAATTTTGTTCTTTATGATGGTTTCTACCATTTTTCCCGGTACTGACGTCAGGCTCACCTGTCTGTAGTTTCCTGGATCACCCCTGGAACCCTTTTTAAAAATTGGCGTTATATTGGCGATACTCCAATCTTCAGGTATTATAGATGATTTTAATGAAAGTTCACATATTACTAATAGCAGGTCTGCAGTCTCATATTTCAGTTCTTTCGACACCCTTGGATGTATACCATCCAGTCCAGGTGATTTGCTACTCTTCAGTTTATCTAATAGTTGTAATACATCTTCCCGATGTATCGATATTTCCTTCAATTCTTCCGCACCTTTAAATACCACTTCAGTCATGGGTAACATCCTACATCTTCCTCAGTAAAGACCAAAGCAAAGAATTCATTCAGTCTCTCTGCTTTCACCTTGTCACCTCTTAGTGCCCCTTTAACCCCTCTATCATCTAATGGACCAACTGACTTTCTCACAGGTTTTTTGCTATGAATGTACTTGAAAAAAGTCTTTATTTCACGATTTTGCTTCCGCACCAAGCTGCTTCTCAAATTCTCCCTTTGCCTGCCTTATCAATGCCTTGCATTTAACTTGCCAGTGCTTCCTGAAAGATGCTTTTTTGGCAACAACAACCTCTCTGACCTCACCTTTAAAGCATGCTGGAGGTTTTTTGGATTTCCTTCCACTTTTCTTAAAGCGTGGAATACAGCTGGTCTGGGCTTCCAAGATAGTATTTTTAAACAACACCCAAGCTTGATGTTAGTCTTTAACCTTTGCAACTGCTCCTTTTAGTTTTTTTCTTAACTATTTTCCTCATTTTATCATAGTCTGCCTTTCGAAAGTTAAAAGGTAGTACTGTGGATTTCCTTACTATCCCTGCTCCACTAATTAAATCAAACGCGATCATGCTATGATCATATTGCTTTGTCTTTATTGGAATCTCTCTGCTGATGTGCCCTAACTTAGTTTTTTGGTAGTATCCTTCAAGGATACATTGTTCCGAACCATGCACTCTTGGGCAACTGTCAGCTCTCCCCTATTATCTAGTTTAAAAGCTGCTCTATCTCCTTTTTAAAGGTTAATGCCAGCAGCCTGGTTCCATCCCAGTTAAGGTGAAGCCCATCCCTTTGGAAGAGCCCCTCCTTTCCCCAGAATGTTCCCCAGTTCCTATCAAATCCAAAACTCTCATCCTTGTACCATTGTCTCATCCACGCATTGAGACTCTGGAACTCTGCCTGCCTTTTTGGTCCTGCGCGTGAAACAGGAAGCATTTTGGAAAATGCTACCCTGGAAGTTCTGGATTTCAACTTTCTACCTAAAAGCCTAAATTTAGTCTCCAGAACTTTCCTACCACATTTTCCTATGTCATTGGTACCGACATGTACCAAGACAGCAGACTCCTCCCCAGCACTATCTAAGACCTTGTCTAGGTGGCGCGTGAGGTCCGCTGCCTTCGTACCAGGCAGCCATGTTACCAGGTGATCTCACCGCTGAGCCAGACCTTGGAGGAACAACTTTAAAATATCAGTTTTGGGTCACCCTATCCTATGAAATATATTTCCATTAAACTCTGCTGCTATAAAACACCTACCATATGTAGGAAGAAACATGCTGAAGGCCTTGTAAATCCTCCCCCTCCCCCGAGCCTTGAGAAGAGCATCACTAGGATACAGAAACCAGAGACCACGAGGAGAAGCTTCTGTTGCTGTGAAATCTAATCAGCACAATGCCGATTTCTCCTTTAAAAATGCTTCTTTGAGTATCTGAATACTAACAAAAACATCATAAAACATC
Organism: Ichthyophis bannanicus; assembly: GCA_033557465.1. Taxonomy (NCBI): domain Eukaryota; kingdom Metazoa; phylum Chordata; class Amphibia; order Gymnophiona; family Ichthyophiidae; genus Ichthyophis; species Ichthyophis bannanicus. The sequence continues at coordinate 390,594,753 of CM066038.1, read as the reverse complement.
TGAAATTATATTTCTGGAAGGTAAAAAGTGAGACAACCAGAAACCACATTTCCAAAAAAAAGTCAAAATTATGTCCCAAAAACATCAGAAGTATGCAACAGGTGGGGTTCTCACTGGGGCCTGCCCATGGCTGAGTGGGAGCAAGTGCAATTCATTAGCGGAGGGTGAGTTGCAAGTGGGGGCTGTGCATTGGGGATTATCAGGTCTTCATGTGCACGCATGTGTGTTTGTAGTGTTTGTAAATGATCGAGTGGATGGCTGCATCTGTGTGACATTGTGGATTTGACAGTGTGCATGTGTGTGTTTGGCTTAGACTGCAGATTGTTCTTTCTTACCTCTTAGCAGCTGCCCTTTTCCCCCCTCACCCTACTGCCTCTGCTTCCCTTGTATTGCTCCTTCCTTCCTTTTACTATCTTTTTCCTTAAGGCCTTGATCTGCTGCTGCCCAATAAGGCTGTTCCACCCACTCCCACCCCCTCTGGGTTCTTAGTACTCCCAGAGCCCAGCATCTCTCCTCCATCCATCATCTCCCTTCCTTACTCCTACCCATGTCCAGCATCTCTCCTGACACCCTAACCCTTCCCCCCACCAACTCGATTTGTATCCCTAGCTTTCATTTTCCCACCCGCCGAGTCAGCATGTCCTCTTGGTCATCCTGCTCTCCCTTCTAGATCTACTCTCATCACCATACCCTCTTTCTTTCCTCCTCCTCCAGTCCAGCATATCCCATCTGGGTGCAGTCAAGCCACCATAGGCTTTCTCTCCTTCCTCCAATCTATCATCCACCCCCTGAGATTTTAACGTGAGGTCCGAGGAGGCATTAAGGGTTAGTTCATAGGCCTGAGGTCAGTGGTGGTGAAGAATTTATGCCTATTTCTTCAGTGTATAACACTCACAACTTTTTTCTGGCTTGGCTGTAGAAGATGCAGGGGAAGTATGCTGGAACACTGTCTGGTGCATAAACAGCAATATTATTCTGCGCAGAAGTTCTGTTTATGAACACCGATATTATTCAGAGCAGATCTTCGGCACAGAATAATATTGTCATCTATGCTTCAAACAGCAATCTAGAATATGTGTACAAGTGCCAAACTGGGAGGGTTTGTGTGCAGGATATAGATGCTGCTAACACATTCCCCTGTGTGGATGTGCCTGGCTAGCTCTATTTGTTTAGAACAGCCTTTATGTGCACATCTTAATTGCAAGATGTCTGCTTACAGCAGTGGTTCTGAACCCAGTCCTCTGGGAGCCCTAGTCCAGTCAGGTTTTCAGGATATCCACAATGAATATGCATGAGATAGATCTGCATACAATGGAAGCAGCACATGCAGATCTATCTCATGCATATTCACCGTGGATATCCTAAAATCCTGACTGGACTAGAGGTCCCAGAGGACTGGGTTCAGAACCACTGGCTTACAGTATCACTGAACAAAACTTCTGTGCTAACCTTTCATTAGGAAACTCTGCTCTGGAGCTACAGCGCTGGGTTCCAGCACCAGGCTTCTGCTAGGAGCCCTGCCTGAACTGAAAACATGCTTTACAATCTAGAGAATGATTTCAGATTCCTGTATTTCATCACATGTGCTTGCAGCGAAAATCACTGACCCATTCCAATCTGGAATAAATGGCTAGGAGTTCCTGGCAAACATGAGTCCCTCCAGCATCCCATGTCTGTAGAAGAGAGCGACCTACTTCTGAAATTTCAGAAACCGAAAGCTGTGTCTACTCCTACAATAGTAAACTGCCACCACTTCTGCTCAAATCCAAAAAGTCTGTCTAGGAAAAGAAGCGACAGTTTGGCCACTCGATGATGCCCAGGTCAGGAAAGGTGCATTTCTGTGTATCAATTCTTTTTGACAACTGAACTCTGTGTGTTTGGTGTCCTGGGGCTCCTTACAGTGAATTCCGAAGAGCGATGGGGATTGAATGTTGTGGGAGCTCAGTATATGAGCCTGCACTGTTTGTGGGAAAGCCTTGCATACGAAAGAAATTTGCTTATGTTGTCTGTTTTTCCTTCTTCTATCTAAATGTAGTGCAGGGCCTCAGGAAGCCTCTGCATACAGAAGGCCTCCTACTGGGGCTGTCACTCTGCTGGCAACAGAAAGCTTTTGGAGAGATGGACGGACATGAGTAGGTGGACGTGAAAAGAAAAGAAACCCATCCCCCACGGCAGACTGAAAGGATGAAATAAGAATGCATAAGCTTACGCCACTGACTGCTGCAGAATGAGTGGTGGTTATAGCACGATTGCATGTTAAGCATGGAAGAAAATGTAAAAAAAGGAGCAGTGAAACTAGGAATTTGTTTTAGCAATGGGTCAATATAGCTGAGATGTCCGAGCAGGATTGCATGACACACACACTTCTACTAAGGATGGTGCAATAAGAAATTCAGGCAGGTAAGATGATTGAGAATGGCATCACCTCCATCCCCATATGCCTGAGGAAGGAGAATAAAACGAAGAACTGTGCTAAACTATCTGCAATCGGTGTATTGACTTTTTTCCTGTGCAGCCACAGGCAATAGAGAGAAAGATTATTTTTTGTACTTTAGATAATTCTCTAAGATCCTTCAGAGGCTATTTCAGAATATCATAACATAACATGTACAGCTTAGTTCTCTGTGGACGAGCAGGATGAGTCAGCCACACATGGGTGATGTCAACCGATGGTGTCATAGATGGAATTGCTCTCCAACAGCTCAGAAGTGTCTAGAAGACTCTTCTGAGCATGTGTCAGCCACCCCTCCACTATGTCCACCCCATTCCAACTTCACTCTTTTCTAGTCACCCAACCAGGTAGACAGATCTTCCTACTCTCCATGATTTCTTTTCTTTTCTCAAATATACTAGATTTGTTACTCTTATTTTAATTTACTGTCCAATTATGCAATGAAAACCGGAAGATCGGTCCCTCTGGGCACTTTGAGCCCAAGATGGTTGGGAAATCAAGAGGCCCAACTCCTCCTCTATGCCTGTCGTATGGATCTGGGAGACAACATGATAAGGACATAACCCTAACCACCAGGAATCACCCCTCTGTTGAGCCCACAAGAATGGCGGCCTGATCAGCTGACCTGTGTGGCCCACTTAGCCAGGCATCCCTCGCTGCAGACCAAGACGTTCCAGATCCCATGATTCTCTCTACAATCCTTCAGAGGCAGTAGACAGAGACTATTTCAAAATATTATAACATGACAGGTAGAGTTCAGTTTTCTGAGTATAAACTAGCCTTTAGTAAGCAGAAACTTCCTAAACTTCCTAAACTTTCTCCTGCCCTTGGCAAGGACGTGTGCAAGATCTGTGTTTGCTATTGTTCACTGGAGTCAATGGTCACTGTGAAATAAACATCCTTTAATATCCTGTTTGCATGGAGTGTAGCCTAGACTGTTACCTGTTCTTTGAAGCCTGGGCAGGGCCGGATTTACCTTGAGTGAGGCCCTATGCCAACAAAAATTGTGGGCCCCAGCAGGGGCGGCCCAAGGGGGGTGTGGGCCTCATTTGCATAAATATTTGCATAATGTTACCATATACTAACTTTTAGTAAACGTGCCTCTTAATGAGTGTATGGATAAAGAAAGACTAAAAGATTTCTACATTACTATAATCCAGTGCCAACTGCCAGACACATTAGGAACTACTACAAACTCTGCCCATTTAGAACCCATAGCAAACCCGCCGTATCCTAACAGCACTACCAGGACTCACAAAGCACCATACTCTACCAATCAAAAGGCAACACTGCAAATATTAAACCAATACATTTCAGAGAACAACAATACATGACCTACTGGTGAAAAGAGAACAAGTGGCAATGTCAAATAGGAATTATATAAACAGAACACCTCAGCTCAGTTACACATGCAGAACATAGACCATCACCAAACAAGTAATCACATTTTAGAAACAGGAAGACAATAATTAAACTGGGAATCCCAAAAGCCAAACTTGGAATGTACAACACTGTAGAAATAAAACTATACATTAATTTGCTCTTGTACTAAACAAAGCGCAGACGTTAATGATGCACATTTACCAGAGCTGACATATTCCAATTAATAAATTCAAAATAAAGAGATATTTTTCTACCTTTTGTGCATTTTTTTCAGCTGCAATTGCTCCAGCCACTTTCTTCTGGTTTCTTCATGTCTTCTGCTAACTCTCCATCGTCTGCTGTCCATTTGTCCTTTCTTCTCTCTTCTAGTTTTTTTCCATTCTCTCTCTACATCTGCTTTAACATACTAATCTTTCTCCTTTTGCTCTTTCCTCATTCCTATTTCATCCAGTCAAATTTTACCCCTCCATCCTCAATCCCCACTTACTCTCCCAATACCCGGCCAATTGTAGATTTTTTTATCCCTCCCACACAAAATATTTTTCCCTTCTCCATTTTACTCTTCCAGCCCCATCCCATTCTAATCCTCCCCCAACATCAGCTCCCTTCTAGTTCCAGCCTCACCCAGCATCCATTCCCTTCTAGTCCTTGCATCAGCCCATTTCCAGTCCTAGCCACCCATCAGCCCATTTCCAGTCCTAGCAACCCCCCAACCCAATACCAGTCCTAACCCCCCATCACCCCATTTTCAGTTTAAGCCCCCCCTATAACCCATTACCAGTCCTAACCACCCATCAGCCCACTTCCAGTCCTAACCCCATCAACCCATTTCCAGTCAGCCCCCCATAGCCCATTGCCAGTCCTAACCCCCCCATCAGCCCATCAGCCCACAGCCCATTACCAGTCCTAACCCCATCAGCCCACCTCCAGTCTTAACCCCCCCCAGCCCATTTCCAGTCCTAACCCCCCCCATAGCCCATTACCAGACAGCCCCCATCAGCCCACAGCCCATTACCAGTCTTAACCCCCCCCAAAGCCCATTACCAGTTCTAAACCCCCCCAAAAGCCCATTATCAGTCCTAACCCCATCAGCCCACCTCCGGTCTTAACCCCCCAGCCCATTTCCAGTCCTAGCCCCCCCATAGCCCATTACCAGACAGCCCCCATCAGCCCACAGCCCATTACCAGTCTAAACCCCCCCAAAACCCTTTAACAGTTATAAACCCCCCCCCAACAGCCCATTACCAGTCCTAACCCCATCAGCCCACCTCCAGTCTTAACCCCCCCCAGCCCATTTCCAGTCCTAGCCCCCCCATAGCCCATTACCAGACAGCCCCCATCAGCCCACAGCCCATTACCAGTCTAAACCCCCCAAAACCCATTACCAGTTCTAAACCCCCCCCCAACAGCCCATTACCAGTCCTAACCCCATCAGCCCACCTCCAGTCTTAACCCCCCCCCAGCCCATTTCCAGTCCTAGCCCCCCCCATAGCCCATTACCAGACAGCCCCCATCAGCCCACAGCCCATTACCAGTCTTAACCCCCCCAAAGCCCATTACCAGTTCTAACCCCCCCCCAACAGCCCACAGCCCATTACCAGTCCTCCTCATCAGCCCACCTCCAGCCTTAATCCCCCCAACCCATGTCCAGTCCCAGTCCCAGCCCCTTTCCAGTCCCAGTCCCAACCCAGGTCCAGCCCCAGTCCCAGCCCCCCCAATTACCAGTCCGACCCCCGCCCCCGGCCTAAAGTAAAATTTATTTTTAAAAAAAAAACCTGCTGGCTGCCGCCGCGGGGCCCCCTCTGCTGCCGCGGCAGCATGGACTGACCCGCGGGGGCCCCCTCGGTAAGCTCGGTCCCTCCCTCCGTGCCTCCGTGTCTCCCTCCGTGCAGGCTGTTAGAGTCGCGATGGCTTCCTGTCTCCTTCGCGTCTCTGTTAAGCCCGCAGGGGCTGATGGGAAATTTCCCATCAGCCCTGCGGGCTTAACAGAGACGGGAAGGCAGAAGGAGACAGTCTGCCTTCGCGTCTCTAACAGCCTGCACGGAGGGAGACACGGAGGGAGGGACCGAGCTTACAGAGGGGGCCCCCGCGGGTCAGTCCATGCTGCCGCGGCAGCAGAGGGGGCCCCGCGGCGGCAGCCAGCAGGTTTTTTTTTATTTTATTAAAAAAAAAAGCCTAACTACTTCAATTTTTGTGGGCCCTTTGCAGCTGTGGGCCCTACGCCATGGCGTACATGGCGTATAGCTAAATCCGGCCCTGAGCCTGGGGATTTCTCAACTTTTGGCTAAACAATTAGTTAGTTCTGTTATCCTTTGCTCGGCTGCATACCAGCGCATTTCTACCTGAAGCAAGCTTATCGAACTCTCATCAAAATAAAATGAGTTCTGAGAGTGACCCAATAACTATGAGTTTTGCTAAAATGAATAACAGGACAAAAATTATTTTGAAAAGAGGAGCTAACGAGTTCAAGTTTTACACCGAGAAAATGTGTGATGGGCATAGAGAACACAAAGTAAGGGATATGTTTACTAATGTGTGAACCAGCGGCATGTGATTATGCCATCAAATTAGCATGGAGACCCGTGCTTATTTTGGGGGGGGGGGGGTGTACTATCCCCCTGCCAATATCGTGATGCTAATGTGCAGCACTGTGCTAACCAGCAGATAGGTGCACTTAATACCACCCATTGAGGTGACATCAGGTGCACCTGTGCTAACAGGAAGAGGAGCAGTTAGCACATGCTCAAACCATCCATGCTTCCCAAGATGCACCATTAATGCCTATGCTATGCACCTCACCTGCCCAACCAATGCTGCTTAGTGCAGGATTTTTAGAGCAGGGCCCCACACTGTTGGAATGGTGCCCGCAGTGTGTACCAAGCCTCATGCTACTATTAGTACACTTTAGTAAGCATGTCCTTAAATCCCTTACCTGTAAGAGAACAAGCCAATGAATCTCAGCCGCAGAGGGCAGGGGTTAGAGTTAATAAACACCAGCACATATAGAATTATCCAGGCCTGGATTTAGGCCTAGGCTGTACAGGCAATTGTCTAGAGCACCATATTTTGAAAGTGCCAAATATCCAGGGCGAAGAGGAGCCTGGTTCTACTTACTTTAGAGCTATGCGCATGTGCTGCTTCCAAAAGATACCACTGTGGCACTATGACCTTTCTCTGCTCCTCTTCTGGCTCTTCAGTCATTGTGATTTCTGACACCATTCTCTGCTATCTGCTTTCCCGTCTTTAGGGCCAGTGCAAGGATATGAGGTGCCCTAAATGAACCCTCATTCTTGCCATTGCCTCCTTCCTACTCCTGACCCTGCTCTTACTACCATCACTCCCACGCCTTTCTGGGACCTGCAGAGGTGATGATAACAATAAACCAACAAAAAACTGCTTAGCGAAGCTGGAACTGCTATGTACTGGTGCTGCTCTCAGAAAGGCCAGCCAGTTCCTTCCTGAACAGAAAGTGTGTCCGACTGACTGAACTTTCACAATACAGAACAAGCAGGTATTGGTTCGGATTCTGTGAAGTGCTTCATTGTAGTTTTATTGTCATTGCTGATGCTGATGCAGATCCCAGAAAGGTGTGGAAGCAGTGATGATGGCAGGAATGGGCTGCCCTCACAAAGTTTGAGACTCTACTTCATCCGATAATAGTGACAGCCCTACTAGTTCTATCAATTTCAAAATCTTAAATCCGGTGCTGCAATTTTCAAATGGAGTCATGAAATACAAGAGATCACAGAGAGAGGAAGACAGGCGTCTATATTTGGAAAAACGTAGAGAAGCTAGCAAAGTAGTCAGGAAAGCAAAGATACAAAAAGAAGAAGAAATAGCCAATGCAACAAAATTGGGGGGGGGGGGGGGAGATAAGACATTTTTCAGATTTGTTAATAAGAGAAGAAAGGGCAAAAGTGGTATTGTCAGACTCAAGGGTGAAGGGAGGAATATGTAGAAGCTGATGAGGATAAAGAAGAATTGCTTAACCAATATTTTTGATCTGTGCTCACAGATGAAGGGCCAAGAGCAGGACCTCAGAAAACACACATAAATAGGAACAGAAGTATTGGGGATCTCAAACGATTTTCAGGAGACTGTGTTTGTGAGGAACTAGATAAACTAAAAGTAGATAAGGCGATAGGACCAGATGGGATATATCCAAGAATACTGAAGTAACGTGGGGACATTCCAGCAGCTCCACTGACAGACCTTTTCAGTGCCTCTTTGGAGTCTGGAGTGGTGCCAGAGGACTGGAGAGAGGCACATGTGGTCCCTTTACACAAAAGCGGAAGTAAGGATGTGGTTGAAAACTACAGGCTGGTTAGTCTAACCTCTGTGGTGAGTAAATTATTGGAAACACTGCTGAAAAAGATTACAGGATCGGAGGCAGCATGGATTCACCAGAAGCAGGAATTGTCAGACAAATCTGATTGATTTATTTGATTGGGTGACCAGGGAGTAGGATCAAGGGAGAGCCCTAGATGTGGTGTACTTGGATTTCAGTAAAGCCTTTGACACCATTCCGCACAGGCAACTTATAAACAAACTGAGCACCCTAGGAATGGACCCAAAAGCTACTGATTGGGTTAGAAATTGGTTGAATGTGAGGCATCAAAGGGTAGAGGTAAATGCAGCTCACTTTGAGGAGAAGGCGGTTACCAGTGGTGTTCTGCAGGGATCTGTCCTTGGTCTGATTCTTTTTAACATCTTTGTTAGTGATATTGCGGAAGGGCTATCGGGTAAGGTTTGCCTCTTTGTAGATGATACCAAAATCTGCAATAGACAGCTAGGAAGGAGTAGATAACATGAGGAAGGATCTAGCTAAGCTTGAAGAATGTTCAAGAATTTGGCAGCTGAGATTTAATGCTAAAAAATGCAAGGTCATGCATTTAGGCTGCAAAAATCCAAGGGTTGTGATATAGTAGGGGGTGAAGAGCGGGACCTGGGCATGATTGTGTCTGATGATCTTAAAGTAACTAAATAGGTAGAAAAGGTGATGGCAGAAGCTAGAAGGATGCTTGGGTGCATAGGGAGAGGAATGGCCAGCAGAAGAAAGGAGGTGATAGTGCTTCTGTATAAGTCTCTGATGCAACCTCATTTGGAGTATTGTGTGCAATTCCGGAAACCACACATTCAAAAGGTTATAAACAGTTTGAAGTCAGTGCAGAGGGTGTCTACTAAAATAGTTAGTGGTCATTGTTATAAAGTATATGAGGACAGACTTAAGGATCTTAATATGTATACTTTAGAGGAAAGGCAGGATAGAGGGATAAGACAGAGATGTTTAAATACCTCCATGGCATAAACGCACTGGAGGAGAGCCTCTTTCGATTGAAAGCAAGCTCTGCTACGACTGGACATAGGATGAGAAGGAAAGGAGATAGACTCAGGAGTAATATCCAGAAATATTTATTTATGGAAAGAATGGTAGATGCGTGGAATAGCTTTCCAGTGGACATGGTAAAGTCGAAGACAGTATCTGATGTCAAAAAAGCATGGAATAAACACAAAGGATCTCTAAAGGAAAAAAGGGGACTATTGTAGTAGTTGATATGGAAGGGCAGACTAGATAGGCCATGTGATCTTTTTCTGCTGTCATGTTTCTATGTACCAGTTAAGTGTAGAGGATAGAATGGATTTTTTTTCAAACTCAATTTTGGTATTCAAACATACATGGTTATATCAAGCTTCACAAATTCCAGGTATCAGGTTACCATGTTGTCCAGGATTTTCCTGCCCAAACATCCTTCCTGTGTTGGTACATCTGCCAGATAGCTCTTTCCTGCCAATGCATGGCTCTCAGATGAATTTGAGCTGCGTGGTGCCTGAATTCTTGCATTGGTCTCATGAGACCATCCTGGGAGTTCAAGCACTGTGTGGCACAAACATTAAGAGTCATGTAGGTGCAGGAATGAAAATAGCTGATGGGCAGCAGCAGTGCAGGAAGATCACAATGTTGGCATTGGAGGGTAAGAACATGGGCCAGGAAGAACCTTAGATGCTGGCAAGAAATGGATGTCAGCAAGTGGAGGGGAGGAGTGACTGACTCAAACCACCTAGTAGGTGAGTGTCTGATTGGCTGGTTGGGAAGGATGAAAGAGTAGGGAAACTGCTGGGACATGATGTACCGTGAGAGATAGGGGGTAACTGTGTAACTAAGAAGAATGGATGGAGAGACATGGATAGAGGCATAGATAAGTGGAGAGCTGAAAGAAAGGGGGGGGGACTGTTGAGGATGATGGTACAATGATTGAGTGAATGACTGGTTACTTGGGGGGGGGGTTTCATGGGGACGTGATTAACAGGGGGAAGGATTGCTTAGTGAGGGGATTTAGGCCGTTGGAGGTGAGGTGAAGGTTGAGAGAGAAAGACTGGTAGAAACTATGGTTATAGAAGGATAGAAGGGTAGAGATAGAGATGGGAGAGACTGCTAGAGACAGGTTGAGAAGATAATAGAATCAGGGCAAGAGCAGGAAGAGAGAGAACGGGAACAACAACACATTAAAGACCTGATTTATGCCTTTATTCCCTCTAAAGACACAGGGAGGGTCATTTAATAAAAGTGTGCATTTGCCACAGGGCCTATTGAATAAAATGGGCACTGAGCAAATAACATCAATTAAATAGCCACAGGATGGGTAAATAATCTTACTAATAAGGTATGTGCACAGCCTAAAGAAATTTGGTTTGTAATGGATTAAAATAAATTTTTCTCAAGTTTTGATTTTTTTTATGTTGGTTTGACCTATTCGGGTTTTTAAAGTCTGGTACTGTATATGTGCAAGAAATTAAAAATGCGTGCAGTCAATGGCATGCACTTTAATTTAACACTACATATGTGTCCAATAGATTTTTATGCCGAAATGAACCAAATTTGCATTCAAGAATGTACCCCCATACCTAACAAACAGAGTGGCGGAGTAGCCCAATGGTTAGAACACTGGCTTGGGAAACCACAGACCAGGGTTTGATTCCCACCAGCACTCCTTGTGGCCTTGGGCAAATCCCCTAACCCTCCATTGCCTCAGAAAAATCAGCATTATCAATGTACTAAATTACCAAGTTTAAGTTACAATGTAAACAACTTTGACTGAAATGATAAAGCAGTATTAAATAAATTAGGCCTTAAAGCAGCTGCCTCAGAGCTTTTGAATGGTATTGATCCTTTGTCATTGACTCCTCACCTCTTTCATCTTCTGTGGAGATAACAGGGAGACTGAGAGAGCTCGCAGCTGCTGGCTCCAAAGTTTTTGAGCTGGCAACTAGATCCAAAGAAAACTTGTCAAGGCCTGGGCTATATACATATAGGGGGTAATTTACAAATGGCATTAGTGTGTGTTATCATCCGCAGCACCCACAGGAATGAAACAGGCCCTGCGGCTGATAGCGCTCATTAATGCCCTTATCGCGCTTTAACATGGCATTTTAGAAAGAACATCCAGGGCCAGGGTGGTTTACATTCCGGCCCAATTTTAGAAAAGTACCAAGGTATTGTATATAGTTATGTTTCCCTGTTTTTGCACCAACGTTCACAATGTTACTATGTTACACCGTTTAATGTATATAGTTACTTGCTCCATGTAATGAATATGTACCCCCTGCACAATTCAACTGACTGTTTCATGTAAACCACACTTGAACTTTGGAAAATGCGGTATAAAAATGTTAAATAAATAAATTAAAGTGAACATTCCTAAATTGGAAGGTCACAGAAAGAGCTTCATGGACATCCCAGCGAGTGTTTTCCAGAAAGAAGATGTTCATGTTTAGTGACATTTCCGACACTCAGAGCTGTGGTGGTGGGTTGGTAATCTCTCTGAGATTTGTATTTACATGCTGGGTTTTTTGGCTAGGAAATATTGGCTGTGTCAAGGACAGTGCATTGTGCTTGTCCCCTGGAAGCATCCCCACCGTAAAACGAGCACGTTCTTGGCTTCTTATTCATGATCAGAAGCAGGTATAGGCTTGGATGCCTCAACAACCAGAGGCTTGTGCCATTCTGAAATTGCACTGTGACGTACAGAGAAGAGCCACCAAAATGGTAAAGGGGATGGAAAGATACTCCTATGAATAAAGGCTAAAAAGGTTAAGGCTCTTCAACCTGGAAAAGAGACTGCTGAGTGGAGATATGATAGAGGTCTATAAATTAATGAATGGAGTGGAACGGGTAAACGTAAATCGATTGTTTATGCCATCAAAATATAGAAAGACTAGGGGACATGCAATGAAGCTACAGTGTAACCTATTTAAGACTAATAAGAGAAAACATTTTTTCACTCAACGTGTAATCAAACTCTGGAATTCGTTACCAAAGGATGTAGTAAAAACTGTTTGTGTAGCCGGGTTTAAAAAAGGTTTGGACAATTTCTTGGAGGAAAAGTTAATAAAGCATTATTAAAGGGGACCCATGATATCACTGCTTGACCCAATACAAGCATTGTGGAACCTGTGTCTTTTGGGGAAACTGCTAGGTACTTGTGACCTAGATTGGCCACTGTTGGAAACAGGATACTGGACTTGATGGACCTTGGTCTGACCCAGTATGGCATATCTTATGTTCTTATGTTCTTAAATATCTAAAATGAAAGGACCATGTTAATACTAGCAGGTGCTTATGTTAATCATTCTAAACTCAATGGAGCTATTTATATGTTTTATAAATCACTTTAACTAGATCTGATTGTTGACTTTACAGTAAAAATACCTCCAAATTAAACTCATTCCATACTTCCCTTCAGTGAATGCAGCTGCAGAGATCTTAGCTTGTGTTTATTGCTTGTGGTGAATGAAACATTTGCAAAAGTCTGGGCTAATTTCCACTTGCAGAAAGTACAGAAGTATGAAAGAAGGAAAATGCAGTGTGATAATCTGTTATATGTATTTTTGAAGGTGTGAATAAACAGGCAGACAAAGGTGAGCTAGTCGATATAGTGTATCTGGATTTTCAGAAAGCCTTTGACCTCATGAGAGACTCCTGGCAAAATTAAAAAGTCATGAGATAGGAGGCAGTGTACTATTGTGGATCAGGAAATGGTTAAAAGATAGAAAGCAGAGGGTAGGGCTAAATGGCCAATTTTCCCAATGGAGAAAGGTGAATAGTGCAGTTCCCCAGGGATCTGTGCTGCTCCGCTGCTGTTTAACATATTCATAAATGACATGGAAATAGAAATAACGAATGAGGTGATCAAATTTGCAGATGACAAATTATCCAAAGCTGTTAAAATGCAAGAGGATTGTGAAAAAGTGCAAGAGGACCTTGAAAAATTGGAAGACTGGGCATCCAAATGGCAGATGAAATTTAATGTGGACAAGTGCAGTTATGCACCTAGGAAAGAACAACCCATACTATGGTTACACAATGCAAGATACCACCTTAGAAGCCACCACCCAGGAAAAGGATTTAGGCATCATTGTGGATAATACATTGAAACTCTTCACCCAGTGTGCAATGGCGGCCAAGAAAGCAAATAGAATGCCAGGAATCATAAGGAAAGGAATAGATAACAAAAACAAAGATATAATAATGCCTCTGTATCATTCCATGGTGCAACCACACCTTGAATATAGTATGCATTTCTGGTCGCCATATCTTAAAAAGGACATAGCTGAATTAGAAGAGGCACAAAGAAGAGTGACAAAAATGGTAAAGGGGATGGAAGGATACCCCTAAGGGGAAAGGCTTAAAAGGTTGGGGCTTTTTCAACTTGGAAAAAAGACAGCTGAGGGGGGGGGGGGATATGATAGAGGTATGAATGGAGTGGAACAGGTAAACGTAGATCAGTTCTTTACACCATCAAAAAGTAGAAAGACTAGAGGACACACAATGAAGTTACAATGCAACCCATTTAAGACTATTAAGAGAAAATATTTTTTTACTCAACGCGTAATCAAACTCTGGAATTCATTAACGAAAGATGTAGTAAATGCTGTTAGTGTAGCTGGGTTTAAAAAGGTTTGGACAAGTTCCTGGAGGAAAGGTCCATAAACCATTATTAAAGAGTACCCAGGAAATCCACTCCTTGCCCCGGGACAAGCACTGTGGATCCTGTGTGCCTTTTTGGGAACCTGGCAGGCAGGACCGGCTCAACAGTTTCTGTCGCTCTAGGCAGAAACCGCGGCCTTGCTGCCACCTCGCCCAGCTGTCATCGATTCTGTCCCGGGAGGGGGAGGCGGGCAGCCACTTTTGGAAATACTGCCATGGCCTGCCTCCCCCCCCAAATAGAATTGGCAGCAGCTGGGGTAGTGGTATCACCGCAACCCATCCAGGCCGGCTGCCCTAAGCAACTGCCTAGTTGGCCCAGTGGATGGGCCGGCTCTGCTGCCAGGTACCTGTGGCCTGGATTGGCACTGTTGGAAACAGGATACTGAGCTTGATGGACCTTGGTCTGATCTAGTATATCATTTCTTATGTTCTTAAGTAAATGCATGCTATAAGAGTACCCCCCTAGTAAATTCCAGAACCTAAGGAAAAGCTTCACCATCAAAATGAATAGGTGTTCCCTCCTGCAAGTATCATTTGCAATATACCTGTATTTTGCCAATGTATCATCCGCCTTTAGAAAGTGTTCACACTGAATGTCTCTTCCAAACAATATATACTGGATTGTACTAGTGAAAGTGTGAAATCATGGGTGCTCTTTGAGGTTGAAAGGTCAAGGGGGAGGGTCACTTCTTTTCACTCAGACTATAAATATGTTTTTTGTAACTATTTTTATGATTTTGTTTTTATATGCCTATTTTTTTTTATTATGCCACCACCCTAACATCCCTGCACTAAGCTTGTGGAGAGTAGCTTACTGGTTAGAACTGCAGCCTGGGATAAGACAGACCAGTGTTTAAATCCCATTGGTACTCCCTGTAGCTTTGCGCCCCTCTGGGGATAGGGAAATGCCTACTGCACCTGAATGTACCTCCTCGCCTTGAACTACCACTGAACTTAGAGGATGTGAGCCCCAGGGTGGGTTGAGGGATGAGTAGAATCTTGAATGCTGCAGTGTCTGAGGAGGGGTTATTTGAAAGCATAATTGTATTTATAATAAATGCACATTCTAAAGCTGCTGGAACCCAAAGAAATAGCTTTACGTGGCATTGCATTAGAAGATGCTTGCCAATCTTGCTATTAACAAGATCTAAACCAAAGAAATGTAATAAAACAAGATTATTTAATTTGCTAACTGCAGAGCAAATTAGCCCTTGCCAACTTACTCCTAACTTTAAAAACCTTTTTTATAAATTTCTATGTTTACTTAAGTGGTCTAAAAGAGTATGCACTTTTTCTTGTTTTATTAGAGAGCAAAGACTGTCTATTATAGGTGTCTGTGGAGGGCTGTGTACATTTTCTATCATTATACAAATAACAATAATATAATAATTGCAAAATTGCATAGACTACAAATAAAGGCACGATAGAGTGGCAAAGGTCATCCACTGGAATCTCTGTAAAAAAATATGATGTTCTTGTTGAAAAAGATTTTCTGAGAACATGCTGCAGAAAGGATTGTAGAAAATGAACTGGTCACGATTCTGTGGAACTTCCAAATACAAACAGACAGGCATTTAGAATACAACACGCCTGATATTACTGTTATAGAACAAAAAAGAAAGTATGGTTTATAGTTGTGGCAATCCAGGTGATGCTCAAATTGAGGACAAAGAATGAGAGAAACTGACAAACTATATAGACTTTCAGAATGAAGTTGAAAAGCTTTGAAAGAAAAACTTCTACTGTAATACTAGTAGCGGTTGGAGATCTCAGGGCAATACCTAATGGACTCCCTGCATTTTAAAAAAATTTGGACCTACCGGACTTGACTACACAAATCGTACAAAGCAAGACCCTATTTGGAACAGCTTACATTTTGCGTTGATACCTGCATGGTTCCTAGGTTCTCGGTTAGAACCGAATCATGGGATTAAAACCAGCCCTAGACTGTGTCTAAGGCTCAGCAAATGTGGCTTTTAAACATTACAGCATCCTGCAGCTGTGAAGTGACAGTGACACTAATACTATAAGAGGCTCCCAAGAACTCTATTTTATAAACTCAGAGTAGCCCACACTCTGTGGAACAGACAGCCCCTTTCCAAAAAAAACAAAAAAACCCAAACAGAAACAAAAACAAAACAACAACAAAAAAACCCCCTGGTATGGTAGTTCATTAATGGAATAGCCTGAGTGCCATGCAAGTATTATTCCAGCTGAACTGCTACAAAATTGTTGTCGACCAGGCATTTTGCTCGTTTTAATTATACTAGTATTTATTTTTCCCTTTGGACATGACTTTAAAATTCCACTTTTTAATAAGTAACCCTATGCTACTCTTAAGCCCAGGCACAGAACAAATGGAACCAATTACTGTAATGTAATTAGTTGGAATACTGATAAATAGTCTGAGTTCTCTTAGCGTGTTTATGTAACATTCTAAGTAATGTTCGCATTTTGTTACTTTCCAGTCTATTTATCAGCTACCTTATGCCGCAAGGTGGCGCTATTGTTTTAGGCAGAGAAACTTTACCCACTAATTAAGAAACCGGAAGACTCGGTGCAGCCTGTGGTCTACCGCGTGCCAGAAAAATTGCAATTTTCTGTACCGAAATATTTTAGCTCTATAAATTACTCAGCAAGGTCATAAATCTATGGAATCTAACTTCACACATCTCTGAATTTGTAAAGCTGAGTGCTGGTTTTCCGATGTGAAATATTTACTGATAAAAATTAGCAATGTGCAAGTAACCTGTGGGACCTACGTACCTTTTTGGGAACCTGCCAGGTACTAGTGACCTGGATTGGCCACTGTTGGAAACAGGATACTGGGCTTGATGGACCTTGGTCTGATCCGGTATGGCATTTCTTATGTTTTTAACTTTAGAAAGCCCCGCCCCCTTAAACAATTTCGTCTTTTGCTGACTGGATAAAAAAAATCCTCTTATTATCTGTAACTACAGCAGACAATGCATATATGTCGACAGTTATAAATCAAGATCGTTAGTGCTTTTTTTTCTGTAATCTTAAATGCTTTTGATTGTCTGTTAGATCTTGGCAGGCTGGATTAAACGTCCTGATTTCTCGCGTGTATCATTGGGTTCTGTTAATCTATTTGCTTGATATTATTGCATTCAACAAAGGATCTTCACAGCTGCTTTTTTCATTCATACCAGCTTGCAACCCTCCCCCCACACACACTCTCTTTCCACAGCCTATCTTGGAAACCTTTATTTTTCTCCTTTAATTTCACTTCTGCTTCTGCACTTTGACGTTACGTGACATTAAGAAAAACTATTTTTGTCAAGACAGTTGTGCCTTCCTAGCGAAGTCAGTCAGAGATCTTATCAGCTGGGAGGATTCAGTGTAGTTTGTCTTCTTATTTATTTCGGGGGGTGGGGAGGGGGGGTCAAAGGGCAAGGAAGTCAAACAGACAGTGAGGGCAGGGGTACCAGATCACCATTACTGCCGATAACATTCGGGAGGGGGAGGCTACTGCCCCTCCCAAACTACGCCTATGATTCAAAACAAAGTGCAAACAGATGTATGGATCGGATATGAACACAAAAAATTGGCGACTGCAGGATTCGTATCTGCTAACGGTTCGAGGCAAGACCTTTACCTCCATTGCAGTATTAATATTAAGCCTAAGCAGTGTAGGATCGGGGCAGGTCATGCCCTGCGGCTGGAGTAGTGCATGTTTCCGCTTCTTACATCCAGGACCGAGCTCGTGCTTAATGTTTAGAGCAGTGGGCTACAATCACACGACTGCTTCTTGTGATCTTGGGCAAGTCACTTAGCCCTCAAGTGCCTCAGGTACAAACTTATACTGTAGTGTAAGCTCTCTGGCGACAGGAAAATACCTACTGCCCCTCAATATAAGTCGCCTTGAACCCGTGAGAAAAGGCGCGAGCTGAATTCAAATTGCTTTCCTGCCACGGCGCTTGTACTGTCCGGATCAAAAGCATTTATCCGGACAGCAGCGCCTGCTATTCAGGTTAAGTGCAGCGAGGTGCGTCTATTTGTGCCGCTGAAAATCCACAGGGACAAGCCAGCATCACTTATCTTAAGTATAGGTTTTGCTATCTGGATAAGCGCTTTTGCTGCTATACGTTTTAGGCTATTCCACCTACAACCATACAAGCACTATCCATTCTCTCCCCATGCTGGTAAGTTATTGGAATTTTTTTCTTATCAAAGGACCCTTGCCCCCTCCCGCACATTCCATGAGCAGGGAAAGTGCACGACCTGCCCCCCCCCCCCTGCTTTTGGAGGAGGTGCATGTTTTTCTCTTCGCTTCTTGAAAGCTTGCGCGTTTTCTCCCTGGCTCCTGTCGGGTGTTTGCTCTCTCCCTTCGTTGGGGCCAGATATACGCAACTTTAGCAGTGCTGGCCCTTGGGGTTGGAAAGGTTCGTGCCCTCGCTATTCCTATTACTGACAGGCGCTCAACATCGGATCCAGCTACACCGACAGACAGCAGCAAGCTCCCGCAGTTCCCGCAAAAGAGAAGACGCGCAGGTCACCTTTCCCAGCCGTCTGCCCGCAAGCTGCGAACCCACCGCAAGCCCGCCCCTAGCTCCGCCCCCTCCTAGACTCCGCGTTCCTAAAGCTAGCAAGGGGCGGGGGAAAGGGCGGGAGGCCCCGCCCTTCCTCTCCTTGGTGCGGTATGGGATTGGCGCTGGCCGACGTGCCCGGGCTCTGGCCCCGCCTCCCGCGCTGCCCTCCAGCCGCGCTGTAAACTTGAGCAGTTATTCCATTGGGATAGGAGTCGGAGCTGCGCGCGCGCTGCGTGCCCGCACATCTCGTTCACTCGCTCTCGCTCACTGACTGCAGAAGAGGCCCCGGGCACCATGGCCAGCATCCTTCACCTCTGCAGCTTCTCCCTACTGCTGGGCATCTGTGATGCGGTCACCGGCTCCCGGGTCTACCCGGCCAGTGAAGGTAAGGGTGCAGGGGGCCTTGCACTTTAGCTTTTGGAGGGCACTTTGGGTGAACGGGAATTCCGCCCCCTCCCCCCCCCCTTTTCTTCCTTTTTCTTCTATTTATTATTGGTTTTGAGTTAGATTTTTTTTACTCGATCGTTGGGAAGAGCTCACGATGGAAAATTGCAATTTCTTTCTGCTCCGAGTTACTGCTCATCAAGTTTTGCGGGAGGGACAGAGGTCAGCAGTGATCGGAGGCTCTGTCCGTCGTCCGGGATCCGATCTTTGGACAAACGTGACGGTGTTGCTTCGGGACTGATTTTGCTTTCTCTCCTTCTGCATTTTCTTGGGAGATATTTGGAGGTAAATCCTTCAGGCTTTTTGCAGATTACGAATGAATATCGTTTCTTTTGCCCTTATTTACACTAACGAAGGAGAGGCAGTGCCAATCTAAATTCCGAAAGAGTCCATCCTGGAAATAATAAAAAAAAAAAGCATACGCGTGCTCCTTTTTAGAAAATAGTGGTGCTTAGTGTTTTCGACAGAACGAGCCTTGAAAAAAAGCATCGTCCACCACTGTTAAGAACTCGTACCATACGTGAGACAGGTGAACCTGGTACCCCGGGGGAAAGTTTGGGCGAGTTTCAATTCTGTTCTTTTCTGATCCAGCCTGACCTGTGCGGGGAGCATCCGTCCAGCTTTCCGGCGCTGTGAGGAATAAGGAGAGGCTTAGATTTAGTGACATTTTACGTGGCCGGTCTGTCTGCTCACTCCGGTAACAAGCCCATCCAGGTGACAGAGAAAACCGTGGCCATAAAGATGAGCAGATTTCATGTCCCGACTTGTGAAACTCATCTGGTCGGAGGGTGAATGAATACAGATCTTATGTTTTGTAATCTGCTACTAGTACCGATGCTGGATTATGTAAAACATCAAGCGGTAGTTTAGTGTTTCGCTTGATGCTCGGAAACCGCACAATGGAATGTGCATCGCTCCCGTTTTCCTTTGCTACGTGAGATGTACGGTTTTGTGTTCGGATGCCATCAATACGGGGTGAATCCCCCCTCCCCAAGTTACAGGGCTTGGAAAAGCCGGCCTTTTTATTTCACGATATTGCTTCTTTTAATTCTCCTCACGTTTCCTTTTCTTTACCCCCTCCCTTTTTCCCCTAAATTGGGTCGTATTGTTGTCTTTGTCTCCCTAATCCACTTTACATTAATCAAATGGATGTAGCCTATTTTCCTCTGGGCGAGGAAGGGAAAGGGTTGAGTGGAGTTATAGCCGCATTTTAAAATAAAACCTTAGCGGTATAGTGTTTTTTGCTGCCGCAGGCCCCCCCTCTGTAAGGAAGCTGGTAGGCAGGGGAAAGAGTTTGCTGTGGGCAGGTGACGACAGGGCCGGAGCTTCGCTAGAATAGATACTCATTATTTCGTCGGCTTTGGCTAACTCGCTTTGATAGCCATCCCGCTCACATGTATTAATCCCGCCGAGGGGCTGTTCCACTTGATTTTACAGTTTAAACTTCCAGCCATGACGGCTTTAGATTTTCTGGCTTTTGCCAAAAACCCCGTGGGAAAAAAAAAGACTAAGAACCAGCGAGTTAGAAACGTGGCTGTAAAATGTTTGTCACTAACACTATCATTAATGATACCGATGGCTGCGATACTGGGCTAACCTGAGACCTGCCTGAAGCATGGTAGCTTTCTTTTTCCGGCCTTGCTCCTTTCCACTAATTTTTAATTTGGGTTCACAAGGGATAATATTTTATCCATGCTTCTGACCCCACTCCCCCCCCCCCCCCCCCACACACACCTTTTTATGGAGGGAATATGTGTTAGCACACAAATATACCTTTTTGGAGAGGAAAAAATAAAATGAAAGACTAATGGAATCAGTCAGTAAACAATTAAATAAAAGTTGTCACATAGGTTCTTGAGGCTTCACATCTGACCACACCTGGGGATAGTGCTTAATCCACTATTTGTTTTTCTTTTTCCTCTTTCTGCAGTCACGCTTTTGGATTCCAGGTCTGTTCAGGGGGAGCTCGGATGGATAGCCAGTCCCTTGGAAGGAGGGGTAAGTTTCTGAATTTCTACTTGATCAAGAGGGTGAAAAGCAGTGATTAGTAACTTTTCTGGAGAAGCCTAATGGCTCGATTATTGTTGATTGTGGAAAGAAGGTCAGGTTTCCCCCCATGGCCCATGAAGTGAATTACTCTTTGTAGGGGAAACTTTATCCTCCCCTTGGACAGCTCTATCATGGAAGAATTAGAAACCAGAAGGGCTTGGAAAATTAGGAGATGGGCCACGGTTTCCACTTGGATAGCTATTAGAGAGTAAAATAGCGCTGGGAAATGTGATCTAGCTACGAAATAGGAAGAGGTACCTATAATTGCTGTATGTGACACAGTTAAAATTGGAGCAAAATACTGTTCTATTTGACTGTAAACTGGGGAGGGGAATTGGAGGGTCTTCAGAAAAACTTCTGAAAGGCATGAATAGAAAATGTTCCAACTGCATGCCTGGTGAAAATAAAACAAAATACAAAATCTGCTGCCTCCAGAGGGGTGAGTTAGCTGAGCCTGCTATAAGTAGGTTAGACTATGTATATTATATATGTCTTTTTAGAAAAATTGTACATTTGAAAATGTTTAGTCTGTCAAAGGGTTAAATATTTAATGACCATTAATTATCAGCTATGCATTTTGAAATCGTGTAAGGCGTTTAACTATGTTAGCGTGTTAAGAAAATATTTGCTAAGAAATACTCAGGCATGCACATATATTCAATATGGCTGGCTAGTTTTGTAGGTTTAAAGGGTTTTGCTCTGACAAAAAGGGGGCTAGGCTTCCCATCGGTGCTCCAATAGAGCCTGGCAATATTGTTTTTTAACATGAGCAGAAATGGAGAAAACAGAGGTGAGAGCAGAAAATGAAGCATTGTTGTGCGGTACCTGAACTTGGTACAACGCTGGGGGTTTTATGGGGGTAAAGAGGAGGGTGGGGAGAGAGGAATTGCTGTCTGAGCACACCGTGCAGTCCCTGGGAGAGATGACTGGTAGACTCCTGGCAATGCGGACAGTCCTTATTCATAGCTAATCGCAGGAGATCACCCTCATCCTTTCACAGAGGGAGAGAGATACAGTTTTATCTCTGAGAGAGCCAGGCTCCCTTGTTAATGCTAAACCCTGAAAAGGTCACTCCTTGCAAAAGACAGTCCTCTTTCGCTTTCCGTGCTGCACAGTACTTGTGTTGACGATTAAATTTTATTGGCGTCTTTAGCAAGTAAACAGTGAGATTAAGGACTTAATCTGCCGATAAACTATTAATATTTGGTGCATGTTGGATTTTGTCTTTCTTTTGTGCATGCCTGTCTGCAGTCAAAGCAGGAACTGAATACTCTTTCACTGTGGACGTGACTAGCTTCCCTAAATCCCATGTATACGTATGGCCTATTTTTAAGCCAAGTAGTGAAAAATTTAAGAGGACGTAGACTCTGCTTTGCAAACTGCTTTTCTTCTTACTTTCCAGGCTACAGAGTCATTTCGAAGACCTGGAGAGGAACACCTCCAGGCTTCTCTTAAGCCAAAAGGGCCAGATTTAAGGTTTTTTTGGAGATTTGTGCTCTTTGCATCTGCTCTGTGTTCACTGTTGCAGAATAGCAGCTGGGACGCACAGCTTCCTACCTCTACAGCAGGCTACTGCAAACAAATCAATGCTTCAAGTATAAGCTATGTTCTGCATTAGGATGAAGTTTTGGGTGATCAAAAACAGGGTCACATAAAGGTGAAGTGAAGCAGCTATTAGCAGTTGCCAACTTACCCAGTTCCAGGAGTGAGATTTTAAGCCAGTCCTAAATGTCTAACAATCTCATTATGATGCATATAGGACCTGCAGCATTGATTCCAATGGATAAAATCAGGAACTACAAATACCACACTGCACAGCAATGCCAATTTAAAAGAACAACTGGCTTAAAATCTCCTGGAACTGGGTAACTTGTAAACCCTGCATCAGGCATTGTTTAGTTGCACCGGAGGGAGTGCTTTATTTTTATTTTTAAATAAAGCAGGATTAATTAATTACTTTAGCCTTAATTGCACAGATGTATGTCCATGATGGGCGGTCTGTCAAGTTTAATAAACCGTATCTGTATAACAATATAGGCTTTTCCACGTTTGCATGAAACACGTTCTTGTCTGCTGATAAATTTGAGGGAAGCTTTTGCCTTTAACAGTGTGTTTTCAGGATTTCCACAGTGAATATATGCATGAGATGGATTTGCATATAACGGAAGCACTGCATGCAAATTTATCTCATGCATATTCATTGTGGGAATCATGAAATCTGACTGTCTAGGATGTGCCCTGAGGATTAAGTTGAAAATCACTGGTTTAGAGAAGTTAGTTTTGCAAGACTCCTTTTCTTTCGTTGGCCATACTTTGGCGCTTTGCAGCTCAGACATTGGCTGCAAATCATGTGTTAAGGTCTTATTAATATAGTAAGATAGTATAGGATGGCAGATAAAAGCCCATGACAGTTAATGAAGGTCTTGCATTTGCTACTCCTTTTCTCTATTGGTTTACTCCGATAGATCAATTAACCATTTCCGTTTCTTAGCAAGAGATCTGTGGCATATTGATTGATGTATTTGTGTTTTACTAATTCACAAATCCCTCTGGTCGCTAAATAAAACATTGTCCCTCCATAACTGGTAGCTGGTGATCTTAAAGCGTCCTAGATGTTTGAGCCTCTGTAGAGAAATAGTCTCTTATGGGACTGAAACGGGGGAAAAGGCAGGGGGTTTCCTTGGAGGTTTACTGCAGCAATGCCTTGTGCGAAGCCCTTCCGCCTCTGTAATTTACAGGGGGGGGGGGGGCAGTGAAGGGAGTAGTTGTAGCTCTGTGTATTGGCAGTCTGAGCAAGCATGTTGCGTGTGACGCTAGCTCTTTGGTGTGAAACAAAATACGTTTATGGAGAAATCGGAAGTGGTGATGCTCCCTCGCACCACATTTTCTAGACAAGGTTACACTGTCCCTGGTGCCGAGCTTGCAAACTGATACACTGAAACCACCTGGGGTAGAGGGAGTGAAAGAGAACACGCATGTCAGGAAACTCATCCCAAGAGTCTTTTTTGGCATCGTGTACCGAGAAATGGATACTTGGCCTCCTTCAGGGCTTTTCTTTCAGATCCTAATAAATATGTTTGCTTTGCACCACACTCCTTGAATTTCGTGCTTCCCTCTGAATTAAATTCTTTAGCGATGATGCATCTATTGAAATGCTTGAGGTGCATCTGTCGGGATCTTCTCTTTTTGCCGCCTCTCTGGAAGACTGCACCAAATGGTCCAGCTTGGAATTGTATTTTGTGAACCCTTTTCTGCCATCATGCACTGAAGCATTTGAATTTCTCTGGGCTCCAAATGAATAGGCTGCCTCCTGGAATTACCAACACCTGAGGGAGGCTTTAATAACGGGAAGGGGATGAGATTTTTTGATTTAGCGCACACCTTTTTTTCAAGCGTAGTGCAAGGCAAATTGCATCCAGAAGGCACACCTTTACTTGGCTGCAGTTTGGTGAGGTTGCCTGGGGCACGTTTCGTAGCTACTACCCCGGACTGGCGGTGGTAATACCCAAACCAGGGATTATAATTTGGGACATTGCAATTGTATATCATCATTGCAGGGCTGTCCCTACAGCTGGCCTTGAGGGCATTAGAACCCTGCTACACCATGTGGCACATGCTGGATTAGCTATGTCTGAGGTAGGGCACCCTTGCTGAATGGCTTGTGTCCCTGGAGATCAGCACAGATGACAGCTTTGCTGGTTCCACAGCAGGCTGGGATACAAAATACATTCTCAAGGAGAGTTACATTCAGGTACAGTAGGCATTTTCCTGTCCCTGGAGGTCTTCCAATCTCTTTGTAAGTGAGTGTGAACCCTGGTTTCCCTGCTCTAACCATTCGACTATTTGACCTATTTTTGAGCAGAATCCTGGAAAAAGTAGATTGTTTTGGGATTAGATTCTATTCCAGGGGTTATTCTATTCTAGGGGTCTGTAAACAAATCTGCAGTGTTTGCTGGGAATCCCTCTAATCTGTTTCTGTATCATCAAAAGGTTATAATGTAGGACCCAAAATGTTGCTTTTCGCCAGAGTCCAAGGCAAAATAAAAGGCTAAATTAGCTACTACATAAGGGTATACAAAATTGTTTGGAAAATGCATGTGCCATTCAGCTATGCTTGCAAATATGGCTTTTTTTTTCTTGAATGGAAATTAATTTGAGATGTGTGTTCATTTTTGAATCATCCCTTTCACATTTACATATCTGAGTTATTCATTATATTGTCTTCTTGTGACTTCTGTTAAAGATTTGTGGAAGCAGCTATCCAGCTGACAAAGGGAGAATCATGAATTGGCATGAGATGGGAAGCAAGTATCATAATATCTTTTTTTGTCTGTCTGCTTGTTTGTGTTTTTATAGTGGGAGGAGGTGAGCATCATGGATGAGAAGAACACTCCAATCCGAACCTATCAAGTCTGCAATGTGATGGAATCCAGTCAGAACAACTGGTTACGGACTGATTGGATCCCCCGTGAGGGGGCCCAGAGAGTATATATTGAAATAAAATTTACATTGAGAGACTGCAATAGCCTACCGGGTGTTACAGGAACTTGCAAAGAAACTTTTAACCTGTACTACTATGAATCATACAATGATAAGGAACGACTCATCCGAGAAAATCAGTTTGCTAAGATTGACACCATTGCCGCAGATGAAAGTTTCACCCAAGTGGACATTGGTGACCGGATCATGAAGCTGAACACAGAGATTCGGGATGTGGGGCCTTTAAGCAAAAAGGGCTTTTACTTGGCCTTCCAGGATGTTGGTGCCTGTATTGCCCTAGTATCTGTCCGTGTTTTTTATAAGAAGTGTCCATTGACCGTTCGCAATCTGGCTCAGTTTCCAGACACTATTACTGGGGCTGATACCTCATCCCTGGTGGAAGTTCGGGGCTCCTGTGTCAACAATTCAGAAGAGAAGGACGTTCCCAAAATGTACTGTGGGGCAGATGGTGAATGGCTAGTGCCCATTGGTAACTGTCTGTGCAATGCTGGGTATGAAGAACGAAATGGGGAATGCCAAGGTAAGAGTAACCAAATTGTACTTTTCATTAGGGCCTAGAGCACATAATTGAATCAAGGATGAGGCTAAATGGAGTAAAGCCAGTAATTAGCAGTTCCTTTGAGACGCAGAGGGATAGAGAGGTCTAATGAACAAGCTCCAGGTGGCAAGTCTGAAACATGCATAATACTGACAGAACAAGTGATTCCATCGCAGTCAGCAAAAGGCAGAGAGCTTTTCTAGCAGATGCTTAGAGTACTAGTGACCTCACCCACCCTCTGAAATTTGCATGAACACAGCAAATAGGGATGTGCGTTCATTAGCATGTCTTGCAACATACGCGCTGTGTGCCTTGGAATCAATGCTGGCTCCTGGTGACCCAGCAGCCCCTGGGGTTTCTTTTGGCATCTTGACTAGAAATAGATTGCCAGGCCTTTCTTCCAAGGCAATGGAAGGTTAAGTGATTTGCCCAATGTCAGTGGGGGTGAAACCCTGGCTGTTTGGTTACCAAGCCAGTGCTCTAACCACTAAGCTACTCCTCCATTTTAAGAAAGCACCTAAAATGGATACAATATATGTTAACCTATGAATTCACATGAGTAAGGTTGATTTGCATATTCAAATATATGTTCAAAAAAACAGAATGCTTGAAACAAATGGAAAAAAAAGCCCCAAAATCAGGGAAAAGTTTGAAAAATCTGAAAACGAACCACAATTTGTTTTTGCCTGTCTACATCCCTAATAGCAAAGAAATATGGTTGAGAAACCGTTATTTAAGGATGCTGAATAGGTTTGTTTATTGCTTCCGTCATCTTATTTTGTCTTGCAAAAAAACAGACTGCACTCTTGGAATAATACTAGTCTTTCCCTGCAGCCAATTCAAAACTTCCTTTCTTTAAAGTTAATGAGAGGATATTGCCGTGCCTACAATGCAGAACAAACATATTTCTTCATACAGGGCAAAGTAGAAACATAGCCATAACGCACACCTGAGATTCAAGTGCTTCAAAGTTTTGCTTTTTGCACCCTGCTGCTGTTGGTGTCTAGGAGGTAGCCCCTATTTTCTGTCACAGCACAGACATCGCTCATTAGAGGGGTTCGGATAGCATGGGATGCATTGATGTATGTTTTTTTTCCCACAGCACAATTTGACTTCCAAAACTGAACATATATTTTATTACATTGCAAACCAGCTTTTCCATCCTTTCCTAACTGCTGTAGAGTTATGTCTACAGAATTAAACAGAAGGCACAGTTTTTACTTATTCCAGACTGGCTATTGCCCAAGGATTTTGTACTTAATGACTTCATTAGTAAACCAAGCTGCAGATATAATTGGCTCTTTCACAAGTTCCATTTTCCCCCTGGGCAGTCTGGAAAAGTGCCCTAAGCCTCAGGAGTCTCTTTGTGGTTAGGTACCTGTGCTAAATTTTTGGCCAGTAGTTGAAAATCTTTGTACTATAAACTGACAGCATAATAGAATCAAGGTCTGAATGTGTTCAGTGTGAGGAACATAGGGAAAAAGTGATTCTTTTATCATTTCATTTGAAATGTTTTTCTGAACTCTAATTAGCAGCCTGCATGAAATTGGTTATCAATAGTTTGAAAGACATTTTTATGCTAGTAGAAGAATACTGTGGCGTGCAATCCTTGCTCTTGCATCAAGTCAGACCAAATTGGATTGAGAAGGAAGTGAAAACAAAGACAGCCAACTGCATTCACTGGAAATGATTTTGTGCTTTAGGATTCTTGACGATCGAAGTTCTGCAGACTTTTGAAAGTGTTGCATCTTTCCTCATACTGCTTAACGTAGCTCCAGTGAGTTGACATTCAGTTTTCATGAAATAGCAAAACCCTAGATGTTCTTTATTGGCAAGCAATCCTGGTAATTTATCGGCTGCATACAGGGAGAATAGAAGGGCAGGTTGACTTTTGTGGTGGTTTATTGTAAGAGTCCTCTTGCAGAAGTAGTGGACAGTACCAGGGCAGAGGTCAGTAGTGGGTCATGCTGAATGATGCTGATCTAATACTTTTCTGAACCACTGGCCCAAACCTGATGAGATAATTGCATGACAAATACTGTGTTGTTCAAGAGAATTGAGTCAAAAGGTTTTATTGGAGGATGGTACAGATGGTAGAGAAACTTCAAAGTATAAAAGTTTCAAGCAGTAGTTTTAGCTGGGTTGCTTGAGCTAGCATCTTGTCTGTTTTGGAAACGTGTTACATCCTTTTGTATTCTATCATAGTTTATCATCTATTTATTTTTTTGGTATAAAAGTTATGCAGTTTGCTTTCATACCGTCACATGCTTCATGATGTTCTGACAGCTTACTAGAAAGGCCTGTAGCATACTTTAAACACCAAAAGTGCCACCGAAATAACAAAATATAGAATGAAAAAGGGGGAGAGAAAGCATTAAGTATGAACTAGCACATTGAATTAAATGAAACATGTGCTAAGATTGCTGCAGTAAGATCATAGCCAGCATTTCGTGTATCTGCTATCCACACACGCTCTCGCATACAGGGCCGGTCCAGCCATTAGGCAGAGTCGACAGTCGTCTAGGACAGCAGCTTCTGGGGGCATTCAAAGCCAAACGATAGAGTACGACAGCCAGGGGCATAAGGCTTGCCTACGGTGTCAACACCTTGAATCAACTCCGAGGCCAGCCCTGCTTGTGTATACACATTCTGTCATTTACACACCCAAACACACATGGAAGGCTGTGGACTTAATCGAGGGCAGCGTGTTCACGAATTGCTGAAAACCAAAGACATGAGGAAAATAACCCGTACTGTATGGCAAGTAGAACCCCGCCCCCCACCCCCCAAAAATATACAAAACACAAAGGGAAAAGTAACCTGCACTGCATCACAGGCTCTGCCCTAGCAACCCTACCTTTATCTGCTATCATCCACTATGTTACTATGCTACTGCTTGGGGAATCCTTTGCATTATGTTGCCATTGGCCTTCACATTCAAATTGGCTCCTAATCCAATGCTGTCAGCCACCATCATGATAAAATGAAAGAAGCTGACTCAGCATCAAACCTGGTAGTGTAGCACCTAGACGCTACCGCGTGAAATGCAATGGCACAGCACCCCTGCCCTCCTCAAAAACCGGAGGATGGCACCTAAAGAAATATGGCTCCTTGGGCAGTGCCTTGGCCACTCCAACGTAGTTCCAGTCCCCTGCTGACATTTGTTTTAGTGTTTTCATTACAGTAAATTAATTATTTTTCTAAAATGGGTGGTTTCTCCGCTATGGAGAAGTTAAAGTGGATCATATGTTGAACCTAGTGTATATGTTTTCCTGTTTTTTTTCAAGTTGCATATACAACTAAGGGGGGGGGGGGGGAGAAACAGTTTTTGTATTCAGGTAAATTGCTATTGACCAGGCTAAAATGGGTTGGCTAAAAATTGTCCCTACACCGCCCTGATAAAATCATGTGCCCGTATTCAGTCTATGCAGGACCATGTCAAGCTCGAAATGCATCCTGTGTGATTTGTGAGTTTGGAGCAGGAGCTTGGAGCCCAGGGATTATATTAACGCCCCTCTGTGCAGCCGCACCACTTGCACAACCCTTGGTACGACCCTGAATCTGTGCATACGTTTACCTGGTTGAAAACATATCAAATTAGGGAGTTAAAACAGCAGGTCGCCATGGTATTTTCAGTGTACACATGCCATTTTGGCTCTGCTTGGCGACCTGCACAAACACAACGTACAGAGTATGTGGGCGGTGTTAGCAGGCATGCTTTATATCTCCTTATTTGCAAAGGGAAGCAATGTGGGCAATGTCTCTTGAAAACGGGCTGCAGTGTACGTGGAATAAAAGTGCAGACGACCTGGGCTATTCAGAATTGGATTTTGGATGTTGGTTTAATCAGTGCCTTTTTTCCTAGAAAAAAATTATGTCAGTACTTATATGCGGGGCTCTTTCATTAATACACAAGGAACATGGGCCAATTTTAGCAGACAGTGAAATGTCAGTACTTCGTAACACTGTTTACCTCCTCAAGAAAAAGCTCTGGGTTTAATTATCTTTCCAAATCTGAGCTCAAGGTGCATTACAATCCGGTGTCCAATCCCTTTGATGTGAGCAGTTCACAGTATTCTGCAAGGTGAAGGAGCTGTCTGTATTAGAGTATTGCCTCCTTTTTCAAGGTCTTGCAGAAAAGTAAAATAGATGGTGTATCTCTGGATGGTAACACTTCACACACTCCTTTTGACAGACGGAATCCAAACCCTATGAAGAACACAAGCCCCTGTTTCCAACCTACTAAGCAAGACCCATCCTAACTGTTTTACTGTGGGCGCAGGATGGCAGGACTAATGCAAGACAGGTCAGAGGTCACTCACTTCCTCGTCCATCTTCCTCCTGTCACTCTGGGGTCAGAGTGAGAACTGATTAAGACTTTAAGTTTGACAAAGGCTTGGTGGACCTAAATGACCGGGGTGGGGGGGGGAGGAGGAGGATCCTGATGCTGAAGGTCCCAAGACTAGTTATCTGCTGGGGGTCTTCATGGCCACAGGAGAGAGGGCACCGCTTCTCCTTTGCCTCAGCTCCAGCAGGATATGCTAATAAAGGTCATGAGTGAGGTGATATGTCGGAGTTGACAGGGTGCCCCTTTTCAAAACAGCTGCAAGTTCAGTGCAGCTCCTGTTCCTAAATAACATTTCATGAGATTGGCTTTGTGGGCTGTGCTTGTTTTAGGTATCAGGCTCCTATTCTTTGGCATTCCTTTGCTGGTGATCTGAGGACCAGTATTACTCACTCCTCATTTAGATAAAAACATGGCTATTTAGGAAGAATTTTGGTTGCACCTCTCTGTTCCTGCTTCTGTTTGTTTTATGTTTTGTTTTGTTTTTCTTTTTGATGTCCTTGCTCTTCTGGGAATTGCATCCTTTTTGTTTTTAAGGTGTTGCTGGCTGTGCCTGTGCCCAGTAGCTTTATTTTTTATTTTATTCTGTTTTATGATGCAAACCACTTAGCAAAAAGCAGTGATTAAACTGAACTGAACTGAACCAACAAAGAACCCGAGCAACCGCAGGACTTGTCAAGAAGCAGATGCGATAAGCATTTTCGGGGGAGTAAATTTGTCCGTGTATGTATTTGTAAGACCATTTTACAGTATTACTCTGAAAGCCTCCCAGAAATGATAGCTGTTTATTTTGTACTGCTGCCCACGCAATCACCATCCCGCAACTAAAAGCACAGTATCTCTGCACCACCCCCACCAGCAGCAGGGGTGGAGGATTCACACTCTGCTTTGCGGGGACATTGCACAGAATGCAAAGAAGTTTATTCCATAGCTGAAGGATCTGTCTTTCGCTCGTGGAAGCTTTTGTTTTCAACCAAAAATTCTCAGCGAATGGACCTCTTATAGACCTTGCTGGTACAGAAAAAATACATTAAATGAACCATAAAATGATTCTGTTTAATATCAAATACCGTCTCTCTCTTGGCTCCACTGCTTTGCGGCTACTCTCAGTAAGTGTTCATTCGAGGCATTGCCTTAAAGTACTTTAGTCTGCATAAAATCTGCAGTGTTGTGGGAATTCGTCAATTAAGAAATCTTTGATAGTGCCTGGCAAATGTAAGATTTAACTAAAAAAAAAAATAAAAAATCTAAAAACCCTTTTTAAAAAGTGGCAGTAATCAAAAGTAGAGGCAGGCTTGGAAAGCTTCAAATACTTTTAATACCCCAAAATTATGGATGTGATTTACTATGGTTTATCCCCCGTAGTGACTGAATGGGTAAAAGCTGTAGTAAATTAGGCCCTTAAGCTTCAAAACTGGAAATTTAGGGGATAATTTTATAAGGAACCGCAAAAGGATATATGCTGTTTATGAGTGGAAATCACCTTTTTTTCAATGACTTATGCATGAATGGAATGTAGCTGGTTGTTGTTCTGTATGAATCTAAGCACCTTAGCAACTACTTTCATTGTGAGCACGCATATGGGTGGAGAGCAGATTTGCATGTTTTAAATTATAAAATAACTTACGTACCTTCTTTAGAAATATCTAGGCCCAGATCTAGCTCCAGGATTTCTGACACTTATACCCCTCTTTTGTAAAGAAAACTAGGCAACTGTTTTTCTTTATAAAATAAGTTCAAGAAAGATGAATTCTGGCTGCCGAAAACATACCTTTAAAATTATCTTGTAAGGGTCTACATCAGGAAATGGTGGTAGGACCTGGGACTTTCTTAATTTTTTTTAGTAAACAAGATCTTCCTGCAGCCTGGGATCATACAATATGCAGTAACAAAAGCTTTGTTTTCTGAACTGATTCAGTGGGGTATGCAAACCCCTACCTCATGCTGGAATTATGGGGTGTGCATTCCTTGAGGTAATGTGTGTCTGTTGGGGGTGGGGGAGATGTCAGGTTTCCAAGGCTGCTTAGCACCCCTTCTTGTAAAACTTGTCCAGCTCCCCTGTCTGGTCCTTCTAAAATTTTAAAATATTTTCCCTCACTTTTGATAGCAGCACCCTTGAGAAGCCGGTAGCATGATTGCTTTTATCTGTCTGGCTTCGAAGCACAGCTCTGTTCATCAAGAAGAGCTCCTGTTGAAACTGAAGAGGGCAGAGTTTAATTATGGTTATTTTTTTTTATCCTTAGAACTTTCTGTTCTATCCTAGCTGCGTTTTTATGATAGAAGCTAGGAGAAAAGCCATAACATCATGGCTAGATCGATAGGCTAACCCCTGGAGGTGAACTTTGAGCCTTGCAGTTCAGAGCTTAATAAACTGCATGGGATTGGAGGAGACTCACTGAATCTATGGAAAACGGCGGATTGGAGACTCATTTCTCCTTTAAATGTGAATCAAATCCAGCCCGTATTTAGATCCCGCTGCTGTGAGTTCCATAATGGCATTTCTTTTTGAACTTATGATTTTTGCAGATGCAATAAATGCTGCCTGTTTTATCCAAGTGTTTTCATCTAATTTCACATTTGATCTTTAGGTAATTTCTTTACAGTAGATGGATTGGTCAGAGTTGTTTAATGAATTATTCTAGGAGTCACGTTGGTTTTAGTAGTTCGCCATACTTAATTTCTTTTCTTTAAATAGACCTTTCCAGAGGCAGGTTAGCTAGTGTCAAAACATAAACAACATGATACATAATCAATTACCATTTTTTCACACATATAACCCGTGGGGTATGCACATTTTTACATTCTGCTGAGGTAGGGTGCGGGTTAAACAAAGGTGCGGGTTGTACTCGTAGTTACATTTCCAGAAAAGGTACATGATATAAAAAGCAGTAGAGAACATGTTTGATGTCAATATTAACAGTATGTATTTTGTAATTCCATATTTCAAACACTAAACAGTTTGCATTTCCTTAACATGCACACAGACAGTTAATAATACAATTCATAACTGAGTTTAAACTTGTCTGTAAATGGTTTTGCTTAAAGTATGGTATTTTTTATTTAAAAACAAAACAGTAGTACTGATAAATGTTTCAAATGGAGCCTGATCCTAGAAGGAGCACTGCCGGGCCATCTAGATGGCCCTGACCAGGATGGGCACATTAGGACCAGATTCTACACCGCAGGAACAAGATGGCCCCGTCTCCCAAGATTGTGTCCTGGGAGACGGCCCGGCATGCCTCTGCATCGCCACAGGGACATCTTCCCCACAGCACAATCTTCCCACTGCCTTGGAGTGCCCCTTTTCCCCACTGCCCAACCTCGATGGGGGCAGCCGGGGTCCAGATCAGGTGGCGGGGATTCACCCTGCTTGCCACCGTCGCTGCTGGGGGGACTGGCCAGCCGATCCAGAGGGGCGGCCATCGCTTATTCCACCTCCGAGGTGGAATAAGCTGGCTGTCCTCCTGTTGCTCTCTGGACGTACATGGCCGTGACTGGAATCGGGTGACAGGACCGCCCCTGCTCCTCCCTTTCTCTGCCCCGTGCCGCCCCTGTCCCCTGGAACACAAACAGCGGCTCTTTATTGACCAATAAAGCTGGTTATCATCTCTTAAGTGTTGAACTTTTCTTTCACCTTGCTCCTGTTGCTTCTTGATAGTTGCATGCAAGTGTAAGTGCCCTTGTCGGACTCCTCAAACATTGTCTTGTTCATTCTCGGAAGCCTTCAAAGTCCATATCATCATCTGAGCTGACAAAATGTTCAGCAGTGAATGCTTCCGCTTCATTGTTATCAAATTTATAGTTCTCCTCATCAGTTGAGTCACCAGACATCTCTTCTAGTATGCCTGCTTTTATGAATCTGTTTATGATGGAATAGGATTTCACGGTTTCCCATGCATTTTCGACCCGTCTGCAGACTTCTGCATATGTAGCTCGCCTCTGTTTCCTTGAAGGCATGAACATATGTGTGCCCTTGCACTTCTACTTATCCCACTCATTTCTAACAATACATTTAAATGCGTGGTTCACAGCTATATCTAAAGGTTGTAGCTTGCATGGGAGTCTGCCAGAGATAACTGCTATGTGGGCTTCAGTGGTATTTAACAATTTCTTAACTGAGTCCTTCTTGTGGGTTGCCATAGAATCACAAAGTTTTCTTAGCAAAATATCCACCTGATCTATTGCGGAAGCATTTTCCGACCCAGTCTTTCATGATATCCGCGTTCATCCAACCCTTTTTGTTGCACATGACAATAACGGGCTTTGGAAAGTTTTCACGTGGCATAGTTATGTGCTTGAAAATTACAAGGGGCTTAAGCTTCCTGCCATTTGCAGTACATACTAACACAACAGTGAAACTGGTTCTTTCATGACCAGTTGTAGCAACTGTTCTTGTGTTCAGAATATCAAAACTCATTTGGGACTTCATCCGTGTTAATTCTATCTCCTGGTTGGAGGTTACTCTTCATGCATTCTTCATTAACAAAATCTATGAACGTTATCATTTTCTCTCCCCAGTCATCTGGCAGCTTTGGACCTTCTGTAGTTCTTGCTCATGTGCGTAAGTTATTCTTACGCATAAACTTATACACCCGGTTAACACCCCCAGAAAAATCAGGGATCTTCATCTCAGTGGCTAATTCTCTAGCCTTAGTTTTGATGCTGATAGTGGAAACAACCCTGTTGCTTTTCCGTAGCTCATTTACCCATTGCTTCAGATTTGCGTCAAAAAACATTTTGGTCTTTGTGCCACTTACGAATCGACTTCTCATCAACAGAAAATATACGTCCAGCTTCCCAGTTTCCATGGACTTTTGTTTATTCGATTGCCGATAATTTGAAATCCGCTGTGTATGACCTTCGCTTTGGCATTGTTAACTGGGGCTTATTTAACCAAAAAAGTATCCAGTATATAGAACTGATTTAGCAAAAGATTTATATTTCAGTTTAACTAAAGAAGATTCTGAAGAAATATACCGGTAAGTCTCTACATAGGATTGCTGCCAAATACAAGTAAGATGATGTCATGTACGTGCAACAGTAAACCTAAAAATGAACAAAGCTTGGAAGTGAAAGCAATAGGTATTCCTCTTGTAATTTTCACTAAGTATAGTCCGCGGGAAATACAAGGGTGCAGGTAATGCAAAACTTTACTTACAAAAATGCAGATTTTCCACGTGCTATACATGGTGCAGGATTTACTTGTGCGTGGGTTATATGTGAGGAAATATGGTACTATTTGAAGGTATCTAACCACGTTGTCTCACTGGGAGGCATTCATCCCCTTCAAAAGAAGAAAAAGGTTGTAAAATGTTTCCACATGCGTATCAAATACCACAAAAACATATTGGACATTCCAGGGCAAAATTAACAAAATAGCTTAAAATTATGTCAGATATAAAGTACTTCCCCCATCATGTTTGTTATGCTCCCTTTTTATTGTGGCTGGTGCCCTATGGCTGTCTAGTACCATGAGCTTTAGAGAAAATGCATCAGAAGAAGGGGCTCCAGTTAAAGTTTATGCAATAATAGCTAGCCCAACATCTTTTGCTTGTGGT
This sequence comes from Ichthyophis bannanicus, assembly GCA_033557465.1. Classification (NCBI taxonomy): domain Eukaryota; kingdom Metazoa; phylum Chordata; class Amphibia; order Gymnophiona; family Ichthyophiidae; genus Ichthyophis; species Ichthyophis bannanicus. The sequence goes on along the minus strand of CM066038.1, from coordinate 390,558,946 downwards.
CCATTACAAGGCACTTGGGGCTTTTCTCTCACCATTTATGGTTTTGCTATTCTGGGCTTGCTAAGATGGAAATCACTGGTTCCAGGAGCTGCTTGATTTTATAATAGCTTGGCAAGCAATGGGGCCCTTGCCAGACAACTGGTCAGATTCTGCTTTTTGGGTTTATATTTGGAATAACCAAAAGAGCCTTCAGTAGGTAATAGCTTTGAAGACCACACTGGTCCATTTTTCAGAACAGCGCCTAGATGATTTTTTTTTCACAGGTCGACAAAAAGTACCATCCCTTATAACAATCTAGTTTTCGGAAAGACTTATTCAACCATTACAGCAGAGATCTTCAGAGCAGTCCGGAGCCTATCCATACACTTAATGTTGTGTTTGGTATGCTTCGATCATCATTCATTTTTATTGATTTTGTGAGGGGACATGAATTAAAGAGACAATTCAGTAGTGTGCTTGCTTTATGCAAGACTAAAGCTTTATTTATTTTTGTAGTTGCGGGGCACTCTCATGGCATCCCATTAACTTTCCCTTTTGCTAGGTTTCCGGGGAGCAGGTGAGGTCACATAGCTGCTGGATTCAGAGACAATTAACACTCCCATGACTAAATGCCAGTTTTATGAATATTCACAGGCTGGCTCCTCTCCCTGGGAAGCTAGCCCGTTTGTTCCCCTCTCTCCCCTCCCTTCCGAGCCTCTGAAAGTTTTCTCTGTGAATGGGGATTGTCAGCCGTCTGGCCGGTTTCCCTTTCTTGTCACAGGGAGCAGATTCCTTATTTACATATTTTGTATACACCCTCATTCAAAACAGTCCACCCATCTCAACAAAGGACATATGAGGTTTCTTAGGAAGCTCCAGCCAAAATCTCCGTCTGTTTATGCAGACCCCAATGATTTGAATTTCATGCAAATTAATTCTATTTTGATTTTAGGTTTTAAAAGATATCCAGTGCCCTAGTTACAGACTGCTCTTTTTGTAGGCCTTGCCCTTGATTTGCAAATCTTGCTGCTGCCGTCTCCTCGTCAGTGCTGAACATTGGGCCATTGCAGATCAAGTTCATCTTAGTGCAAAGAAACATGTTGTTGGTAGCATGGTATTTGGTAACTGATGGAGTTAAACCTGGGAGCTTCCATTAGATTGTGACAGTTTTTTCTGCAGTTCTGCATTGCCATCCTACGTAATTATTGACCATATAAGTACCAAAAATAGCATAAAATGGACGCCAGGTTCCCGCCCTAATAGCGGTCCATCTGTGAAAGCGAGAGAGGTTGGCATATTTGTTTTGGATATTTTTCTTATTCAGTGTCTGGCTTGGTGGCATGAGGATGTTTGTTTCCATTTATTCTTTCTTTCTGTATTGTCATATAGAAATGTAAAGTGCCAAACCAGTATGACTAATAGTTGGGCAATATTTTGCTCTGAAGTTGTTTTTCTGCAACAACCGCTGGTGAATTTTGTGCAGAAAATTGCATATAACAAAGGGGCCCTGCTACTGAAGTGCATTAGGTTTTTGAGTTTAACAAACATTTAGCCCAAAACATAACGTGCATTAAGTGCAAAGCTTCCCCAGTAACTGTTGGGGAAGGTGGCTAGAATGTTCCCAGCCGTTAACATGCAGATGTGCCCCCCCCACAGTAGAATTACTACGTGTGTACCTGACTCCACCTATTGAGGTGGCATTAGTTGCACCCACACTAATTGCAACATTAACAGTGTCCCCTGCATGTGCTGTCCATGCCCACTCTCCAGCCCTTCCCTCCGCATGCAGCACCGTGACAGATAGCATGTGAATTAGTGTGCGGTAGCTATCATAGTCCTACGGTAACAGTTACTGCAGACCCTTGCACACAGTTACTATGCACAGAAACACTTAACTGCTTAGCGCACTCTAGTAAAAGGGCCCTTAAGAAACTGAAATGCGAGAGCAATCAAATTGTCATTTAAAAACATATATTTTACATCTCTACTCTTTTGTTTTCCTAGGGCTCTTTCCATCTTAGTCTAACTGCATACATATTTGTTTAGTCTTTCTCTACAATCCTTTTCTTTATGTTATTTTAATGGGGCCTTTCCTTAATCTTTCCCGATGACTTCCTCTTGCTGTCTCACTCTTTACCTGCTCTACACATTGCTGTACCCCCTCCTCTCTTTCTCTCTCCTCCCTCCTTCGCCCTTTTTGTCTCCTACACACACCTTGTTGCTTTCTCTTTTGTCTTGATCTTTTCTCCCTCCCTATCCTCTCTCTCTCCCCACCTTGTGCTCTTTTGTCTTTTGTTCTCTTCTTCAGCCCACCATCTGCCCTCTTTCCTCCTTTGTGTGCTTCTCCTGCTCACTCTCTGTTCTTCAGTGGACTCTATTGCTCCCCCCCTCCCCACCATTGGCATAAATAAACATTGGACATTTCTGTAAGTTCTTCTTACTCATCCCCCCTCGCTATTGATGTGCTATATCTCCACAGCATCATGACGCTACCAAATCCTTGTTTTAAGGTGTTGGCAATACCATTCTGATCTAAGGGGGGGGGGGGAGAGATGCATATGCAGCATAATTAGCTAAAGAGAGCCAGGGCAATGAATCGGTGTAGCAGGACATAATAGAAGTAGCATGATGTTTATTGCAAATTCATAAAATTACAATAAAATACATTTGGATGAAATTAAAATCAATTTAAGAGACAATTAAGGAAAAAAACATTTATCTGGTCTGTTCCTGTAGAGAGGATGTAGAAAAAAGAAAGAACCTCAAACTAATCTGGTGAGGTGTAACTCTTAACACTTTTACCTGTCTCATATCAATGACTAAGAAACTGATTTATTAAGCTCCCCCCTCCATAGACATTGAGTGGGGTAAAAATGACCAAATTGTGCTCTATAGCGTAAAATTCACTTATCAGACAGATCAATAAGAAAATGCTTTTTTTTTAACTGGTTTAATGTTTCTCTTTGGAGTACCTGATGCATGGACAAAGTACTTAAACAGAATTTTTCCTAAAATGTACAAACGTAACCGCAGTACGGTCCAGAGCATCACTGGAATGTGTTAAGGCCATATAGTAAACAAAACAAAGACATTTTTTGGCAACGATTTAGTTCAATTTGAAGCCAGTTTCATGGAGCATTAAACCAGGCTGTAACAGAGATAAGGAAGTGGAAGAAGGATCAGTTAAAATATAAATAAAAAAGGAAATGCTCTTAAATGCCTCCCACAAAACTTGCTGAGGCTGGTCAAAGTCTGATTCAAATGTATCAGGGCTTAGTCTGATTGCACTCAGGTAATTTATCGTGAAAGCATCGCTGGATCTCTTTCTCAGGTCCCCTGCAGGGCTCAGTCAGATCTCCAAGGTTATCCAAGGGCATCTTCTCGATACTTTACAGATCATGGCTTTAAAGCCTTGGAAGTACAACTTGGTAAAAGCTGGTTGAAAATAATCAGTTTTCTCTGTATGCAAAATGCTTTTCACTGCCCTGCACAACATCATTGCATGGTTCTTTCTTAATTGCCCCCCCCACACACACACACATAATCTTGTTTGCTTTTGATGATTCCAAATGCAATAATTGATTGTATTTTTAAACGACCAAACATCGAGGTAATTAGTCTGTTCTTAATAGAAGGCAAATGGCAGTCTAAACAGTAATTAGGATGTTAGACAGTCTAATGCGCTTCAAAGCAAACTGGATCCCACCTCCCCCCTCCCCTTATACAGTTCAGCAGGAAGCCCCATAAAACTAATAATCCACTAGCAGAGAGAGTAAGTTCCAATTTGGGTTTTATTTTACGGCTGGTCCCTTCATGGTTTCTCTTAATAACTTTGTCCCTTTAAGGTTGCCCGCACCAGGCCAAATGGTATTTTGACAAGACTCCCTGGGATTTGGCTATTCTCTCTGACAGCTCCTGATTCTGCCATTTTGTCTGTGTTGACCCAGGAGGTCAGAGGTCAGCCAATACTTGTTTCCTGTCACTGCACTAACTGCAGGTAGATGAAGACCTAGATTCCATTACCACCTAGAATGCCATGAGGGTTTTTTTCTTTTTGCCGCAGAATCAGACCCAGTGTTTAAGCATTATAATCCTAACACTTTACACTCATGCAGATCCAGCTGGCTTTACTGTTTGAATATGTCAGCATGCAGATGCTGCCGGGGCCCTGCTTACCAAGTATTTTTCCCAGAGATCCAGAACAGGAGTAAGTTTTAGTAAACAGGCCCCAGTCTGGTGAAAGGTCTTGTCTAGCCAGTGGGTGCCCGAAAGAGGAGAGGGGAAGGCAGACGTGAGAGATCGTTATTTTCCCTAGCGTTTTTATATCACAACTTGTGGTTTCAAACCAAAACCACTATCTGTGTATCTTGAGAAGTTAAACATAGGGCAGACATTAAAAACATTTTCTGGTTAGTTCAGATCTAGCTTTAGAAGGCTGATAGTGTGCCTGAAAATTGTACGCAATCAGCTATTCTGTTTATGTCCTCTGTTTTAAAATGTTTTCTTGCCTTCCCATTTCTCCAATCCTCTCACGCCTTCCTGCCCTTTTGTCCTCCACACAACCCATAGCTCCTTCAGCCAGTTATTCTCTTGCCCCCTCCCCCCCCACACATCAAGAGCCAGGGTTAATCATGCAGTGGTTCATGGTGGAAACTGGGGATGGGGGGTCCAAAGCCTACCTTTAAGGTCTTCCTCCCGCAGACTGAGGTAGTCTTGGTGCCCTCCCTTGGTATGGAGGTCCAGGGCAACTACCCTGATTGTCCCCTATAATGATGGCCTTGTTCACATCACACTCACTTATTCTTTTGCCCTTCTCTTAACTCACACTGTTTTTCCTCTCCTCCATTTCCTTCGCTAATTCTCCTCTCTCCCCACTGTGTTCATCAAGAGGCAGAAGCAGAGGGGACAGGAAGTTGACACACCGAGGGGCCTTTTTACTAGAGAACACTAAGGTGTTGCACCTAATGTGCCAAAAACGCCATGTTAGGTTCAACACCTCTGCGTTAAACTGTTGGGGGTGTGGAAGGCATTTCCCCTGCATTTAACATAGAGTCCTATCCCCTATTGTGCACCACATCAGTACAGATGCACTTCACCTATTGAAACTCCTATGAAGAAAGACTAAAAAGGTTAGGGCTCTTTAACCTGGAAAAGAGACGGCTGAGGGGAGATATGATAGAAGTCTATAAATTAATGAACGGAGTGGAATGGGTAAACGTAGATCGATTGTTTACGTTATCAGAATATAGAAAGACTAGGGGACATGCAATGAAGCTACAGGGTAAACTATTTAAGACTAATAAAAGAAAATATTTTTTCACTCAACGTGTAATCAAACTCTGGAATTTGTTACCGGAGGATGTAGTAAAGGCTGTTAATGTAGCTAGGTTTAAAAAAGGTTTGGACAAGTTCTTGGAGGAAAGGTCCATAAACCATTATTAAGAAGGGACCCAGGATATCAATGCTTGACCCAGTACAAGCATTGTGGAACCTGTGTCTTTTGGGGAAACTGCTAGGTACATATGACCTAGATTGGCCACTGTTGGAAACAGAATACTGGGCTTGATGGACCTTGGTCTGACCCAGTATGTCATATCTTATGTTCTTATGTTCTTATGAGGAGGTGCTTAGTGAACCTCTGCTAATCATGTGGGACGCACGGAGCTTACCACACCCACTCTCTGCCCCTAACCCGCCCACTCACAACCCTAATGTGGGTTGCACTGTTAGTGTGGGAATCGTCCCACGCTAATTGCCATAGCCCCATGCTAGCTGGCAACACGTTTTCCAGTGCTCCTTCACTGTATGCCAGAACACGCTCTACCAGCTAGCGCCCTTTAATAAAAGACCTCCCCCCCATGTGACATAAAAGCAGATGGCCTGACAAACAGTCACTCATTGTCTCTTTAACTTTGCCCATTCTCTCATGACTTCCTCAACTGTATGGGGAAATCATGCATAAATCAAGGCCAACTGACTCTTTCCATCTAAGGGTACGCAAATGCATCTACAGAAAATTCCCCAGGATTTATTAGAATTCAGAAGCTAGGTATGTATGTTCAATAGAAAAGAAATATTATAAAGAACATTTTTTGGTGAAGATGTGTTCATAAACCTTACACTTGGGTTTATGTGTCCACTTATTAATATAATCATGGCCACTGGTGTAAATTCCACCCAAGCAGTCACCACAGTGCGGAGGGGTGGGAGGCCCTGGTCAGAAAGAGGACCCACACAGCAGTGGCGGCAAAGTTATTTTATTGTGTTTGCCATGTTGCTCTGCTCTTGTAAGCCTGCTGTGGGCCCAGCAGCTCTTCCTTGCTGCGTCAAAGTCTCACGATAACAGCCACACCGCGAGACTTTCACCCTGTGGGGAACAGCTGCCAGGCCCACGGCAAACTTACAAGAAGTTTGCTCTGCTGCTGCCGCTACACAAAGGGGAGGCTGCATGGGGGGCTGCACCACTGCAGCGACAATGGGGGGCCCTCAGCCTCGTCATCCTCAATCCCCACCCCTCAAGTGTCAGCAAAACTTTGCTTGGGAGTCCCTCATTCTAACTTACGCCACTGATCATGGTATACCAAAAACACCATCAAATGCATCATATCGAATAAGCAAATTATTGTCAGTATATAAATGTCAGAACATCAAATAAGAATAGAAAAATATTTCATTAGACAACTGAAAAAAATGGAAACATCCAAAAATTATCAAAATAAATTTACTGCTTATCTTAAACATACATCTTCTAAGCCTCCTTTGATTCCCATTTGTAAAAATATTTACACACTGTTGTCATGAAGAGAGTCACACCTCCTCAACATGGTACCATGTTTTGCCGATGTGTCTAGTTGAGGAGAACACTGGTAGAAGCAATCAGACTGATAAAAATAGCATACCACAATGAAACATATGTAACAAATTATCTCATATTTTAAAGCAAACATACTATGTGTACATATACAAAGCTTTGGGTGGGTTACATACTAAATGGACTCAGAAACCAGTTTGCAAACTACAAATTCCAAGTTGAAAAAAATTCTGCCATTTGCAACATTAATTATAATAAGATGGTTCAGTATGACCAATCAGTATGCAGAGCACATGGACCAATCAAACAATTCCTTTCAAAGCGATTGTTGTCTTAGCAATAATGAATAATCTCATTCCAAAGAGACTGAAGGGGCACAGCCCACACAGTCACACTCAGGGCAACACTCTTGCCTTGAAGACTGGTATTGCTGCTTACAAGTTTCAAACCTCTGTTAATTTACCCCTTTTTTGAGAGCAATTTTATCAGGTGGCGCCTAGTTCTAGGTGGAAAGGACACACAGAAATACCAGTATTTTAAGCATTTACACACCTAAGTGGCCGCATAGGTGCACAAATCTCCTTTTGATTGAATGATGCATATTTTCATTGTGGGTGTGCACAGAGGCCCAACACGGGCAGAGTGCACAAGAGCCCGTGTAAAATATAAATGACTGTAATTTATGTATTTTATTAAACTATCTAGGTGTGGGCATTTACGCGTGCTTTTGAGCTGGTGTACATGTCTGCAGTTTAACTTAAGGTGCAATTTCTGTCGCTTATACTGGTACTATATAAAGAAAAGTAGGTGTCTATTTTTCTAAAATAGGGCCTAAATAGGCTCCTACCTTTATCCTTAAAAAACTATCCTCTTTGTCTGTTCTTTGCTCTTTAATATTGCCAGCAGAATCCCCCTCTCATTTCCCAGTCCCTGCCAAAACAGGAAGGGGAGGGGAACAGAGGAGCAACAGGAAAAGAGGAGGTGGATTGGATTCGGTAGCTGAGGGGTCTTTTTCTGAATTGCTCAGGGCTCCTCCCCTCCCCTCTTCTTCCCTGCAGGATGTCTGCAAGTGAGGGGCTGGATTAGAACACCTCGGTAGTTCTGGTTCTGGTCTGAAGAGAAGTGACAGGGCTGCGTTCCCTGCCATTCTCTAGAAATTAAGCCCTGGGAGGAAGGCATACCTTCAACTCACTTTCCCACCATCGAGGCTGAGAGAAATGCAGAGCATTCAGTGGGGTCATTAATGAGTTACAGCCCTTTAATTGCAGTTAGATTCATTTTTCATCCCAGCAAGAGCAGGTGGTTTGGAACAGATCAATGAAACTCTTCATTGGCTTGCAGACTGAAAAACTCAGCCTCGTCGTCCTCACCCCCCACCCCTCTAGTGTCAGTAAGGGGCAATTTTCGGGGTGCAGTACAAACTCTCTTTTATTGCACCAACTTCCTGCCAGGACAGATTGTAAAAGCATTAATTAAAGAGGCCTTCGCCGCACATAAATTAAACATTTCGGGTTGGAAGGATACAGAAAGCAAAGTGTCGGCGCTGCTTCTGTGAGCTCGGTGCTTGGATTTGTTTGTTTTGAGCAAGTGTTTTGAGAAGTTGAAAAAAGGCATCCTTGGAGAAGTCTCCTTCTGACGTGTGTCTGTCTGGCAAGCTTTGGAAGAGCTATGGAGAATATTAGTATGTCAAGACCCGGTGTGTTTTTCTCTTTCCTTCTTCATGTTTAGTCTCCAATTTTTATATTTTCCTTATTGTCATTGTAATGCTTCTGTTACCTTTATTCTTGATTTTTTTCAAAATCCCTTACCCCTTTCGGTCTCCTTTTTCTGTTTTTCTTTATCATTTTTTTTTCTTGATTTTTTTTCTTTATATCTGTCTCTTTGCTTTCCCCAGCCTCCTGTTGGCATCGCACTGAGAAAGATTTGTCACATCTCCTGGCAGCTCTCCTGAGATCTCTGCCATGTGCTCAAAAGGGCTGTCAGGTATGAGATACGGCCACCAAGCTCCTTCATGCGCGGTCATTTGAAAATGGAAATCAGAAGAAATAGCTTCAGTAAGCTGAGTCTGTTCACGTAATTGTGGGGAGGATTAGAAAGAACATGTAGGGGGAAATGGGAGTTCAGTGCCCCCTACTCGTTTTCTGACATCAGAGTATTTGTTATAATGCTTATCTTGTGCACAAGAAAGGCTTAAAAATTCTGTTTTTAGTGCATTGTGAATATGGATTAGAAGCAAGCATATCCCTGCTTTTCTTTGGAATGCTCTGAGGCCTGAGCTCATAAATAATGAACCCTGAAATGCTAAAAAAACTCTTAGATGCAAAAATGTTTATTGGCAGGTCAAATCAGTTTCTATTAATTCAAGAGTGCTTCTTGACAAGATGCTTTTTAAAAAGCAGAAAATCAAATATTGTCTTTAATTCAAAAGGTGACTCCTGGGCTAATGGCACTTTTTAATGTTCTGTTATTGATGTCTTGGAACACAGTTTCATTTATTGCAGAATATCGGTGCTTCTCTCCCCATCCCAACCACCCACCCTTTCCCTTTGCAACTCAATACTGGCTTTAAGAGATTTTTGAGCAATTGTATATTTCCAAGTGTTCCGCCTTCATGCCGTGTCCTCTCCCATAAGTGAAGTTGGAATTAATATGGGCATGTGGAGGATCGCAACTAAGCCTACTTTGGGTCAACTAGGTTGAGATCATGATTACCAGATAGAGTAAAGAACACATAGAATTGCAGTGATGAAAATGGACATAAAAAAGAATGAACGTGTATGACATCCATCTCCTGGTCAATATCAAAGAAAATAAATTAGCATGCATACACGTTTCTTTGCCATCAATGCAATTTTTCAAAGTTGCAGTCCAGAAACACTATTGTTTGTTGCAAAGACTATATTTTGTATCGTGGACAAGTAGCAATATAACTCCCAAAGGCAGAATGGAGTAGTGACAGCTGAATAAAACACATGATCACAGGCTGTCCAGGAGCAGTAGGAGGAAAGGAAGCGCTATCAGCCTGCACTATGCAAGAGAGAGCAGGAAGTATTGGTTTGTCACTTGAGTTCGCAGTAGGAAGTGGTGGTCCTATGTGTGGGAGAGTATGAGGAGGTACCAGCATACAGTAGTAATCTGCCTGCTCTGTGGAAGAAGACAGACCAGGAAACTACATCCTTTCGTGACGGCAGAACAGAAGAAAAGGCCAGAGGTGGCGCCTGAGAAAAGTACAGAATAGGGGGGTAGCAGCCTGGTGGGTGAACAAGAGATGGTACAAGACAGTACACTGGAGCCAATGCAGAGAACAGCAGAGTATACACTTAGGAGTGAGGTTCATGACTGTCGTGGTATACGCACAACTAACCTATTTGGAGAAATTGTCCCGAGAAAAAAAATGGGAGAGAGTTCAAACGGGCATGCCAGAAGATAGACAACAGGAGGGCCCAGAGAGGAGAAGAAAGTTGATAAACCAAGAATGGGAAGGAAAGTGAGGGAAAGGCGATAGAGATGGGGATAAGCAGAAAAGAGCAAGAGAAGGAGAGCTCCAGATTAAGGAGAGAATAAAGCATGTGCAGGTGTAGCAGAGGAAAAGGGAGAACAGGAGAATACCAGAGGAAGGGAAGAAAGAGGTGGAGATGGTAAGTTTGCTGGAGAGTTGGGTAGGGATGGTACAGGGGAATGGGCTGCAAGGGGAGAGGAAGAGACCCTGTGCAGGAGGTTGTAGATGGCGCTACCTCAGCCTGGACACACTCAAAAGGAGGAAGCTTAGAAGACAGCTAGCCTGGCCTGATTTTCTGCTTGGCCTGAGCTGTCCTGGAACTTTATGATTCTTAACAGAGGGAGTATGGCAGGTGGGCTCAATTAAAGATACAGTGCAGCCTAGCTAGCTTCAACTGCTTCCCTAAGTGTGTATAGTAAACGTAGTGTTCTCTAAAAGAAGAGGGTCATTTTTAAAATATTTTTGTGATGTACAGTATAATACATCCTAAGAGAGCTCTTGTTTCCAACCTGGCAACGATCCAGTCCCTGTGGAGTCTTTCCCACCACATTGCTCTGATGCATTCAGCAGGGGAGGAGAGCGACGGGTGAGCTCTACCTGAAAGAAAGTCATAGAAATAGTGCAGAAACGAGGTCTGATTCTAAAGATATCGTTTTCTTCTTAGGATGTAGGACAGCTCTTAGAGGAGAGAGTTTGAACATAAATAAGTTTAAATTGTTTCCAGTTGTGAAATTTTTCCTTTTCAGCCTTTCTTTTATTTCTTTTTCCTTCTCTGCTGTTCGCCTTTCCTGTTTGTGAGAAGCAGAAAGAGAAGTGGAATTTTTCTCTCCATACAATTGTACTTATTTAATTATCTTACCTGGCAAGATCCACATCAGATCCAGTCCTTTCCAAGTGCTTCAGCCACTTATGTTCTCATTATCTCCAATGCTTATAATTACTATCTGTGAAATATCAAGAGCCAAATTAAGGTGTATGAATTTCAGGTGGTGGTTTATCATTTACTCTGGTGAACAGCCTTGCAGTGAGCTTTGACATTTAGACACATTAATGTTAGTTTCATCGGTTAGTCATTCTGATCTGAAAGTCTCCTCAGGGATGTCTACAATTGCAGGAAATGGTTCTTCAGGGAAGCAGGAAATTTCCTGTCTTGGTCTGATCTTGAGTCTAATTTGTTATTATATTATTATGTCCTTTCATCAAGAAAATTCTGAACATACTACTACAGACTTATCCACGCTTTAGTCACCTCCCATCTAGACTATTCCAACCTCCTCCTTGCTGGTCTCCCTCTAAATCATCTCTCTCACCTTCAATCTGTTCAAAACTCGATATGCTTATATAACCCCTCTTCTCAAGTCGCTTCATTGGCTACCCATCTGTTTCCATATCCAGTTCAAAGTTTTCCTACTGACCTATAAATGCACTCATTCTGCTTCTCCTCACTACCTTTCCACTCTTTATCTCTCCCTACAGCCCTCCTCAGGAACTCCACTCTTCTAGCAGATACCTTCTATCTGTGTCCTTTCCTTCCACTGCCAACTCCAGACTTTGATCCTTTTACCTTGCTGCTCCTTATGTCTGGAACAGACTACCAAAGTCTGTACATCAGGCTTCATCTCTGGCCCATTTCAAATCCATGCTAAAAACTCACCTCTTCGAGGCTGGATTCTGTTCTGCTTAATCTCCTATCTATTTCCTTAACATTCCCTGGATGTATCCTTGACCTTAGCTGCTGTCTTGACTAGATTGTAAGCTCTTATGAGCAGGGACTGTCTTTTACATGTGCCTGTGCAGAACTGCATACTCTTTGTAGCGCTATATAAATGATAATTAGTTGTAGCAATTTCTATGAAATAGATCTTTTGCGTTCCTTGAAAACATTATTTTCTGCTAGTGACTTTTGTTCAGTAGTTCAGGTTCTACTATTACCAACTCTAGACTATTGCAATTCTGTTTTCTTTGACTTTTCCGCTTTTTCCCTTAGGGGCTTTACAGTTGATTCAAAATGTGTTCCACAGGGGGTGTCTGGTTGTTGAAAAAATGAGCACATCACTGCAAGTCTCATTGAATTGCACCAGTTACCTATTTTGTCTTGAGTTACCATTAAGATGGTTTTAATGGTATTTAAAACATTATGTGGCCTTTGTTTTCAGTATCTGAGCTTTGCTGTGAGTACCTCAGGCTGTACAGTCCTTCCACATTTTGCAATAGAAATAGTTAGTTGTGCCCTCATTGCAGATTAGTAGAGTCTTCACACCTACTTGTATGGTCTCAGTTGCTGGGCCTTCTAGATCAGTGGTTCTCAACCCAGTCCTCTGGGACCCCTAGTCCAGTCAGGTTTTCAGGGTATCCATAATGAATATGCATGAGATAGATCTGCATACAATGGAGGCAGTGCATGCAGATCTATCTCATGGAAATTCATTGTGAATATCCTGAAAACCTGACTGGTCTGGGGGTGCCAGACGACTGGGTTGAGAACCACTGTTCTAGATGGAACTCTCTTCCATTAGAACTTCGATTTGTTACAGACATCTTTCTATTTAGAAATAAAGCAAACATTTTCTTTTCTAAGCAGGCATTGGATTAGCAACATAAAGACAGATTTTTTTAAATTTTCTTTTATATTTTGTGTTTACTGTAATGTATATTTTTATTAACTGTTCATTAATGCTAATATGTTTTGTTATCCTCTAGTAATGTCTTGCTAGATGAGTTTTAAATATTTTAAATAAATACATAAATAAATACATTAGTAGCAGCTATGATCCTAAGAAGAGAGCTGTGAGTGTACAATTTAACATGCAAGATGGGATAAGGGCATACAACTTAACAAAAGGAGGTCTAAGTTGGCACCAGTGTCTCGTGGATATTTAAAAACATATCACTCAGTTGAATACTATTACTTGATATGTGTCCAGTTTGGATGATTAGAGCTTTAAAGCATTCTCTAATGTTTTGCTAAAGTTATTAAATGCATCCTGCACTGAATGCTTGTTTTTTAAAAAAGTGGCTTTAGACTCAATGGATTGTGATCATTTCTGACCTCTTTACAATTTGCTGTCTTAAGCAAAAGTAGTTGAACAGGCTGCATTGATTCAACTGCAGGAGCCTCTTGATCAGGTGATGGTTTGGGTCCATTTCAGTATGGAATCCGAAAAGGACACAGTGTGGAAATGATCTCAGTGTCTATGCTTGATGTAATTCATCAGGGTGTGGAGATACATAAGCTATCTCTAGATGTTTCAGCAGCCAATGACATAAGCACACATCCTATTTTGATGATGGAACTTCAGACAGTTGGAAATAGGACCTGTTGCTATTCAGTGGTTTCAGTTGGAGGATAATGAATCAAGATGGCATCTAGTGGATATTGGTGTACTCCAGAGTTTGGCCTTATCGGTTCTGTTTAATATATACCTGCAGCCATTGGGATATCTGGTTAGAAATGTTCAGATACACTATTATATATGTGGTGGTGATGCACAGTTTTTATTACTTGTTTTGCTAGAACTGGATGCAACTTGTTTAAGTGTGTGGTTTATAGAAGAGAAGTGATATACTACTATCTTTGAATGTTTCGGCATTATATTATTTAAAGTAACAAAGGTTCTGTTTTTTAGTTTTTCACTGCCTGCTCTTGTGTTTGTCAGCATTCTCCTCTTCTCAAGTCACTTCACTGGCTCCCTATCCGTTTCCGCATCCAATTCAAACGACTCCTCCTGACCTATAAATGCATTCTCTCTGCGGCTCCTCAATACCTATCATCGCTTATCTCTCCTTACAACCCCTCTCGGGAACTTCGCTCTTCTAGCAAACTGCTTCTATCTGCGCCCTCCACTCGCACTGCTAACTCCAGACTTCGCTGCTTTCACCTTGCTGCACCTTATGCCTGGAACAGGCTACCTTTGTCTGTACGTCAGTCACCCTCCCTGGCCCTCTTCAAATCCAAGTTGAAAACCCTCCTCTTCACTATTGCATTCAGACCCTGACTTCTGTGTTTTGTCTTGACTTGATCGTAAGTGCCTTGTTTTAGTGTTTTGCCCTGACTAGACTGTTAGCTCTGTGTTTTGTCTTGACTGGATTGTAAGCTCTGACGAGCAGGGACCGTTTCATACATGTCTGTACAGCGCTGCGTATGACTAGTAGCGCTATATAAATGCTCAATAGATAGATAGATAGGTGACAAGGGCCGGTGCAAGGATATGAGGTAGCCTAGGCAAACCTCATTCCTAGTGCCCCCCTGCTCCAGCCCCGGCTCCCACTGCTTCCTTTCTCTACGACATGCAGCGGTGAAGTTACCTTTATCTCCGATGTTGGAGCGCTGTTCATCATTCCATCCCCCTCTGATTCTACTTCCTATTTGCAAGAGGGTGGAACCGATAGCAGTGGGCACCCTCGGACCATTGGCACTCTAGGCGGATGCCTAGTTCACCTAATAGTAGCGCTGTTCCTCTATCTGATCAAAGTTGTAATACACATGTGAAAAGCGAGTGTAACATTAGATTTAAAACTTTCCTTTATACCAAGTGTTGGGAATGTGAAAAAAAATACATTTTATTAGTTGCGATTGTTAGTGTTGCAGATGATGACATATCCGTCTCTTGACCTCCATGCGCTTTTAATAAGCCTCTCTGCGGTTACTACTAGAGACTTACAAGAAGTTTGAGAATTTCAGCATGTTTGTGGTTGGGATGCAGTATGCCTGTAATATGGAGACTTTGGTTTAAGGTGTCTGTCCTGGTTTTTAAAGCACCAAGAGATCAAAATGCGCTAACATTTCCAGTCTACTTAGTTTTCAAGTTCTCTCCCAGCCAGATGATTCATTTCTCTTTCCTTTGTTAGCAAATGATCATGTAGGGAGAAATTTTGTAAGGGAGCTATGGAAAGATTTGAGACTGTATTTTCCAGCTGCCATGTTTTTTATTCCCATGCGTGCTTAGCTGTGTGGGATTCTGTACGTCCATGCAGAAGTGCCCTGTGTGCTCTGTGTGCCCATGCACTGGATAAAGTTGGGGCATGCACAGGGGTATGGCATAGGTGGAGCATAGGCTCCACCTTGAGGGACCTGTGTACATTATAGAATACTATGACTTAGTGTGTCCCTCCGCCAATCTAGTCACCAGTCATAACTGATGCATCTAGAGTACAGTGTGTCAGTATGCTCCTATTTGATAAAGTGCGGCACACATGTGCCTCACCTTATACAGTAAAATAGGCTGGCTATGCACACATGGGGACCAGCATCGACTATATGGGGGAGGGGGATTACCAAATTACCCTCTTAGGGCCCGATTCTGTCCTGGACGTCCCGGCCCTCTGTGCGTCTGGTTGGAATGGGATTCTGATTCTGGTCGGCTTTCACGTATAGGCCTTGCCTGGCTAACTCAGTCAGGGCTCCTGAATGGAGCTCTGGCACCATAGCATCCATTTGCCATGACACCACTGCTCCATTCAGGAGCCACAATCCCCGGCCGCTGGACAAGAATCTTCATTCCCCACAGCTCAACCCCTGATCTAGCCTTCCAAGGCCAGAGTTGGGCTGTGGGGAATCTTCTCTGCCCCCTCCTACCTTTGCTGTGCCCTGGGCCTGCTGTCCTCTGCCGACTAGGGGAACATATTCCACCTTAGAAGTGGAATAAGTTCCCTGTACAGGCAGCCGGCCCTGGACATACAGGGCCGACATTGGACTCGGCCCTGTAGGTCCGGGGCCACAGACCGTCCACTGCCCACCCTAACTCTGCCCCTGCAATGCCCCTTTCCTGCCCCTCTCTAACCTCCCCATACAATGTGCAGGGAAGTTAGTTGGGGTTGTCAAAGGGGCCGAATAGCGGGGATGGACATCCCACTATTCGCGCCTCTGAATGACTCCGTTAGAGGGTTAATTTTATAAAGATGTGCCTAGTTAATTCATGGCTTGCCGTGTGTCTATTGTATCTATTTTATAAATAAAGTATGTGCATAGGGGCATAAGTGGTGGGGTACGCACAGCAGCTCTAGGTGACTCTGAGGCTGGAATAAATGCCTGTGCCTTAAGGAAGACACTTACCTTTTAGTACTGCATGTAGTTTTGCACTCTGCGTGTGCTCTGCTCAAACTCTGCCCCTGTGCACACCTACAATGAAAGTACGCCTTATCGATCAGATGCACATACACATAGATAAGTGACTGGATAAAGTACACACATAAAGGTCCATTCAACCATGTAAGTCTTTGAGGGGAGGTGAATAGAGAGATCGGGAAGGGAGAGGTACAGCAGGCTATAAAGGCTCTAAAAATTAACAAAGCCCCTGGGCTGAATGGTCTTACAGAAAAGTTTGGGGAACAGTTGTTGGTGCCGTTGGTGCAGCTGTTTATTTGTCCAGACAGGGAGAGGCCTTGGTGGACTCCATGGGCTGGGCGGGCCTTTCTTTAATTCTGAAAAAGGGGAAAGACTCCCACGCTTGTGCATCTTATCAGTCAATTTCACTTCTTAACCAGGATGCAAAGTTGCTTGCTAAGATTTTTGCAACCAGCTTAAATACAGTTATTCTGGCTCTGATCCATGAAGACCAGGCCAGCTTTATGCCGTGTAGGCAGACTGCTAACCATATTAGGAAAACCCTCAGTCTTAGATGGGAATTCAGTAGTGGGGAGACCCGGCATTGCTACTATCTTTAGACGCTGAAAAAGCTTTTGACCATGTATCCTGGGATTTCATATTCAGGGAATACAGATAGGCAGTAAGGACTACTGCATTTCGATGTTTTCAGATGGTGTTATTTTGGTGGTTTCTTGACCGCACATTTCCCTGCCAATAATTCTGTAGGAATTATGTGAGTCCAGGCAGCTGTTGGGGTTCTACTTAACTGGAGTAATCTTTCAATCCCCGATGATCTCAAGGCATGGCTGCAGCAATTGCTGCATTTCACTGGGCGGTCAAAGAGATAAGCTAGTTGTCACTAGCAAGAACTCTATGATCTGAATTACAAAAAGTTGGTGAACAAGGTGGAGCACTTACTTAGTGATTGCAGTAGGGGTTTTCTGTCGTGGGTGGGGAGGATGACCGCTGTGAAGATGTCCCTACTTCTGCGATTTTTTGTATCTCTTCCAGGTTTTCTGGTGGAGGTGAAGGTCCGGGTGTTGAGGACGGTGCAAAAGAGAGTAGAATGGTTCATCTGGAATGGTAGGGCCCCGAGGGTGGCCAGATCCACTCTGCAAAGAGCCTGTTGTGATGGGGGTTCGGGCTTACCTGACTTTGCCAGGTATTATAGGGCGACACAATTGAAGGCCTTTTATTCTTGGATTCGGGAGAAGTAGCTGCAATGAGTAGCTGTAGAGGAGGCACTGTCAGACCAGGGACCTTTGGAAGCTCTTGTGTGGAGAGGGGGTGTAGGCGGGGGTCAAACCCTTATGTGTGCTTCACTCTTAGCATATCCATAACAAAAAAGAGATAAACACCTCATGTCTCAGTGTTCCTATTTTTGTCGGAGATGTTACCTTGAGCAGAACTATCAACTCTTGTAGTAATTTCTCCTTTTATTCATTTTTAAGAAGGGAGTCCCCCTCAAATCTAAAATCCCAAAGATAATACCACAATTATCCTGAAACATATCTCTTATAGATCACTTATCTTCACATGATGCTGCGCGACCAGTCCATCGGAAATGCTTTTAAAGCCGGTGTCACTCTACACCACTTTTTCGCCCTTCATTCACCGCTGGTCGAAAGGCAATGATGTCCAGAATTCCCGTATACCACGTCATCGTGTTTCAAGCCATGACACTCTAGGCCCTTCTTCCTGCATCATACGTCACAACCCTAACACTTCCTGTCCTCTCTTTAAAGGGAAATCCACCATTAACTGATTTACTAACCGAGTCACCATTGGTTACGATCCAAAACATCAACTCAAAAACTGTCTTAACTAGTCACCAAGCTCCACCAATCAAGAGCCAAATTCAACCTCTTAGGGTCAGTCATCTGTAAACGATAAATCCAAGCCTGTTCTTTATATTGCAGCCGGGTTAAAAGATCGCCTCCCCGGGGTGATTCATGAACAAAATCAATTATCCGCCAAAAGAGATCCTGAAAGGAATGATGCTATTCCTGGCAATGAGCCACCACCGGAGCTCAATCTTAGCATATGGCAGTGCTATTGTAAGACACTGTTGGCGGGTAAGAGGGTTTCCCCCATTATGTCCTTGTCCTCTTGTTTTAGGGATGGTGAGGGTCCAGTTAGCATGTGCAGATATTGAGTAGCACTAACCGTGTTAGTGCCGCTGAATATCCCGCAGAGTGGCATTTAGATGGTTAGCAGGTTTGCAAACTGTGTAAATGCCTTTTTATTTCTCCCCTGTGATTTTATCTGATGTGTCACGAGCCACCCGGTTGAGGTGTAAAGGTTTTCTTCAATTAAAGTCTGCTACTACTACTACTTATCATTTATATAGTGCTACAAGGCATACACAGTGTTGTACATACAAAAGTAAGATCTAGTCTATGCTCATCAGAGCTTACAATCTAATCAAGATGAAAAACATCACAAAATTGTGGACTACAGTATTGTAAGATACACAAGTAGTAAACTAGAGAGTGAGGCACGTCAGGATCCTAAAGAAGCCTCAAAGAGGTGGGTCTTTAGCCTGAATTTGAATAGGGCTAGAGAAGGAGCCAAACATACTGACTTAGGTAGTGAGTGGTGGCTTTGGGAGCAATGTTCTTTTTATGTTTTCCTTGTAAATATTTGGTTGGGTTACAGGGGACCTGATATATTTTTGTGGCCATTTGTCCCCATTGTTATGAAGTAGTCTATTTTCCTGTTCTTTATTGTTTTTTTTTTTTTTTCTTTCTTTTTAGGGTGCAGGAATTGTACTAGCTTTATATTATTAACTAGCTCTATAGATTTGCTATTTAATCCTCTCTCCTTAATGTTACTATGAAGTAAAGGTTGTTGTTTTTTTATACTTCCTTTGTGCTCTTTATTGGCTTATGTTCTTTATGTTTCCTTCTTTTTACCTGTTATAAAAAGGGTTGAAGTTTCATAATAAAAATAAAAAACACAAAATATATTCCATGTCTAAACATGGGCAGATGTTTGACATTTAAGATATATTTTCTTGTATATGCACAGTTTCTTATAAGGCCACTCTTCATTGATACTTTGATAGAATACTATATATCTTAACTGAAGGAGATGTAGGAAATGATATTTAAAGGTGATGTATCAGAGGAATTGAAACAAAGCTTGATAAATCAGGAAGATGTAATACAGCTAATTGATCAACTAAAGAGCAGCAAATCACCTGGACCGGATGGCATACATCTGTAGAACCCGAAGATTGGAGGCTGGCCATTGTAATGCCAATGTTTAAAAGGGTTCCAGGGATGATTTGGAAAACTACAAGCTGGTGAGCCTGACATCAGTACTACTACTACTATTACTAAGCATTTATAAAGCGCTACCAGGCGCATGCAGCACTGTACAATGAAAACATACAAGAGACAGTCCCTGTTCAAAAGAGCTTGCAATCTAAAATTACCAGGCAAAATGATAGAAAGCATTATAAAGAACAAAATTACTGAACATGTAGATAGTCATGTTTTAATGGAAAAAAAGCCAACATGGAGTTAACTAAGGAAATTCTTGCCTTACTAATCTCTTATATTTTTTTGAAGGCGTGAATATAAAGGTAGATAAATGTTTCTGGATTTTCAGAAAGCCCCTCATGAGAGACTCTTTGTGGAAATTAAAAAGTCAAGGGATAGCAATGTACTATTGTGGATCATGGACTAGTTAATAGAAAAGAGAGAGCAGAGCTAAATGGCCAATTTTCTCAATGGAGAAAAGTGAATAGTGGAGTATCTCAGGGATTGTGTGGGTCCGCTGCTTTTTGACATACCGGTATTTAGAAATGACCTGGAAATGAGAATAATGAGTGAGGTGATCAGTTTTGCAGATAACACAATTATTC
This sequence comes from Ichthyophis bannanicus, assembly GCA_033557465.1. NCBI lineage: Eukaryota > Metazoa > Chordata > Amphibia > Gymnophiona > Ichthyophiidae > Ichthyophis > Ichthyophis bannanicus. Next base: position 390,538,701 of record CM066038.1, on the reverse strand, counting down.
AAAGTGGATTGTAAAAAATTGCAAGAGGACCTTGAAAAATTTGGAGACTAGGCATCCAAATGACAGATGAAACTTAATGTGGACAAGTGCAAAGTTATGCACATAGGGAAGAACAGCCCAAACTCTGTCACATGATGCAAGGTTCCACATTAGGAATCACCATCCAGAAAAAGGATCTGGGCATCATCGTGGATAATATGTTGAAGCCCTGTGCAGCCAAGGCCAAGAAAGCAAACAGAATGCTAGGAATCATAAAGAAAGGAATGGAGAGTAAAACCAAGGATGATATCATAATACCTCTGTATCACTCCATGGTGTGACTACACCTTGAAGACTGTGTGCAGTTCTGGTTTTCATATTTTAAAAAGGATATAGCAGAATTAGAAAAGGTACAGAGAAGAGTGAGAAGTGGAGGAGTAGCCTAGTGGTTAGAACACTGGCTTGGTAACCAAGCACCCAGGGTTCAATTCCCACTAGCACTCCTTGTGGCCTTGGGCAAGTCACTTAACCCTTCACTGCCTCAGAAGAAAGGCCTGGCAATCTACTTCTGGTGACACTGCCAAGAAAACCCAGGAGCTTCTGGGTTGCTAAGAGTCAGGACTGACTCAAAGGCACACCTTGCACTTGCACAGAGAAGAGTGACCAAAATGGTAAAAATATCCCTTTGAGGAAAGACTTAAAAAGTTAGGGCTCTCTGGAAAAGAGATGGCTGAGGGAAGATATGATAGAGGTCTATAAGATAATGAATGGAGTGGAACCAGTAAATGTAGATTGGTTGTTTACTCCTTCAAAAATTTGAAAGACTAGGGGACACACAATGCAGCTACAATATAGTACACTTAAGACTAATCAGAGAACATATTTCATAATCAAACTCTGGAATTCGTTACCAGAGGATGTAGTAAAAGCTTTTAGTGTAGCTGCATTTAAAAGAGGTTTGTTCGAGTTCCTGGAGGAAAGGTCCATAAACTATTATTAAAGAAGGACAGAGAAATCCAGTGCTTACCCATAGGACAAGCAGGATGGAATCTGCATACCTTTTGGGAACCTGACAGGTACTTATGACCTGGATTGGCCACTGTTTGAAACAGGATACTGGGCTTGATGGACCCTTGGTCTGGCCTAGTATGGCATATCTGATGTTCTTACCTCTTTCTGTCCACAGATCAGAGTGTCTTCCACTCCCGGTTCTCGTGCTTTCCTTCCAGCATCAGCTCATGGCTTTAGTACAGTGCCAAAAAAGGAGCAATCAAACCAACTATTTGAATTTTAATGGATACTGTTTAGCTTCACTTTAAGTGAATTTGTTTTCTTTCTTAAAGAGATCCAACTGATTACCTTATAAACAAGCGTGAAGCTTCAGAATTTATTAGGCATATCCTTTATTTATTCATCCGTTTATTTATATTTGTTCTACCAGATACCATTTCATATATCTAGGCAGGTACAATGTATAAATTTGTAATCTAACAAAATTATGTAACATTTAAAAATGCATAAATTATATTACGTAATAATAAAAAGGAATAAAGAGAAGAGGGAAAATCCTGTAACTAAAAGCCTGAGAGAAAAGCCAAGCTTTTCCAGAATTGTAGATATTATTGCTCTGTTCTCAGTTCAAATGTTAAAGTATTCCATACAATGGGTTCCTAACAAGTAAAAGCTAATTTCCTTATACTGGTGCATGCAACACTAGGTGCCTGCGGAGGCTGGAAAAGCTTGAAAGTACTCCAGTAGCCATATATCTGTACGGTGGATTTCCTTTTGTTATCCCTGATGATAAAACTTATGTATCATAAACGTCATCATTGCTGGGAAGACCTGTAGTAGTACGGATGGAAGATGAGGAGGTTCCAGGGATGTCTGTGAAAAAGATTGGAATTGAAAAGACTTGCAGAAATACAGTTGAAGGCTTAAGACAATGTGATCCTATTCATTATCGCAGCCAGCTAAGGGAGTTGGGGTAAATAAATTAATTAAAGGTGCACAGATACAGAAGCTGTTGCTCCAGGACTTGCAAAATAGGTCAGAAAAAGAAAGACAGAGATAGAAAGACATTTTATGCAAGGGAAATATGGTACAAAGTGGGTACAAGGTAGGAATAGTAATGAAAAAAAAAAGACTCAGTGGGCAAGAACTTTGCCAGAATCTAGCAATATTTACCTATCTAGTCATAAATCTTGCAGCTAGAGAGTCAAATGAATTTAAGTTAATATATAAATAATAAACTAGATGTATAATCCTGAGTTGGCAGGTTATAGCCCTACTTGCAAAAAGTAACTAACTTTTTAAATGGAATATGTAATCCTGAGACATACCATCGCCCTTCCTCCTCCTCTCCCTCCCCAAAAAAGAATGAGACCCTGAGTTTTTGTGTGCCGGTGAAACATTGCAGCAGAAGTAGAATGTGAGTAAAAGGTAAAAGGAACTTGAGAGTGGTAAGAAAGATACAGGCTATAACTGAGGAAGGTCCAGACAGATAGGATCAAGGCATCAATCCAGAGAGAAGGAACCAGGAGAAGAAGTGGTCAGTCCTAAACTTGGTACTAATCTGTGGCTGGTAAGAATGGCAAGAAGTCTACGTCCCCAGAGGCAAGAGGATGGAAATGAAACATTGGGATAAGCTGATGAGAGTGGCTATTACAGCTCGATTATAACCCCACTGGAGGTAACTTGCATGCAGTAGCAGCTACAACCTTAAAATGACCAGATCCATGAAAAAGCATTGGGGTAACCAGATCAGAGGGGCAACTATAACCCGATTAGGCATTGGTACTACTTTGAAAGGATGGATGAGAGATATGGGGAAGGAGAGAATAGAATTTGAAATCCTTATGGGTTTATATGTATTTCTACCTAAAGTGGACAAATCGCTGCTGGACAGGCTAGACAGACCATTTTGGTTTTTATCTGCTATCATTTACTATGCTAAAACTCCTTTGGTGCAAACTAATTGTGGGTTCAGAGTGCTCCTCTTCCCTTTCTCATATGGCAGGACACCAAAATGCCCCTTGCACTGGATAATGTGAGGGACATTCTGGGTGCCTGCTTCAGAGTTATGAAAAATACTGAAGGGGAGTTTAATCTAGAGAAATCTCAGATATAAAAGCGGAAGTTATGGAGTGACATGTTGCCTGCTGACCAGGAGATCAGAGGAACAGGATGTAGCAAATGAAAGCTTTGTCTTCCTCAGTGGTAGGAAGAGGAGGCCTAATGGAGGAGGTGCTTTCCTTAGAGTCCTACTAGAGCTAGGAGATGGGTACCAACATTCCATCCGCTTGCCCAGGATGCTCAGAAGAGGGGTATGTGAAGGAGAGATCCTAAGGAGAGGAGTTCCAGGTTCCAAACCTATCAGGGAAAGGGAAACTAAACTGGAAGAGAAAAATAAAGTGAGCAGCGGGTTTCTAGCCCCTAAGGGGCTAGTTGGAAAGGGGCTGCCCATTAAATGAACATTTGCATTCACATTGCATTTGAACTCCCATGTTGTGTGTTGCTGCCTTGTTGTCACTGAATGTGGGGAGAAGTGGTCATGAATATTCCCCGGGGGTGGGAAGAGAAAAGAATGGCAGATAGCACAGGCACCAACATTTGTTCTGTACTTGGCCTCTGGGGATAGCCCTCAGCCCCAGTAATTAGAGAGCCTTTTTTTTAAGTGCCATCAATTCATTGCTAGCTCCTAATAACCCAGCAGCCTCTGGGTTTTCTTGGCAAGGTATGACTGGAAGTTGATTGCCAGGCCTTTTCTTCCAAGTCAGTGGAGAGTAAAGTGACGTGCCCAAGGTCACTAGGAGTGCTAGTGGGAATCAAATGCAGATCTCCTGGGTACCAGGCTACTCCCCCATTCCAGAGGACCTGTTACATGCACAAATTTTAATAAAGATAAATTTCATTTGGACTTTTTCTGCCATCATGTTTCTATGTTTGTAGATACTAGAATGGAAGAGGGGGAAGTCCTTCAGATCATTAAGACCCAAGACGAGCAGTTTATAAGGTCTGCTATAGAGAACAATTTGTCTTAGAGGGAAAATAAGACTAAAGTTAGCAGATTACTTAACACCTTTTAGGAACAAAGGGCCGGCATAATATGAGTAGCTAAATATTGGCCCTTGGTTGCACATGTATTCAATTAAAGAAGACCAGGGTTCATGGCCTTGAATGGCTGGAAGTGATTATACTGTACCTGCACTAGGGTTTGTCCGCTACTGAGAATATTTTAACAGGATTTGTCTACAAAAAATGCATTTTCACCATGGGGAATAATGTATCATTTAGCCAGCCAAATTAAACATGATATCAACCACATCTGGCCAGATAGGTTTGCCCTGATAATGAGCTTAAATCAAGATGGCCAGAACCTGAGTGCAACTAAGAAGGCCTTTTGCTAAACTACAGTAACCTTTTCCTGCAGTGGCATGACAATAAGTATGCGCTAATTCATGTGTAAACTGCATGTGGCATAATGGAGTGGGGAATGGGTGGGATACGGGCATAGACTGCATGTTACAGTTACCATGCAGTAACTTTCTGCTGCAATAGCACAGATCACTTAACACAATCCCAGTAGAGAGGCAGAAAGTGTTCTGTGCTATCTGTGCATTAACTCTTAAGAAAATATGCTAGGCATGCATGTTTTCAATAGGTAACAAAGTAGTTTTGCAGTTCCCATGTATTAATTTTTGCTCACTGTTGCTTGTTTGGAGGAGTAGCCTAGTGGTTAGTGCACTGCCTTGATAGCTAGGAGGCTAGAGTTTGAGTCCCACTTGTGGCCCTTGGGTAAGTCATTTAACCCTCTACTACCTCAAAAAAATGCAGGTGCCAGCATTGACCTGAAGGCATTGCTTGCTAACTGCCCAACTCTACTGCACATTAGCATAAAGGCCCCTATATTAGAATCTCCTACAGAGTTGTAGGTTTTTTCAGGGAAAGGTATAATTTACCTAAAAATACATATCCCATTAATAAATTTCACTACCCTCCTCTGGATAATTTACTTTACCATTTTAGCCACTGAATACTACACATTAGTGACTAATTATTGCTGACTTTTAACTGTTGCCTTGAATAACATTTCAGTCTAATTAAAACTTGTAAGAAATGTAAGGAAAGGGTCAGTGATAGTGAAATAGTATAATCGGAAAGGAGAGACCACTGAAGCATGTGGAATTTTCATTTTTTATTTGTTTGCGCTATGGCAGCCATTATTCCCGAGACCCAGGTAGAGATTTTGAAGTGCAGCATGCGTAACTGAGGTCCTAGTTTGTGTCTAGCAAAACATTCAAACAAAGGAGTCCAAGTAAAAATTAGTTAGAGGACTGGCTTGGTAACCAAGAGATCAGGGTTTGATTCCCACTAACACTCCTTGTGGCCTTGGGCAAGTCCCTTAACCCTCCATTGCCTCAGAAGAAAGGCCTGGCAATCTACTTCCAGTCATGCTGCCAAGAAACCCAGGAGCTGCTGGGTCCCCAGGAGTCAGTATTAACTCAAAGGGGTAAATTGTCAAGTTCCTGTGTAATTACTCTTTGTTCTTGTTGTGGGTTCCTGGCAGCATTATGCCAAGCCATAATAGTTCCCTGTGTAGCTGGCAAAGCTGGCATCCTCCACCCTCCATTACTGGCTCTGGTAGGCACCAAGGAGGCATATCCAAAGGAGTTCTCCAGCCATGCATCTACAGCCATGTGCAGGAACTGTCCTTGATTTTATCAGGCTTCTTGGCTACCCAGTGATGATGTTGGTGCCCCCTCCGTATTTGCACCTTCTGCGGCCACCTTGCTCACAAAGCACTTGATATGGTGCTGGTTCCTAGTGTTGTGGCACAGGGCAATCCTGTACAACTAGGCATTGACCATCTCATTGCACTGCGGTTGCAGAAGCTTTTTCAAGGACCTATTCAGCCATTGTGAAATGACAACTGGATTTCGTTTTACCTCAATGGCAAAATGGATCAACTTTATTGTAACCAGTGGGCTACTGACTTTTTTTTTTTTTTTTGCTGATCTGGGAGAATGACTGGGAAGTTTCCTGATAAAGATGTCTATGCTGGTCTATGAGATGCTTCCGGGGCTATTTTCAGTGGAGAAATATCATCCTGAAGAAGCCAGAGAACAACCTCGCCCAAGTGCTGAGCAGGAGGTCAGTTGAGCTTCCTGGGGTGGTAGATGCAGGATATGTGACTTTTGCCAGTGCTTAAGGTGAGATAATTTTGAAAACGTTTGATGTTGCAATTTATGTAGCTGTGGGTGCTTGGGGCATGAGGAAACTGAAAATGTGTTTTGCAGTGTGTTTGAATTAACTATCAGAGAAACATAAGAGTGACTGAAAGGCTCAGAGGTGCTAAGCTGAGCACCACTATACTTAGACTTGGGGGTCTGTTTACTAAGCGGCGTTAGCGACTTCCGTGTGATATTAGAGTGGGGCCATGGCTCCGATTTTGCATGGAAGCGCTAGCGCCTCTTAGTAAACAGACCTTATTGGTGTTTAAAAGTTTCATGGTTTCTATTATTGCTAAGGAAAAATTCTCAAGTATAATTCTTTTCTGCTCAAGGAAAAGGAGCTTTGGGCAGAAAGAGGGGCTTATGCGAGAAAGCGTTTCTAAAGGAAGGGCCTGTTGCTGGATTTTGCTGTGCAGTCTGAGTCTGGGGACTTTTGAATTTGATAAAGTTGTGTTTTTCTGTCTCTGCCTGGTGTGTTACTCCAGGAGAAATAGTAGAGGAATTATTCACACATTAAAGGGGAGATACTGTGTCTATTTTGGCTTTTGAGAATTGTGAAACTTGCTGCTGTGAGTGCAAAAGAACCTAAATGTACAGGTTCCTGTGTTCACAGACACTTTGGCTGCAGTGATAATTATTCTGAAAGGGCTACTCTTGATATGAGTATGTAGTTGGGAGAGAAAGCTTTCCTTGGGCTCGGAAAAGAAAACCGAGCTTCTGAAACCCTTTCCTGAGATTTGCCGTGCCTTCCTTCTGCTAAACCCATTTGAGTAGCTTGTATGTACAAGGAGCTGTGTTTTTGCTACTTCCTGCAATTTTTGCCTAAAATGTTTTCTGAGAAATTGCCTCTTCCGCGCCTGGAATTTTATTTTTGGTTGGAATGAGAGAACTGTTTCTGGAAATATTCTTGTGAAAACTTTGAGCTTAAACAGAAAGAACCTTCAGCTGTATGAATAAGATAAACTGGGACCTTAAGATCCCTTTAAGGAAACTTTCTGCAGTGGCAACTGACTTGTGAAAGAATTTATTTTTGCTGTGAGAGAGCTGGTATATAAGCACTTGCCTTTGGCCAGAAACATATATACATATAAATTCATAGCTATTGAATTACTTTCAGGGACTTTTCTGCTGGTTCTTTGAAGACAAGCCAGCCTGAGTTTAGGTGCCAGGACGCTGACTTGATGCTGTGGTGAGAAGCTGCAGCTATGACTGGTGAAGGCAGAAGTGTGAATGAGTGTGAGTGAGGGAGGGAGACTAGATAGGGAAACCTAATTATCTTTTATTTTGATTCTAGCTAGTTAGTGAAAAAAAACAAAACCCTCCATACCCTTAGGGTACCCACTTTTCCTTTCAGGAGGGTAGGTAGACAGGTTTTTGCCCTGTTGATTTGTTTAAGTTAGGGAGTAAGTTTACTTTGTCAGGTGAAGAAGAGGACAGACCAAACCCCAAGGAACCAGAGGTTCGCTGAGTGACAAGGTTGGGTCATAAGAAATAAGAACATGAAATGCCATATTGAATCATTCCAAGGTCCATCAAATCCAGTGTCCTATTTCCAACAGTGGCAAATCCAGGTCACAAGTACCTAACACTTTCCCAAAAAGACACACAGTTCCATAATGCTTGTATTAGGGCAATGAGTGGATTACCTGGGTCCTCTTTAATAATGGTTTTTGGACCTTTCCTTCAGGAACTTGTCCAAACTTTTTTTTAAACCCATTTACACTAACAGCTTTTACTAGACCCTCAGGTAATGATTCCAGAATTTGATTAAGCGTTGAGTGAAAAAATATTTTCTCTTATTAGTTTTAAACAAGTTACACTGTAGCTTCATCGCATGCCCTTAGTCATTCTACTTTTTGATGGTATAAAGAATCAATCTACGTTTACCTTTCCACTCCATTCATTCATTTATAGACCTGACCCAAGACAGTATATACATTTGAAGGTAAGTAGCATTATTTATGTCTTGATGTATATTTAAAAAATATAATATTATTTGAGCTCATATAATGGAACATATAAAACTGAGAAACTCTGAAAGAGGTTGTAACTACTGGTTTCCTTTAAGTGGAACGTGGGGGCATTTTCTCCAAATGGGTTAGCTTTGCGCATACCATGACCGTCTTGAACCTTACACCTATACCAGGGTACGTGGAGTACAAGCTCAGTCTCTGAAATTGGCCTCTAATGCTTGCTGTAATACTTGCATCGTTCCAAAGAGTGCTTCCTTCTGATGTTCATAAGATGTAACATGCATTGGCAATTTATCAAGGTGTACTTTCAAAAGACTCAAGGAAGGAAATTTACTAAGACCGAGAAAATTCCTTAAAAAGCTTCCTCCAGAGAAGAAAACCTTTGATTTAGAGTTTAGCTTCCCTTGAAATATTTTAATTTTTCCTGGCAAACTAAATTTACCTGTGATTAGGAAAAGAGCAACTGTCAGTCAAAAAAGGAAAACCTGGTTGAGAAACTGCTTCTGATTGATAGGAATTCTGTGTACAAGAGAATCCGTTTAACACTGATATGATCTGAGCACTGAAGAAAGGTTAGGAGAATTTAGCACAACTTTATACATATTGAAAGTTTGTGCGTTTTTATGTGTTTTGTCATTCTGGCATTCTTGAAAATTTTTTTTGCTAAGCTACTATTGTTGTAATTAGTTGAAACCTTCAACATTTTAAGCATTTTTAATACCAAGGCCACATTCAAAATAAATATTGTTCTATGAATTTACTGAACAACTTGTGTGCACTTTCAATATAGAGACACTCCATCTAGTCTTTCCCATCCTAACCATTCCTACTGACATACTATTTTTTAATTAACTCTAAAATTTTAGATTCCATTTTCCTTTTGTTGTGGTCTAGGCCATCTTGGAGTATAATAAGAGGAGGATATTGTTTCTAAAGGGTATGGAAAGTCTCTTATCTGACATAACACCATTGGAAACATGGCTACAAAAAGGGTTAAAGGACAGAGACTTTCCTTCACCATGGGTTACATTATGAGTGACCAGAAAATTGCACACTTTTTCAGCTTTGTTGCATGTTTGTTAGTAACTGAGAACAGTAGACAACTGGCCCCATCTATGGTCTGCTCTCCTACTCTTTACTCCATACTACACGCCTTTCACCTTGCTGCACCCAAAGCATGAAACTAACTACCTGTGGCTGTACAGCAGCCCCTATCCCAATCAGCCACACATCAGGTATGTCAGCGTAACACCTCCCACAAGCCTAAAAATACAGATACATATAATCCACTTCCACCAGCTTTTGTGGCCTGCTCACATCGTCTGCGTTTCAGTCATGACTAGATCGTAAGCTGGGATAGCCAGGCAGTGTCTGTTACATGTCAGTGAAGTGTTGCATCTTACTGATATTGGTATACAGATGTTAACTAGTGGTAGCAGTACACACATATTTAAACAAATGTAGGTGGCAACATATGCAGTACTTACATGAGAAGACCTCCTCAATCAGTTGCCGCCTGACTGCTGTGCCCTCACGTGTGTCACCAAGGGCACATATAGGAGGGCACATATTGTCATCCTCGATATCCTCATTAATTTGGACAGGGATATGGTGCCTGAGAGCAATGTTGTGCAGGATGCAACAGGCTATAATGATCTCTGCCACAGTCTGTGGTGTGTATTGTAAGGCCCCGCCTGTCCTATCCAGACACCTGAAGCGACTCTTTAAAACGCCAAAGTTGCGCTCTATGACAGAGCGGTTGGAGGCAAGGGCCTCATTGTAACTCCTCTCTGCACGTGTCCGTGGCTGACGCACGGGGGTCAGCAACCAGGGGCGACACCCATATCCTGCATCACCTGCAGAAAGAAATGTAGAACGTTAAAGCAGGAGCTCATGCCCACATAAATTGGCACAGGTATGTACGTGCAAACCAAATGCATGACACATCCTGACATATACATATATCAGCACATGATGGGACACCACAACTATGCATCAGCATGTGAAGTTATGACACACAAAACAAGGGGTAGGTGTACGGATTGCCATCAACATAATCTGTAACCACAACACAAATGCTATCGTCCATTCTACCATCATCACACACCACCATAGCAAGGTAGAGCTGGAGGGCACCCCCTCCCCCTAACGGCAGATCACACACAGACAGATGAGACACACACACGTCAGAGATGAGAAATACACACCCAGCAATATACAGTCCTCATACTGTCCAGCCTCGAATTGTGTGAATAGTGCCGAGTGATGCAGGATATAGGAGTCATGGGTGGACCCTGCAAACCTAGGGACCACATTCAGAATATGCATATTTGCATCACATACAATCTGAACATTCAGGGAATGATAGTGTTTGCGGTTGCGGAACACTACCTCCCTGTCTCTAGGCAGGACCAAGGCAACATGTGTGCAATCAATAGCTCCCATCACGTGTGGTATCCCGGCTAACGCCTCAAAGGCCTGGTTCAGGGTCCCACCCACATGTATGTCATTCCCTCTGACCCACACCAGAGCCTACATGGCTGTTTAGTTGTAGATGTTTGTGTAAGACACAGGCAGACATAGGTAACTAGCTACAGTCAGTTGTTTACTCACCCCCCTGCACCTGTAGTGAGCCTCTCCTCCCCCTCCAGACCAACATCCACCTGTCTTGACCTCACCAGATATCCCCTTGGGCAGCTCCTGGGTACAGCGGTCCATCTCATCCTTCCTGCCACATACCTGCTGCTGGCCATCCCCACTATTCCCCTACGAGCATGGTGCATCAGATATGGTGCCCACACATCACAGGCAGCATGCATGTGACCATAGCTTCCGGGACACACTGCACTTTGGCACATCACAGGGGCACCATGGGACACAGACGCCTCCAACTGCGTGTGGAGACGGTCCATGTATGTTACCTATGTCCACCACATACACATAGGGATCTACACACATGTCCCATGCTCACGTCAACAGTCTGTCTATAAGGGAGACACATGACCATTGTGATGTAGTAACACAACTGTATTTAAGAAAAAAAAGTACAACATGTAGCGTATACAAAATCCCCCATATTGGGTCCCGGGAGACAGGACAGCACAGGGCACGTGTGTGGGCGCCACCGGGACCCTCACATGCTCCTGGGACACCCATCAGGGGATGTCTGTCGAGATGCAGTGCCCCTACCCACCACACACTGCATCTCGGCAGCCATCCACTGAATGGAACCTGCCAGCCACCGGATGATGCGGTCCTGGGCCCGCAGGCGTTGCACCACGCCTTCCATTGCCACATACAGGTCCTGGACGCACCTGCCACCACATACACACAAGGTGCCAGGTGTCTGTGTGGTGGCATGTGCGTGGGACATGTCTGTGACAATGGGTGGCGTAGCTACACCCAGACGGGCACCATCGCCACACACATGCGGAGGCTGGCAGGGACCCACAGTGCCCTGTGCTGTCCTGTGTCCCCTCCCCTCTTCTCCCCCCTGGCACCTCCCACCCACTCTCGCCACCCTCCAAGCTCCCCTCCTCCTCCTCCCCTCCTCCTCCTCCTCCTCACCCCCAAAACATCATACAAACTCTCAACCTCCCCTCCCACCCCATTCTCCACCCCCTCCATGTCCCCATCATCCTCTTCTGCCTCTGCTGCCTCTGCCGCCTCCATCTCTGCCCCCTCCTCCTCCTCCTCCTCTGTCCGGTGTTGGGCAGTGGGGCATGTTGCTGTGTGCCCTGATGTTGAGGGGCCCTCGCCAGCAGGAGCATCCTCTGTGGGGGATGACATTCATTAGCACACTATCATGTGAGTCACATACCACATGTACATAGTTTGGCCGTGTAAAGGCTGGTGGGCCACTGTGACTATCTTTACTGAGCTGCAGAGGCCACAAAATTCACCTCCACGTCGTGACATCGCCCCCCTCTGGAGGCAGGCAAGGACCTCCGGGCAGTGTAGCCGCAACTCCCGACCCTTTTTCCGTAGGTCCTCTACCTGGGGGGTAAAGCAATGGGTGGGAGCATTAATGACCATATATCTCTGGTGGGTGGCCAATACATATCACACATCTCTGTGAGCAGCATCGTGCTGCTCCTCTGGTCAGTGTGTCCTCTACTAACTGTTGCCAGTGCCACCTGCATGTGTGGCTGTGGGTCTGGCCATGTGTGCAGTGACACCTATGTGTACTGTGTGTAACAACCTGGACACAGCATACCCTGTTCCTATGCTCTCCTTGCATGACATGGCAGCACCATGCCACGTTGGCTTGGGCATGCTGGTGTCCAGGGGAGGTCCTCCCTAACTCTCTGTGTGGTCTGGCAAACACATGTGTGTTTGTCTGACCTACACACATCATCCAACACACCCACCATGGCACCATGATATCCTACCACGCATGGGTGATGTGTTCTGACATAGAGAGGAAGGTGGGTGGCCCTGTGCACCTTGCCAGGTGACAATACCATGACACTTGGCTTTCTACTATACCTCTATGGTCATGACTAGGGCCTCCTGTGATTAGGGCAGTTGTGGCTGACTACAACAGGAGCATGGCCTAACACACCTAGCTGGCCTATTAACATCTGTGCTCCTGTCTGGGGTTTTGGCAGAGCTGTGCAACCCCAACAGGTGCATGTACCCTTACACCAGCATCTATAATGTTCCTCTGCAATCAGGTATGGGACTCCTGGGGAGTGAGCAGATGTGTGACCTGAAACTGCATACACTTCAATGATATATGGATTTGTTACAGACCTTCGCAATCAGGGCTCCTGGGGTGGGGTGGTTTACAGCACATCCACAGCTGCACCTACCATACCATCAGGATCCATAACAGACGTGTGTAATGAGGTCTGGGCCTCTGGGGAATAGGGCAAATGTGTGACCTAACCCGGCATAACCTACTACAATATCTAGATGCCATACCCACCTTTGCAATCAGGTCTCAGGACTCCTGGGGTTAGGGTGTCTTAGCACACTTCATCAGCAACATATACCATATCACCAGGGTGACTGACAGAACACTTTGAGCAGGTCTCAGGACTCCTGGGGGTAGGGTGGATTATAACACAGCAACAGCAACAGAAACCATACCAGCAGGGTGACTGACAGATCACTTTGATGGGGTCTCAGGACTCCTGGGGGTAGGGTGGATTATAACACAGCAACAGAAACCATACCAGCAGGGTGACTGACAGACCACTTTGATGGGGTCTCAGGACTCCTGGGGGTAGGGCAGATGTTTTAACCTGCAAATGCACACACAACCATATCACCAGGGTGATTGACAGACCATTTTGAACAGGTCTCAGGACCCGTAGGGGGAAGGCAGATGTGTGACCCTGCAACTGTGGAACCTACCATATCAGCATGCTGTTTACCAGACCTCTTTAAGGCAGATCTAGGGGCTTCTTGTGTTAGGGTGTATGTTAACACATCAACAGCAGCAGCTCCTATAACACCAGGCTGACATCTGGACCTCTGTGATCAGGTCCTTAGTCTCCTGGGGATAGGGCTAATCACTTTGATGTGATAACTAGGCCGTATATCACGTGGATTTAACTAAGAAACATAAATGGGCTAGAATGCCTACACACAGCAGCATACACAGCTACAATCAACACTGGATATGTATATGGATATATTGACCTGTCCCCATACACTTACCTCATGTGGGTAGTCAGCAAGATGATTATAACATCTGGTGATGCGGTCCCAGGCCCTCCTTACACGCCCGAGGTCCTGCCGCTTGGAGGAGCCAGGGAATAGTTTTCTCTGCCTAGTGCAGATCAGCCCTGCAAGGTGGCGCAGCTCCCGGCAGGCAAAGCAGGCTTTCTAGACCGAGTTTCCATTTTCAGCAATGCCTTGCTCACACACGTCGCATATGTGCACCTCAACGCATGCAGCAGTGCATCATTAAGGTGTGCTAGTAACATGTCTGTGCCTGGTACACAGCAGATGGTGGCGTTGTCCATATATATATATATATATATATATATATATAAAGATCTAAGCTGCAGACACACATTGCAGTGCTTGACTTGCGATGGCACAATTTTGTTTACTATGCATTTATCTTGGTGTTGGCACACTGGGGTCTTGAACCCATTACCACTGGGTGTGAGGGCATTGTATTAACCGGTGTACTATGCCCTTTTACATAGCAATGGCTGGCTACACAGTTACACCAGGTCATCTACATATACTTTCTACTCTGCTTACCAGGCTAGTGTACAGACACAGCTAGAGCACTTTAGAGGGCACCTTGGTTTGGCCAACTGAGCTGCAGGTGTTTTGAGATGTGCACACGGATTTCAGATCTATGTCAGACTGCTACATGCATAGACAGCCATATACTCTGACAGTTATACTGACGGACGCACTTTGTATGCAGCTCACCAGCTGATCTAGCAACCTGCAGCCCACGCCACTCTTCCAACATAACCACTGCATGCAACTGGCAACACTTTTGGACATATTGTCATGTGGTAACACGCTCTGATGTGATGAGAATACACTATATCCTATACATCCTGATACATCACTATAAAGGCCCACTGGGGTATTGAACCCATGATCTCTCCCACTGAGATCAGTATATTCACCATTGTCCTGCAACAATATTGGTTGTAATTAAACTATGGCTAGCTACTCAACCAGTGCAGGTCAACACTGTATTTTTACGGTTAATCATAAATGTTTCATGTAAACCGCACTGATGTTGAAGAGCGCGGTATATAAGAGAAATAAATAAATAAATAAATAAACAGACATACTGTCTGGTGTGGCTACCAGGATAAGTTAACACCAAGGTACCCATGATGCAATGCACATGCAGATCAGCAGTCTACATCTGCTCACTGGATAGGGGTTTGCAACTCTGCAGTACATCAGCTGGGTAGGGGGACCAAGCATGCATGTTACTGTTACAGTGTGCCTACTGACCATGCCATTGTGCATGTTCTGTGCTCACCCTGAGAGTAAAGTCGTGGGGACAGCACCAGTTCCACGCTACCCGGGATGTTTGCAGTAGGTTTTACTGCAGTTTACCATCACTGCCAGTGTATGGGGTATTCTTTGCAGACAACCTTGGATGTTTTCTATGTACATTCCTATATGCCATTGATGCGTAGCCCATGTGGACCAGGATGCTTGCAACATAATGCATATTGAGTGAGGTTGCCATGGACACCTGTTTTTGGAGGAGGGGTGTGTCTAGACTCACATGAGGACGATATACAGAGCAAGCCCACCCTCTGTGGGTCAAGGTGGGGAGCATGATCTGGACACAACAGACACACATTATCATTGTTTCCAGTAGGGCCAGTTGAGCTAAATGATGACAGACTGTGGGTTCAGCAACCCCCAGCCAACTAAGGAACAGAGAGCTGATGCAGATCTGAACATGGAACTCGACCACTGGCAGTGCAACTGGTCAGCTAAGCTGCCCCCCACTACATTCTGACATTCAACAGCAGAGGGCAGTCAGTGTGCCCCTGCAGGGTGTTGCAGCAATACACATGCTAGCTACAGACAGTCTGCTGCCACATACATAGTACATGTTCTAAAAGGAACACTGTGCACCCTGGTGTGGGATCTGGCACACACACCACAGAGCTATTTCAGTGATTGGACCCCAGAAAAGAGAACCCATAAACTTCACTAGAGAGAAATGCTATATGGTACTATGGGGGAACCTAGCCATGCCGTGCTCACTGCTCAATCAGGGTGAGAGTGACCTTCCAGCATGACATGCTGTGGCCACCCTGTCCATGCAGCTGGTGGTCAGGCACTACAGTGTCCCATCCATTGCCCTACACCCTGTGCAGATGCATCCTGCTAGGCCGCCCTGTCCGGCCAATACCCACAGTGCCTTGCTCCACATTATGCACATTGGCAGGCTTACACTGGAGACAGTGCAAGCAGTGTGTGCTGAGTAAGGTGTGGGCAGCCACAACACACTGGATAGACAGACACACACTCCAACACCTATGCCAGCATTGTGCAAATATAGAGGCTTTTAGCAGCCCTGGCAAACATACCAGTCCTGGGCATGGTGCAGGCATGGCTATGGTACGCAATACTGTTGGGGTCACTCCCCGGGGTGGTAAACACTGTCAGAAACCAAAACTGAAACACAGATATCAGAAAGGTTGCTATGATGCAGCTCTATCAGCAAATTGTGCTTAACTTAGGAATTGTTATCTGCCATTAATCATAGCAACCTTTTGATGTATGTGTAACGTATCCCCAGGTTTAGGGCGGCATTTATAAGGTATGCAAGTGCTAGTATTGGGAGATGCTGCTGCACACAGGGCCCAACAGCCTGACTCGCCATGAGGCTTTGGTAGTAGAGCCTGTGGGTGTAAGTGTGTGTGTTTATGCCCCTGTTGGCCACTGTTCCAGGGTAGAGGTTCCCAACTCCGGTCCTGGTGGGCCAAACACTGTTCTGGTTTTCATGCTGTCCCTAATGAATATGCATGAGATACATTTGCATACCATGGGGGCGGCGCGTAAAATGCAGCACAGGCATATGTATTAGAGAAAGCATGACACCTGAATGGTGTTTGGCCCTCCAAGACTGCAGTTGGAAAACTCTGCTCTAGGTATTGCACATGTTTATGGTGTCTGTGCTCTGTAGGGTAAAATATAGGTGTTTCAGGCATGTTTATGTTATCTGCAATAAAGGTTCCGTCTTTATTACCATGGTTTGGTACTGGGGAAAATATGGGGAAAGGGTTGGCAGGAGCCACAGCTGGGACTTGAACTTGTGACCTTCTGCTCCTGAGCATACTGGCTGTGTGCACTCACCACACTGTTGCCACAGGGACAATTCATTCCCTGGGGATACCATGACTGTTCATCAGACAGACCCTGTCTGTTGCAGTGCAGGGCACCCACCTACACGGGGCTAGGCCATGGTCTGCTGTGGGCAGATGCCACTGCCCCCTCTGCCACCAGCACCCCTCCGCCAACATGCTGCCATGCCATTATCTTAATCACTACCCAAACTAAGAACAAATCCTTTTATGTTTACTTGTAAATACTCTTGTAAATACTCTTGTAAATAGTTGCAGTAATGACGTCCCATGTTTTATCCAAGTTCTCTGACCTTGTTCTCTGTAAAACCTAACAGTTTGTTGTTATGGTATGTTGTTACATTGTGAACCGCGCTGATTCTGAATAGAGCGGTATATAAGAGCCTGTAATAATAATAATAATAATAATAATAATTATGCCAGTGGTACTGGTGGTGTGCAGTCCAGGTCATCCAGTGTGCCGGTAGGCAGCTGCCTATGGTGTGGGTTCTCGGATAGGGGTGCCTACATGGACATGCGCGCTTCCCTCCCCCCCCCCCACACCGCCTGCCAATGTTATGTGCCCTTGGGGGTACCTGCTGGATAATCTCCCCTGTGACACTGTGGGACACACACTTGTGGCCATGTTGGACCCTCGTCAGTTGCTGTCTTGCTGCTTTACAGTTTCAGCATCCCTATGTGCCACATAGGCATCTGCCTAACACGCACTGTGCCCCAGCTGGACCACAGCATGTGCCACCTGCAGCCCTCTATATCTCATTTACAGCATCAGTACCGTTGCCCTTTCCTACGTGCCCACTCTGCTGTTACTGCACATGTGCACGCCATAACAAACCTGCCCAGTATAGACGTGAATAAACCCTGATCAGCACTATTTCAATGTGGGATCATTCACTTTGTAGGGGGACAGAGAATAGACCCTTCCTTATCGTCACTCCAGTCCAGTCCCTTTACTTCTGGGTTACGCAACCCTTCCAGCAGCTTGGAGGCTGAGCCCAACCTTTTTGGAGGTGGAGCGGTATAAATACCCCTGGGACCACCCACCATCTCCAGTATTCTCAGCCTCCAAGCAGCTGGAGGGTTCCGTAAGCCTAGGGCTTACTGGAGTCCCCCTTTCCTTGAATTTTACTTTAAATTTTACTTTAACTTTAATTTTAATCTTAATAGAACTTAGGGTTAACAATAGCTTTTAATCCCGTTTGAGTTTTGTATTTTATTTGGTCTATATCTTTAAATTTTCCCCTGCCTTCCCCCCTCCCCCCCCCCCGGGGACGGACGTCGGAGGAGAGTTTCACCGGCAGCAGCGAGGAGGACAAGTCAGGATCCTCTCGCTGCTACTCCGGGCTTACCCCGCATTTCCTCGGAGTCCTGTGCTGCTGTTCTGCCTCGCGCCGAAGCCCCCCGGTGGCTGAGCGCTGGAGGCACGCCGCACCTAGCCTCCTCCGTTCGTCCCGCTCCTGCCTGAAGGGACGCGGAGTTGAGCCCCGGAGCTGCGATCGCAGCGGGCCCGCGGAGATCGTTTAGCGACAGCAGGAGGAAGCCGCTCCTAGCGCCGGAGGGTGTTCCCGGCCCTGGCTCTCCTCTCCCAGCACGGCAAAGGCACAGTAGTGCTTTCCCCGGGTCGAGCTCCACGTGGTTGAGGCCTACCACGTGTGGAGCCTACGGCCCGAGATTGCTGACTCGGCCCTCTGCACAGCATCGGAAGAACTCCTAACAGCAAGTACACAGTTTATGTTGGCAGGGGGGTTTACTTGGGCATAATTTTTGGCACATATTCTTCTCACTGAAGCCAATTTTAAATTTAATTTTAATTGTAATTTATTTTCATTTTAAGCTGTTTTATTTTCGGATTCTCTAGCTTGGTTCCATATTAGGAAAGCTTTACAAGCTATTTTCTTTATCGGGGAGTTTATATACTTCCTTGGTTTGGCCGCGCACAAGAGAGGCCCCGGCTCTCTCCCTACCCTCTCCATGGCATCCAAGCCGCGGTGTCCTTCCTGTGGGACGCGCAGGGGCACCTCCGCAGATTCAGGAATCTGCAGGAGCTGTGCTGCGGAGGCTGCATCAGTGGAACAGGAGATTAGCCTGGCCATGTCGCAGCCCTCCCAGGGATCAGGCAATCCTCTGGAAGGAGAAGGGGAGTCCCAGTTCCCTATCTCCGCTCCGGCAGACCTTCCTATGCCTCCTCAACCTTTACCCTCCTCCCACGCCAGTGCTGGGGGGCCCGGAGAATTTTTCTCTCCTGACTTCATCCTCTTACTCCATAAGGCCTACTGCCTACGTAAGCAGGGCCGGGGGGCAGAAGAGGCTGTCCCGCCAGCAGAGGACAAAGCAGCTAGTGCCCCCGGGGCTACCATTCAGGACGCAGGGATCCCTGCTAAGCGCCCACGTCTGGGCGGCGAAGAGCTCCTAGCGTCCCTATCCCAGGGTACTCCGGAGGAGGATAGCTCATTTAAGGACTTGGAAGAGGATGAAGAGGAGCTTGAAGAAGGAGAGATCCCGGAAGTAGATCAGTCACGGGTAGTCAGGGTCTTTCGCCGTGAGGAGCTCCCGGCGCTAATTAATGAGTCCCTAAAGGCCCTCAATGTGGTCTCAGACACGCCCTCGCAGGAAGAAGCGTTGGAGGACCCCTTAATCCAGGCCTTCAGGAAATCCCAAAGGGTCTTCCCTATCCACAGGGTCGTGCGCCAGATGATCCAGGAAGAATGGGACCAGCCTGAATCAAGCTTAAGGGGAGTCAGGACCATGTCTCGTTTATACCCGATCCCAGAGGCAGATAAAGAGCTGCTAAAATCTCCCAGAGTAGATGCAGCGGTATCAGCAGTTACCAAGAAGACCACGATACCAGTGGAGGGCAGTTCGGCCCTAAAGGACGCGCAAGACAGGAAGTTGGATACGCTCCTGAAACAAGCCTTTGATGTAAGCGCCATCGCCTTGCAGGCCTCCGTGTCGGGAGCTTGGGTGGCCCGGGCCTGTTTGAGGTGGGCCCAACAGCTCCAGTCAGAGGGCTCAACGGGCGAGTTACAGACCAACTCGGCTAAGGTGGAGTCCGGAGCGGCCTACTTGGCGGACAGTCACTATGACCTCATCAGAAGCCTAGCCAAGAACATGGCCTCGGTCGTGGCAGCTAGACGGTACCTGTGGCTACGAAATTGGGCAGCGGACGCGTCCTCGAAGTCACGCTTGAGCCGACTCCCCTTTAAGGGGAAACTCTTATTTGGAGAGGATTTGGAGAAGCTAGTTAAGGACCTGGGTGAGTCAAAGGGAGGCAGGCTCCCGGAAGATAGACCAAGACAAGGCCGCCCTCCAGTCTCGGTGCGCT
Organism: Ichthyophis bannanicus; assembly: GCA_033557465.1. NCBI lineage: Eukaryota > Metazoa > Chordata > Amphibia > Gymnophiona > Ichthyophiidae > Ichthyophis > Ichthyophis bannanicus. The sequence goes on along the minus strand of CM066038.1, from coordinate 390,518,378 downwards.
CCCAACCTAGGGACTCGCGGAGATTTCGTCCAGCCAGGTCAGGCTCCTTTCCCAGGGGCCGTTTTCCCTCGAAGGGACAAGCCTTCAGAGGTTTTCGGGGAGCAGGACGGGGTTTTGGGGCCTCCTCCTCCTTCTCGGGACCCAGAAAACAACAATGAGATGCCGGGGGTCCAGGAGGAAGGACAGCCACTAGGCGGTCGCCTGAGGCTGTTCCTTCCCGCCTGGTCCCGAGTCACGTCCGATCAATGGGTCCTAGAGGTAATCAGAGAAGGCTATGCTCTCGAATTTTCAAAACAAATTCCTCCAGCGTTTGTTCAGTCTCCCTGCGGTTCCCCAGCAAAGGGGGCGGCAATAGAGGCAACTCTTGCTCGACTAATAGCTCTAGGGGCGGTGGTCCCAGTACCACCAGACCAGTGCGGCTCTGGTCGATACTCGATTTACTTCGTAGTGCCAAAAAAGGAAGAATCCTTCCGACCGATCCTGGATCTAAAGCAGGTCAACCGTTGCCTCAGGGTACCACACTTCCGGATGGAAACCCTACGCTCAGTCATAGCGGCCGTAAGGGGAGGGGAGTTCCTAACGTCCCTCGACCTGACAGAGGCCTACCTTCATATCCCTGTCAGGAAGTCCCATCAACAATTCCTGAGATTCGCAGTGCCAAGAGGCCACTTTCAGTTCCAGGCCCTTCCCTTCGGCCTAGCTACAGCCCCCAGGACATTCACCAAGGTAATGGTGGTAGTGGCGGCCTTCCTTCGGAAGGAGGGAATATTAGTGCACCCCTACTTGGACGACTGGCTGATCCGAGCAAAGTCACAAGAGGAGAGTCATGCGGCAACGGCCAGAGTGGTTCAGGTTCTAGAAGAATTGGGGTGGGTCATCAATCGACTGAAGAGCAGGATGACTCCCTCACAAGACCTAGAGTACCTCGGGGCAAGATTCCACACTCTCAGGGGCAAGGTCTTCCTGTCACAATCAAGATCAAGAGAGCTGAGGTGTCTAGTCACGCAGTTTCTCGGCAGGCGAAGTCCCTCGGCTTGGCATTATCTTCAGCTTCTGGGAACTATGGCGGCGGCGATAGAGGTAGTCCCATGGGCCAGGGCACACATGCGTCCGCTACAGCGGGCACTGTTACGTCGATGGTCTCCTCAGCATCATCCTCTGGCAATGCAGTTACCTTGCGCCCCGAGAACCAAACAGTCCCTTCTCTGGTGGCGGTGTCCAAACAATTTGGACCGCGGGATGCCCCTCGAACCTCATCTGTGGTTACTATTGACAACGGACGCCAGCCTGTCAGGCTGGGGAGCACACTGCGAGGACCAGTTCGTCCAGGGCCGCTGGACACCGTTGGAGACTCAGTGGCCCATCAACAGACTGGAACTGAGGGCCGTCATGCTGGCGCTCAAGGCGTTCTCGGCCTTAGTTCAAGGAAAAGCTATTCGCGTCCTCTCCGACAACGTCACGGCGGTGGCCTACATCAACCACCAGGGGGGCACCAGCAGCCCGGCCCTGGAGAAGGAAGCAGACGCCCTCTTCCGGTGGGCGGAGCACAATCTCCTAGCCCTTTCAGCTCAGCACGTGGCGGGCGAGGACAACGTCACGGCCGACTTCCTCAGCAGATGCAAGATAGACCACGGGGAGTGGGAACTAGATCAGGAGATCTTCGAACAGATAGTGGCCCGCTGGGGGCTCCCAGTCATGGACCTCATGGCGCGGTTCTCTACAGCCAAAGTAGACAGGTTCTTCAGCCGAAGGAAGGAAAGAATGTCCGAGGGCTTGGATGCCCTGTCTCAAAGGTGGCCTCACAAAGGGCTACTATATGTGTTCCCTCCGTGGGCTCTGATCGGAAAGGTGCTGCAGCGGGTGGAGTCTCACCAGGGGTTGGTAGTCCTCATAGCCCCAGATTGGCCTCGCCGCCCCTGGTATGCGGATCTGGTGAGGTTGATCGCCGACTCCCCGTGGCGGCTCCCTTGCAAAAGGGACCTTCTGAGGCAGGGTCCGGTCCGCATGCCTCACGTGGATCGATTCTCGCTTACGGCCTGGCTATTGAGAGGGCGCGGTTCCTAAAACGAGGCTACTCAGGAGCAGTCATCTCGACGCTACTGAAGGCGAAGAAGCGATCGACCTGTTTATCCTATGTAAGGGTCTGGCGCATTTTCGAAGCCTGGTGTGCAGAGCATCGACGCAAACCTCTCTCGGCCTCTGTCCCAGAGGTCCTGGAATTCTTACAAGCAGGTTTTGAGAAGGGCCTGGCGCACAGCTCCCTACGGGTCCAGCTAGCGGCGATCGCTTGCTATAGAGGCAAGGTCCGGGGCAAACCCTTAGGGGAGCACCCGGACGTATCCAGGTTTCTGAGGGCAGTTAGCCGGCTACGCCCTCAGCGGAGGGTGGTCGTCCCACCTTGGGACCTTAACCTAGTGCTGAATGCCATGGTCGGGGAGCCCTTTGAGCCAGTGAAGAGAGCTTCCTTAAAGGATTTGACCCTAAAGACAGTTTTCCTGGTAGCGATCTGCTCGGCCAGGAGGGTTTCGGAGCTCCAGGCGCTCTCCGCCCAGCCTCCTTTCCTGACCTTCCTAAAGGACAAGGTGGTCATGCGCACAGTGCCGTCCTTCTTACCCAAGGTTATCTCTCCTTTTCATGTGAACCAGACAGTCACCCTGCCGGCCTTCGCGGCCAAGGGGCAGGAGGGAACGCATAACAAGCTGCGCCTGCTAGATGTCCAGAGAGTCTTGAAACGGTACCTGGCGCGCACAGCACCATTCCGGAAGTCCGACCGCCTGTTCATTCAGTTCGGAGGTCCACACAAAGGGGAGGCGGCGGCAAAGGCCTCGATCTCCAGGTGGATCCGAGAGGCTATTGCCTCCGCCTACATTCTCAAGGGGAAACAGGTCCCAGTGGGTCTAAGGGCTCACTCCACTCGGGCACAGGCGACCTCCTGGGCAGAATTCAGTCTTGTCCCTCCGCTGGATATTTGCAGAGCAGCGACGTGGTCCTCGCTGCATACCTTCACCAAACACTATAGGTTGGACGTGCAGAGCACGGCGGATGCTCGGTTCGGGATAGCGGTTCTTCGGACCGGTTTTGCCGGAACCCACCCAGGGTTGAACTGCTCTGGCACATCCCAGAAGTAAAGGGACTGGACTGGAGTGACGATAAGGAAATAGTAATTAGATCTTACCTGCTAATTAGTGTTCCTGAAGGAACGACAGTCCAGTCCCTGATCCCACCCGGTTCCGGAAACTGGCAAAACACCACGTTCATGGAGGAGCGCTGGCCCGAGCGCGGAGCTGGGTCGGCGGGAGGGAGTGCGGGGCAGGCCCGGACGGGATAGAAGCAGCCACCTCCCCCGCCCGTTGCCGTTCCTCCTCTCCTTCTCCTACACTTTCAAAAAAAAAAAAAAAATATATATATATAATCTCTTGTCCTGAGTATTGAGTTATTGATTTAGGTTAGTGTATGACATTTTAAGTCTTTTGATGGATGTTCGTTAAGTCTGCTTTTTCATTCGAATACTGGAGATGGTGGGTGGTCCCAGGGGTATTTATACCGCTCCACCTCCAAAAAGGTTGGGCTCAGCCTCCAAGCTGCTGGAAGGGTTGCGTAACCCAGAAGTAAAGGGACTGGACTGTCGTTCCTTCAGGAACACTAATTAGCAGGTAAGATCTAATTACTATTTCCAAACATTATATCTTATTTTTTGGGCTTTGTCAGTGGTGTTGCTTTATGTTTATCATTACTATCACTTTTGGCCATCTTGGTTATTGGGATTTTAAATGTGGTTCAGGTCATTTTCTATGTTTATTTGCCTTTTTGTTCCGTGCACATGTATCACTACTATCACATTTTTGGGTTTCCCTGGCTTTCCTGTACATTGCTGACTGAAATGGTTTCTCTTTCCTGCAAATGTGCCTTAACGCGAGGGTTTCACTGGCGTTAGTGTTCAGACACAGATTTCACAGCGTTAGTGTGCCTGGAGCCTCTCCCCTCCCACTCTCTGCCCATTGACCCCTTCTCTCCGCCATCTGGGAAACCTTACTCCACCCTTCAGAGCCGGATTTCACAGCGTTATTGTGCCTTAATGCCGCTGCTGCGTTATCGCGCGATAATGTTACATTATCGCGTACTAACGTCAATTATCGTGCGATAATACCACCGCTGCGACGTTAAGACGCTTTAGTAAACATACCCTAAGTGAGCCTGAAATGCACATTCCTATTAACCAGATAAAAACATCAGATTATTTTACCTCTCACTGTGCTACTATTTATTTGCCTCAGTCAGTCAGGGATGTTTTGGGGTTTAATTCTTAATCGGCTGATTCTCTTGGCTTTATTGTTTTTATAATCTAGCAGTTTCCTCCCAGTTTATTAGAGAGCAGGGCTGTGATTGGGCACTATGAGCCTTCATTTGCAGGTTCCTCGGGTTTTTCCTTATTTTATACCTTGCCTTCAATAAGATAAATTGTAATGATGGTCTCTTAGGCATCACCTGAATTTGGTCACTAGCACTTACCCTTAAGCAACAGCCATGACTCCCTCTCCCACAGGGGTCATGACACTGCCTCCATAACAAGACCAAATTCAGCAGGGACCTTCTGCATGATGATGGGTAGCAATTGCCACCTCAGCCACTGGGGCCAGTGCTTCTCTTAGCTGAGTAATAAGATGTGCCCTGCTGGGTGAGATCCCATCTGTAACAATGGCTGGTCGAGGTGATTATGAATTATTCAATGAATCCCAAAGAATAGATCGAGGTACAGCAGTACATCTTTTTGGTTGGAGGGGACAAACAAACCAGTTTTCAGTCTCATCTTTAAGCTCTGTAATTGCTGATGCTATGTTGGGCAAAGTATTGGTGGGACAATGGCTGCCGTGTCCCAGCCTATCCTGTTGCCTTTAATAGATCCAAGCCTTATTGCTCACGAATAAGTTGGATGAACAGCATGGAATGCTCCTGTACAGGAGGACAAGATTGGTGCAATTTTCCTGGAACACCACTAGAGGAAGGGGGAGAAAGCCGAGAAAGGGGGCAGACACAATGGCTCAAGCAGACGGCTTTAGAGTCCCGAAGTTAGTTGTGATTGACATTGACAAAGAATCTGGTTAATCTTTGAAGCATTCCTGTTTGCTGACCGTATCTGAAAGGTTAAAGATCAGCACGAACTGCACAGGGCATTTTGTGGAAGGGCTAGATTGTTCAATCTCAGTCTATCCATTTGTTTCATCTTTCAAGAGGACCATTGAAATCAAGCCATGACAATCAAGTAGTGTTTGAAATTCACCTAGCAAACACACCAGGATTGTTGGCTTGGCCCACTGGGACCCTCCCAGTTTTAGAGTGCACATTACTTGCATTTGCAAAGGCCAGTGAGTCTTGCAAAGAGCCTTAGTGTATTCCCATTTAAATTGTACAAACACTGTGCGAAGTATTTTTGCAGTTAATAACGAGTATATTACATGAGCACAAAAGCACCAGTAAGCTGCCTTTATGCATAATTCAGCAAAGCCTCTGTACAAAAATCAAATTAATTTAATTTAGAGGCACTGAAAATAATCTGAATTGCTAAATGTCTCAAAAAGTGATTGCATTTCTTTTTCTTTTCTTTTTTAATTTTTCTCAAATTGCTGGAGCACTTTTTTCACCCCATCGTACTTGAATTTCACGGCCTTGCTTTAAAATCTGCAAAGACCAATCCGATAGTAGAAGCAAATGCTTTGTCTGGAGACTGGTAACCTAGATTGTAGATCACCAGCTTGAAATATATCCCCCTCTCCCCAAATTTAACCTGTGACAGCTGAGTGGATCAGATTCCACATCATTCTAAGAAGCTGGTGTCCTCTGGGTACATTTTGGATGTTTAATCATACTTGTCAGGATACCACTAAATTTCAAGTAGCAACAGTGATGGTTGCTAGCGTTGCATCTGAATTTTTATTCCGTACAGATGTTTTTCGTCCTGGTGCCCCTTTCTCTGCATATGATTCAGATAATTGTGATTCTCTCAACTTCTAAAGGAGAGAGAGGTTACAGGAACAGTTCTTTGAAATAGGGTTTGAGGTCCAACTAGCGTTTTACTGCCACAGCTTATAAATTAGCAAGGGTTCTTTATCAGCAGAAAGAGGTCCAGTCGAAAGAATGCAAGAACTAATCAGGGACTCATTGGGGTTTTGCTAATTGGCCTTGCTCAGAATTTTTGCCGTTCACACATAATGAAAGAAATCCCTGTCACAGTGGAACCGCTTGAGAGTAATGATACAACTATTGACGTGCAGAATCTTTTTTTTTTTTTTTCTAAATACAATGAAATGCTAATGCTAACCTTCAAAATCTTTGTAAGCATGTTATTAGGTTACTGTTTATGGAATTAAAATATCACCCCTTTTAGAAATGATGGTAACCAAAGCTGGGCATGTCAGGAAGCATTGTCTGACATGGAGGGTGAAATAGCTTGTCTGTGTGAGCGGGCCACTCCAAGTCACATATGATGATGCTTTGAAAGGGACTCCATTGAATAACTAAAGAATTAGCAGGCTAGTTTTGCAATGCTGACAGTTGTCTTCCATCGAACACCTGAATGCGACCGTCTGGTTTTGCTATGCTATCTTCAGCCTCTCAAAACAAAAAAGGCATTCCCAGGAGAGTGATTAAGTGGACAGAGAAACTGTGCACATATATTTAATTTTAAAAATTATATGCACATATTTTCAAGGTTTAAAATTGCACCATTGCTTCATAAGAACATACGATAAACAATGCTGAATGAGACTAAGGCCCATGGATTCAAGCATCATGTGTCTGACAGTAGCCAGTCTGGGTCACAAGTACCCAGCAGATCAGATCGCATTGTGTCTATCTCATTTCAAAGGATAAGCAATGGCTTTCCAGGTTTACTTGGCCAATCATTTTTTATGAACTTTTCCTCCAGGAATTTCTGCAAACCTCTTTTGAATCCCACTAGGTTAGTGGCCTTGACAGCATCCTCTGGCAACAGATTCTACAGCTGAAATCTGCAATTATTTTTCATCTATTGTTCGTAAATTTCATGGAATGCGCTATTGTTTTACTGTTGTTTGAATGACGGTAAATCCATACTTGCACTTTTAGACTGCTTCCCACCCATGAGCTCCCATCTTACAGGGCCAGCTCACTGATCCAGCATGGGAAAATCCCTACGTCTATCTCTGCTTATCAGATCTTCTGCACTCCAAGTTGGCTGGGACCTGGGGATGCTGTGGATACAGTGCTCATAGCTTCTGAGGAGAAGGGAGTTATGGTCATCCAAAAAATCCATAAATGTATAAATCCAGACACTGCTTGGATTTAGAGTCCATGAAACAGGGTTCTGGAAGATGACTTGGTGCATGGCTTTTGGCCTCAGGACCCATGCTGTAATGATCAGACTAGGAACAATGAGAGGGGGCTCTTTTAAAATAGGGACCATTTCCCAGGTAGCTGTAGCACTATGATCCAAGCTCTGCCTTTAGTTGAGTTGGAAGAAAAAGCAGAAAAGAGGAATGTGCAGATGAGGTGCAGATAATAATTCCCTTTTCAAAAGACATCAAGGATATTAGTGAAGTACTGCAGGAGCAGATGGACATGTTGTGCAAATGGTTCTGAAAATGTATTTGAAACTTACTGTTTCAAAATAGGAATTCCTGTGTCTATCAGATCATAAGGCCCCCATGTTGCCTCCCTTGGAGGTAGCCAATGGTTTAATGTATCTAGAGAATTCATGTCATTGGGAATTGTTATGGATTCTCATTTTACAGTGAAAGCTTAGGTGGGTAGTTTTATTATGATACTGCTTCAGCTCCATCAGTTGTGAATATATTTAACAGAAGCGCTCTTGGCCATAGTAACCAAGGCATTAATCTTGTTGCAAATAGATTATTGCAATTCCTTTTTGGTTAGGCTACCTAATAAGGATTTACAAAACTATGGTAAAACTGGTTAAGGGTTTGTGTAAATTTGACCATGTAACACCAATCTTAACAGAACTATGGTGGCTCCAGGTTGGATATTGTATTTGTTATAAAGTATTAATGCTTAAGGTATTACGGGGGCTGGCACCAAGTAATTTGGAGTCAAAATTGCGTGTATATGTGTCCTCTAGAACCCTGTGCTCACAGAGTGAGACCCTTCTTGTAGTATTAGGTATGGATTATGAAAATAACTTTTTATTGAGATAGAGCTTTTTTGGTCCTGGCACCAATACTAAGGACTGCTCGTCCCTCATATTTGAGAAGCATTAATGATTTGAAGGCATTTGTAGATGCTCTGAAGATGTGGCTATTTCGAGAAGCTTTTGATGATAGAGGTGGATAGGTGGTGGGGTTGAATTAACTGCAGTTTGGAATTATATTTTGTGTAGTTTTATGCATTATGGGGCATGTTTACTAAACTGTGGTAGTTACCTTGTGTTAAGCCCCAAAAGTTGAGGGGAGGAGGTGGTCTAGACCTATGCTTACTGTGGGGGAGCATATGCCCCAGTAGTTATCGTGGGCAGATGTACCTCACCATGCTAACCAGCAAAGGCACCTAATGCAAGCGTACTCAGTACCGCTCATTGAGGAGGCGGTAAATGCACCCATGTTCACAGCTACAATCATGATGTGCGGTCAGTGTCCAAACTCCGCTCCTAACCTACCCAATCGCCACCCCATCCTGTGCTAAGCACTCAACATGGTACAGTGTGTAGTAACCCCATGCTAACCATTGGCATAGTCTAGTAAACATGCCCCTATGTCCATTGTGCTTTAATTATATGTGTTTTATTATGTTGTTCATCACATAGAATGGATTATTTAATGCAGTATAAAAATGCATACAAATAAATAAATGCTATCCATAGCAATCAGAACAAACCTAAATGCCTAATGATCTTTGTTTCTTATTGGAAGCCATACAGGGGAAAAAAAAGCACCAATGTGGGCAGTTTGATGCCCCCTTATTGATTTTTTTTTTTTTGCTTTTCCTCTTCATCATTGGTGACCTCTTTCCCAGGAGGCCTTAGATAACCTTGACTAGTCTAAAGGCTGGAGTGCACTTCAGTTGGCCACACTCTTAGTGCCAGGGATTGCCACTGTATCAGCAGCTGTCTTCCCTCCCTGGGCCATGTTGACTGACTGATGCACAAAATGTACTTTGGACGTTGATCATAATTTTCCTAGTAAAACAAAAATAAGCGTTTTTCAGCTCCCAGCTGTTGGGAGTTTGCCAAGATATTCATAAAGCTTCAGTATGTTTCACACAAAAGATCTGACTGTTCCCCATCAGTTTTAAAAGTTCTGCTTTACCTAATGATGTGTTTGTGAGTCGTCTTCTTGCCCTGGCATATCTCTCTAATGAGAGAGAGCTGATTCAGGCCAAATCCCTCCAGACTGGTAATTTATTACCTGCTCAGACTGGATGATTTGCGCCTGGTGTTTATTTTATTTATTTTTGGCATTTGATTAGCATAACACCTGACATGATTTCACTTTTCTAAGTCAACAGTCTTCCATGCAGGAGAAAGTTCTTTAGTGTTTATTCACTGCTCAGCCTTTAGCCATTCCAGAGACGCCTTTCTAATTGTCATTTATATCCCACTGTAAGTGTCTGTAGCAGAGAATAAGCTCACATGTCTAAAAAAGTGTGTATCCAGCTCTCACACAAATCAAACCTGTGATCACTGGTTCCACTTCGAGCTCCCAGGTGCTTAAATCATGCTTATAGCAGTTACTCCACTTTGTTTTCCTTGGGCTGCTGTCAAATAATCATTTTAACGCTGGCGTAACTGAAATGATGACGTGCCAAGGAACTGAGAGTAAACTCTGATCTTGCACCATGCAATGACGACCCTTGCCGTTTCTGTATACCACATAGCAGGGCTGTCTCAAGAAGTGGGCAAGCATGGTGACTGCCCTGAGCATCATACTGACCTCTCCATGGACACCATTTTATTTGGTTATTCTCTGTACAGAGTTCTAGACTGCTGCCATGGGCACCTGGTTGAATTAAGCGCCATTTTGTTGTGATCTGCATAATAGCCTTCAAGCTAGCAGTAGAGTGGAGAAATAGGCTACTGGTTAGAGCAGAAAGCTCCTTATGGCCTTGGGCAAGTTACTTCACCCTCCATTGTCTTAGGTACAGCTTAGTTTGTAAGCTTTCTTGGACAGAGAAATAAATATGACACTTAAATTTTAGCTTGCCTTAGCCAAATCTCATTTGGATCTACGTCATATAACTTTGACACTAGAGCATCGGCCCAGATTTTTCATATTCATCCTACAGTAGAGTGTCAATCCCAAGCAGAAGACTACATTTGTTATTGTTTAGAAACAATGGGGCGTGTTTACTAAAGAGTGGTAAGCAGTAATTACGGTACATGAACTAGTTCATGCTGTTATCGCATGACTGCGGTAACAGTTATCACATGACCTAATGCAATAAGGGATCACCATGGAAGAAAGCAGGAAATGGGTGAAGAATGTTGGGTTATGGGCATGGACAGTACCTTGCAGATAGCTTATGGAAAGTTACTGTGTGCCATCACACCTGTAGGTGGCATTTACCACCTCTTGAAGAGGAAGCAGTAAGTGTATTCATGCTATTGGTGATACACTTATTGCAGCCTGCAGGTAAAAGGAGCCCCTCAAAATGGCACTCCAATAAACCCTGACATTCTCTGAACTCCGAAAATGACCAAAGAAGATCCCATCACCTCTGACAACCCTCCTTGACATGACCAAAGAAGATCCCACTTCTCTGAACCTCCTCCAACTCTCACCAGAGCTTCCCTCTGAGCTAGTGTGGGGAAGGAGCGATTCCCAGACACTCCTTCCCCATCAGTGGTCTGGGACTTCTACTGGTCACAGGTGCCATTTGGGCTCTGGGTTGCTGATGGCACAGGAGTATCCAGAGATCACTTCTGCTCCCTACCAGCTGTCAGGAAACCCTGTGGGAGCGGCTTTGCCATTGAAGGATTTTCTTTGGCCATATCAGGGGGATGTGGAGGGTTGGGAGGCATTATTTGAGGTGTTGGGAAGTGGAGGGCATAGAGGGGCTTTCAAGGGGTCAGAAGGGTTTTGAGAGAGCTTGTTTTACCTGGAGTGCTTCCTGAGTGCATTGCTGATAGCATGGATGCCCTCACGCTTTTGGCACTGCACTTAAGCTGATGTAAATGTCTTCACTGTGCAGTAACTTCATGAACAGATGTTGGAATACTTCCCAGTAGTTAACACATGGGCTTTGCAGTTATCATGCAGTATTTTTTGCAGCTAAGATGCAGTAACTGCAAAACATTACTGCACTTTATTTATTTATTTATTTAACAGTATTTTTAAACCGCCTTATCTTATTAATCAAGGTGGTATCACAGCAAACAATCGGGTAAAGGGAGTGTGTTAATCATGCAGTGAGGGTGCAATTTAGTTGAGTGTGTGTTGTATCGTGTGCTAGATTGGGGTGAGCTATGTACAAGGTGTGGCGTGTTGCGTGCTAGAATGGTTTGAGCTATGTACAGTGTGGGCTATATACAGTGGTGCTGTAAAACGTTTTCTATACAGACGGCAATATGTGCTGTTATACATTCTCTTAGGTTATGTGATGTGTCCATAGTGTTCTATGAACAGCATGGTTTTTAGCTGTTTTCTAAAGTCTTTGAGGTCTGTAGTTGTCCTCAAGTCGTCTGGTAGTTTGTTCCATATAGTTGGAGCAGCCATGGAGAGAGCTCTGTCTGTTGTGTCCTTGCGTGTGTGTTTGAATTCACCTGGGGTGCTGACTCGGTTGCGTGTTTGTTTTCTTCTAGGACGAGTGCTGTTGTCTGGTTGAATGAGGGTGTGTAGGCTGTTGGCTGATGTGTGCTGATTTATCTTAAATAGGTTTATGATAGTTTTGTATCTGATGCGTGCACCGATTGGGAGCCAGTGTAAGTCCTTTAAGGTGGGTGTGATGTGGTCCTGTCTTGCAGTACCGGATATTATTCGTGCTGCAGTGTTTTGTGCTAGCTGGAGTGGTTTGAGGGCTTGTTTCGGTAGTCCCAAGTATATCGGATTGCAGAAGTCCAGTATTGGGGTTATCAGTGCTTGGAGGACGGTACGAAAGTGTTCTGGGGCAAGGAGTGGTTTCAGTCTCCTGATGATTCGCATCTTGTAGTAGACTTTTTGTATTGTTTTGTCTATGTGTGGCTTGAGGTTTAGATTATTGTCCAGAGTAACTCCAAGGTATCTCACTTCTGATTTTATTGGAATAGTAGTGTTTTGTATCTTGATGTTTGGCGGGTGTATGAAGCTTTGGTTCCGAGTGATTATTAGAGCTTCAGTCTTGTTGTAGTTTATTGCGAGGTTGTTGTTTTGACACCAGCTCGTCATTTGGGTAAGGCAGTCTGTTATCTTGGAGAAATCCGGGTTGTCGATTTCTATCGGGGTGTATATCATGATGTCGTCTGCATATATTGTGTATTGAATGTTGTTCTCTTTCATGATGTCGCATATCGGTTGGATGTAGATGTTAAATAGGAGAGCTGAAAGTGCGGATCCTTGAGGTACTCCTTGACGGACATTTATGGGTCGGGAGGTGTTGTGTCCCACCTTGACCTGTAGCTGTCTTTCGGTTAGGTATGAGTGGAACCATTTCAAAGTGATACCGTGTATACCAGTGTTCTTTAGTCTTTCCAGGAGCGTGTTGTGGTCCACTGTGTCGAAGGCTGAGGAGATGTCGATGAAGATCATTATGATTCCCTTCCTGTTGTTGTCAATTATTCTTAGGATGCTGTCGAAGAGGTAGATCAGTAGCGTTTCGACTCCGTGGTTGGGACGAAAGCCGTGTTGGTTGTCGTCGAGTGTTTCATGTTTGTCGATGTGTTCCTGGAGTTGTAGTTGTACCGTTTTTTCGATGATTTTTGCCAGGAAGGGTATGCTGGAGATCGGTCGGTATGCTGCTGGATCCTTTTTGTCGAGGGTTGTTTTCTTTGTTATTGGTCTTACTGAGGCAAGCTTTAGTTGCTTTGGCATGAGTCCTTGAGTGAGTGAGTTGTGTACTATTTTATGTATGGTGTGAATGAAGTTTGATTTGGTGGCTTTGACCCATGATACTGGGCATGGGTCTGTAGGAGCAGTGCTTGTGTTGATTGTAGAGATGATGTGGGATATCTGCTCTGTTGAGGGTGAGTAGAATGTGCCCCAGGTTTTGGTGTGTATGTCTGTCCTGGTGGTCCCACTGGGTGTTGTACGCTCTGTGGAGTGGACTTTAGTAAACAGACCCAGTGTTTTATATCTCGTGTTGTCGGATTGATTCATATAGACTAGGCTAGCAAACGGGCCAACCTTCTTGCTAAGCTGCGCAAAATGTTCTCTGCCCATGTTGCTGCCGATGAGGTGGTGGTGCTGTAATATCGCATTTTCAATCATTAGGAGCAGATGCGCCTGTGGACCTTCCAGGTCATCACAATTTAAAACGCAGTATCGCAGCTCCGCTCCCAGTGGCAGCAATGCAAACTGAGGACACCCATGCAGCTTAACAGGAAAATAGGTCTAAACAGGTAGGCTCTAGTACAGTGGTTCCAAAACTTGGGGTTGGTACCCCAAATGGGGGTCACATTGTCAATGGATGGGGGGTCACAGAAACAGATATTTCCCATTCCCATTTTCATTGAGCACTACGGCTATGACACTTAACCAACTCATATTAATTGTAACCTCTCTACATTGTGTTTTTTGTAATAGTTCACCATGTTATGTATCCCACCTTTCACTTCCCATGCCTATGTTTAGCTTTTGTATGTCTTTGTAACCGCTTTGATTTAAGGAAAAGGCGGTATAAAAAACCTGTTAAATAAATAAATAAATAAATTCTCTCTGCCCTATGCCAAGTAGTCATAATCAATTTTACTGAAGTAAATTATTTATGTATTTTCGTCTTTTTCTTATAAAAACTTATTCTTCAACGATCAGTTTTACTCAACTGCATTGTTTTTATACTTTTCTTCTTTTCCTCATAAAATCTTCAAATGCAAATCTGTGCATAGAATCACTCAAATGACACTCGGGAATGTTGTAACTAGGTGAAAAAAGACTGCGATATGCTTAGTCCATTTAGCACTTATCTTTTTTGAAACCACTCGTGCTCCAAACGTTCTTCATAGGCATAGGCAGAGCCGATTGGAGCTTTTTTAAAATCCCACATGTCAATTGAAGCCGCATGCGCGGCGTCCTGGGGCAGTTGATGAGGAGGAGTGAGCAGAGTGTCCTCCCGGTTGCTTTTAGAGCAAGAGTAGGCTCTTAAGGTCAGTTTGGAAGATGTGCATTCCCCTGAGGAACCTGATATAGCGGAACGCTTTGGCGCCTTAGAATAACGGCGTTGGGACTCATTCAAAGTTACTTGACACTCATGGTATAGCCGCCTAAGGAGAGAATTCAAAGTGCCTATGAAGAACGTTTGGAGCACGAGTGGTTTCAAAAAAGATAAGTGCTAAATGGACTAAGCATATCCCAGTCTTTTTTCACCTAGTTACAACATTCCCGAGTGTCATTTGAGTGATTCTATGCACAGATTTGCATTTGAAGATTTTATGAGGAAAAGAAGAAAAGTATAAAAACAATGCAGTTGAGTAAAACTGATCGTTGAAGAATAAGTTTTTATAAGAAAAAGACGAAAATACATAAATAATTTACTTCAGTAAAATTGATTATGAAGCAGTGATTATGGCACTGATTAAAGGTCCTTGATGTGAACAGCAGCTAAAGTTTCATGATGAGCTTTTAAAAATCCAACGGATTGCTGCAATGTTTTAAACTGAAACCTTAGTGCCTGACACTATGTTTCATAGTTATATTCCAGAGGTTGTAGTTTGAGCGTAAGTTTGTTCTCTGTGGAAAAGGCTCAACGGAGTTTGCCCACGTTTAGTAGTTTGTATACTCACTATGCCAAGTAGTGGCAGTCACCAGTCAGCATGTGGCCTGCGAGCCAGTGAACATTCATAGGCCCATGCCCCCTCCTGGGTAAGCTTCCTGTCAAACTGAAAACCCATGTTCAGTACGGGGGTCTGTAAGCACACTGCACACTGTGACAAGGGACCCTGTGCTGACTGCTATAGTTATTGCCGCTATTGTTGTTGCTGCCTTCCTGATTTAGATGAGTGTGAGGGAGGGGAAGGAGCCTGGAGACCTACTGTTTTGATTTCATCATCATGTGGGGGTCACTTGAATATTAAGTTGTTAAAATGGGGTCATACAGGATAAAAGTTTGAAAAGCACTGCTCTAGTATGTACAGAGTCAGGGGGCGTTTTTTGCTGTAACTTTTTTGAAGCTGTCCATTCTTCAAGCATCTGTGTTGGATCGTGTACATTTCCCGCTCTACGTGTTTGGCTGAAAAGGCATTCTCCTGGATCACTGAAGCACTTGCTCTGAACCCCTAAAGAATCTTTCTGCACAAGAATCACAGCAATGGCCAGGAGATAACTCGTTTTACTTACAATAAATGGGGCATCGTGAGTTCAGTTAATATGGAGGTTTCACTTGTTTATCAAGACGTTCTGTGGACCGTTAACTTACAAGAAGGAGAGTTTTGTCTCGATTTTGCAGAGAAATTCAGGGACATCTTTCATTAAGAAATACTAGCTTTAACTAATATGCCTATTATTATTTTTGCATTTGTAGATGCAAAAATAAGGTGTCTTATCTGTGTCTATCTGCAATGTCATTTCCACAGCTGAGCTCTCATAAAAATGACAGTCATGTCATCTGCAGGCTGGTATCACAGCACTTGTCTTTTGGAACACAAAAAGTGATTGGTATTCCTCCTATTCCTATCGTTTTTTTGTGCTTCTGTCCAAAACCCTACATGTTGCCTCATTTAGGCCCGACTTCCAGTGAAGTTGCCTAGCAACCTTGCATAAGCTATATTATATTAAAAAATCTATACAGCTGTGAAAGCTTACTTTGAAGGTTGCCGTAAACTGTAGAAGGAGGACGAGGGCAATTTTTGATTTTCCAACTGGACATAAGACGCTAACAATTCTCCCTGTCTTTCTGGGAGGAGAGAGATTGAGCTACCCAGAGGACCTTCATTTTGACTGTTTCTTTTGTAAAAAGCTAGTTTTCTAATTTAGTAACTTTTGTTCTCTACACAATTTTTTCTAGCAATAGCAATTGTGTTAGAGCTAGTTTTCTTAGTAGAATGCAGATTTATTGATATGTGCCCCGTTTTTGAACGATGTTTAACAGTAGATTAAACAGACTGATTGATGCAGTGTAATATTATAACTATGTGTACGTGCTCATATAATACAGGGTTTCAATTGTACTTCCTCTTTCAAGAGGCCTGCGTCCGGCAGTGCTTGCCTGCTGGTTGCACGGTCATTAGCCCATTCAAAACAACAGACAAATGACTGCAAAACATGATTGTAAAGCCTTCGAGAATAGCAGGGGCTGACTTAAATTTCCCAAATTGATTAGCATTTTTAGACAGCGTTGGCAGTTCACTCAGTGTTTCAATATATTTTCAACTCAAATTGATTAGCCCTTGTTGAAAAAATGAGTAACAAATTGGTCCGTTCTGCTTATCGGGCTAATTCAAAACTGGGAGCAGCATGAATCCTAAATCCCTATGTACACAGTGCAGGAAGTTGCTGTCACAATTCCAGTTTCTCAGTGCTGAAAGGTTTTCTAGGCTTGTTTTGTGTCTGGCAAAATAGAGGGCACAAGTTTTAATTTTTTGGAGTTGGGGGGTAGAGAATTCTTGGGATTTTTTAAATGTGTAGATAACATTTATCAGCATTTTTCCTCTGGAGCTCACAGAAAGTCAAGAAGAAAGACAACAAATCATTTAATAACCTATCAGTAGATGTGATGGGGCCAGTGCTTCAATAGAATTTGCACCTATTTGGGTTGGATTTAGAGAGTGGTGCTAGGAACAGGCTTGAGAGGTTGTCCAAAAGGGATGCTGAATAGGATGAGTATTGATTTAGATACGGGAATGTATTGTTTTATCATGAGATAAATTTGCATATATTGGACCTCCTAAATGTATAGATTTGTCGTACATATTCATTGAGGATATCTTGAAAATCTGACTGACTGTGAAGGGTTCAGGACAGGTTTTAGAAGGCATAGAGAATCAGAAAAAGAATGGACAGGGCAGCCTCGAAGGACTGACTGGTCTTTATCGGCAGTCATCTACTGTGCTAAAATGTTAACCTGCTACTTCGTGCTGCTGTGGTCATTCACAAAGCATAGATGATCTCATTATGAAGTTTGGTTTCAAGGAGTGTTCATTTCCTTCCCTTTCTTATTGTGAGCCAAACCTAATCTGGAGATGGGAAGATGTATTTTTAGCCCTTCATTTTGTGTATTGACTTTAGCTTCTTAATAGAATCGCCTGCAGTCTCCTGGCAGAAACCTGTCCAATAGCTGTGGTGGTGTTTATGTGAACCTAGCATGCAATCTGGAATGCTTCCTCCCACAAGTAACACTATTGCACACAAGGGCTAATTTATTTAGTTTGAAGGCTGTAAAGACAGCCCTGTCTTTGAAGCAATGAGACCTTCCTGATCTGAGCTGTGTGAGACACTGATAGGGATGTTACTAATAGTTCTGTGTATTTTGCTATGGTTAAAAGATGTTTTAGTGTGGTTTATTGAAAAGATAAGGGGAGTGACAGTGGGATTATCAACAGATAGCTGCAGTTTATACGCATTGTAAATATGCTCCACCTGATTCCATTCCAGAGGTTAACATACCATCCGCAGTGCTATCTGGTTTCCTTTGCAAGTATAATCAAATCCATTATTCCCACAGTTCCTAAAAATCCTATAGCCTTAAAATGCAGTCCAGTACTTCTGCAGGGACTTCTTGTATGTTTCGGCAAGAATTAATATTAGTGCTGTCGACCGTTTCTAAAATAATTCACTTGGCAGTTCATATGAACCAAATCATTTTGGATTCTTCTTTATGCTAACTTTACATGCTGTTTCTGAGGAGAGGCTTTTGAAAGCTTCTGAGTAACTGTTCTTTTTATAATGGAGGTAAATTAAGGATGCTGCGCCGCGGTGCTTAGCTTCCTCAGAATTGTGCGCAAGTGGCTGGCGGAGTGGTTGTCTTAGGGGCAATTTCTCCAAATGGCTTAGTTTAGACACGCCATGACAGCAAGAACCTCACTCCTAGACCAGGGTGTGTGGAGCCTGATCTCACTCTCTCAAATTTGCTGCTAACGCTCAGTGCAGTACTCGTATTGCGTCAAAGAGAGTGTCCTTCTGAAGGTCATAGGATGTAACATATATAGGCAACTTATGAAGGTATGATTGGCTCCCTATATGATGGGGAAGTATTTCTGTATCTTTTCCTGATACTTCAGAATCTTCTCGCTGTATTTTCTTTTGTTCATTGTAAACCACTTTGATTTATTGATTAAGCGGTATAGAAAACAAACAAATAAATAAATATTGTCAATGCCGTTCTGGTGTTTTTCTGCTTTACCACTATGTTAGGTTTCCTCACATCTAGCGTCTTATCCATTGGAATGTAAATGTCCCCAGTTATCAGAACTTCTTCATTGTCCATAATTTTCGCACAGTCAATGATCCCAGTTCTTTTGCTGTTGTAGTGTTTGCAAAGATTACATTGGATCAGGCTTGCCATGTTGTGCCTTTCTGCATAGTCATTTTCTGCCATCAGAACTTCACAACCAGCTGTGAGATGAGGGACCGTTTCCAGCTCTTTCTTACAGAATCTGCATGTTTCCTTTACCGGTGTTCTCTATGCTCACTTTGAAACATCCCATCTGTTAATCCACTATCCTGGGATGCAGCTATCAGTCTCTCATCTTTAGGTTTCAGTTTACCTCTCCTCAACAATTATGTGTCCTGGTTTGATAGACAAATGGCTCCTGGAGTAATGTTTTGTATTTCCCACTGTATTTATGTATTTGCCACTTGTTCTTCGCTTGCTGAATTGATTCTTTGAAAAGTTTTTTCTCTTGTTTTGCATAGAAACATGGCTGTAGACAAAGACTATGTGGCCTATCTAGACTGCCCTTCCATATCAACTACTATAGTAGTCCCTTTTTTACCTTTATAGACCTTCTGTGTTTGTCCCATGCTTTCTTGAATTCAGATAATAGAAACATAGAAAACATAGAAACATGAAGGCAGAAAAAGACCACATGGCTTATCTAGTCCACCCTTCTATATCGACTACAACAATAGTCCTCTCTTTGCCCGTAGAGATCCTCTGTGTTTGTCCCATGCTTTTTTGAATAATGTCCTTGTCTCTACTACCTTCACTGGGAGACTATTCTATGCATCTATCACTCTTTCCGTAAAGAAATATTTCTGCACATTACTCCTGAGTCTATCCCCTTTCATCCTTATCCTCTGCCTCTTATTGCAGAGCTTGCTTTCAATTGAATACCTCCTGTGCATTTATGCCAAGGAGGTATTTAAATGTTTCTATCATATCTCCTCTGTCCCCATATGGCTTATAACAAATACCACTGGCCATTTTGGTAGCCATCCTCTGCACAGACTCCATCCTATTTATATCCTTTTGTAGGTGTGGTCTCCAGAATTGTACACAATATTCCAAGCGAGATCTCACCAAAGACTTACATAGAGGCACTATCTCCTCCTTTTTCCTGCTGGTCATTCCTCTCCCTATGCACCCAAGCATCATTCTTGCTTTCACCATCACCTATTCTACCTGTTTAATCACTTTCAGATCATCAGAAACAATCACGCGCAGGCCACACTCCTCTTTTGTGGACAGAAGTGTTTCATCCCACACACTGTACCGCTCTCTTGGATTTTTGCAGCCCAAATGCATGACCCTGAATTTTTTAGCATTAAATCTCAGCTGCCAAATTCTTGACCATTCTTCAAGCTCCCTCCTCATGTTATCTACTGTACTTCTTCCTGGGTGTCTACTCTATTGCAGATTTTTGTATCATCTGCAAAGAGGCAAACCTTACTTGACAGTCTTTGGCAATATCACTAACAAAAATGTTTAAAAGAATCGGACCAAGAACAGATCCCTGTGCACACATCTAGTTACATCCTTCTCCTTTTTCATCTCACACTCAAGCAATTCTCACTTTATGGCCCATCCCTAGGGTGCTCAATTTATTTATAAGTTGCCTGTGCAGAATAGAGTCGAAGTCCAACTCTTTGGTCACCTAGTCAAAGAAGTTAATTAGATTTGTCAGACAAGACCTGCCTTTAGTAAAACCATGCTGCCTCGGATGCTGCAATCCTTTGGATCCCAGAAACCTCTGTTTCAGCAGTGTTTCCATTACTTAACCCAGAGGTCACACTAACTGGCCTGTAGTTCTCAACCACATCCTTACTTCCACTTTTGTGAAAAGAGATCACATGTGCCTTTCTCCAGTCCTCTGGACTCTAAAGAATCATTGAAAAGGTCAGTGGAGTTGTTGGAACTTCCCCAAATTCCTTAAATACTCTCAGATGTATCCCATCCGGCCCTATCGTTTGGTTTATTTTTAGTTTAGCTAGTTCCTCATGAACACAGTCATCTGAAAATCATTCAAAATCCCATTCACTTCTGTTCCTATTTGTGGGTATTTTCTGAGGTCCTGCTCCTGTCCCTTCATCTGTGAACACATAACAAAAATATATGTTAAACAATTCTACTTTATCCTCATCAGCTTCTACATATTCCTCCCCCTCACCCTTGAGTCTAACAATACCACTTTTGCTCTTCCTTCTCATATCTGAAAAATGGCTTGTTCCCCCATTTTATTGCATTGGCTATTTCTTCTTCTTTTTGTATCTTTGCTTTCTTGACTATTTATTTATTTATATTTATTTATTTACATTCTCTTATATACCGCACTATTCTGCATCAGTGCAGTTTACATTGAACAAACTGAAATTACATTGAACAGGGCATTATAACTTGGAGATAACTATTTTACAGGGAACATGGGCTATGGAGGGTTAAGTGGCTTGCCCAAGACCACAAGGAGCACCTGTGGGACTAGAAACCCCAGGTCTTTCTGCCCAAGGTTGCTGTCCTCTAGTGGGATTTGAACCCCCAACCTTCTGGCCTGACGTACCTTGCCCCAAACACTAGGCCACTCCTCCACTCCCTACTTTCCTAGCTTCTCTATGTTTTTCCAAATATTGATGCTTGTCTTCCTCTTTTTGTGATCTCTTGTATTTTATGAAGGCCTCCCTCTTTTTCTTCACCTTTTCAGCTACTTCTTTTGAGAACCATAGTGGCATCCTTTTTCTTTTACATTTGTTTACCTTTCTAACAAAAAGATTTGTTGCCCTTAAAATATCCCCTTTTGGTTTTGCCCATTGCATTTCTACATCCCCCAGCTATTCCAAATCTGCTAACGCCTCCTTGAGGTATTATCCCATTTTGGCAAAGTTAGTTTTCCTAAAGTCTAAGACCCTCACTTTTTTAATGGACTTTATCAGCCCTAGTTCTAATACTGAACCACACCATCTGGTGATCATTGGGTGCGAGATGATCTTCCACTGTAACATTAGAAATACTTTCCCCATTGGTAAGCACCAGATCCAGTATGACCCCTTTATGTGTAGGTTGTGTTCATAGTTGCTGAAATAGTTCTCCCTGTAGACAATCCGGGATCTCCTTACTTTTAGATGACATTGCAGCAGAGATGTGCCAATAAACATCCAACATATTGAAATCACCTTTCAGTAACTCTTCTCCTTTCATGGCAATACTGCATATGTTTTCTATTAAATCTCTATCCATTTTTACCTGTGAAGGAGATCTGTATATCACACCAATGCAAATGCATTTCCTGTTCCCTCTTTCTAATTTAACCCACAATGCCTCCTCGCTCCTTTGATAGCCCTGTAATTCTGTAGCTTTAATATTCTTTTTTATATATAGTGCCACTCCTCCTCCCCCTCTTCCTATCCTTTCTGAATAAAGTATAGCCCGGTATAATT
Source organism: Ichthyophis bannanicus (assembly GCA_033557465.1). NCBI lineage: Eukaryota > Metazoa > Chordata > Amphibia > Gymnophiona > Ichthyophiidae > Ichthyophis > Ichthyophis bannanicus. Next base: position 390,496,461 of record CM066038.1, on the reverse strand, counting down.
CTTCACAGTCCTGGTTGTCCATGAGTCATATCTCATAACTACCACTAAATCCAAGTCAGCCTCCTCTATTAAAGCCTCAACATCTGGGATCTTATTTCCCATATTGTGGGCATTTATGCACACCACTTTTCAGATGTTGGCTCTTTTACCCATTTCTACAGAGGTAAATGTTTTATTTACCTGACGGCTTTTACTTACATGTGGGCTTACTTTCTTCACCCATCCCCAACAAATCTTGTTTAAAGCCGTCTTCTGTAGGTTAGCCAGTCTGCTGCAGAAGAGACTTTCATCCTTCTTGGATAGGTGGATGTCATCTCTGCCATTTAGCCCTTGGAAAATCGTCTCATGGTCCAGGAAATCAAAACGCTCTGACATCATCCCCGCAATCATGCATTCATTGCCAGTATGTGAGCTGTTTTGCCTCGGCCTTTAATCTCAACAGGGAGGATTGAAGAGAACACCACCTGTGCACCTATCTGCTTCACCCTCTGTTCCACAGCCATGAAGTCACTCTTGATATGCTTGGAGAGATACCTATCGATATTATTTGTACCGACATGGATGAGCAACATCAGATAATAGTCAGTAGGCTGGATGAGGCTCGGCAAACTCTCCATAACATGTTGTATTTTGGCACCTGGCAGACAGCACACCTCCCTGGACATCATGTTTGGTCGGCATATGGATGCTTCAGTACTCCTCAGAAAGTACCCCTCAGAAGAGAGTCACCAACCAACACTACCTTTCGCTTCCTTATGGTCACTGATTCTGCAACTTTGGGGTGCTTGAACTCTGGTTGTTCCCTTTCTTGGGATGCTCTCACATCCTCCACTTCCAGGGCTGTATACTGATTCTTCAGTTCGAGGGCTGGAGGAGTTAGATTGTCTATTCTACAGGCTCTTGACTCATGTCCAGCTCTCTTAATTCTGTAGCATACCAACGTCACCTCGATTGGAGAGCTTGGATGCTTGAAGAAGCACCTCATCAATGTACTTCTCACTGTCTTGGATGCTTCTCAGTCGCACCACCTCTTCTCTGAGCACTTCCACTTGTTTCATGGGGGCTTCAGCTTGCAGGCATACTAGCCCCTTCACAGACATTGGGCTGTCTGTCTGGACAGAGGCAGAAGCTGTAATGAGGCAACAGCTTTGGCATTTTAATTTTTCTCAGCCATCATTCAGTTGGTAGAGTTTTGGTACCTGCTTAATAAACAAGAAACATAGAAACATGATGACAGAAAAAGACCACATGGCCTATCTAGTCTGTCCTTCCATATCAACAACTACAACAGTCCACTTTTTACCTTTAGAGATCCTCTGTGTTGGTCCCATGCTTTTTTGAATTCAGTTACTGTCCTCATCTCTACCACCTCCACTGGGAGACTATTCCATGGATCCACTACTCTTTCCGTAAAGAAATATTTCCGCATATCACTCCTGAATCTATCTCCCTTCACCCTCATCCCATGTCCCCTCGTAGCAGAACTTGCTTTCAATTGAAAGAGGCTCTCTCCCTGAACATTTATGCCACGGAGGTATTTAAACATCTCAATCATATCACCTCTATCCCGCCTTTCCTCTAAGGTGTACATATTAAGATCCTTAAGTCTGTCCTCATATGCTTTATAATGAAGCCCACTAATCATTTTAGTAGCCACCCTCTGCACCGACTCCATCCTGTTCACATCCTTTTGAAGGTGCGGTCTCCAGAATTGCACACTATACTCCAAATGAGGTTGCACCAAAGACTTATACAGAGGCATTATCACCTCCTTTTTTCTGCTAGCCATTCCTCTCCGTATGCACCCAAGCATCCTTCTAGCTTTTTCCGTCACCTTTTCTACCTGTTTAGCTACTTTAAGATCATCAGACACAACCACGCCTAGGTCCCGCTCTTCTTTAGTGGACAAAAGTACTTCACCCCCTATACTGTATTGCTCCCTTGGATTGCTGCAGCCCAAATGCATGACCTTACATTTTTTAACATTAAATCCCAGCTGCCAAATTCTAGACCATTCTTCAAGCTTAGCTAGATCCCTCCTCATGTTATCTACACCTTCCTGGGTGTCTACTCTATTGCAGATTTTGGTATCATCTGCAAAGAGGCAAACCTTACCCGACAGCCCTTCTGCTATATCACTAACAAAGATGTTAAAAAGAATCGGACCAAGGACAGATCCTTGGGGTACACCACTGGTAACATCCTTCTCCTCAGAGTGAGCTCCATTTACTTGTACTCTTTGTCGCCTCCCACCCAACCAATTTCTAACCCAAGCAGTAACTTTAAGGTCCATCCCTAGGGTGCTCAGTTTGTTTATAAGACGCCTGTGAGGAACAGTGTCAAAGGCTTTACTGAAATCTAAATACACCACATCTAGAGCTCTCCCTCGGTCCAACTCCCTGGTCACCCAGTCAAAGAAATCAATCAGATTTGTCTGACAAGACCTGCCTCTGGTGAATCCATGCTGCAAGCTTCTGGGAAACAACATTGTGTATGCCTAGGGTAACAGTGTTTTTTATGATTCCTGTCGTCCTACTGTTTGTTCTGAAACTCTTCCTTTTCGTCTTGAAAGTATGCACTAATTGAAAAATTCTACTCGTAGTGCTTCTGTGGGAGAAACAGACCAGAAGATGTTAACTCATCAAAGTTAAGCCTTTTTTCTACAATACTTTACAAGAAAGATGTCTGAGAAATATTTAAATTGAACTTTGGGTTGGCTGGTGACTATTCAGAGGGTCGCTGATGTATGTTGGGCTATAATTTTCTTTGACCGAATTTCAAATGGTCACTGATTGCCCGGTTTTCTGAGACCTTCTTGCCACTATCCTGCCTTTTTCTTTGTTGTTGTTGAGCACTACGTGCAAATTACAAGTTAGCCATTTTGGTGGGATACTTTCACGTTTTTGATACAGAGTTGTATGTTTTTCTTATATAATAAAAACAAACAAACAAACCCTCAAATCCTTACTGTTTGTTGATCTGTAGAGCCATGGTTAGGAAAGCCTCAACAGGGCAGGGCACTGGAGCCTTTTATGCAGGCCTCAGCTGCACTCAGGAAATCAGGCCCACTAACTCCTGATTAAGTGTTAGCAGTTTCTAAACCTGAGGAGGTTACTAGAGTTCAGCAACCTACTGTGCTCAAGGAAAGTTCCCCTAAAGCACCAAAAAGAAAAGTAACCTTGCTTTAAAAAATATACAGAAAAAACCTTTTAAGAGCTCCCAGTTAGAGAGCTAGCAATGTAATACAATAAAAACAAACAAACAAACAAACCCTCAAATCCTTACTGTTTGTTGATCTGTAGAGCCCTGGTTAGGAAAGCCTCAACAGGGCAGGGCACTGGAGCCTTTTATGCAGGCCTCAGCTGCACTCAGGAAATCAAGTCCACTAACTCCTGATTAGGTGTTAGCAGTTTCTAAACCTGAGGAGGTTACTAGAGTTCAGCAACCTACTGTGCTCAAGGAAAGTTCCCCTAAAGCACCACAAAGAAAAGTAATCTTGCTTTAAAAAATATACAAAAAACCCTTTTAAGAGCTCCCAGTCAGAGAGCTAGTAATGTAATATAATAAAAACAAACAAACAAACAAACCCTCAAATCCTTACTGTTTGTTGATCTGTAGAGCCCTGGTTAGGAAAGAGAGACCTACCAAAGTCCCTAACTTTTCCTCAGCTGTCCTTTAAGAAAAAAAGCAGCTAACCTCTTTTATGTGTGTTCTAACAGCGCTGTTCTATGTCCCTGTGTGTAGCCCTGCTTTCTTGCTAAACAGTATTTACTTTATACTAGTAAATTCTGGTCTTGTGTCTGAGGTATATAGATTAACATGTTCCCTTTGTAAAATTACCTAATCAAAGCTCCTTCAAGAATATCAAATTGTTTAATTTTAGTAGATATCCAAATGTGGAACTATTTGCTTCCTAGATTTTCCCTATCAACCAATAAAAATCAGTTGTCTATTTCAACAACCTAATGGGGGATTGCCCTATATAACAAGAATTCTCACATTGGGTGGGTGGGAGCTGGGGTGGGGAAGGAGTGATTTAATACCTAAGGACATCAGTGCTTTCAAAGTGCCTTCTCCTCTTTGAATCTGTAGGCCAGAGGAGACTGCAATACAGCACACAAAAATTTGCTATTGCAAATTCTGTTACTTCCATCCCTGTGTATACTACTAGTGAATTCTCATCTATTCCTTCTGCTTGACAGAATGCCTTTTTAAGTTTGATAATGAAGATGGATTCTGGCCATTGAATTTCATATTGTAACACTGTTTGTGCATTTGGGCCTGTTGATTCTGTTAAGTCAGCCTGAAAGCCTATGATGGTCACATGTATGATCAATTTCTATGAGGCCCATTCCTCCTTCAGTTCTAGGGATATACATTCTCGGTATACACTGATTCTTATAAACTATTTTATAGGCATACAGGAGTTTTCTTGGTCATACATCCAGTTTTTCAAGATATTTCAGAGGTCAGTCAATTATTCCAAAGCTATACGAGAGCACAAGGATTACAAGTTGGTTGATGACTTGTATCTTTATTTATTTATTTATTTAACATTTCTTCTATACCACGCTATTTAGATCAGTGCGGTTTACATTCAACATCAACTATACAACGCAGGAACTCTGAGTTGTATTTACAATGAACGGAGAGATCAACTTGGAAGTAACTGGGGAAACTATCTACATCGTATTTACACTGGTACCTACTTTCAGGCAGGGTCTATATACATCTTATTATGCTGGGTGCCTAAATTCTATTTTGGGCAGTACTGATGGGAGACCAAGCTGATTATCCCTTTTCATGCTGGGTCTGATTAGTTAGGTGCGGTGGGTGATTGTCTGAGGAGCACCATGCATGTTTACTAAGGCTGGATTCGGGGTAGTATATAGTGAACAGATGATGCTTTAATGCCTTCCTGAAGTGGGTTATGCCGGTGATGATTCGAATATAAGTGGGGAGGGCATTCCATGCTGTAGGTGCGTAAATCGTAAAGGCCCTATTCTTTGTTGCTTTTGTACATTGCGTCATTGCTTTTGGGACCTCTAGGGTGTTTTGCATTGTGGGTCTTCTGTTTCTGTTATGTGGTACGTTGTGTATCATTTTGCTGATGGCTGTGGGGGTCTGAGTGTTTAAGGCTTTGAAGGTCAGGGTTAGTACTTTGTAGAGGGTTCTTGCTTGAACAGGTAACCAGTGGAGGTTCATCAAGACTGGGGTTATATGCTCTCTCCATGAAGCTCCTGTTAGTACTCTCGCAGCAGTGTTCATTGCGAGTTGCAGTGGTGCTAGTGTTGCTTGAGGGAGACCATGTAGAATTACATTGGTGTAGTCGAAATGTGGTAATATTAATGCTTGATAGATTGAACGATAGACGCTGAAGTCGAGTAGTGGTCTTAGGTGTTTTAAGGTCCTTATTTTCAGATATACTGTTTTTACGGTGTTTCTTATGTGGGTTTTCAAGTCCAGCTGTTGGTCCAGTGTGATGCCAAGGTAGCAGATTGTGGGCTTAGTTTTCAGTTCTGTGTTGCCGATTTCTAATGAGGGTGGAGGGGTGAAGTCCTGGTTCCTTGATATGAAAAGAACATCTGTTTTGCTGCAGTTGATTCGCAAGTTTTGCATACTGAGCCAGTCTGTTACTGCCTCAAAACATCTTGTTAGAGGGGATAAATCTGGTTGGTCGGTCCTGAATGGGATGTATAGCAGGATATCGTCTGCGTAGGCCAGACAGTTGACCTTGAACGAGCGTACTAGGGTGCATATGGGCTGCATGTAGATGTTAAACATCAATACAGATAGTGACGAACCCTGTGGCACACCCTGGTTTTGCAAAAATGGTTCTGAGGTCGTGGAGCCAGACCTTACATGTTGCCATCTATTGGTCAAGTACGATTTGCACCAGTCTAGAGCAGTTCCTTGTATTCCTTTCTCGCTGAGGCGTTGTATGAGAATCTCGTGGCTCACCGAGTCGAAGGCAGCTGCGATGTCCAGGAAGATGAGGGCGAATCCTTGGTGAATTTTGTCGGTTCCAGAGACTAGGTTGTCAAATAGGGTGGTGAGGAGGGTTTCCACCCCGTGTGCTTCTCTGAACCCATGTTGGGATGGATCCAGTGGGGCTTCAGTGTCAATATGCTGTTGAATTTGGCGCTGTACTATCTTTTCAATTATTTTGGCAAGCATGGGGATACTTGAAATTGGTCTGTATGATTCTACTTTCGTTGGGTCCAGCCTGTTATTCTTCAGTAGTGGTCTGATTGATGTTTGTTTCAGACTCTGTGGGAACGATCCGGTTGTGAGAGATTGGTTCACTAATTCGCTCAGATATTGGCTTATTCTTTGAGGTTAATGCTTTTTTCAATATCATCTTCAATCTCCTGTAATACTCTTTGCTGATCTTTTCTCTCAACACTTTATACTGGATTGTTACTCCTTCCTCTATATACAACTTCCTGTTCAAGTTCCTGTATGTCACAGTTATCACTCAGAGAGATTTTTTCTGCTGTCCTCAGTTCTCCGATGAGGAAGGTTGCTTTAGCACATGTATCCAGACCAAAGAGCATCCTGATGTCATCTGAAAAGCTTTTTACTAGACAGACTTGTTCCACTAGATATTGATCATTGGGATTAGAGAGCTTCAAGTTGTCTGCTAGCAGTAGGTGTGATGTCACCTCTGGGTCTTTGCCAGCTTTAGGTTTAAGGCTAAACCCATACACCAAAGAGTTAAGAAACACACTCAAAGGATTAAGTGCTATACAAAATAAGTGTGGTGACAAGGAGTCTCCCTTTAATATTTCTTACTGGATCTTGATTAGGAATGATGAACTATCCATCTACATACTGTAGGTACGAGGTGCGATCAAAAAGTACCATGACATGTACAATAACACAAGAAGTATAACACTGACAATTACTGCACTCAGTCTTCTTCAAAGTAGTCTCCTTCAGATAAAACACACTTCCTCCAGCATTCCTGCAACTGCTGGAAACAATTTTGGAATGCCTCTTTCATTATGTTGTCAATTTTGCCTCTTTCATTATGTGTCGAATTTTGCTTAATGGTCTCCAAGTTGTCAATTCTCCTTCCTTTCAGTGGTAATTTTTTTTTGGAAACAAAAAAGTCGCAGGATGTGAGATCAGGTGAGTACAGAGGCTGATGGACATGCTCAATTTGGTGTTTGACCAAGAACTGCTGGACAAGATGTGATGCGTGAGCTGGGGTGTTATTGTGATGAAGCAACCATTCACTATTCCTGTGCAGCTCTGGCCTCTTATGACAAACTACATCTCTCAAACGAGTCAGAACTTGGACGTAGTATCCTTATTGATGGTTTGGCCTTTTGGAGCATACTCATGATGAACAATACCCTGGTAATTAAAGAAAACTGTGAGCATGACCTTAACATTGTTCCTTACCTAATAGGCTTTCTTGGATCTGGGAGAGTTTGCAGTCTTCCATTATGAGGATTTAGTCTTAGTTTCTGGGTTATAACCATAAACCCATCATTCATCACCAGTGATAATCTTTTTTGATGAAATCTGAGCCATTTTCAGTGCATTCCAACAATTCCTTGGTTGCATACAGTCAGTCTTCTTTTTGTTCAGGGCACAGGAGTTCCAGCATGAATTATGCAGACACACGTCTCATCCCCGAATCAACAGTAAGAATGGACTGTACTGACCTGAAACTGATGTCCATGTCCTCAGCAAGCTCCCTGATAGTCGATAATTTGAGCATTTTGCGGCATGCACTGCTTCAACTTTGTCTTCATTCCTGTTCGTGGATGCTCTTCCAGAAAGTTCGTCACTGTCAACACTTTGGTTTGTATCAGTCATAAACTTGAGCATAACTCATGCCTTCATCACCATACACTTGCTCATAAGTCTTTTTGCACAAATCTCCAAGTTTCTGGCAGAATTTAATGCAAATTCCTGTTCAATTTTTTCACTTATCGTAAATCTGATGAACTGCTTTTGCACTATACCAAACATCACGTGATTAAAACAAGTACACATGTGCTGCAGCCAGGCTACACTCTGCACATGCAGAACATGTAACGTAGGCACTCAATGCTTAGCAACATTGTGGGAGATGAATTGATATGTAGCTACACAAGAATTTTCAATACTTTTTTATCACACCTCACAGAGTGTAGTTTGTCACATTTTTATAGTGAATTTGATGTACTCAATCAATTTCAAATTAATTTTGTACATTTCAAGACAATTTATTATCCATAAGCAAAGAACACTATCAAAAGCTTATTTATAGTCAATCCATTCTTCACTGAGATTTCTGCTTTTCTTAGCACTAACTATGATGGCTTTGTTTAGCAGCAGCTGGTTTTTGGTATGGTATACTCCTTTCTTGGCTACCAATTAGCTCCCACATTGGCTGCTAATCAGCTCCTGCACTGGCTACCAATCAGCTCCCGCATCAGATACAAGACAGTCATAAACATATTCAGAATCAAACAACAGTTATCAGCTTTAAGTCTACAGCCACTCATACAACCCGGCAGCAGCACAAGACCGAGGAGCAGAGGCACCTCCAACCGTGTCAACACACCAAAGGACTTCACCAAGGTACGCAAGGACACCGAATAACGAGCCCTATCAAAAGCGGCTCCAACAATTTGGAATGCCCTCCCTGATGAACTACGGTCAACAACAGACATTAAGGACTTTAGGAAACTGCTCAAGACGACCCTCTTCATAGAGCACTATGGTGACATCACTTACAGACAGTACCACAGCCCAACCACCCTCCCTTCTCAACACATACATAGTATTGAAGTAAAGTCCTGATGTACATAGTATTGTATATAGCGCATGTTGTAAATAGCTCACCAAGAATCAACGACCCTCTACACACACGCATTCACTGTTCAATGCATGCACACACTAGACACAGTATTTTGTCGATTGTTTGCAGTGTAGACCGCCTTGATTATAGGAGAAGGCGGTATAGAAATCCATTTAAATAAAAATAAATAAATAAAATAAATTCTTGTTACCCTTCTGTTCTACTGCCATGATTTTACTGGAATCAGTATGGTTATATATTTCATCAGCATCTATTGCAATGATAAACTTTTAGATTCTAGGCAAACAAGCAATTGGTCTATAAGTTTTGGGGATGTCACTTAGGGTTATGTTTACTAATCAGCGGTAGCGGCTTCCATGAGGTATCGGAGCCACAGCCCCGTTGACTTCAATGGGGCCGTGGCTCCAATATTGCACCGAAGCCGCTACCACTGATTAGTAAACATACCCCTTAGTCTCTCTGTGGAAGAAGTGTTATCTTTCTTTTCCTGTTGTTAGCCATTGTATTATTAAATCTGGCTGCCTGATCAATTGATTTTTGCAGTTCGCTGGGTCTTAGTGAAGGGATACTGGGCCCTCTGCTTTTTAACATATTCAGAAATAACCTGGAAATGGGAATAATGAGTGAGGTGATCAAATTTGCAGATGATACAAAATTATTAAAAGTTGTTAAAACACAGAGGATTGTGAAAATTTGCAAGAGGACCTTGATAATTTGAAAGATTGAGCATCCAAATGGCAAATGAAATGTGATGTGGACAAGTGCAAAGTTATCCACTTAGGGAAGAACAACCCAGACTATGATTACATGATGCAAGGTTCCACATTAGGAATCACCACCCAAGAAAAAAGATTTAGGCGTCATCATGGATAATACATTGAAACCCTCTGCCCAATGTGTAGTGGCATCCAAGAATGCAAATAGAATGTTAGAAATCATAAAGAAAGGAATGGAGAATAAAACCAAGGATATTATAATGCCTCTGTATCATTCCATGGTGCAACTAACTGCACCTTGAATATTGTGTGCAATTCTGGTCGCCATATCTTAAAAAGGATATAGTAGAATTAGAAAAGGTACAGAGAAGAGCCACCAAAATGATAAAGGGGATGGAAGGATACCCCTATCAGGAAAGGCTTAAAAGGTTAGGGCTCTTTAACGTGGAAAAGAGACGGCTGAGGGGAGATATGATAGAGGTCTACGAAATAATGAATGCAGTGGAATGGGTTAACACAGATCGGTTTGGCTTATCTTATGTTCTTATGATGTTAACTCTTTGAGTCAAAAATTGATCATTCCATGTGGGCCAGAGTTTTCCTATCTCTTTTGTTGTTATGTCAAGCCATTCAATAGTTTGAGGTTCATTTTTTCCAAATTCTCTCATATAGCCTTTCTGCTTCCCAGTTATACAGGGTTCTCTTTTTAAATTTCTCCAAAATTTTTATTTGTCTGTCTTAGTTGGTAGTATTTTCACCTCACTGATGCTCTTTTCCAGTTTCCTGTTTTGGGTTCTTTTTAAATGGCTTAGTATCTCAGCAATTCTTCAGCATATGAATTTAAAGTTTTCTTCTGCTAATGCAGCATGTTTCATTTTGATGTTTTGCATTTTTCTCAGTCTTTGAAGATATTGATCCTTTGAGATACTCATCTATCAGGGACACCTCAGCACACAGTGATCTATTTTTTCTTTAATATGTTTTTATCAAGGAGGAATTATTATCTTTCTCTGTTTCTTCTGGCTGTACTGTGCTTAGCCTCATCAGAATTGTATGCAAGTGATTGGCTGAGTATGGCAGGTTAACGACAACTGTGTTAGATTTCCGACTTAGGTCTTCTGCTCCACAGGTCAGCTGAGTCTGGGGATGCTGAAAAACTGCTGTGAGTGTGGATAAGGTGCTGTTTCTATCACTCAATAGTGACTCCTAGTGGCTAGATTTAGGATCCATGATTACAGGGTTCCAGAAGGAGTCCTGACACACTGCTCACAGCTGAGGACAGTCACTGCAATAACTGGACTACATGAGTTAGAAGGGGATTTAAAATAGGGGAAAAATCCCTGGGTAGTTGTGAGTGAAGGCTCATGAGACCAGAAATCATCCCTAATGAATATTGAAGCCAAAGGAGCAAGGAGATGTTGGCAGCCAGATTCTAGCCCTTATTATGACTGAACTGCAAACAGTCTACCAAAGGGTATAAATCTGCATGCTGCAGACGGAGTGCATGTTTCTACATATCGCAGCCTCCACAGCTGGGAAGCCACCCTCCTTCATCAGTCTGCACGAGGAAGGTGGTGTAAGACAAAGACAAATCTTCACATGAATATCTTAGAGATGAGGGCAGTTCTGCTAGCCTTGACTTCTTTTCAGCCATTACACAACAAAGTTACAATTAGTTATGTGAATGAATAGGAGCACGAGAAGTACACAGATGCTGACAGAAATGTCTAAGCTTTTAAAAGGACCACCTGGGCGTACTGTTTCAATGGTATACGTAGGTCTATGAATACGCAGGCAGAATGATTAAGCGCGCCATTTCAAGGACAGGAATATGGGAACTGAACTCTAAGGGCCCAATATTACAAGGCATTTACATGGTTTACAGAGCTGTAAACTGTGTAAATGCCCCTAAGTGGGATATTAAGCGTCACTAACACAGTTAGTGCCGCTTGAGTATCCCAGAGTAATGCCGCTTAGCACTGGGGCATGTCGGGGGTGTTCTGGGGGTGGTACCCAGGGATAACTGTGCAGGGCAATATTCAGCTGCTGCCCGGTTATCCCTCAGTGGAAAAGGTTAGGTGCAGCGAACCCAGATATTCAATGACGGCGGCTGGATATGGCCCTGGATTAAATATCCGGGGTTAAGGTTCGTCAGCGATGGCTGGCGCAGAGCCATCAAAATTCAATATCAGGCCCTAAAGTATTTGCAAAGTTTGTGGCACTCCAGTTATAGATTGATGGTCAGAATTCAGCAAGCTGCTTGGCTTGCTTCTTGGATATGATGACTCAGATTTGGAAGAAATTTTGTCGGTATATTTTTCTTTTCTGGAAAATGATTTGAGTCATTTCACTCCAGATCAGAATCAGAAAATGCATAAGAACATAAGATATGCCATACTGGGTCAGACCAAGGTCCATCAAGCCCAGTATCCTGTTTCCAACAATGGCCAATCTAGGTCAGAAGTACCTAGCAGTTTCCCCAAAAGACACAGGTTCCACAATGCTTGTATTGGGGCAAGCAGTGGATATCCCGGGTGATAATGATCATATTCTGGTCCATAAGTTCTAGAATTACTTGATGTGATAGTTTCATTACAGTTTTTTATTCCAGTAGCTGATCTTTTTGACTGCCACTCAGTCATACATCAGAACTCAAATCCTCTAAAATTCATGAAAAGTAAAGTTTTCTCAGACAGGGTTCTTGCAGACCTTTTGAAAGGCTGAAGATATTCTACTAGCAAGGTCTGCAACTTAGCCAGCAAAGATTTTGCACTCTGATGCCTAGAGAAGTGATTTGAGAGCTTCTAAGATCTTATTGTAATACTGTATATCCTTCAGTTTTAGTTTTAAGGCCTAGATCTTGGCCTCAGCCTAAGTATTTTGAGAATGCAAATAGCAGTCATTTCAATGATTCCTCCAAAAGCATCCAGTTCAGAGAAAATCAATTTAACTGTCTGGCTGTAGAGAGAACCTTGAAGGTCTTCTTGAAGAACATACATTTTTTCAGGAAATCTAAAGGGATTTTTTTTGTTCAAGGTTGGTAACAAAAGATTAATAGCTCACAAAATCTGATTTGCTAGTTGAGATCATAGTTGTGTAGCTGAAGCATATAAGAGATAAAAAAATACTTCTGAATTTAATCAGAACGTGCTCTACAAAGAGAGTGCTTAGTTTCTTCATGGAAATAGAATGGCTTGCCAGATGTTCTTTACCCACTTTCAAGAGGCTTGCACGATGGAGAAATTAACCTTAACAGACAAGTTCTCCAGGCTGTAGTAACCCAAAGTGGTTGACATACTGTGGAAGGAGTAAGTCCCAATGGTATTGACTGTTGGAGTGCAATAGAAAAAAAAATCTTACCTGTTTATTTTCTATTAATGCTAAAAAAATTAGTTAGGTTCTCTCTGTATTTTTGTTTTGGTTCGTGTCCTTGTTGCTTATAGTGTTGGGAATGCCTTGTATGCATGCTTATTGTTTTGTTTTGTTTTGATAGCTTGAGAATTAATTTAGCATGCTTCCCTTTTTCCTCTCTAACTTAATGAAATGTTTACTAAAGGTTAATGTGCATTAACAAACGTTAACACATGTTAAGTGCTGCTGCAGCCCTTTTACTTCTACCGGTGCAGCAGCAATTATGGCATATTAGCATTTGTTAACACTCATTAATGGTGGCAAACATGCCCCTGAGTTTCCTTAACTGTAGGAATGTTGGGGGAGAAATTATGTTTAATTACTGTTGTAGTCTGTCCTACATGCTCTACTAAGTAGGTCCTCAAACTGCTTGGAAAGGGCAGAAATACGTTTTGCGCTGTAGATGATTCTTACTGTAGGTCTAGTTTACTAAATGCAGGGCTGGTGCAAGAATATGAAGCGCCCTAGGCAATTCCTCTATACTGCCGCTGCCTCTTTCCGGGACCTGTGGTAATACCATTTAAACTACAACGTAGCACTTACCTGAACTCTAGTGCTGCGTTGCGGTTCCTCCTGTCTTTGACTGCCACTTCTCCCCCCTCCACCCCCATGCAAATAGGAATGTACATCAGAAAAGGCAGAAGTGGCAGTCAAAAAGAAGAGGAACAGCAGCGCATCATGGGAGAGTTCAGGTAAGCATTGCCTTGTATGTTGAATGACATTGTCATCACTGCGGAACCTAGAGAGGGGTCGCGGTGACAGCAATGGGCCGCCCTGGGAGCCTTGGTCACACTGGCCCTGACAAAAGGTCTCAAGTACTGGTATAGTACGTCTGTACTATTGCAGGAATTAAAAAAAGAAAATTGGTGTAGAAGAAAACCTTTCTCTCTTTTTTCATCACATTTCAGGCTCATTAGGAATAATCCAAATGGAGAAAAAAAATCTAAATAGCATCAGTTAATATGTATTTCATAGTATATGTAAATTTGTTTTTAAATAGAAAAACAAATATAGCTAAAAAGATCTTTTAAAGTACCCGTAACATATGTAAGAAAAAGGATACTTGCACACAAAATGTTGCCTAATCCATTCATCTGTAACCAGAGCTATTATTTTCTCAGAAAATAATAGAATGGCAGATGGGTAACAAACAATCTCAATACAGATGGATAGAACCCTTAATGCTCGAAGAAATGGCAATAGCAAAGCAACTAATACTTTCTGGACAATTCCAGGACTCTGAATGTGCCATCCTCGGTATAACCTTTCATTTATCATTAAGTACAACTGTAAAAGTGGTTTTACTGTTCACTTGTTCTCCCTTTGTGACAAACCTGATGGTGTCATGCTGCTACAAGTGATGCATTTCTTCTCGGATAACTCCCAGGCCTCTGCTGCGTCCATTTGTGATAAAGGACCACCACTGACAAATGAGAATGTCCTCGCCCTGCTGGATAATCTACCTGGCTCAACTATAGTTGATTTATTCTTGATTTATACTTGGAAGAGAATGCACTGACCTCATTAATTATCTTGCAAATAGAGAGATAAATGTGTTCACAAGTCATCAGTGTAGATCAGATGATCTTGAGAGTGCTCTGGAATTCACTTGCAATCACTTCTGGCAGTCAGCCACTTCCCAGGGAACAAAAGCATGGTAAAGGAACGCAGCCACTGCCAGGCTACATTCAACCTGTATCTAGCTGGTGCATTTTTGAGGTGCGAAGTTCCATGTATAATGGATGAGTTCTTCTTTGCCGCAGAGAAGCAGACCAAAATAGTCTCAGCGTCCATCCCATGCCATGAGAACTTCTTTCAGATATATGAACTTGTCTGCTACCTTCTTCTTCTTGATCCTTCTTCCAATGGCTGCCATAAGCAGCCGCCATCCACCACCTGAGCAGCTCTCCTCATCGGGGGATCGAGCCACCTTTTCAGCAGCAGCGGCCATCTTCAGGTGAGCTGCCCAATCGGGGCTGCCGCCTGCACCTTTAAAAAGAACGCGCCAGCCGGCGCGAGGAGAAGCAGCCGCCATCCACCACCTGAACAGCTCTCCCCATCGGGGGATCGAGCCACCTTTTAAGCAGCAGCGGCCATCTTCAGGTGAGCTGCCCAATCGGGGCTGCCGCCTGCACCTTTAAAAAGAACGCGCCAGCCGGCGCGAGGAGAAGCAGCCGCCATCCACCACCTGAGCAGCTCTCCCCATCAGGGGATCGAGCCACCTTTTCAGCAGCAGCGGCCATCTTCAGGTGAGCTGCCCAATCAGGGCTGCCGCCTGCACCTTTAAAAAGAATGCGCCAGCCGGCGCGAGGAGAAGCAGCCGCCATCCACCACCTGAGCAGCTCTCCCCATCGGGGGATCGAGCCACCTTTTCAGCAGCAGCGGCCATCTTCAGGTGAGCTGCCCAATCGGGGCTGCCGCCTGCACCTTTAAAAAGAACGCACCAGCCGGCGCGCCTGCGCCTTGCGGGCCCGCGCCTGAGGGCCTCGCCAGAGGGCCCTTCGGCACGGCCCTTTGGCAGCGGCGCATTATCTACCTCAACCGTTGAAAGCTGAACATTTCCATCGCTCTCTAGACAGCTGTTGAATCCAGAACTCCCACAGGCATAGCCCGAGAACTGGACCCTAAGGTATTTACCTACCGATCCCCGGCAAAGCTCTACCAGATCACATATTGAAGTTTTGCCCTTAAGCAACTGCAATGCTCTGTTTTAACACTAAATCATGCTTAGCCGCAGTTGAATCACTGCAGCTTACCTAACCTCAGTTGCATCTTACTTAGCCACAGTTGATTCATTGTACCGTACTTAGCAAATGCTAATGCTTCAATTGAAACATTGTATTATACCTAACTAGCTACAGTTCGATTCATTGTATTACTTAAAACACTGGCTCATACCAGTAATGTCAAGCTGTTGATTCTAGATTTGCTAAAGCTACTGATTGAAACAAGTAATTGAATCGGTGTTACCAACTGCATACCTAAAATATCCTTCCACAAAAGTGCTCCACACTACAGCAACCATGACCTTACTGACCATAACGCTAATATGCCTACTCTCCAGTGTCATATATGAAACTAATTCACTCTCCCAGGATCACTACCACATCCCTTCACTGCACAGCTCGAACAAAAAACACTCCCGCAGTTTTCACCAACATCCACAAAACCATTACAAGAGACACTCACACCTACTACATATAGCTATAGACCAAATAGCCAATACAAAGCGCAACCGAACTATTCCACAACAAGAAGAACTCAGATGTGCCCTAATAAATGCCCGCTCTGCACGCAAGAAATGGCCAGCCATATCAGACCTAATAACCAAACGCAATCTAGACATGTTAATGATAACAGAAACTTGGTTCTCCGAGACTGACACAGTCATAATAAACCAGCTCACACCTCCCAATTACTCTACCTACACATGTAACAGAACAAACAAAAGAGGAGGAGGGGTTGCCATTATAGCAAAGACTGGTCTCCAATACCGTACAATCCTAGCTAGGAGCACGAAACAACTAGACACAATCTCAATATACAACAACTACAATACTATCAATCTTATATACATGTCACCAAACTCAACATCTGAAGAACTATCCAACATAATCGACTTAGCCTGCAACCCTGCATATCCAGATAAACCAAACTGGATAATGGGCACTTCAATCTCTCATCCATTCAACCTACTCTATCTAACTCCTTTTTAGATGCAATGCAAAACCTCAACTACAACCAAATCGTAAACCAGCCCACCCATCAGCATGGAAATGTTCTCGACCTTGTCTTCGCTCCACCCACCTACGTGTCCACAAACTATATACCCAACCTCTCCATCACTCCAGTCCCCTGGTCAGATCACAGCCTGATCTCATTCAAAATACCAGCTCAACAAGACCCCTTCACAAATACAAAGAAATGGTCAGCAACTAATCACACACGTTTCAAACAACTCGACGAAGAAGAAATCAAGAAACACTTACTCCCAAAACTCAATCAGCCTTCTTCCAACATCAACGACATGGTTGCTACCTGGAATGAAACCATCAACCAATACGCCATGCGGCCTCCAGCCTACAAAAA
This sequence comes from Ichthyophis bannanicus, assembly GCA_033557465.1. NCBI lineage: Eukaryota > Metazoa > Chordata > Amphibia > Gymnophiona > Ichthyophiidae > Ichthyophis > Ichthyophis bannanicus. The sequence goes on along the minus strand of CM066038.1, from coordinate 390,479,424 downwards.
CCCAACGACGAATAACCTGGTAGGAAAAAGACCATCTGCACCATGGTTCTCCTGGGAGCTAAGAAAGTCCCTTATGCTTTTGAGGAAGCTTGAGAGAAAGTGGCGGAAAACACATAACCCGACAGATCAAACAAAATACTCAACCCACCTGCGAGCCCACCGTGAAGCAATATGGGACACAAGAAAAACCTTCCATTCTGAACTCCTCAACCGATCCTTAAACAAACCACGGGAACTCTTCAATCTAGTAAAAACTCTAACCACAGAACCTTCACCACCACAACATGAACCTATACACCCCCAAAAGTATGTCAACTTCATACAGGCTAATTCCATCAGAACTACAACCTCATATTCCCCAAGTCCCACCCAGCGTTATACCCACCAGTTTCCTCTCCTTCAGCTATCATCTCCCTCAGCAAAATCCGTTGAAGACATCATCATCAAAATGAATACCACCACAGCACCCAACGACCCTTGCCCAGCACACTGGATAAGAGCTATGCGTGCAGAATTTAGCCCAATCATAGCAGAAATAATAAATATGTCCTTCTCAACAGGCATCTTCCCATCTGCCCTAAAGCAGACCTCCATAAGGCCACTGCTAAAGAACAACCAACTGGACCCAACAAAAGAAGAATCATACCGTCTGATCTCCAGTATTCCGCTTCTATCCAAAATAATTGAGAAAGTGACCAACAATCAAATCCAACAACACATAGACACCTCTTCACCGCTTGACCCCAGTCAACATGGATTCAGGGAAGCCCACGGAGTTGAGACACTGCTGACCACCTTAACCAACACACTCATCAGTGGGATAGATGATACCAAAAAGGGCTTTGCCCTAATTTTCCTCGACATCTCCGCAGCATTTGACTCTGTGGACCACGACAAACTATTAACCCGACTATACGACAAGGGAATCCACGGGTTGGCATGGGAATGGTGCAAATCATACCAGGAAGATCTCTGGCAACAAGTCAGGACGGTTGAAGGCACCTCAGAACCATTCCAGCTAAAACAAGGAGTACCTCAAGGCTCCTCCCTATCAGTGCTGCTATTTAATATATACATGCAGCCCCTATGCGATATCACTCGCTCCTTTGGCATATCCTCCCTAATCTACGCAGACGATGTGCTCATCTTCACACCAATCAACGTTTCGTGCCCAGAATACACAACACTAGTAGATTGCTTTAACGCTATAGCAGACTGGCTCCTCACCCAGAATATGCGAATAAATTTCAAAAAACTGAGGTCCTCATCATCACGAAAAACAGAGAATTTTCACCACCAGTTACTTTAAAAGTACGGGACGCTGACCTCCCAATCAAGTCCTCCATAAGATACCTTGGAGTAATATTGGACCATTGACTTGACTTCAAAGAACATGTCAACCGCACTGTAAAAACCATTTATTTCAAGATAAGGACCCTCCGTAACCTGAAAAATATGCTCGACCAAAACAACTTCCGGACCATATTCCAAACCATAGTCACACACCACTTTGACTATTCCAACATAATACTCCATGGCCTCCCTAAAAACACCCTAAATACATTACAACTTGCCATGCATGCCGCTGCCCGTGTCCTTTACGGCACCTCAAAAAGTGACCACATTACACCCATCCTAATGGAACTACACTGGCTCCCCATATACTGCAGGATTACTTATAAAGCCCTTATTATGACCTTTAAAGCGATAAACATGATTGCCCCTTCAGCAATCTCAAACCTCCTCAATCACACTCCTAACATTAGATCCAGGAGATCCGTAGCTGCAAATACCCTAGCCACACCATCAGAAGCCACAAAATGCACGCGCACAACCACAGACAGGGCTTTCGCACACTACACACCCAAATGTTGGAACAACCTACCACCTACCATTAGAGCAATCACGGACCTCAAGCAATTCAGAAAAGCCATAAAACACCACCTGTTCCTTCTACACTTCTACCAATCCCAATGCCCATCATCAACCCTCTAATACATCCCAAGCCAGCATAGAAAAATTGTAAATATATTATTTATACAAGATGTTAATAAAATCTCTATTCATTGTATATAATTTCATAACTTATATGTACATAGTTTCACCAAGTTGAATCCCAGTTGAATTTTCCTGTTTCATGTAAACCTGTTGCTTGCTGTGAGTATTCTTGTTCATTATAAACCACGCTGATGAAAAAGAGCGCGGTATAGAAAAGCTATAAATAAATAAATAAATAAATAAGCCTTTTCAAGTAGCCGTTTATTCCAACTTGGAGGTAACAGTAAATGGTGCTGTCAATTGTAAAATATGTTACTAAGCAGTAAACCAACTTTAGAGATGGGAATGGCAAATGGACTATGATCCCAGGATATTCTAGAGTTGTGAAACTTTGATTCCCCTTTTTCTTTTTCAGTCTTTGTCAATGTTGATTATAGCTTTAAGCGGGCACTCCACAAAATGCTGGCATAGATGTGAGGTTAATTTCTGTCATGTGCAAAATTTACTCATTTGGAGACATTATCCTGGAAGTGATAGGCAATCTCCCTGATGCATTCTTCATTCTATCACCTCTCTTATTTTGTCTGGCAGTAAATGCACTGAATGCTCTTATGAAATCACAGGGCTGTGAATTTCATCCTAGACACAAATGACCCATGGAAGCTTTTTAGTTCCTGTGACATTCACTTCGTGGAACAGCTCTGAGTAGTGAAAGGTTTCTCAGATGACTACAGACTGGAAAAAAAAAAGTACTGAGGTAGCCTTCCTTAAAGGAAAACTAAGCAAAAATGAAAACACAACACTGACATACAGTATCAGCCAAGATGGCATTGTGAACAGTTGTCTGCGCTTGATGCTCTGTGACCTCCTTAGTTTTCTTGGCTTGCTGGGTCTCTGAGACCATGCCTATAGGACAAGAGAAAGGGGAAGGTTTGGGGGATTACTTCCACTTCTGTGACCCCCCCCCCCCCCCAACTGAAGGGCCAGAGAACACTTGAGGAGTTTGGTGTCCATCTGCAAAGAGAGCAGCTTTCTTTTTGAGCAATCTTTGTGAGATTTGGTGTGGTGACCAGTGCTGAGGAGGCATCACTAAGCCCTAAAGAAAGGATAACACCATGACCAGGAAGTGATATGTCTTGCAAGGTTTGTCTGGCTCCAACTAAGGACTTTTCCTTGGGACTAGAGTCAGGGGTGGAGACACTAGCCACAGACATTTTTCCTCCAGTTTTTGATGGGAGAGATTCGGCTTCTGTATCTGAGCATTCGTTTCAAAGAAACCTGCTACTATAAAATGGGAAATGCTATGGGATGCTATCAAGAGTATGGACTCTACATTGCAATTATTGACAGACAAGTTTAAATCTGATCTTGAGAAAGTGGTGCTCAGGAAAACCAACCATGATGAGACTCTGGGACAGCACGCCACCAGATTGGATTTGATGGAAGCTTTGATGGATTCACTTCAGGTTGTGAATACTGCTCAGATTAAAGAAAAGGATATTCTTTTTTGGAACGTGACCTTTCTGAAGAATCCATGCTGGAATAAAGAATTAAAAATTTCTCAGTTTCCCTAAATGTCCTTTAATTGCATCTCTTGAGTTAGTTCTCAAGTATTTGCATAAGGTTTTGAAGATGTCTGGGGAGGCTTCCCCCCCCCCCCCATTGTGTGGGCTTAGCATCTACCACTTGCCATACCATCCTCAAGATCCTCTGTGGAGGCCCCAGGAAGAGAAAAATCTAAGGACTTCAACTTGACTCAGTTTCTTGAGAATTCCCTAGAAGTCATAATTGAATTTCAAGGACTATATTGGTGGCCAGCTTTGTCTTTGAGTTGGACGGGAACGCTGTGCTAAAATTATATTTTTGTAGTATGTCTGCTGTTCTTCTAGGATCTAGAATACAGATTTTTCCTGATGTGTCACTGGATACTCAAAAGAAGTGATGTGAATTCTTAGCTCTTAAATTCAGAGTTCTCTTGCACAACCTTTACATTGATCAAGAAGCAACAGTTCAAATGGAACGTGAAGGAACAGAATGGTTTAAAATCAGCAAAGATGTATTTATTTATCCAGATTTGTGTATCACTTTCTCCTTCAATCAAAGTGGTTGTTTACACAGGTTGGGATAACATTAACAGGGACGACAGGACATACATATAGTTTAGTGGTGGGCTATCGTAGGTAGTGGTTGTGATTGTTGTATTTACTGCTTGGTGTCATTGTACCTTCCGGCTAGTGGAGGGGTCTGCAGGATGTTTGGTCATAGCATTCCGTAAATAAGTAGGTTTTCAGGTATTTACGGAAGTCCTTAAGATCCTTTATTGACCGCAGTCTGTCTGGGAGGGAGTTCCAGAGGGCTGATGCTGAGAGGGATATGGCTCTGTTGGAGTTCAATTGTCTTGTTTTGTGATATCCAGCAGGTACGCGGAGTCTATTGTTGCTGTTGGTTCTCCTGAGTCTATTGATTGTGTCCTTGGTTATTAAAGTGTGAAGGATGTCTGCCGTGCATAGGTGTATGATCTTGAATATGTTTACTATTGTTTTGTATTTTGCCCGTGCAGATAATGGTAGCCAGTGTAGTTGCTGAAGTACAGGTGTAATGTGCTTGTGTTTGGCTGTGCTAGTTATGATTCTGGCTGCAGTGTTCTGTACTGGAGTGGATGGGTGGCCTGCTTAGGAAGTCCTTGGAGTAAAGAGTTTCCATTGTCCAGTACTGGGGTGATGACTGCCTGGCATACAGTGCGGAAATGGTCCTGGCTGAGGATTGGTTTGAGTCTCCTTATGAGCTTCATTCGCTGGTATGCCTTTGCTGCGGTTTTGCTTATAGGTGTCTGTAGATTTAAATTACTGTCCAGGGTGACACCTAAGTATTTCACCTCATCCTTTATTGGTATTGATTGGTTGAGGATGCTGATGGATGTAGTTGGACCAAAATTGGGATTCCTGGTTATGATCATTACTTCCGTTTTGTCAAAGTTGACTCTCAGGTTATTTTCAGTGAGCCAGTTGTTCATGTCTTCGAGGCAGTGAGTCATGGGGGCTATTTCTGGGTTTAGTGTGTCTTTTGGGGCATAAACCATACTGTCGTTGGCATAGATGTAATATTGTAGCATGTGGCGCTTGATAATGTTGCAGATCGGTTGGATGTAGATGTTGAATAAGATGGACGAGAGTGCTGATCCTTGTGGTATTCCTTGGTTGATAGGGAACTTTGATGATTTTCCCTGGGTACATTTAACCTGCTGTGTTCTGTTGCTTAGATAAGATGTGAACCATGTCATTGTATTGCTGCATAGCCCACTCCCACAGTCGGTTTAACATTATTGTGTGGGAGACTGTGTTGAATGCTGCTGAAATATCTATGAATACCAGCAAAAATCCATTTTTTATATTGACTATTCCCTTCAGCAGATTGTCGAAAAGGGATGTGAGTAGTGTTTCCATGCTGTGCTGTGGTTTGAAGCCATGCTGCTGTGGGTCTAATGGGGCTTGCAGATCAATGTAGTCCTGAAGTTGCCTTTGTGCTACCTTTTCGATAACCTTTGATATGAAGGGTAGGCTGGATATGGGGCGGTAAGATTTTGGGTCCGTGGGGTTCAGCCTTGCGCCTTTGAAGACTGGGCGTATCATGGCTTGTTTAAGCACCTGAGGTATGTGTCCTTGTTGTAAGGACTCCGTTACGATTTTGTGGATGTGTTGGATAGCTGTTCCTTGGAATTCTTGATCCATTCCACTGGGCATCGATCTGATGGGGACGTAGTTGTGTTTGGGGCATTCACGATGTCTTCTATGTGCTGTACTGTTGGTAAAGAGACATTTTTCCAGGCTTGCTGGTTTTCGGTCCATTTTTGACTGTGTGTCGCCTTATCTCTATCTGGGGCTTTCTCTGTATTTTTGCTCATTAGGTAGTCTGCATATCATTGAAGAACGATATAGTGGATGCTGTGCCCATTGTTATCTTTAGTAAGTTTTTTTACAATGCTAAAGAGTTCTCTTGGCTTGTTAGCTGCTCTCATAATGAGGTTGCTATGGTGTTGCTGTTTGTGTTCATTGATCAGATTGTTGTAATTTTGCTGTGCAGTTCTGTACTGTTGTGTCTGTCGCTTTGTTCCTTCTCCATTTCCTCTCCAGTCTTCTGAGGGAGCGTTTTGCTTCTCTGATTGTGTTGGAGTACCAGGGGGCTTGTATCTCTTGTGGGTAGTAGGGTTATCCTTCCTTAGCGCGGATGTGGCCTTGGATATGATTTGGTTCCATTTGTCTATTGTTTCATCTAAGTTGTTGGATTCGTGTTGCATGTGTGGCATTATTTCTTTCAGGAAGGCTTCTCTGTGGTAAGTTTTGAATCTTCTTGTTGTGTTATACTCTTTATGGGTGTGAGTTGGGGCCTTTAGGCATAAGTTGAATGAGAGGACGTGGTGATCTGACCAGGAGAATGGTGTAGGTGTTGGATATGAGAATTGCAGCATACTTTTCCCCTACCTCTTTAATTTATATGCAGAACAAATCATCAGAGAAGCAGGACTGTATGAATACAACTGAGGTGTGAAGATTGGTGGAAGACTCATCAACAACCTTCGCTATGCTGATGATACCACATTACTGGCTGAAAGTGAAGACGATCTGAAACATTTGCTTCTCATGATCAAGGAACATAGTCTTAAAATGAGTCTGCACCTTAACATTAAGAAAACAAAGATCCTGATAACTGACAAAATCAATAAGTTCCTCACTGATGGAGAAGAAATTGAAATAGTTGACAACTTTAACTTACTTGGATCAACAATCAATAAAGAAGGACTTGCAGTCAAGAAATCTGGCGACATATTGCTCTTGGTAGAATGGCTATGAAGGACCTAGACAAGATTCTCAAGAGCAGAGATGTCTCTCTCCATATAAAGATTCGACTTGTCCAGGCCATGGTGTTTTCAATAATGTCACATGGATGTGAAAGTTAGACAGTGAAAAAGATGGACAGGAAAATAATTGATGTCTTTGAATTATGGTGCTGGTGACGAATACTGTGTATATCATGGACTGCCCGAAGAACAAACCAGTCAATACTACAAGAGATCAAACCTAAGTTTTCTTTAGAAACTCAGATGACAAGACTTTGACTTTCATATTTTGGACACATCATGTAAAGAGAGAGATCATTGGAGAAAGATATAATGCTTTGGGAAGGGTAGAAGGTTACTGAAAAAGAGGAAAGCAGTGAGATGGATCAATACATTAACGCAGCTATGGATACCACTCTATCAACAATGAGCTGCTTGGCTGAAGACCGAACAAAGTTTAGGTCAACTATCTAGAGCAGGGGTCTCAAACTCAAATTGCTTTGATGGCCAAATGAGGACTTGTAAAGTAACCCGTGGGCCGCATTCTTGAAACTCTTTTTTACAATGGAAAAAGGTCAATAAAAAGTCAACATAATAAGAACATAGTGCTTTACAAACTTTATTTAATTATTTTAATCCATTTATTATAACTGTAATGTGTATCATGAATGTAATTATCATGTAAGTTTTACATTTCAGTCAGTTTTTGTTCTGGCTACTTAGCTGGCAGCGTTTTGCATCAACAAGGACCTCAATATTAGGCTCTTAATTTATTAGAAATAAACAATCTCAGTGTTGCTTGCAAATGTTCATCAGTGAGCCGTGACCTTAGCACAGATTTGTTAATCTTCATGGATGAGAAAAATTGTTCACATACATACGTACTGCCAAACATTGCAATAATCCTTGCAGTAGCAGAGAGTAACCTCGGAAACCTGTCTCGTGGAAGAAATGTGTAGAATTCGGGAATCCCTAATTCTACATATTTTTGCTTCAAGATAGTATCACACTGAAGTTCCACCAACTCCATTTGCAATTCCTCTGCAACATTATCAACTTCTACAGAAAACAGCGTTGAAGAAAGTTGAAATTGTGGCTCCAGTATCTTAAAGTCTTCAAAGCGCACATCGAACTGTTGAAGTAAGTTAGACAACAAATCTGTATATTCTTTCAAGCATTTGGGTTCATCTTTTTGTAAAGAATTCAGGGTTGGGAAATGGACCAAATTACCCTCACCCACCTGCTTCATCCATAAATGTAGTTTAACTTTGAACAATTTCACATTGTCATACATCTGTGTGATAATCTGGTTTTTCCCTTGAAGCTTCAAGTTCAATCCATTCAAGTGATCCATAATATCTGTTAGAAAAGCAAGGTTGCATTGAAAAATAGAATCAGTTAGCAAAGGAACTGCCCTATTTTTCATTATCATGAATGAAGCAATTTCATCTCTAAGTGCAAAGAAATGCTTCAAAACATTTCCACGACTTAGCCATCTAACGTCAGTGTGATAAAGAAGTTCACCATACTCAGAGTCCATATCTGCAAGAAATGATATGAACTGCCTGTGATTCAGCCCCCGAGAACGTATAAAATTGATTATTTTTAACTACTACATCCATGACTTCTTTCATTTGTAGACTTTTACTACAAAGAGCTTCTTGATGCAAAATGCAATGTATACTAGTGAAGTTGATTCCTACTTTTTCAAGGCTGTTTAATTTGTTTTTCACCAATCCAACTACACCTACATTTTGAGGGAACATTGACGGTGCACCGTCTGTGGCCAAAGATACAAATGTATTCCATGGTAAGCCATATTTCTCAATGCATTTTTCCAGGGCTTGAAACAAATCACGTCCAGTTGTAGTACCCTTCAATGGTATTAATTCTAGGAATTCTTCTGTCAGATTTAAACTGCAGTCTACACCTCTGATGAACACAGCACATTGTGCGGTATCAGACATATCTGTACTTTCGTTGAGAGCAATTGAAAATGCTTCAAAGTCCTTAGCCACTTCAATTAATTGTTTCTCCACATTATCTGCTAATTCTGTAATCCTGGTGGCAACTGTATTGGGTGACAAGCTTAAGCCTTCAAACAGTTTCTTTTTATCAGAACATAAAATGTCACTTGCCTTTAAAAGACATTCTTTTATGAACAAACCTTCTGTAAAGGACTGTGATGACTTTGCAATAAGTTCACTTCTAACAAAACTTGCTCTTACTGAATCTTCGTTGGACTGATTAATATTGGTAAAGAAATGTCTTTGTTTGCATAATGCTGATTTAAGTTTCGTAACTTTGTCCTCTCTAACTTTGCCCACGTACACTTCATACTTCTCATGGTACTTTGTTTCGTAGTGCCTGCGCATGTTTATTTATTTATTTATTTATTTACAGTTTCTTTTATACCGTGCTATTCGTCATCAGTGCGGTTTACAATGAACATAAAAACTACACGTCTCAAATAATTGATCTGTGCTTACAATAAACAGGACAATAAACTTGGTATACATTAAACAGGTTTCATGAACAGTGAAACAGAGAACGTGAGAACTATGTACAAAGCAACTAAGTGCAGCTATATGTAGAGCTACATGAATCTAGGTAAAATTTTCGTAGTGAGAGGAGGTGCAAAGTGAGATTGCAGTTCTACGGATTAAGACTGTGGAGTGCATGGGTTTAATGTGTTGGCCTGGAGTGTGGAGGTGGGTTGGTATGGGAGGGTGTCCGAAACATCGTGGTGCTGCAGGAACAGGTGATGCTTCAGTGCCTTCCTGAACTGGGAGAGGTCACTGATGGTTCTGATGCCTGATGGTAGGGCGTTCCAACATGATGGTGCAAAGTAAAAGAAGGCTCTGGATCTAGTGACTTGAGAGCATTTCGTGATTGCCTTGGGTAGTACAAGAGAGTTGGAGGCAGTCGATCTCCTTGCTCGATTAGGTGGTGTAATTGATATCAGGTCAGTGATAGTAGATGCGGAGTAGTTATTGATCGCCTTGTGAGTCATAGTTAGGATCTTGAAAGAGATCCTAGATTGTATAGGCAGCCAATGTAACTGTTTCAGTATTGGAGTGATGTGGGTTCTCTTGGAGGCTCCATAAAGGATTCTTGCAGCTGAGTTCATTGCCAATTGTAAGGGGTTAATCGTGCTCTTTGGTAGGCCATGTAGGATCGCATTGGCATAGTCCAGGTGAGGCATTATTAAGGCCTGAAAGACTGATCGAAAGTCATCTGGTTCTAGCAGCTGACGCAGATAACGAAGGGTCCGGATTTTATGATAGACAGATTTCGCTACGTTGCTGATATGAGCCTTCATATTGAGTTGTTGATCGAGCGTAACCCCTAGGTATCTCACTGTAGTCTTGCAAAGGAGTTTTGCGTCACGCACCTTGATGGACGTTGGTGAGGTAAATGCAGGGTTTCTGGTCACGAAGAGGACTTCTGTCTTTTTGAAGTTTATCTTAAGCATTTGTGCATTTAGCCAGTCTGTTATACTCCTTCGGAACAGCTAACATTTGTTGACAAATGAGACATTTGTTGACAAATGAGACATTGAATTGTATGGTTGATCTCAGTGAAAAAATATAACTCCTCCCATTTTTCTTGAAAAATTCTATTTTCGTTCGCGATTTTTCACTTTTTACTGCTATGTCCATTGTCCTTGCATCCAGACTCTTGTGATCGTAATCTCTTCATTATAAATTATTAGGATTGCAATCACAATGTTTTTACGGTACAGTAATGTTCTCACGTGTTAGCCTTGGTTGTCGTGACTTGTGAGTGACTCGTGTGCCCTCTTAGATTTGAAACTTTGCCAAATTTAAATATTTGAGTCTCTGCCCTTCTGATGAAACTGTCTTCCTTGCTGGTCTGAATGGTTTAGGCCTATCTAGGTTTCATTCAATATTCAGTGGCTGGAAAGTTCCACCAGTGCCTCCTTTCAGTCTGGGGCTGCAAACAATAAAGCACATAATTTGTATTGTGAGTCTTGACATGTTGTAGAGTGGTCTGGAAAAAAGAGGTGTGTGTTATAACAATATTAGAAGCAATGTGCCCACAAAGTTGCGGCAGAAGTCCTCTGGCGTCTCTGCTCCCGGTGGAGGGAGATGCTGCAATATCACATTTTCAGTCACCGCGCATGCTCCTCGTTACTCGGATATGCCCCTTTTGGAATCAGGCTCTTAGTGGAAATCTAAACATTCAGGGAATCTTTTTGAAACACTCTTCATGACTCCCACATCTGAAAACACCCATTCAGACATGCAAATCACATCCCAAGAGCCATCTTTGAATACTCCAAGTTTACACGTGTTCCATGCAATCACATCTATGTCGCACGGGGGCATGCCGGGACGTTCCCCAAAAAGATACATATGTGCACGATGCCACTTGTTTGGACTCAGCGACAGACATGTCCATGTCTGTACCCACCCCTGAGCATGAATAGGCGTCTGCAAAGGGCTCAGTTTGGAAACCGAAGACTTGCACAGAAAAGAGGAGAAAGCCCTCTCGCTTGCGTTTGGAGGTCCAGCATGTGAGTCTCTAGGAGAGCCAGACCTTTACATGTGCACTTGTACATACCGTGTTTCCCCGAAAGTAAGACCTACCCTGAAAATAAGCCCTAGCACGTTTTCCTGTGCTTACCGTAAAATAAGCCCTAGTGCAGATCATGGAGGACGGCTGCCTGTGTGTGTTCTTGAGGTAGGGGAATGCATTTTTAGATAAATAGGCATTGTTCCTTTTGGTCCCCATGCATTCTTTTCAACCCTTTGTCCAGGTTCTAGGAAGCGTATTTCTGATACCGTAGATCAGTTTCAGCCTAAATTCACTGCACTTTACATTAAGGTATTTTTTAACACCGAGTCGAAGAGAAATGTTGGTCACCTTCTAAAATATTACACTGTTGGATTCTGCACTAGCTGTGAATAAACTGGGGATACGGGAACTCAATCATAAATCCTCCCGGAGAAACTCTTGGCATGCAAAACATCCCTTCACTACCGGTAGGCAGGAAAACAGCCCTCCGAGAGTTAGAGACACAAAAGAGAAGCTGAGGCCAGGAAGGAAGGAGCCAAAACGCAATGGAAGAGACGGCAGGGCTGAAAGGTCGGATCGGGAGCTCAGCTCCGCTCCGGGAAAGAGGTTTTGCAATGCAGCCACCCTGTCAAGGCGCGCAGAAGGGAAGAAGCGCACAGAACTCGGCCCAAAATTGCCCGCCGGCTTTGCTACACTCACCTCGGCGGTGCTGCTGTCCCCGCCCGTCCCGGGCAGAGGGAGCCTGAAGTTTGCAGCGAGCACGGTCCTGGGCCAGGAAATCCCTCCCTTCATGCTGTGCTGTTCATGTCCATTATGAGGGAGGATTTCTCGGTTAGGAATTCATGATCAGCATTTGGGAGTGGGGTTGTCTTAAATCTCTTTTATTGATAGAAACAAATCCACCTTGCTGATAAAAGTTACAAATGTTACGCTACACCTACCTTTGGGAACAGAAGATAAGAGGGGAGATGATACATTACCAGGAATTGTTTGTCAAGTTTGGGTATTCATTGTTTGTTTCACCGTATAATTGGAACATCTAATAAAGTTTAAGTAAAAAAAAAAATAAGCCCTACCCCGAAAATAAGCCCTAGTGCATCTTTTGGAGCAAAAATTAATATAAGACCCGGTCTTATTTTCGGGGAAACACGGTAACTTGCCTTGAGCCGCCAATGACAATGTTTGAGCTAAATTGTTCATAAATAAATATTAAAGAGGTAATATCTACAATGCAGCAGGAGGGGAAGGGAACCCCCTGATCATGCACCTTTTTTCCACCAGTTACCAGCCCCTTTAGAGAAGGGTTTCTGGAGCACTAGGCTGCACGTTAGTGGCCTGATGATCCAGAAGAACCCAACGACGCAGCTTGTAGGTTGATCACCAGCAGCATTAATCTTTACCATGGGAGTTACTAAACTGCATTATTGAGTTACCGTGGTAAACTAAGCTGCAGCAAAATACAACATTAAATCAATACATTGGCTTTACTTCATTAAATCAATACATTGGCTTTACTTCATTAACCAGCAACATCAAAGTGGAAAAAACAAACCTCTGCAACTCAGCAAGTCCCCTAAAATCACCGGTGAAGGGAGACTGCCTCCTTCTCCTTCCTGTCTTTTACGGTGCCTTGGAGAGTGCAGGAGAGTTGTGCACACTGCAGCGGACAATGGAAGCACAAGCCGCCACACTGCAGCAGGGCAGGGAATGGGATTGTGATGGTGCGTGGCGCCATGTGGCGTTGGCGTGGCTGGCTGGCTGGCGGCTCAGACTGCCTCTGCCCCCCCTCCTCCTAGGCTCCTTCCTGTCTCCTATTGGTCGAGGGCAGACTTGTGACTCATGTCACATGTGAGAGGAGAAGAGGACTCGGAAGTGACAACATGAGAAATGGTGCGTAGAGATCGCCGGCGCAGCCGCAGCTCTGCTTGATGTTAAAAAATACAATATATCAAATGTCTGCTAGCCATCATCAGGTGAGAGAGGTCATGATCACCTGCGCCGCACAAAACCCACTTGAAAAAAGTCGCGGGCCGCACAAAATGCTCCTGCGGGCTGCATGCAGCCCGCGGCCACATGTTTGAGTCCCCGGATCTAGAGGGTTACCAGGAGTCGACACTGACTTGATTGCACTTAATAAAAAATAATAAAGTTCAGAGTTTAGGAGCTACTATGTCATTGTCATCAAGAGTCAGCACTGACTCGAAGGCACACATTGCATTTACATGTCATTAAGATTTCCTTGTAAATTTTATTAATATTGGGGGTATGCAATTTTTTTAAATTTTTTATTTATGCAATTTAACAATAGCATATTCAAGCAATAAAGGAAAAAAGGCATGAACAGGAAAATCAAACAATTATATAATAGAAAGGAAAACAAGGAAAGAGATTCACTAACCCTCACACTAGAAAGAATCCAAGACAAATGAAAGAAAATTAACTATTCATCTCATGTGAGGATAAACTGACATGGCCTAGCACCAGGTCTAACTAAATCCACAAAGGAGGAACTTCATTATACCTTCCCCCATACTAGGGGATAGCAGACAGGCGAGAACTAATAAAGGTGGCCAGATTGGAGGGGTCATAAAAAATATAGGAAATAGCTTGAAATTTTACCAAGCATTTGCATGGAAATTTCAAGAACAACAAACCCCCCCAACTGGATCACCCCAGGCCTTAAGATCAAAAAATCCCTCCTCAATCTCTGAGTGTCTCTTGCTAAATTAGGGAACATACAAACAGACATGCCTTTAAACAAGACAGCTCTCTTTTTTAAATACATTCTAAGCAGCCATTCACTGTCGGAAACCAATGCCAATGATATTAACAAAGTTGCAGGAACAATTGTATCAGAAACAGAAGTATCCAACAACTCAGATACATTCAAAATATCCATAGCACCAGTCCCTTTATTTTCTTCCCAGTTGGTATAATAAATCTTGGAGACCGGGGGGTGGACTCAAGCGTAACCCCCAGGACTTCCAAAAGATAAGCCTTGAACATGTCCCATGCAGAGATCATAGAGGACCTAGGAAAGTTCAATAATCACAAATTGGTGGCCCTAAGTTGGTTCTCCAACAGCTCGATTTTAAATTCACATCAAGACAAATCTTTAAGTTGCTCTTCAATCTGCAAAACCTTTTTATTAGAACTGTCCATGTGAGATTTTATAACCACCACATTCTCCTGGCAGTGCCAAACATACAAATCATTGTCCCGAATAAGCTGCAAAGTTGCATTTGTTTGAGAGACCACTCACCCAGTCTCATTAAGGCAGTCCAAATGGAATCCAAAGTAATATTTTCCGGACACTCAAGAGAGAAGGGAGCAATAGCACACCGCTCTGCCCAGGCCCGATAGACCTCGTCGAGCCTTCAGGCTCCCTCGATACAGATGGAATGCTTCAGGAGTCGCCCGACCTTGCTCCCTGAACCACTCCTGTCGCTGCAGCCAATGACACCAGCAGCATATCCCCTGCCTGACTCAACTTGGGCACACTTCATCCCATTGGAGATACCGCCAACCCTACTTTGGGCCCTGGGTCCCCCCGAGTGAGCTCAAGTTTAGAAAGTCTGTAGATAAAACAGGAGAGCACTGCAGATACGGAATGAGATCACATCCTGAGGAAGATGCTGGACCATCCAGTCCTGGGATCAGCACAGCCAGATTTCCTCCTGTTTCTCCCCAGTGCCCTTCGTGGAACCGCACAAAAGAGTTCATCAAACCACAGAGGTAATAGAAGAGGGTGTCTGCAATGGCTGGGGAGGATTCCCCTGTAATTTCTCCTTCCTCTTAGGCATCGCAGAAAGTGGTCCACCTAACTGGCGGGTCAGGCAGCCATCTTGGATCCTTCTCCGAGGGGTATGCAATTTTTATTCTTTGAGACAAAACAACTAATTGAGTTTCTTTCTGCAAGATAAGAGACTAATATTCAGGTAGCAGCCCAAAGGAATAAATGCTATTAACATTAGCTTTCAATTTGTGCTCTCTTTCTACTGCTAATGTTGATTTCCTTTCATGTTTCTCGACCTTCAAATAATACTTATGGTCTATTAATGCACGTAATGGTGGTTTGTAATCTATGATTTTGACTTTCAGTTTCTCTCATTTGAAAATATTTAGGATGTATAATGGAAATACTTCTATAAATAAAAGCAAAACAAAAAAACAAAAATGAAAACAACTTTCTGATATATGGATGTAATATAAAAGAACTAGAACAGTATCAGAATGAGCATTAGCAATTTGAGAGACTTAAATCATATCCTGGCTTAAAAGTGAGGATCTTTGTCTGTCATGGCATGTGCAAAATCAACTCATTTGGGACTATTACCCCAAGAGATACTGATTTAGTACTATTTCAGGTTACCTTGAAATAAAAGCAAAAATTCACGGCCCCTTTTACTAAAGCCTGTTAGGCAATTAACATTTGTTTTAACACACAGCAGCAGTAGGGAACACTAATGAACGAGCATGTGTGTAAATGCATGCTAAAGCACACTTTAATCAGCCATGGTGTGATGACGTGGGGAATGGGCGGTATGGGCATGGAGAGCACATTACCACTAACGGCCCTTGCCGTGTGCTCAGCAACAACATGGCTCTTAACGCAAATTCACCTAATGACTTCTTAATAGGAGTCATTAAGTGAATCTACCTTAGTAGAGCGCACATTCGAGTGGCCCATCACATGTTAGCTGCCGGGAACATACTGGTTATGCCCCCAACAGCTAATGTGGAGGTTTAGAAACTAATATGTAGGGGGGGGGGGGGATTTGTGCTTTAATTGCAAATTCTTAGAAAGCTTTAGTGAAAGGGGCCCTAAGTGTGCTTTAGCAAATGGTAAGGCCTGCAGTTTTTTGAGGCACAGTTGTACAAGATGATAGCCTCTTCATGGTGGATGGCATGAATAGCAAACTCTGATCCTCCTATTTTGAATGGATTTTCATCAGAGGAGGTATGTGCATAGAATAATTAGTGATTAAACTTGCGTTAATTATTAAAAAATAAAGATTTGCCGAACTTGAGATTTAAAGGAAGGCAAATAGTCGTTATCCTTGTTGTATGAATATTTGTGTTGAGTCAACTAAGATCCAATAAGACCAACCTTGTATAACTAGCAAAGTCATAAAATCTTGTTCATCTGGTCAGATTTCCCTTTGCGTATATGTTTCTTTAACGGTGTATTTTATTTATGTTGTAATCCTTACGCTTGCTGTGACCTTTAAATCTCTGTTTATGATCTTTGATCTTCCCAATGAACTCAAGAGTCAATATTCACATGACAGTATAAAACTTCCAGAGAGGTTAGTCATATCACTGTAGCTGCAAAAATGACAAAGAGGTGGGTGGCAAACTAATCAGTCTCTGATCTTGTGACAATATGAAACCTGTGCGCAGAAAGGTAATGGGATTTGCATTTTATGTTACAATTAAGCTCATCTGAATTATATGTGGGAATGCTATTTTCAATTTTATTTCTGCCATGTACAGCTCTTCCCAGTCATCCTTTGATATGTATTACGAGGAGCAGGAAGTTTTCTCATGTGGATGGCAGATGGGCAAAAATAAGTTAAAGAACATGGGACTTAGTTTAAGCAAAAGGGAAGGATGGAAACAGTTACTTATTATTAAAGTTTATTTTTAATCTTTGGGTCAGTAATGAGCAACTAGCCATTCATGCCCTAGATTGCCCCACATATCAAAGGCTTAAAGGAAAAAACAGACATAGAAACATAGTAAATATTTGAATGTAAGGGTCAATTGGCCACCTCATTGCCCAGTCCCCACACTGAAGTTCAGTCAGTTCTTGGCTTTGTCTCAAATGCTGAGAGTAGTCAAGTGTAGAGTTTTTAGTGCTGGGTGATCTGCATGCGACCACTTACTGATAAAACTGCTTTTTTAGGATTGGCTAGGTTTACCAGAGCTGTTTAGTAGAAGTTATTCAGAAGTTTCTCTGTCTATCTTTCTTCTCATTAATTTTAGACAAGGCTACTCTTTGTGTTTGTTTTGGAGATTATAGCTATTTGCTTTAGCAATTTATCGATTTTATCATCCCAGAGCAAGTGGAGCAGTGTTGTTATTCCTGGTTGGACTTTTGTCCTATCTAATCTACAAACCGCCTGTGGTTTTTCCCTTTCTAAAATCGAGTGTTGACGTAAAGAATTCTGTGAGTGGGTTTTTTTTTTTTTGGAAGATCAGAGAGTTGTTAAGCTAGAGGTTAGCATAAATATGCCAACATAAATTATGAGCATTCTCTTGGCAGGGTCCTTTTTAAAAAAGACCACCCATTTTCACACAATCAGAGGCAGAAGAAGACATTAACTATTAATGCCCTGATTCATTAAAGATTTTTTTTCCATCCTCTATCTTTGGGAAAAGACCTTGCTGAATCAAGCTGTGCTGCTAGTTGGAATGATAGCTGTGAAACTGAATGGCACACCATTATATTTTACCTCCTGCAAACTAGCGATGTGCATTTGTTAGTGTGCCTTAAAAATTTAGCACATAGTAAACTAATTTAGCATGCACTAAAAATTCTGTATTAAAACAATGTGTCAAATGAACTGAAAAAACACCCCACAATTGGAAAAAGCTTGGGAATAAAATGAAAATTATTTTTTGCATTCTCAGATCTCTGCTATAAACCAGGAGAGCTGTTGTCCTTATCTAATAAAATTGAAACAATCCTAGAACGTATTGGGTCTTATTCAAAAAGGATGATTTCATCATCTTGAAAGAATCGTTCAGAGCATCTCATTGACTAGCTGACTCAAATAGATTTCACTTTTAATTTTAAGACCATATTCCACTATTACATTCTAGTCCATGCAAAAGTTGGAAAATAGAGAATTTTGGCATATGCATTAAATTTCCAACACTGTAGTAATCCAATATTGATGCTGGAAGAACATCAGTGGTTAACCTTATTGGTTTGATGGCACATTTTTAGAAAGGTTGTCCAGGTGCCAGCAGTGACATGCAAAGCAGAGCATGTGGGATGGAATGCCAATTTCAGAAAAGGCACTATCCACATGCATGTCCCTTCTGAAATCAACACATCCATGTCTGCAGATATACACATCTTGGGCAACGAGGTTTTAATGAGCACGTGTCAGAAAATTACCTACACGTGTAAAGTCCCCATAGGGAACAGCAGGCATGGAGACATGTATGTGTGATGCAAAATACAGATGCACATGTTGTGTTGCAAATGTGTATATCTGAGTGGGACCCTTATGTGGGTGTCTACTCCTTTGCGTGCATAAGGGCTGCACAAGCCTAGGCTTTGTGCACAGATAATACAGAATGACCACCAGGCAGCCGAACTTCACAAGAGTAGAGACCCTCATCATTCTGTGACTGATTTTGGAGGAAAAGGAGGTCATCCAGTGCTGCACAAGAAGGATCTGGAAAAGATCTGCCAGGCCCTAACAAAGTGAGAACACTACATTATACCCAAATACACAGCTCACAGGGGGACATCTAGCTGCTGTAAGGCAAGAAGTATGCAGGAAGATAAGTTAGTCAGGGCCAGGTGAAAAGCTAGCCAAGACAGGCCATTCCCCCAGAGCGACACTCTCTGAGGGTCAGGAAAGAGCATCTGCAGCTAGAGCAAACAAAGAGAGGTCACAGAAATGCATACAAGCAGAAACACATTCTGAAACTGGCAGAGAGAGTAGGCATATGCATACAAGCAGAGCAGTGGCACAAAAACATAAAGCATGCAACTGGAAGGATACAGTTGACACATGGGCAGGGTGGTGGGATGTATGGGCATTTGCATATGGGCATGGCTGCCAAATATATGGGCTATGGCTGCTGAGAGGCAAGGGCCCACATTCCAGGCCAGAGCACATGAAGAGCACACTATGCACATGGTTGCAGGCAGGACTGGTGCATAGAAACATAGAAACATGATGACAGAAAAAGACCACAAGGCCCATCTAGTCTGTCCTTCCATAACAACTACAACAGTCCACTTTTTACCTTTAGAGATCCTCTGTGTTGGTCCCATGCTTTTTTGAATTCAGTCACTGTCCTCATCTCTACCACCTCCACTGGGAGACTATTCCACGAATCCACTACTCTTTCTGTAAAGAAATATTTCCGCATATCACTCCTGAATCTATCTCCATTCACCCTCATCCCATGTCCCCTCGTAGCAGAACTTGCTTTCAATTGAAAGAGGCTCTCTCCCTGAACATTTATGCCATGGAGGTATTTAAACATCTCAATCATATCACCTCTATCCCGCCTTTCCTCTAAGGTGTACATATTAAGATCCTTAAGTCTGTCCTCATATGCTTTATAATGAAGCCCATTAATCATTTTAGTAGCAACCCTCTGCACCGACTCCATCCTGTTCACATCCTTTTGAAGGTGCGGTCTCCAGAATTGCACACCATACTCCAAATGAGGTCGCACCAAAGACTTATACAGAGGCATTATCACCTCCTTTTTTCTGCTAGCCATTTCTCTCCGTATGCACCCAAGCATCCTTCAAGCTTTTGCCGTCACCTTTTCTACCTGTTTAGCTACTTTAAGATCATCAGACACAACCACGCCTAGGTCCCGCTCTTCTTTAGTGGACAAAAGTACTTCACCTCCTATACTGTATTGCTCCCTTGGATTGCTGCAGCCCAAATGCATGACCTTACATTTTTTAACATTAAATCCCAGCTGCCAAATTCTAGACCATTCTTCAAGCTTAGCTAGATCCCTCCTCATGTTATCTACACCTTCCTGGGTGTCTACTCTATTGCAGATTTTGGTATCATCCGCAAAG
Source organism: Ichthyophis bannanicus (assembly GCA_033557465.1). Classification (NCBI taxonomy): domain Eukaryota; kingdom Metazoa; phylum Chordata; class Amphibia; order Gymnophiona; family Ichthyophiidae; genus Ichthyophis; species Ichthyophis bannanicus. The sequence goes on along the minus strand of CM066038.1, from coordinate 390,459,259 downwards.
AGGCAAACCTTACCCGACAGCCCTTCCCTATATCACTAACAAAGATGTTAAAAAGAATCGGACCAAGGACAGATCCCTGGGGCACACCACTGGTAACATCCTTCTCCTCAGAGTGAGCTCCATAGAACCACAACAGAAAGAATGAAGACACACAGTGTGCCCAACCACAGATGACAAGCAGTAGTGCTGCATGCGGATTATGCTGGGAACCAGGATGCCAGAAAAGAAGGGTAGAAGATGTGACCTGCACCCATACCAGGGCACCCACAGTGACCTGAAGTATACCTGGAAAGGGACGACCCTCAACCCAAAGCCAACATAGTGAGAGAGGTCAAACGGATGAGGGAAAAAACTGCTGACATGAATGTATCCCTAACCATAACATCTCCACTTATTCCCATCAGATGCTTCAGCATCCTCTATAATCTGGAATTACTGAAGACTAGATTCTGAGCCATGCAGAGAACCCAGCCCTGATTGCTGCATTGCCTCTGGCATTAGCAGCAGCAGCTAGGTAAGTCAGGCGCATGTGGCATAGATATCACATGTAGGGATGGGATCATGGACCCCCCCCCCCTGCAATGTGCAAAGCTATGACATGTATAGTGACACCATGCATCCCTGACATGGAGTGCCACACAAGTGTTCCAGATGCATTGGAACAGTACCAGGGCATAGGCTAGGATGGTATATGCAGAAGAGACTCCTGTAATAGCTGCTGCAATATGTTGTAGAGATCACCCAATGTGTACCTAACAGGTCATGGTATCCCAAAGCATTTGGAATAGCAGCAGGGGGTGGGGGGCAGAAGCAGGATTTGGGACCGATAGGATAGGCCTCATGGATAGAGAGACACAGTGTAGGAGGCACAACCAGGTCAGGGTTTTCAGAAATGCCAGAAAGGGATGCCAGGCATGAAAATGCACCAGTTCCAAGATGCCAGATGTCATGAGGAATGCATGCAGTGCCACCCCTCTCGGAACCCAGTGTGGGGGTTACAACAGTCATGTAAAGCTCGGCTCACTGATCGTGCAGGGTGTTGCCATGGTGGCTGGTTGTACATGAGCCTGGTACAGTAGCAATGTATAGTGAAAACCAAGTAGTGATACAGCATACATAGGGACAACAGGACAGCATGTGGATGGTGCACACAAAGAGGACCACATGTGCTCACTTTTGTAAGTCACCTGACATCTTCACTTCCACAACATGCTGAGTAGCAGTGGACTAGCACCCTTATAAAGTGCCACCCCTGTTATGGTCAACATTTGAACAGAACAGGCCGAGGAGGCACATATTGCAGGTAGAATAGGGATCTAGTGGGGACTCAGATGGAATGTATACATGCCTGTGACACACCTACATGAAATGTAGCCATAAACCTCTGCCTATCTCTCTCTTTTGCAAATGGAGCATCCTCCATGAAAGTGATGCCATCACCACTGCCACTGGCACCCATGACACTACCATTGCCAACAGCACCCCTGGTATTGCCATCACCACTGTCACCCACAGACACTGCATATGGTGGCAACACCACCACCAGCACCAACACAGATGCAGATGGCAACAGCAGCAGCAGCAGTAGTGGCTCCACGGCATGAGTAGTGGCCACATCGGAGAAGGAGGGAAAGGAGAAGGAAGGCTCTGATATGGTCATCACCCTCATTAAGGGGCAGGGCCAGGAAGGGCAGCTGCTTGTAAGAGCAGCAAGAATCCTCACAACTGGAGCTGGAGGATAGGGTGAGGGAGATTTTGGAGGTATGGGGTGAGGAGGTGCAAAAGGGGAATGGGGAGGGGAAGGAGAGAACCAGGGGGGAGGTGGAGAGAGAGGAGATCCAGAGAAGGAGAAAGGGGAGGATGCAGAGAGGCTAGATTGACAGACTGGAGAATTTTATTCAGGACCAGGGGTGCTACCATGAGGTCCCCTAGGTCTTGATGAACACTGAAGTCCTGCTGCACCTCATGTCCCTGTAACAAGAGGTGCAGCAGAGTTTTGTTGTGGTCACCAGTTCACAAGATCTCATGGTCACACATCTGGAAGACCTGAGAATGGAGATAGATGCCATGGTTATGGCCATACAGCAGCTCATGGCATATATTGACACGCCAGCCATTCCAGACAAGAGGGGGATTGGTGGGGATTAGGGCAGCATCATTTGCCAGCTGTATGTGTATACAAAGAAATGTCAGCCTGTTGGGTCTACCCCTATAGCTCTTCAGTATCCTATAACCACAGCATGTGCCCTATGGTGCCAACAAGGGACACACATACATCTGTATGCCTGGCATGAGGGCTTAGCCTGATACATCATCTTCAGCCACCCTTGGAACTCTGAGGACACCTGGCCTGGCCCATGAGTGCTGGGGGTGGGAATGAATATCTGTGGAGGAGTAGCCTAATGGTTAGAACACTGGTTTTGGGAACCCAGAGATTAGGGTTTGATTCCCACTAACACTTCTTGGGCAAGTCACTTAACCTTCCATTGCCTCAGATGAATCCAAGTTATCAATGTCTCTGTTTAATGTCCATTACCAAGTTTAAGTTACAATGCAAACTACTGACTAAAATGATAAAGTGCTATAAAAAACTGTTCAATAAATGAAATGACTAATGCAAGAGACTTGGACTCCATCCCTAGAAACTCTCATTCACATTGAGCTAGGTAACCATCAAACCAACCTTCAGGATCACAGACCATGTGCCCCCTCCCCCCCCCCCTTGCTCTGGGCACCCACTCCTTCTGGCACAAAGTCACTACTACCATCCACCAGAAGGTGCAAGGGAAGAGTGGCCAGTGGGAAGTGACACAGATATTGACTCCCACCACCAGCATTCAGTGACTGCCACCACACCACAGCACTGCACATGCACATCCACACACACTCACACAAAAACACACACACACACACACACACACACACACGGAAACCATGCAGAGGCTACAGGTACACTGGGGCATACACAGACAGGCAACAGGAAACAGGGCAGATGCACAGAGAATACAAGGAGCACTGTGACATACACAGGCAGGGAACAGGGCAGTGGAGAGACAAATACACCACAGGTCAGGGAATCTTATGGGGGGGGGGGGGGGCAAAGGATTGGGACTCTAATGGGATCTTGGAAAGGGGAGGGGAATAAGCTGGAAAAGGTCACAGGATACACCACAAGGGGTCAAACAGCAACTACATAGAGTAGATAGACGTCAGTCAAGCCAATAACTCACAAGGCATACTCCTCCAGTCATCAGCACACATTCGGGTCCAAAGTTCCATCCTTATTCATGATCTATAAAAGATATAGATTGATATATTTAGAAAATCCATTCTGCATGTCTCCTATGTAGGGAAAATACATCATGAACATGCAGACTCACATGCTGCCCATGACAGGCCCAGAAAAGCCGCCAAACCCCCAGCAGAGATGTCCTTCCCAGAGCATCGAAACGTGTTTTTTGGGGCCTTTTTAAAATGGCATTTTAAACATGAACATGACTTCCATATTTTGCTGGCACCACATCCATGGCGGCACGCTTAAATGACAAACAGAGCTTCTTAAATAACCCCCTTAGCATGACATTACTTTACAATGGGAAGTTTTGCTCCACAGGCAGCAGCTCTTGAATTTGACGCCTATGATAACTGGAACTCTGCACAGATTAGAAGTGTTAAATGTTAGGATATAAGGTCTTCCAAAGCTTCTACTGTTCTCTGTTGCTGACTTTATCTAGCTATCCAAGTTTAATAGCTTTTTTTTAGCCCGTCCATGAAGATTTAAGTGATGGAAGATAACCCGCTGAAGGGCCAGTGCTTTGAGATATAGATCTTAGTTCCCATCAGAGCCTTCACGGGAGAGATGCATGTAAGCAGTTCTCCAGACAATGGGATTAGATCGTGTTAATGTGTAGATTTAGCCAGCTAATCAGCTTGCAGGACAGGATTCTGTGAGGCCTTGCTTGACTTATACCATAAATCTTTCAGACTGCCTTATGATTAAAAAAAGAAAGAGAAAAAAACTACGATTTATGACATTGTTTTATGCTTAAACAAAAAAGTGCTTTGAATAAATCTGCTCACCGCGGATCCCTGAGGGCCTCAGTAGCACTTTGTAACCTAAAATAACCCTTTTCAACAACTCTGTCACTTTCATCTTCTTGTGAACGGTTTTGTAGAGCAACCCAATGGAAATAAAGGTCAACAAACAAGTCGTAAGCGGTACCTTTTCATTAGACAGACTGAATACATTTGTATAATTATTCTTATGCATTTTGCACAGACCTGATGAAGGCAATAGAGCTCTTGGAAGTTAGTCACAAATGTATCAAGTACAAAACCTATCACTAATGACGTGCCCATTGACCTTCACTTTTGGAGTAACATGGCAGTTGTACTACTTTATTAACAGAGATGCAGTTCAGATTTCATATTCAGAAGTATGTGTGAACTGTCTTTCAAACTGTTGGCTTTCACTAATTGTGACTATCATGAATCTAACTTCTCTCTGCAGTTCATGCCATATCCCCTCTCTTGATTTTAGAGAAACTCTTTGGCATATTGAGCTGATTGTGTATTTGTTCTATTGAAGACTATGCCAAAGAGCTTCTCTAAAATCAAGAGAAGGGATATGGCATGAACTGCAGAGAGAAGTTTACGTTTATGTTTAGTGAGAGCCTCTAAGAGTGTAATTCGGTAAGGAGTCAGGTAAATTCCCAAGCTATTTACACACATAAATAGTGGTATCTTAGTCATTGGTATGGTGAATATTTACATATCTGGATTAGGTAGCTGTGATTCCATGAGTGCATGCACATAGCCCATCACATGTACTTTCATTGTGGGTGTTCACATGGGCAGAGTGCACACTTAAATGTATAATTTATAAAATATGAGCAAAGGTATGTAAGGTATGCACTCTTTTTGCACTAGATTTAGAGCAGGTATAAATGACCACAACTTAAATTTATGAGTTTAGTGGACACTTACGCTAGTATTCTATAAAGACACATCAAGTCAGATTTGACTTGATAAAATAGGTGCAGTTAACGTGCATAAAAACGCGGCTCATAACTCAAGAGCTTTTAGAATTACCCTCCAAACATGCAAGTGTCCTATCCATGAATTTTTAGGTGCACTATACATATTCTGCTACTGAATAGTCTTGAAGATGGTTCTGGCATTATCTGCATAGTATCTGCAGGGCAAGGGCAGGGTGGAGCATTTATCCAGCTGTATGAATAGCTGGTAATATTCTGCCACTATCCTTAGAGCTAAGTAGTATAATGTTGGCAAGCAAAAAGACTGTACTAAATTAAACCACTTAGCTCTATGGATAAAGGTTGAATAGTTCCAGTATATGGTAACTCAGAAGTCATAATTATATTCAGGGGTTATTTTAGAAGTGATAAATGTGAGATGGATATTCTAAAAGGCCAATACGGACAACATAAAGGAAGGGATTTGCAGGTGGCAGTTTTAGAACTGGGAATATCTGCACATTCCTGTAGGTGCCATATCCAACTCTGGACATTCCTGGGTGTGGCTAGGGCAGAGCAAGCATCCACACATCCACGACATATTTCACATAAGGTTCAGGGTGTCCTAGGCATGGTTTCCAAATGTCACACTCAACACCTACTATAAACGACAAATAGGTAGGGACTCTGCTGTCCATGCTGACTACGGCTTGCAATTGTGACTGGGCTGGGCCATCCGGATGTATGAATGTCTGGACAGCCCAGGGATGCACAACTCCAAATTGGCCTCACTGTGAGCGTGTGTGTGTCTATGTGTAGTCACATGCTGGAAAGACCTGTGGTGTGAGTCTGAATATCAGTGCGTGTTTGTCACAGTCTGCCCATCTGTCCATCTGTATTTCAGTGTCTCACAGAGCACAGTACACTGCATGTTGATGGCAGTGGCACAAAGGTGTTGGTGGTGAGATATCAAGGGTATTGGTGGGGCAATATTAAGGGTAGATGGTAGGTAAAAACCATGAATGATGTTTCAGCATGGTTTGCAATGAGGCCCCAGGAGGAGGCACACAGGGAGCACAGGAGGGAGAGAAGAGGACACCCCTACCAGAGTGTGTACTAGGCCAGGGTCCAATATCTGGACCTCACAGTTGAGCAGTGTCTGACCCAGTTCAGATTTAATAAGGTGTATATATATCAGCCACGTCTGGAGCGCGATCTCCTTTGTTCTGCCACACAAAGAGGCCAGTCCATGCCCGTGCACCTGAATACCTCTAAAGCCCTAGCATTCCTGGTCACCGGCAGCTTCCAGTTAGTGCTGGCTGCCACAGCAGGACTCAGCCAGTCAGCAGTGTCCCAATGAATATCCCAATTCTTGGCTGCCTTTCCAACCTGCATAGCCTTCCCCTCCACTATGCAGCAGAAGCTGCAGACTATGCTGAAGTTACATGATGTGGCATATTTGCATACAATACTGGGTATAATTGCACATATATGGCCCTCGGGCCCCCAAGAGTGAGGGGAAACATTGTACATTCCCAAGTTAGCTGTTTATGCTACCACAGCTGAATATTCTTTGCACAGTACTATAGTGCACAGCAATATACCAATGTATGCTTGCTGCATGGAGTCAAGGAGGGCTGCTATGATGGTAGGGTTGCTGAAAGAATGCCCACACCATTATACATGGGCATGGCAAAGGGGTTGCTTTGACAACACATGGCTGGTAGCATCCACAGACACGCTAGCACTGGAAGCTGCGTGTGGTGGAGCCTCTTAAAAAGGTATGCAGAGATGGAAAGGGACAAGACACAGCTAGGTCCCTAACCATGAGCACTGACCCTCCTATTTCCTCTTTACCGACATCTATTGCAGGTGATAGAGGATCTACTCTAAGGAGCTGGTTCATGACCCCAGTAGTGGCACCCAGGATTGAGGCGGAAGAATGATATAACCAATCCCACAGAACCACTAGAGCTGTCATTAAACACATTTTTTGGGCAGCTTAAGACCTATTTCAGGTGCCTGAACAGATTTGGAGGTGAGCTACTCTACAGTCCTATCAAAGTGTGTGAGATCTTCATGGTGTGATACATATTTTACAACCTTGTGCCGAGGAGGCGACAACCCATGCAACCTGAAGACCAAACCGTTGAGACAGAATGAGGAGGGGGCCAGCACCTAGCCATACAGACAAAGCCTGACAGCCAGAAATTATTACAGTCATGACCACCAAAATAAATGTGCACAGCTGCTGTTACCCATCCTCCCCCATCATCAACCCCACTATACATTCACAATGCACATTAGAGCCCATCACCTCCATCTCCATCTCACTCCCACTCTCCCATTCACACCTGACTCACCCACTGCACTAATCCTCAGGCCTCCTCCTGCTGCATAACATCAATTTTCCCACTGTTATCATTTCTCTCACCCTCCCCCTTGCATTTTTCAGGGCCCACCATGTCTTCCCATATAGGTAGCACTAGAACTGCCATGGTGTAAGGATCAGTCTCACACTCAGCTCAGCAGGCACCATGGCAGGTTGCGAAGATGTGTGCCTTCCCTTACCTCTCAACCTTTCCTGTGTGCCCCTATTCCTTACCCTTGGCTGGACTGGAGGGACTGGGAAGGTCTGGTGGAGGGCACAGCACTGCTGTTGCTGGAAATTGATATCTCCTCCTCCCCCTCCTCTCCACCTGTTTTGTTGGCACTGTGGAAGTCAGGGAAACATGGTGTGAACCTGGAACTCCCAGTATGTTGGCTGGTGGAGTGTTGCACTGCATGATATGGCTGGTTGATAGCTATTTACCACCTCCAAGTTCATTCCACATCATCCTTCCATCCAGGGAGGAGTAGCCTAGTGGTTGGGGCAAGGTACTTCAGGCCGGAAGGTCGGGGGTTCAAATCCCACTAGAGGACAGCAACCTTGGGCCGGAAGGACTGGGGTTTCTAGTCCCACAGATGCTCCTTGTGGTCTTGGGCAAGCCACCTAACCCTCCATTGCCCATGTTCCCTGTAAGTATTCCCTGTAAGTATTAGTGTATGTGTCTCATATCCCTGCATGTTGAATGTATCCCCCAATTGTGTTGTGACCGCTTTGATTGAAGGATAAGGCGGTATACAAAACTGTCTAAATAAATAAATAAAATCCTTTTGCTCCTCAGATGGGGCATGTGGTGCAACAGAATCTGGCCTGGCAAGTCCATTGGATGGCTCTAAGATGGGCATTTATCATAGGGGGTAGAGGGGACCCTCCACCACCCTTGCCTCTTTGTCCATGCCACACACCTCCCCCTCTTCCACCTCTTCTTCCTCCTCCATTGATGTACCTATAACAAGGTGGTGGCTGCTCAGACTTGAGGAGCAGGGGGTTGCTGGCGGTATCTTGGTGGCTTCTGTACTACTTTATGCTGTTGCTACCTCTGCTACCACCTCCACATCTGCTGCCATCTCTGCTGCTGCTGCTGCTACTGCTGCTGGGGGGAGAGATTTCCATTCAACTCTGGGATTTGCCTGAGACTGTATTGGTGATAGACTCCCTCTGTTGCCTGCTCCACATTAGCTAATCTATGTGGCTCATCCCATCAAGATGTTGGCTTCCCCCACATGGAGCTGGCAGAGGGCATGTGCTGTGCTGCCCTCTGTTTCCTGATGGCCATGTGGGCTGACATGATCCTACATTTCAGCATCTAGCAGCTGTCACCTCTTTGTCCTGGCCTACAGCTCTCAAGCACCATTTTCCAGAGTTCTTATGAACTGCATGTATATGGTGCTCATGGTAACACTATCCCAACCTACACTTGTGACACCCATTTCTCCATGGATATGGTCCATTCCACATGCATGATCAGTCTTGTTTATCATTCCAAAATGGCATCTGTGTACCACTCACATTTGTGTCCCTATCATACCCTCAAACAAGGGTCCCCTGTGTTGTTACTGGCTTTGCCCTGACATGCATGATATTTACAGGTGGGCAATTCAGCCACCTCCCGTACTCAACGTTTCTCCCATACTGCATTTGTTGCCCCACGGCTGTCGTACATTTGAACGCCCTTTCCTGATGATCTGTGTAGCAGATCCTGACTCTGAGTCCCCAGTTACTGAGAAGCAGCATGTGCTGTCCTTGCTGTATCTGTGCAACTACTGGGCACCCTTCCCCTTGCTGTGCTGTCCATGCCACCTGTTCTTTGCCATGTGCAGCCCTCACCAGAGACTTCTATCACGTGGGCTTCCTGCACCTGATGCCACAGCTGGGCCCATAGACAAGCCACACACTTTTCCATTCCTGCCACTCTCTACATAGGCGCTGAAGATAACACAGCCTCTTCTGCCTGATGGTCCTGAATTATGTCTTCAGGGCCTCAATATCTTGCTGTATCCATTATCTTTTGTGGGAAAGGGAAATAAAAACATGCTAAATAATGGCATCCTACAACTTTAGCATCCCCTGTCATCCCTCTCTTACACTCCATGTGTCATCCACTGCTTACTTCAGCTCTGAGATCACATTACCTGGCATGCTGTTGGTGGCCTATGGATCTTATCCTGCGTTCTGGGAGAAAGTTGATCCATGCCCACATCCCCATCCACTCTTACTCCCATAGAGCCTTCTATGAAATGCTGGCTTCTATGTGGTGCTTTTTAGAGGTCTGTCTGTGGGTGCGTGCTTTTATCTGTCTGGATTGAATTACTCTATAGGCTCCCTCCTGGTGCACTGTGTGGACTACAAGTGTCCACACCTGTGACTGTGACCTGATCCCTGCCTGTCCCTCCTCCTTTCCAAGTTTCTGACAATAGCTGTGCCCTTTCGGCCCCCTTCACTCCCATGGATCCAGCACATGCCTTTGCTATTCTCTGCTTTTTGCTCCCATTTTGTGTACTATGTGACAGCTGCAACTAGGACTTTCGTTGTCTCTGTATGTTTGCTGATCCCTACCTATTTGTGGTCCCTGAATGCTCCCTGTCATCATTCTGTCGAGGTTGAGAAGGACATACTGTTCCCTTGCTCAACTTGCCCCCATCGCTCTGCACTCATGCTTGGTCTAGAACCTAGGGTATACCAATGTACGTTACATTTTCACCACTTACTGAACAAGGATCTGGCGGATCTGTGTGCCTCCCAGTAGGCGACTGTGTGTCTCTGGGGTGAATAGTGCACTGCCTTGAATATATGACTATTTGACAGATCCTCCTGGTCTCTTTCCTGGTGAAATTCAGTTGCCACTTGGCTATCTCTGTCTCCTCTCACCATGTGTTCATGCTGTGCCTCTGCGTGCCAGCAGGTACACGTGCATTTTACATCACACATGCACATCCATGTCCTTATTTCTGCAAACAGGTCCTTGCATGGTTGCATCACCATATTCTCCATGCACTGCATGTTCGATTCGCTGTCTTGCGACCTATATCCAACCTCCCGGACCTTCACAGGGCTCTTTCAGATGGAATCTGAACGTTCACATGCTTGGTTCTGAAATTGACTACACGTTCCTCCCATGAGCAGTACGTTCTTTCTAAAATTCCACTTCACGCATGTAGAGGCACTGAATATACATACATTTTTTAAACACCATAGTTGAAAGGGTTTTTGTCTTTTTTTGAGAGAAGAATAAGATGGTCTTTCGAGATAGAAAAGGAGAAAAGGCCATGTCATATAAAGATGCAAATAGGCAAACTTGCTTGAAAAGGAGATACAATTGAAACACAGAGCAACTTTCTTTTACACTACAAGATGCAGAACATTAAAAAAAAACCTTAGGATTAAAAAGTCTTTAAAAATAACACATCATAAGAAAAGTGGGTTCTCCTGAAATCTTTGTGGAATATTAAATTAATCCAAGAAATCCCTCAGTCTTTTTTCCTCCTCTTGAAAGCTTTCTCCCACTTTCCCCATTCCAAAGAAATTAAATCCCACTAGCATTTTTAGATCAAAAGAAATCCTTTAAATTGTAAGTTCTCCCTCTGGTTGCCAAGCACGTGTTTCCTTTGAGTGAGGAATACTGCTTTCTCTATGATAGCCCCTGCTGAGATTAAGGCTACATACATTGCTTGCTGAGGTACAAGACAATACTCACAATTTAATTCAGTGTTTAGGCTTTTTTAAAATTGTGTTTGCACCATTTCTTGCAGGCAGCTTCCCCCCTCCCCCCCCCCCCCCCCAGTTTTAAAAGTGCTATATTCTTCTACCCCTGTGAGAAACTTAACAATGGTTTAATTTATTTCTTTTTTACTCTTCCAACAATTGAAATAGCCATTGCAATCCCGTTGATCAGAAAGTCATTTAACTTGAAAGCCACTCCCGCCATGTAGTGTTAAAATACATCATTATACACCTCCCAACTGGAGAAAATCACTTTTTAATGAAAAGCTGCTACCTTTGTGATTTGGGGCTTGCTGTGTTCACTCCCAGGCAGTGTTCTAACAGACGGGGGAGGTCAAAGGGCAGTCAAGTACTTAGAGAAAAGCTGCAAATTACAGACAAAATAACTTTTTTTGAAAAACAAGTTTTTCTTTTTTTATGTTGAGATGGTACAGCCATATATTTTAGATTTGTAGTACCAGGGAGGGGATGGGACACATTTCAGCCTTGCCTTTTGAGTCATCTAGGTCAAATGTCTTCATGCAGTGAAACAAGAATTAAAAAAAAATGCAGCACATTTGAATATAATGTCAGTAAGGTCTGGATAGACAAGAGGCAGAATTCCAAAACCAGTAGTCAGCATTTCTGTTGCTTAAATATTATGGAGTCTATTTACTGAACCGTGTTAGCTGTTTAATGTAGGGATCACCCAAAGGCAATTCCTGTGTTAAACAGCTAAAATGATAAAGCAGCATTTTAGTGTGGGATTGTATATTACAGTTAACCCATAGGTCATTACCATGTGTTAACTGTTAATATGGCCTATAACAGAGCCGTTTAGCAGCCTGCATTTCGCATTTTCTGTCATGCAGTTACTGCGCAGAGAGTGACCTTTTCCCTGCATTAACTGCATAACGGATCTCTCGGACTTTCTGGAAACACCCTCAACAGTTAATGCAGAGGTATTGCAGTTGTCATATGTTAATGTTGACCATTACTGTGTGATAACTGCACAACACTGTATCACACTTTATTAAACAAGGTCCTCAATTTCATGTTCAGTACACCCATAAAACACTTTGTAATCACCAACCGAGTGGATTAAAAGTTGTCACAGAATCAGTTTGTGTTTGGAAAATGTAAGACGTGACAACATAGATATAAAGGTTCTACATGACATCTATCAAACATTTAAAAAAACCTTTTTTTTTTCTATCTTCCTTTGTTAACCAAGCTACTAATAAGAAAAGAAACCTGTTGGGTTGGCCGTTGCCTCACTCAGCAGAAAGACACATGCACATGTTTATATCTGTCTATAAATAAGCTACTCTTACTTCTACCTTACTTTTCACCTATCTAGGCACTATTTTACAAAGACAAATAGGTGCTTGCTTGTCTTTATAAAATACTAGGGTATGTGGTAAGGAATGTGCCTTGGATGTAGGCACAATCACATACACCTGCTTGCAAGCAGATATAAATGACTGTACATAATTTGTGCACTTATGTGCATGGATTAAGGCATTTTATAATCTGTGCACATACATGTCAATATTGCCTGTGTTCCGCCCAGGCCACTGTCTTGGCTAACCTACTAGCAATGTATGCACCCTCATGCCAAAGCCTTCATGCCAGTTGGTATTTTATGAGATGTCATTTATGTGTGGCTGTCACCAAATGCACACAAGAAGGACTTAATAATTACCTCCTTGGCGTCTGGTTTTCTGCAGGATTTTACAGTACAACCTAAAACCAGGGTTAGTTAAAGTAAAATGTTCATTTTTCATGTGACGATTGTTGTATTGCATTATTAGTGTAGTGCATAGCGTATATCTTAAAGGAAAAAAATCCCAAAGTGAAAAGAAAGGGATGCCTTTGCATCAATTCAGAGTTATTAACACCCACCTAAATTCCTCCATGACTGTGACCTCCTTCCTGACATACAGGCCAATTACACAATAACTGGGTTGGGTTAAAAAACATATTTCACAATCTTATCATGAATAATAGATTCCTCTAAAAATATCCTTGTAAATGTATCTCTTATTTGCAGTACCCATGGATGGAGAATTAAACATTGTCTCTTTCTTTTCTGTGTCACAAGGGCAACTTCTGGAAAATATTTATTTTTTTTGCCCAAGAAATTCTTCTACCCTATGACAGAAAAACAGGGACAATATCAAGTCTCTCTCGGACTCAAGGAGCAGGGTCACAATTAAAGTCACAGGGACCACCCCACTCATTCTGGAACTTCAAGAAATGCCATTAAGTCAAGGGAATCTGCTGAGGGAGGTGTCACAAGATCTTCTTTTACAATCGAAGAAGGCACATAATACACTTTTGATATTGGAGGAAGAGAGTGGTATGTTTGACACATCGACCAAATATTTCTCTAAAAGTTCCAAAGGGGAAATCTTGTCAGATGTAGGAAAATGCATCAATCACAAATTTCTTCTCCTAGTAACATTTTTCAGATTCTCCAGTTTTGAATGAATCACATTATTATTATTTTCAAGGTCCAAATATTCCCAGTGCTTAATCTCGTTTTCTAGAGAAACCCATCTTAGGGATAAAAAAATATAGGATTTTATAATGTACACACATAACCTTGTACTTTGCCCATGTTCTTCCTACACTGTGTCCCGGTGCACACCCGCAGTGAGTGTGTATGCAATCAGATAGTGACCACATCATTAACATACATATGTGCCCACATATACACATATGTGACTAAAATATCTAGACTTAAGTATGTTGTTTGTGCATAAATCTAGGAGATTCCTTATAAAAGTGTCTCCTGTAAGTGTAGGTGCACATAACGGGAGTAGAGGAGTAGCCTAGTAGTTTGGACAGCAGACCTGGGTTCAACTCTCAATGACACCCTTGTGGCCTTGGGTAAGCTACTTAGCCCTCCATTTCCACTAAAACAGTCCTGTGCTGTTGGAGGTCTGTCCAGCAACATGTTCCCAGCAGTTGTTACTGCGACCCATACGCTGACATATGGTAGTTGCATGTAGGTGCACATAATGTCACCCACTGAGGTGGTGTTAAGTGCACCACACTAATTGCAATGTTGGCACCCCCCCCATACCATACTAAAAATCATGCATTCTCCATGCCCACTCTGCCCCTAACCTGCCATTTCCCCACTCCATCAAGTATTTTGTAATTACAGTGGGAATTAGCATGAGGTGCTTGCCTTGCCTGCACAGTAGCTGTTACCATGGTTCCTTGCAGTTTCTGCACTTAAGTAAACATGCCTCTTAAATCGAGCAGCAGCACTACAGCACGGTACTTGTGATGGCTTGAACAGCTCACAACCTCTCACTGGCTATTTGTGTCCTTCTGGAGATGCTAATGATTTATGCACAGGAGGAACTTTTTTACCTTTTCTGTGTTTTTGCAATTTCCTCTCTTTCCAGGTTTCCTGATTGTTGCCACAGACCCTCTTTTCATTAGAGCCTAGAAAGAGGTTCAGAAGGGTCTTTTGCAGGTTGCTAGCTGGAATGCTATCTCGTATATGTAGATTCTCAATTATCTGCTGTCTGAGCATAAAGTGCTCACTCAGAGTCACAAGCCATGGAGTTTCCTTACTGAAAGCTCTGACTGGCTAGTTATTTATTGTTACACCTTGGCTGTATTTTATTTTTATTTATTTATTTATTACAAGTTCTTATATACCGCACTATTCGGCATCAGCGCGGTTTACATTATAACATAAAGACCATAACAACAAGCTGTTTGGTTTACATCGAACAGGAGTACAAACTTGGAGAACCGGGGTAAACTATATACAAGAGATAATTACATGTCTAGACTTATGGGCTGGGTCATTTACTAACCACAATTCAAAAATGAGGAATAGCCTAGTGCAGTGATGGCTAACCTTTTTGAGCCCGAGTGCCCAAACTGCCGCACAAAACCAAAGAATTTCCTCAAAGTGCCAGCACGTCAATTTGCATAAATATTTGCATAATGCTAACATACACTAACTTTTAGTAAACATGTCTCTTAATGAGTGTATGGATAAAGACAGACTAAAAGATTTCTACATTACTATAATCCAGTGCCAACCGCCAGGCACATTAGGAACTACTACAAACACTGCCCATTTAGAACCAATAGCAAACCCGTCGTATCCTAACAGCACTACCAGGACTCACAAAGCACCACACCATACCTATCAAAAGGCAACACTGCAAATATTAAACCAATACATTTCAGACAATAACAATACATGACCTACTGGGGAAAGAGAACAAGTGGCAATGTCAAAAAGGAATTACATAAACAGAATACCTCAGCTCAGTTACACAGTTGCAATTGCTCCAGCCACTTTCTTCTGGTTTCTTCATGTTTTCTGCTAACTCTCCATCATCTGCTGTCCATTTGTCCTTTCTTCTCTCTTCTAGTTTTTTTTTCCATTCTCTCTCTCTACATCCGCTTTAACATACTAATCTTTCTCGTTTTGCTCTTTCCTCATTCCTATTTCATCCACTCAAATTTTACCCCTCCATCCTCAATCCCCACTTACTCTCCCAATACCCGGCCAATTGTAGATTTTTTATCCCTCCCACACAAAATATTTTTCCCCTCTCCATTTTACTCTCCCAGCCCCATCCCATTCTAATCCTCCCCCAACATCAGCTCCCTTCTAGTTCCAGCCTCACCCAGCATCCATTCCCTTCTAGTCCCTGCATCAGCCCATTTCCAGTCCTAGCCCCCCATCAGCCCATTTCCAGTCCTAGCAACCCCCCAACCCAATACCAGTCCTAGCCCCCCCCCATCAACCCACTTCCAGTCCTAAACCCCCATCACCCCATTTTCAGTTTAAGCCCCCCCTATAACCCATTACCAGTCCTAACCCCCATCACCCCATTTCCAGACAGCCCCCATCAGCCCACAGCCCATTAGCAGTCCTACCCCCCCCAGCCCATTAGCAGTCCTAACCCCCCCTGCCCATTAGCAGTCCTAACCCCCCCCTCCCTGCCTCCCTCCCTGCCTCCCTCCCTGCCTCCCTCCCTGCCCATTAGCAGTCCTAACCCCCCCTGCCCATTAGCAGTCCTACCCCCCTCCCTGCCCATTAGCAGTCTTAACCCCCCCTGCCCATTAGCAGTCCTAACCCCCCCCTCCCTGCCTCCCTCCCTGCCCATTAGCAGTCCTAACCCCCCCCTGCCCATTAGCAGTCCTAACCCCCCCCTCCCTGCCCATTAGCAGTCCTAACCCCCCCCCCTCCTCCCTCCCTGCCCATTAGCAGTCCTAACCCCCCCTCCCTGCCCATTAGCAGTCCTAACCCCCCTCCCTCCCTCCCTGCCCATTAGCAGTCCTAACCCCCCCCTCCCTCCCTCCCTCCCTGCCCTGCCCATTAGCAGTCCTAACCCCCCCCCTCCCTGCCCATTAGCAGTCCTAACCCCCCCCTCCCTCCCTCTCTGCCCATTAGCAGTCCTAACCCCCCCCTCCCTCCCTGCCCATTAGCAGTCCTAACCCCCCCCCTGCCCATTAGCAGTCCTAACCCCCCCTCCCTGCCCATTAGCAGTCCTAACCCCCCCTCCCTCCCTCCCTGCCCATTAGCAGTCCTAACCCCCCCCCTCCCTCCCTCCCTGCCCATTAGCAGTCCTAACCCCCCCCCTAGCCCATTAGCATTCCTAACCCCCCCCTGCCCATTTGCTGTCCTAACCCCCCCCCCCCCCTCCCCTCTGGCAAATTTTTTTTTTAAAAAAGCAGGCTCTGGCTGCTGCCGCGGCAGATTGCAATGTCCCGCGGGGCCCCCTCCGCCCGCTAAGCCCCTCTGCAAGGGCTTTCAGATTCGCGAGGGAGAGCATCTCCCTCGCGTCTCTGTTAAGCCCGCAGGGGCTAATGGGAAATTTCCCATCAGTCCCTCGCGTCTAAAGGGGCTGATGGGAAATTTCCCATTAGCCCCTGCGGGCTTAACAGACGCGAGGGAGACGCTCTCCCTCGCGAATCTGAAAGCTCTTGCAGAGGGGCTTAGCGGGCGGAGGGGGCCCCGCGGGACGCTGCATTCTGCCCTTGCCGCGTCCGCGGCAGCAGTCAGAGCCAGCTTTTTCTTTTTTTGCGGACCTTCCCGCGTGCCAGCTGCAAGGCCTTCGCGTGCCACAGCTGGCACGCGTGCCATAGGTTCGCCATCGCTGGCCTAGTGGCTAGAGCAACTACAACGTACTCAGCAGATCAAGGGTTCAGTTTCCACTAGCACTCCTTGTGACCTTGGGCAAGTCACTATCTCCAGGAACAAGCAGGAATGAGTCCTCACATATGGGTACGTCGGTACCGACGGAGCCCGCGCGGGAAAGCTCCCCAGCTTCCCAGAAGGAAAGCTTTTGGGGCCTCCCACTGCGCATGCGTGCTGCCTTCCTGCCTTCCTGACCAACTCTCCTCAGTTCTTCTTTTTCCGCGGAGTCAGCAGGTCGTGTTCCTGTCACCGCTGAAGAAGTTCTTATTTTAATTTGTTTCTTTGGCCGCGTGTCTGCCTTCCCCGATTCCAGACCGGTACCGCCGGTCTTTTTCTTTACTATTCTTAAAAAAAAAAAATCATCTATCTTTTTTCCCCACTTGGTGTATTTTCTGTTTAGGCCTTAGGCCTTCACAAAATTCTCCCTCATGGAGAAACCAGCCTCTGGTTTCAAAAAATGCACCAAGAGTAGCGGTACTATCTCGGTTACAGACACCCATGAATGGTGTCTTAAATGTTTGGGGCCTGACCACTCCATTCCGGATTGCCAGTCCTTCTCTCTGATGTCTAAACGTGGCTTACTAACCGAGCAGCCAAGTTTCATATGCTGTTTTCCACAGATACTCCAGCATCAACATCATCCAGGTCTTCCTCTCCTGATGGATCTCAGGTAACCAAACATTCTTCCGGCAGGTCCTCAAAGGGCAAATCTCCCTCCAAGTATCGAGATGCCCTTGGGCTTGACCCTGAGGACCCTGCCCCAGCCAAACAACCCCGGCGGGAAGCTCCGGCTTCCAAAGCTCCTCCTATGGGGTTACAGGTTGACATCGATGGCATGGCCTCGACCGATCACCTGTTAGACTGCTCTGGGGTACCGGCTCAATCTTCCGGTACCGACATCCAGGCAGTCGTGGCGTCTATGGATCATACAGTTCAATCCATGCAGCAGGCCATAATGGCTTTTATTAAAGCTGCAACGCCCTCGGTTCCGCAACAAGCGGTTCCGACTCCGGTTCGGGTACCACAACCGATACCGGTACCCAGGGCATCCACTTCAACCAGGATACCGGTTCCGGTTCCCGGTTCCGGGGTCTTTCCCGATACCGATCCGGTTCCGGGTACGCCCGATGTGGATACCGGTCGATACGCGTATCAATCCCTGGAAGCTAACAGACGATACTTCGAGTCTTCTGATGATTCTGATTCATCAGATAACTCTGCTGAAGTATCTCTTACTCTTCCTGAGGAGCCCTCTTCTCCAAAGAGGATTTGTCCTTTCAAGACTTCATTATTGAAGTAGCTAAAGGACTCTGTATTTCAGTAACCTCTGAAAAAGAACCTAGAGCAAAAAAATTAGATATTTTAGGATACTCTAAGGTTCCCAAAGAGGCAGTCACCTTGCCCATTCATGAAATTCTTCAGGAACACATGATGGACTTGTGGGAGACTCCTCTCACCCTATCTCCACATTCTCGTCGTTTGGACACCATGTATCGTGTCCCTCCTTCTCCTGGTTTTCAAAAAACTCAGCTTCCTCAGCACTCTATTGTGGTGCAGTCAGCCATGAAAAGGATAAAGAGTACCAAAAGACACTCTTCTACTCCTCCAGGAAGAGAATGTAGGACTTTGGATGCCTTTGGTAGAAAAATCTTTCAAGCCAGTATGCTTATTGCCAGAATCAATTCATACAGCCTCTATATGGGCATGTTTCTGAAGGAGATTGCACTAAAGATGCGCTATTTCCTCCCCTTTATCCCAGAGGATAGGAAGGAGGAGTTCCTTCTTTTGTTAAAGCATACCCAAGATGTTTCAAAGTTCCCCAACAGAGCAGCCTTTGACTCTTTTGAGGGTGCTAGCAGAGCCTCAGGCATTGCCATAGCTGCTCGCAGAATTGCTTGGCTCCAGGCCTCTGACCTAGAACCCTGGGTCCAGGATGGGTTGGGGAATCTGCCCTGTACAGGTGAAATTCTGTTTGGCAAGGAGTGGCAAATCAAAGCCACTCAAATGGATGCAGAAAATGCTGCTTTAGATAGACTTTCTAAGTCTACCTCTACCCCTGCCAAGAAAAAATCTTTTAAGAAGCCTTTCTACAAGAAGGCCAGATTTTCTACAAATGCTGGCCAACAATCTTCTACAGTTCGCTTTGCTCCTAAGCGTCAGCAATCTAAACAGGCCAGGGCAAAACCTGCAGGGACTGCGACAGCCCAGCAGTCCCAACCCCCTCAGGGTTTTTTACTTAATACTAGAGAACTTAACCTTTCTGGCTCTACAACAACCAGAGCCTCTCACCATTCCAGGAAGGTTAACTCATTTTGCTCCCAGATAGGAGCAAATCACATCAGAACAGTGGACCCTCTCTATCATCAGAGAGGGCTACAAACTACATTTCTCCAGCCTTCCTCCCCATACCATGGTGAGACGTTTCAATTCTCCCCCCTCTCTCCTGGACCTGTTGGGTCAGGAGGTGACCACCCTTCTTGCCCAAAGGGCAATAGAAGAGGTTCCTCTTCTTCAACAAGGGTCAGGGTTTTACTCCCCTTATTTTCTCATTCCCAAGAAAACAGGGGGGTACAGACCCATTCTAGATCTGAGAGAATTGAACAAATTCCTATGCAAGGAGAAATTCAAGATGCTTTCTCTAGGTACTCTCCTTCCATACCTGCAGAGTCAGGATTGGCTTTGTTCTCTAGATCTCAAGGATGCGTACACACATATACTCATCCATCCATCCCACAGAAAATTTCTACGGTTTCTGTTCCAGGGAAAACATTTCCAATACAGAGTACTTCCCTTCGGTCTAGCCTCTGCTCCAAGAGTGTTTACCAAATGCATGGCAATAGTGGCTGCATTTTTACGCGCCCTGGGAATTTTTGTCTTCCCATACCTGGACGACTGGCTCATCCGAGCTCCATCTCAGTCCGAGGCTCAGACTTCCCTGGACCGCACCAGATGCATTCTGAAGTATCTGGGACTTGTAATCAATCTGCCAAAGTCTCAACTCACTCCTACTCAGTCCCTAGAATTCATAGGGGCCTGGTTAGATACCACCACTGCAAGGGCCTACCTTCCTCAGGCCCGTTGCCAACGTCTAGTGCACTTGGCCTCCCAGACTCAGTCCAGAAGCCACTTGACTGCCAGGGAGATGCTACAGCTACTAGGCCAAATGGCCTCCACAGTACATGTGGTGCCTTATGCTCGCCTGCATATGAGAGCAGCTCAATGGACTTTGTCCACCCAGTGGACTCAAGCATCAGGAGCTCTCTCAGACCAAATAGCAACCTCCAAACGTCTCTTTTGGTCTCTCCAATGGTGGATGTCCACTCAAAATTTGTTGTTGGGGGCCCCCTTCCAATCACTGTTGCCCCAAGCAACCCTCACAACAGATTTTTATTTATTTATTTATTTATTTAGACAGTTTTGTATACCACCTTATCCTTCAATCAAAGCGGTCACAACACAATTGGGGGATACATTTAACACGTGGGGATATGAGACACATACACTAATACTTACAGGAAACATGGGCAATGGAGGGTTAAGTGGCTTGCCCAAGACCACAAGGAGCATCTGTGGGACTAGAAACCCCAGTCCTTCCGGCCCAAGGTTGCTGTCCTCTAGTGGGATTTGAACCCCTGACCTTCCGGCCTGAAGTACCTTGCCCCAACCACTAGGCTACTCCTCCCTTGGCAAACAGGTTGGGGAGCTCATCTTCAAGACCTCTCCACTCAGGGCACTTGGTCTCCACAGGAGACCACCCTTCATATCAACCTTTTGGAACTTCGAGCAATTTTCCTTGCTCTCAAAAGTCTTTCATACCCTCCTCAACAACATGACAGTCCTTGTTCATACGGACAATCAAGTAGCCATGTTCTACATAAACAAACAAGGAGGGACTGGCTCTCTGTCACTTTGCAACGAAGCTCTAAGATTATGGGCCTTCGCCAGAGAGCATCAAATCCATCTCCTGGCAGTATATCTCCCAGGAATCCAAAACTCTTGGGCAGACAGACTCAGTCGAGTTCTGCTTCCACACGAATGGTCCCTGCACATGGATCAGGTACTCAGAATCTTCCAGAAATGGGGAACCCCGGACATAGACCTATTTGCAAGTCCGTGGAATGCCAAACTTCCCCAGTTCTGTTCCAGAATTCCGTGTCAGGGAGCTCAGGCCAAGGATGCCTTCCTCCTTCATTGGGGTCAGGGCTTCCTGTATCCCTTTCCACCCATTCCTTTGATTCCCAAGACTCTGTTCAAACTTTAGAGGGATCAAGGATCTATGATCCTCATAGCTCCACGCTGGCCACGCCAAGTGTGGTTCCCTCTACTTCTGCATCTCTCCCAGGCCCCCTCCCTGGATCTGGGAGCTGCTCCAGACCTTCTGTCTCAGGAGGAGGGAACTTTGTGGCACCCAAACCCCAAGTCCCTTCACCTCAGAGCTTGGTTACTGAAGGCCTAGACCTTCAAGACTTCAATCTTTCTCAACAAGTGAAAGATATCCTCCATGCCTCTAGGAAACTTTCCACTAGGCGTTCTTACGCTTTTAAATGGAAAATATTTTCCATTTGGTGTGCTCAAAAGGGTCTTGACCCTCTAGCACTACCTTTAAATTCTTTACTGGAATATCTCCTGCATCTCTCCAATGCAGGCCTTAAAACGAATTCCGTAAGGGTCCATTTGAGTGCTATTGCAGCATCCCTTAAACCTCTCAATGGACAACCTGTTTCCTCTCATCCTCTTATTGCAAGATTCATGAGAGGCCTAACTTTAACTAAGCCTCCCATTCGACCTCCTCCGGTAGCATGGGACTTAAACTTGGTTCTTGGTCAGCTTATGAAGCCACCCTTTGAACCCTTAGCCACTACCTCCTTGAAATTTCTTTCCTGGAAGGTTATTTTCCTCATTGCAGTCACCTCAGCTCGCCGTATCAGTGAACTGCAAGCCCTAGTGGCTAATCCCCCTTATACAAGGTTCCATCATGATAAGGTGGTCCTTAGGACCAATCCCCACTTTATGCCTAAAGTGGTCTCCCCTTTTCATCTTAATCAAGAGGTGTATCTACCTGTCTTTTTTCCAGCTCCTCATGCATCCAGTGCAGAGAGGAATCTTCATACTCTAGACCAGCGATGGCGAACCTATGGCACGCGTGCCAGCTGTGGCACGCGAAGGCCTTGCAGCTGGCACGCGGGCAATAGGTCCGCAAAAAAAAGAAAAAAGCTGTCTCTGACTGCTGCCGCGGACGCGGCAAGGGCAGAATGCAGCGTCCCGCGGGGCCCCCTCCGCCCGCTAAGCCCCTCTGCAAGAGCTTTCAGATTCGCGAGGGAGAGCGTCTCCCTCGCGTCTCTGTTAAGCCCGCAGGGGCTAATGGGAAATTTCCCATCAGCCCCTTTAGACGCGAGGGACTGATGGGAAATTTCCCATTAGCCCCTGCGGGCTTAACAGAGACGCGAGGGAGACGCTCTCCCTCGCGAATCTGAAAGCCCTTGCAGAGGGGCTTAGCGGGCGGAGGGGGCCCCGCGGGACATTGTAATCTGCCGCGGCAGCAGCCAGAGCCTGCTTTTTTTTAAAAAAATTTGCCGGGGGGGGGGGGGGGGGGGTTAGGACTGCTAATGGGCAGGAGGGGGGGTTAGGACTGCTAATGGGCAGGAGGGGGGGGGGTTAGGACTGCTAATGGGGAGGAGGGGGGGTTAGGACTGCTAATGGGCAGGAGGGGGGGGTTAGGACTGCTAATGGGCAGGAGGGGGGTGTTAGGACTGCTAATGGGCAGGAGGGGGGGTTAGGACTGCTAATGGGCAGGTGGGGGAGGGTTAGGACTGCTAATGGGCAGGAGGGGGGGGGTTGTGACTACTAATAATGAGCAGGAGGGGGGGTGTTAGGACTGCTAATGGGCAGGAGGAGGGGGGGTGTTAGGACTGCTAATGGGCAGGAGGGGGGTGTTAGGACTGCTAATGGGTGGGGCGGGGGGGGGGGGTTTAGGACTGCTAATGGGCTGGGGGGGTTAGGACTGCTAATGGGCGGGCGGGCGGGCGGGGGGTTAGGACTGCTAATGGGCAGGAGGGGGGGGTTAGGACTGCTAATGGGCAGGAGGGGGGGGGTGTTAGGACTGCTAATGGGCTGGGGGGGTTAGGACTGCTAATGGGCGGGCGGGCGGGCGGGGGGGGTAGGACTGCTAATGGGCTGGGGGGGTAGGACTGCTAATGGGCTGTGGGCTGATGGAGGCTGTCTGGAAATGGGGTGATGGGGGTTTAGGGCTGGAAGTGAGTTGATGGGGGGGGGCTAGGACTGGTATTGGGTTGGGGGGTTGCTAGGACTGGAAATGGGCTGATGCAGGGACTAGAAGGGAATGGATGCTGGGTGAGGCTGGAACTAGAAGGGAGCTGATGTTGGGGGAGGATTAGAATGGGATGGGGCTGGGAGAGTAAAATGGAGAGGGGAAAAATATTTTGTGTGGGAGGGATAAAAAATCTACAATTGGCCGGGTATTGGGAGAGTAAGTGGGGATTGAGGATGGAGGGGTAAAATTTGAGTGGATGAAATAGGAATGAGGAAAGAGCAAAAGGAGAAAGATTAGTATGTTAAAGCGGATGTAGAGAGAGAGAATGGAAAAAAAAACTAGAAGAGAGAAGAAAGGACAAATGGACAGCAGATGATGGAGAGTTAGCAGAAAACATGAAGAAACCAGAAGAAAGTGGCTGGAGCAATTGCAACTGAGCTGAGGTATTCTGTTTATGTAATTCCTTTTTGACATTGCCACTTGTTCTCTTTCCCCAGTAGGTCATGTATTGTTATTGTCTGAAATGTATTGGTTTAATATTTGCAGTGTTGCCTTTTGATAGGTATGGTGTGGTGCTTTGTGAGTCCTGGTAGTGCTGTTAGGATACGGCGGGTTTGCTATTGGTTCTAAATGGGCAGTGTTTGTAGTAGTTCCTAATGTGCCTGGCGGTTGGCACTGGATTATAGTAATGTAGAAATCTTTTAGTCTGTCTTTATCCATACACTCATTAAGAGACATGTTTACTAAAAGTTAGTGTATGTTAGCATTATGCAAATATTTATGCAAATTGACGTGCTGGCACTTTGAGGAAATTCTTTGGTTTTGTGCGGCAGTTTGGGCACTCGGGCTCAAAAAGGTTAGCCATCACTGCTCTAGACTGTAAAAGAGCTCTTGCCTTTTACCTCCACAGGACACAGCAACATCGAAAGTCTTCTCAGCTTTTTGTTGCTTTTGATCCTTCCCATTTAGGACTTCCAGTCTCTAAAAGAACACTGTCCAATTGGATTGCTCAGTGTATCACTTTTGCTTACCAAAGTAAGAACCTTTCTCTGGAGGGCCATGTCACAGCTCACAATGTGAGAGCCATGGCCACCTCTATGGCTCATCTTCACTCTGTATCCATCGATCAGATCTGTCGAGCAGTCACCTGGGCCTCGGTTCATACCTTTACAGCCCATTACTGTTTGGACAAGGACTCCCGCCGGGATGCCTTGTTTGGTCAGGCTGTCCTCAGACACCTGTTCCATTCTTGAACAACTCCTGCCCACCTTCCCTGAATGGATGCCTGAGATCCATAGGAAAATGAGGAACCCTTCAGGGTCCCATACCCTTGGGGGGATCTCCCGGGCATCTTAGCTAGGGAGTCCCCATATGTGAGGACTTATTCCTGTTTGTTCCTGGAGATAGCACAGTTACTTACCTGTAACAGGTGATCTCTGGGAACAGCAGGAATTAGTCCTCACAACCCACCCACCTCCCCTAGGAGTTGTATCTCTCTCTCTCTTTCCTTTCCTCTCTCTATTGTCTCAGCTTTAAACTCGAACTGAGGAGAGTTGGTCAGGAAGGCGGGAAGGCAGCGCGCATGCGCAGTGGGAGGCCCCAAAAGCTTTCCTTCTGGGAAGCTGGGGAGCTTTCCCGCGCGGGCTCCGTCGGTACCGACGTACCCATATGTGAGGACTAATTCCTGCTGTTCCCAGAGATCACCTGTTACAGGTAAGTAACTGTGCTTTACCCTCCATTGCCTCGGAAGAGAAGGCCTTGCAATCTGCTTCTGGTGATACATTGCCAAGAAAACCCAGAGACAGCTGTAGTGCCAAGAGTCAGCACTGACTTGGCGACACTAGAAAAAAAATGGCTTTCTGGGATATATGTCCAGTCTATTGCAATATTTCCATGGCTTGGAAGCTTCTACCCACAATGTTTTTTTTCTTTGTGTGTGCGTTTAAAAGCAACACCTTTTACAAAATTATACATTTGCGGCAGTTGTTGTGCCAGTTTGGAGGAGGAACCTAATGGCTTGAACATCAGGCTGAAAACCCAGGGAAGCCATGTTCAAATCCTAATGCTGCTTCTTGTGATCTTTGACAGGCAGGGCCAGCGCTATCACCAGGGTGGACTAGGGATTGCCTAGAGTGCTGCCTGCCCACTGAGGGTGCCCTTTGCTGCTGCCCCCCTCTCTGGGGCCTGTGGCAGCGGCAATAGCCCAAAAGCTATGATATAGCACTAACTACACACCAGCACTGCTTTGCAGTTTCCTTCTTTTATCAATGCGCCATTTCCGTCCCCTTCTGAAATCAGAAGTGGCATTGGAGGGGGCATAAACGGCACATTGTGAAAAGTGGGAAACCGCGACACAGTGCCGGAGTGTGTTAATAAGTGCTGGGTTGTGGTTTGGAGGGTTATTGCTGCTGCTGTAGGCTCCAGAGAGGGGCAGCACAGTGATGATGGGGGCAGAGGGGCCACGGTGGGACAGGAGGGGCCACCTAGGACACCTCCAATCCTTGCACCAGTCCTGTGGACAAGTCTATTAATGATCCATTGCCTCAGGTACAAACTTAGATTGTAAGCCTTCTTGGGATAGGAAAAAGCCTTCTGTACCTGAATGTAGCTCACCTTGAACATCTCTGGTCAATTCCCTTTCCTCTACGTCTTTACTTTTGCCCCTCTGGACAGTTTCTTCAAATGTGTTAGTTTTGTGCATTACAACGGAGAAAAAGATCTCAGGGTGGCTCCAATCCCACCATGCGGCAATACAAATTTCTATAGGGAAAAACGAGATACTCACATCATTGGCTTTGAAAAACTCCCATAGAAAATAATATTTTATTAATAATATTTCAAATAAAGTATTTTTTTAACATTTTCCAAATAGTTTTCTAAAAATGATGAACCCCATGGGCTGAATGACAAGGCTGAATGGAGCCTCTTTTTTTGACATGCTGTGTTGCATTTTCAGCTATTCACCAACCTATTCACTAACCAGCTAGTGAATTTTATGCTGCATTTCCCTTTGACCTGTACCCAAATGTAACTCACTTTGAACTTCTGAGGTTAATTCCTTTTCCTCTAAGTCTTTACTTCTGCTGTTACTAGGTGTACCTGTGTTAATCACACCATGTGTTCTGTTCCTGGATAGTGCTCTAACTGCTCTGAACTTGCTGGGTATGCCCTTGACAAATAACGCATGACAATTGCACGTTAGTTTTTCCATTAGTCATGTGGCAAGTGCAACCCTTTAGTAAAAGGGCCCCTTAATTTTGTTTTGTTGTTTTTTTGTTTATTTTTTTACAATTATGTTTTAAATTTTCTGGGGTATTTTTGTTTGATTTCCACATTTGTTTTAATACGGAACATTTTAGTGTAGGGGTTTTAGCACCAGGTCATATGGCACTCAAATTGTGTGCTAAAGCCCATGCTACCGGATAGCACAGTTTGGTGAAGTGCCTCATGGGCATTAGCACCTGACAAAAAAATTCTGCCCCTCTCTGATCTGAACATGAGCTCAGCAGCATCTGAGATACCTCAAATGCAGGGGAGCTCTGCAAAACTTGAAACAGAAATAATTCCTTTGAAATGAAATAAAAAGAAGAAAGCAAGATGGTAGATGCTTTGATATGTTGATTTTAACTATTGACATTGTTTTTGAGCCTTGGTTTTAGATTATGCTCATGTCTGTGTATATTGCAGCCTGTGCATTGTGTGTTTCTGTGTGTATTGTAGTCTGTGCATTGTGTGTTTCTGTGTGTATTGCAGCCTGTGCATTGTGTGTTTCTGTGTGTATTGTAGTCTGTGCATTGTGCGTTTCTGTGTGTGCTGCATTTTGAGGGTAATTCTGTGGGGTGCTGCATGGATTTGACTTTATAGAGTATTAGCGTAAATGGTTGCTAACATATATTAATTTAAGCCACGGTCCCTTCTGCCTAGCTTTATAACATAGATGTTTAAGTGTGTGTTCTACTAATGCCCTGCGCAAGCCCCACCCATCCTGCACTTCCACAGTGAAAGCAACATACTGGCTTTCATGCACCTACCTATAGAATTGGACCATCTAAGTTACGCATGTAAGTGCTCACTTATACACGGAAATGTCTAAAATACTCTGATTTACACATGTAAATGGCATATAGATTTAGGTAGTTCCTTAGAGAATTACCCTTCCTGTGTGTGTGTGTCCTTATTTTGTGGGAACAGCGAGGGCTGCAAATCCCAAGCTTTAAAATATTTGTAAGACTGTAGAAAGAGATGTGACCTTTGTGGTATTCAGGGGTCCGTTATGATTAGAGGAACAAGAACTCTACTCGACCAATGCTAGGCACGGCACATTAACCTGCACATCAACAATTCCAGAGCACTGTTGAAACAGCAAAACTCAGGCCATTTACATTGTTGTTTTTTTTTTTTTAAATTACCGGTTCTACTGCTTTAATTTCTGAAGAAATTATTCATTCCATTTTTAATCTTCTTTCGTCAAGCTTAGAAATTAATTATACTGGCAATAATGTGGAGAAACGTTGTCCCATAGGTATTAGGGAGGCCATCGCTGGGCTAATTCATGGCAGGGTTAAAAAAAGAAGGAACTCCTTTTCTCTGACTTGTAGGTCAAAAGTACTAGTTGTTGGGGCATCTTAACAATTAGAAAACCTGGATGAACATTTGGAAGTAAAACAGCTGTATAATCAGAGCATCCCGCTGAGGTGGTGGTGGGTGAGGGAGGGGCCAGAATGGTTCATGGCGTGAGGCACAAAGTTCATCAAAAAGGGCACAGAAACAACTGAGGCTTATAATTAACACAGTAGAAAAACCCTTCAGAAACTTTAGACAAACACTTTATTATAGCTCACTTTTGTTTAAAAAACTAACAAGCTGCAATACAGTGTTAACCCAGAAAGCATGTGACATTTGTGAATAGGTCCCACTGATAAAACTGGAATCTAATTAAATAATGAACATATTTTATGTTAAAACGTTGCTGTGGTTTTGTGAATCAGCCTGTTAGTGCTTTGTTCCAGATAAAAAGGTTTTCTTCCGCAAGGTAGCTCCTGTCTTGAAAAAAGGTTTTCCGTAGATGAACAATAGAATGAAAATTCTGTATCCCCTCACTTAGAGAAACCCCAGAAGCCAAAGCTAATGACAAATATTAACAGCAATAAACAAATTCATAGAGTAAGTGAACTCTAAAAACTTTCAGCAAACCCCTACAGTGTACAACTGAGATATATTTTTGAGTCTTTTCGTTTCATGTAAGTTTTCCACATAGGCAGATGTCTCATTTTCAGCACATGACACCAATAGGAATTTGTCCCAGAAATGTTAAGCGAGATTATGTTCTAAAATATAATTTGATTTTGTTGGTGGGTGATCCAAATGCTGTTGTTTTCAAGCTCACAAAATGAGCTAATTAAAGCAAAGCTGAAGAAACTGAGTGTAAGGGTTGTATCACACATGGGAAGTAATCTTTCTACAATAGCATCTTTGAAAGACTGTGTTAAGAGTACTGTTTGGAACCCTGACTAGCTAGCAAATCCTCACCGAAAGAGGGGAGAAATGGAGTTTGCTTTAAGCTTGCATTAAAAGTGCTTATTTGGGGACTTGCAGGGGAAGGATATGGAGAAACTGTTGGTCTCTTCATGCTTTTCAGGGGTGACAGCATCCATATTCATTTAAATATTGGCACTGATGTTTAAATAAATATGAATATTTAGAGCTGGCACTGAATACGCATATAAGGGCATCCTCAGCTAGACATTTAGGGACATGTTTACTAAAGTCCGCTACCAGGGTAGTGCAGGGATAGCTTGCAGTTCGTCACTGCGCGAAAAATCAATCTAGTTCTAAATAGTGCAACACATGTCAGAAAAGTAATTTGTCATTCTTGGCAGCCCTAAGTACAAAGAGAGTAGTCTGTTTTGCACATGTTGTATTTTGTTTTCTGTGACTGACATGCCGTATGCCCTGGGTTTGTAAGCATTCGGGGACTAATTGTTTGATATGGGGATGGTAGGCTTGACCCCAGTGCCTCTTCCTTCCGTATTGCGGTATCTGTTTTTAATCTAATAAAGCCAAATACCATCTTGCAGTTTGAACCCTATCTAATGATGTGATGTAGATGAACTCTGGGAGGGTGGCCAAAATGACCAAGGGGATAGAGCAGCTCTGCTATGAGGAAAAGCCAAAGAGTTTAAGTTTTTTTCAGTTTGGAGAAGAATCGGCCAAGGGGTCTATAAAATCATGAGTGGAGTGGGATGAGTAAACGCAAATCGGTTCGTTGCTCTTTCAAAAAGTACGAAGACTAGGAGACATGCCATGAACTTATTAAGTAGTACATTTAAAACACAGCAGAGAGAAAAAAACATAACTCAAAGCATTATTAAGCTCTGGAATTCATTGCCAGAGGATGTGGTGAAAGCAATTATTGAAGCTGGTTGTAGAAAAGGTTTGGACAGGTTCCTGGAGGAAAAGTCCTTAAACCATTAACATAGGGAAATCCACTGCTTATCCCTGAGGAAAATAACATGGAATCTAGCCACATTTTGAATCCTACCATGTATTACAACCTGGGTTAGTCCCCTTTGGAGAAAGGGTGCTGGGCTTGATGAACCTTTGGTCTGGCCCAGTATGGCAGTGCTTGTGTTCTTGGAACAGCTTGTATTTTGAGATTTCTTGGTTCAGTGAGAGCAGGCGCAACACATAGAGGCATGTTTACTAAACCGCGATAGCGGACTCTGTGCGATATCAGAGCCGCGGCCCCACTCCGATATCGCACGGAGTCCGCTACCGTGGTTTAGTAAACATGCCCCATAATATCCCTAGAGCTTCTCTGGACAGTGGACTTAGGCTTTCTAGGTGAAAATCCTCAACTATTTCTGCTGACAGAAAATACAGGATCTTGCATATTTGTTCTTAATTGTCTGAAAATCTTGCAAGTTCACAGTTTTGGAAGTATGATTCAGACATCCAAAATTGTGTTATGAAAAATGCAGATACAAGGAAACAAGTATTTTTAGCTGATTGCCATTTTCCTTTTCATTTATAATAGAGTAAGATGGCTTGGGAGTGGTGAAGTGAAACATTGGCCTTAACTACTTGCAGAGGGACCACAAATGTGGATTTAGCATATAGTAGCGACAGATTTCAGCATTTATTGCTAGTTTTGTCATTTGTTTCATTTTAAAGAAACAAAACTACTATGTAACTAGAGCTGTTCTTAGGCATCTATAATTGTAAATCTTGGTGTTTCATTTTTTAGCTAATTAAGGTTCTTTGAGCGTACAAAAAAATCCTTTAGATTTTCACAGCAAGGGTGCCCTTGCTGCTTGTCTTTTCTTGTGGAATCAAACATGTATATTGGCACAGTTGAATATTTGTCAGCATGGAAAAGGCAGACTGAGTGGAAGATACAAGGAAGGCCAGGGGTGAAAGGGCACTAGGGAAAGTAGGGTTTGTTTGGAGGGGGTTTTTTTTGGGGGGGGGGGGTTGGGGGGGAGAGTTGTGTTTATCCAGTGAATACCTATTTAACTTTTTTTTTTGAACTGGGGATGTTATATTGGATTTTATTGGTCGACGCCTAAAATTAGAAACCCAATATATAACTTCAAGGGCAGTACGTCTTATGTGAATGTCACCACATCTATGGTTGATAGTAGGGGAGTGAACCTCAAATATGGTGGTGATCTTCTCTGGTAAGAAACTCTGTCAGCAGCGCATACATAAATAAATAATATCCTAAAACAGTATTATTTTCCTTTGGAAAGACTGCTTTGGGTGAATGTTTCCCTACTGCCTGGAGTGGAATAGTCTCCGTCGCTCTGGACTAATGTTACTTTCGCCAAAAATACACAGAATTAAAGGCATCAACCAATCAAACACATTCTGGTATTTTATTAATGATAAAAGATGTACAGTGGCATTTAGCTAGTGAGATGTTTGAAAACAAAAAAGAAGTCTTACCACTTTTCAAATATATATATATATTGCCATTCGATGTGTTGTTTGAATTGTTCATAGGGTCTTAAATAGTAGTATTTGCTAATCTGACTTTACTCACAGGGATGAATTCAGGAGTTGGATGCTTGTAGTTCTGCACTACAAATACAGTAGTCCTCGAGACCCTTTTCGTGTTTTTCATGCATGCAGCTGTCTGCACAAAAGTCATGTTTAGAGAGCTGATGGCACCAAATGCTTGCCAACAGCACAGATCAGCAGTGCCAAGTAAATTCACGGTACCCATGCTGTGTGTGGAGTTCAGGCTGAGTTCCTGTCTTGGAGAGAGTCAGCCAAGTGAAATCTGCCTCACCGGGAGGTGATATACCATTGCCTGGCATCTTCAGCTCACAAGTCTTGCTGCCAATCACAGTAGCCGCAGTGCCTCAAATAACTGGCAGCCCTAGAGAATAAATTGTCATCGCTCAAGGGCTTTACAGAAGCTAGAGAGCTAACCATCTGAATGTCTTCCTTGCCTTTTATTCATACAAAAGGATATGTGTAAGTATTTATTTGTGTATGGGCATCTGCACAGGTCTGTGTGATAATGCCAAGAAAAAAGACTTTTGCTTTTGGATGTTCTGGTAACTTCCATTTTTGCTTAATTGTCTTGACTGAATTAGAAATAGTTCTTCAATGGGCATCGTCAAAGTAGCATGTTTATTGCATCTTTTGACCAAAGTGGCCATAATGCAAACTCTTGTAGTCTCTCCTTGTCTAGATTCAGAATAGTAGATTCTAAGGATGTGTATTTGTGAGCATTCATTTGGTCCCTTTGGGTGTGCGCAGATCGCTTATACATGCATATACCTGTGAATTCATTGATTTGCATTCACATAAAGTCCTAGTGGCATGCATTTAAAACAAATGCTTGGAAGAAAGATATCAAGACACAGAAAATTTTCAGAAATCCATAAACAAACCAAATGGGTTTTTTTGGCGGTGCATATCCCTGGTAGATTCTTTGCAGTTTGAGATACCTTTCATTGGGCCAGCAGAAGCTCTCTCCAAAGAAGGTGTTGCACATAAGCTGTGGATAACGGATGTGGTTCTAAGGTATAGCGACCTGTAAAGTGTCCAGTTTTCCTGTAGGGCTGCACTGTACATCGAGAGTATGGAAGACGGAGGTTTATGGCGACTTGCTGTATAATCAATACGTTGCATTTTTGTGTCTCCTTTCAGCTTGTAAAACGGGATACTACAAGGCCCTCTCAACAGATGCTGCCTGTGCCAAATGTCCACCCCATAGCTACTCCATCCGTGAAGGTTCTACCTCCTGCACCTGTGACCGTGGCTATTTCCGGGCAGAAAATGATCCCGCCTCTATGCCCTGCACTCGTAAGTTGAGTTCTTCTTTTCGGCGCTTGCTTTGTTAATAATTATCTGTACAGTTAAAGGATTCCCAGCAAGGTGCATTCAGCCTTCCAGGGTGTCCTGTTGCTGACAGTGCCACACAGTGAACAAACCAGCTTTGGTGCCTCTAGAAGGGAATGTTTCAGCACCAAGCAAAGTGGTCAAATTCTAGAAAGGGGCTATTGAAATAAGCATACTGTACATCTGAAGTCTTTCCTCTTGTAACAAATATGGTGTTTATGCCAAATGAATTACTCCTGGACCTTGCATAAATGATTCCAGCATACATGACAAACATGCTACTGAACTTATTTGCTTGGTGCTGTTTAGACCATATATCCATGGCTTGTAGAGAACGCTTTATAATCTATAGCCTGGAATATTTGATAGAGTTCCTAGGATTTAAAAGAAAATCTTTTCTGTTGTTCAGACTTCATTGGAAGCAGCCTAGTTTGATATAGATTACTTTCAATTTCCAAGTTTAGTGCTGTCAGAGGTCTCCTCGATGCTGACTTGGCTGTCTTGAGGCCACATTTCCTTCTCTTGATAAGGTTTCTGTCTAGAAATGCCTGATCCCCACAGACCAAAGCTGGCTGCAGTGCTGTAAGTGGCTGGGTTTAATCAGAGATTAAATAGATTGTTTCTCCTCTCCATAATATTTGGCTTGCTATTCAGTTTTCATGACTATATTCAGATGAACATTCGGGGAGCAATGTTCCAAATGGGTTAGATTTGCACATACCATAACAGTAATGAATCTCACTCCTAAGCCAGGGTATGTGATTTCAGCAGCCTCTTTAAATGCAAAGCATGTGCATAGTTTTACCATGCATATTTTATAGCTAATTTTTATAGGGGAACTACAGTATGCACATAGCTTGCCTTTTGAAAATTAACTAGCATAGAGACGGTAATTTTATAAAGCCACACCTAGTTAATACCTTGCCACATGCATGTTTTAGGCCCCGTTTTATAAAGTTAAGTACGCACGTACACAACTTTGGGAAATACTAGCATAAGTGGCATAGAACACGCCTTAAGATAAGGGATGGACATTTATATCAGCCCTATAGCTGGAGTAAATGGCTGTGCCTACTGTTTGCAAGTCCTCACGTAAATTATAGTATTCTGTTATCAACATGGATGCTTGCATGACCTATCTACGCTCTGTCCAAACTCTGCCCTGTGTGCAGTGAAAGTTGCAAACAATTTGTATACTCTTATGTGCATGAATGACTAAAATACCAACATGCATTGTTGATGTCTTAAAATAGGTGGTTCTGCATGAAATTTTATCCCCAAAATACAATGTGTGCATCCGAGTCAATGCTGACTTCTGGCGACCCATCAGCTCCTGGGTTTTCTCGGCAGTGTGATCGGAAGTAGATTGCCAGGCCTTTCTTCCAAGGCAATGGAGGGTTAAGTGACTTGTCCAAGGCCACACGGAGTGCTAGTGGAAATCAAACCCTCCATTGAATACCCCAAAGTACAAATCAAAGACCCCCATATATTTTCAACAAAAGAAAAAACTTATTTTGTGCTGGACCCACCATATACAAATGTGCATCACATAACTGCAAATGAACCAAATCCAGTAGTCCTTTTTATATAGTGGGTCCAACAAAACACACATTTTTTCTATTGTTGAAAGTATATGGGGCTCTTTGATTTGTACTTTGGAGTACTCTATACCCTGTATTATGTGGCTTTGTGCTTCTACATAGAAACATGAAAAATTGAAACATGACAAATAAAGGCCATACAGCCTATCTAGTCTGCCCTTCCATACCAACTACTAAGCTTTACAGTCCCTTTTTTTCCCTTTAGAGATCCTCTGTGTCCCATACTTGCTTGAATTCAGATGGAGTGGAACAGTGGATCGGTGTTTTGCTCCTTTAAAACTTAGAAAGACTAGTGGACATGAAATGAAACTACAAAGCAGCCCATTTAAGACTAATAGGAGAAAATATTTTTTTCACTCAGCACATAATCAAACTCTGGAATTCATTACCGGAGTATGTATTAAAAGT
The DNA here is from genome assembly GCA_033557465.1 of Ichthyophis bannanicus. NCBI lineage: Eukaryota > Metazoa > Chordata > Amphibia > Gymnophiona > Ichthyophiidae > Ichthyophis > Ichthyophis bannanicus. The sequence goes on along the minus strand of CM066038.1, from coordinate 390,424,377 downwards.
GGTTAGTATAGCTGCATTTAAAAAAAGATTTGGACAAGTTCCTGGAGGAAAAGTCAGTAAACCATTATTAAAGAGGACCAGGGAAATCCACTGCTTACTTTACAGAGCAGGCAGTGTGGACATGGAAGAGAACACATATTGCCAAAAGAGAAGCTAGGGAAGCACCGAAAGCCCCACCAGAGACAGGAAGGACTCAAGTGAGGGAGCTCAGGAGGAGGAAGAGGAGGCAGTTCTAAGTGTGATGTGTGTGCTGCAAAAAGTAGCGCCTGGCTTTTTGTGCTATACATGCTACCTGTTGATTTCCACACTCTGGGGCTCATGCTGTATCTAGGAAGAAAAGAGGTGTGTGTGTGTGCGATTGCACATGTGCTCTGAAAGGAGGTCCTGCATGTTGAAAAGTCACGAATGGCATTTCTTGTTGCTGCAAGATGCTGAACCTGAACATTAGTCAGCAGTGTCTTTTCTGAGCACAACCGATGAGGTTTGAAGGCACATCGGTTGGGAAACACCTCCCTAGACCTTGCTTACCAGCTATTGGCTGAATATTTCAATAGTCTGAAACTATCCCTAAATCATGCCGCTCATTCCTTATCAACCTCTCTCTCTTCAGTATGTTAAAACTTCGTAATCTGGAGCCATCAGGACAGATGTAAACATCACACTATTTCTCATCCAAAGATTCAAGGGATGGGTATTCTCATGTCACATTTGTTTGATTCATCACATCTCTTGAATAAATCTATGCAGTCACATTTGTTAATATGCAGTTTGTTAGCACACCTTAAAAAATTTAGTACGTGCAAAATTAAGTTAATGCACATCAGCTTATGAATTAATGTATACACAATGGATTTGCGTACATTGGAAACTTCAAAGGCACATTGCAAATTTTTTGAGAAAACAATTGAAAAAAAAATTATCAATGAAAATTAGCGGAGAAAAACTAATTTTCTGAAAATGGAGCTGAATTATTTTTTGCCTGCACACATCCCTAATAGATTCTCAAACTGCAATCTCATTTTACCAGTTGGTGGAACCAGGTGACAAACCCAGTGAGCCATAATTGTCAGGCATCTTTTCGTCCATTGTGTGTTCTTTAACCCTCATTCAGCCCTGTATTTAGTAATCATTCAGTGTGACGGCACACTAATGAAGAAATAAAACATCCTATCTGAGATCCATTCTTTCATGCAAGAGAAAAACTCTGCTCCAGTGACTTGTAAAATCAGGTTTTAGGCCAGGTGAATAAAGCAGGCAGTGCATAATTTAGGGAGCGGCACTTGAATGCAGCATGGATTAAGCCTTTTCTGATTATTTTGGGGATTAAGAATTTCAGACTATTTAGCACATCTGTAAAACCTCTTGCCTTAATTATTGATTCCTTCTTAGTCTCACATTCGCTGATCTGTGGTCATCTTTTTATCTATTGCTTGTCATTCTTCAGGAATTACATTGTCAGGGGTCCCTTTTTAAGCACCACTCTGTGTAAGGCCAAGTTATATTTTTGGAAGGTGACTGCAGAAGGCTTGCCCATGTAAAAAAGACTATAAGAAGCAATTTTAGCTCAGGCACTACTTATATGCGTGTGCAGCGGCACACACATTTAGAGGGAATGCGTCCTGGCGTCATGCAAGTATAAATACACATTTTAGAAAGGCTGTTATCTTTATCTTTATTGGTGACTTAATATACCGCTCAGGCAAAATGCGTCAGAGCGGTGTACAATATGCAAAACAGCTGCAGGGAAGAAAGAAAAGAACGCCAAATATATGACAGGAAAGATTAGGAGAAAAGGAGAAAGCAAAAGGGAGAGGAAAGGTAACAGGTAGAATAACTACAGAAAAGTCAGTGGCGGGGGGGGGGGAGGGGAAGCAGGTGGGGAAAGATCAAAAGCAAGACAAAAGAGGTAGGTCTTTAAGTGGGTTTTAAAGGTTTTTAGGGAGGGTTCCAGACGGAGGTCCGGGGGAAGTGAATTCCAGAGACGGGGCCCAAGGAAGTAAAAGGCAGAAGAGCGGGTGGATTCAAGGTGAGCCTGTGAGGGGGATGGTAGAAGCAAACGGTTAGCGTGAATGGAGCGGAGCGAGCAGTGGGGAGTGTGAAGATGGATCTGATCTGCGAGATAAAGAGGGGTACCTGAGTGGATAGATTTGTGAACGAAAGTGAGGACCTTATATTGAATGCGGAAGGGGACAGGAAGCCAGTGTAATTGTATGAGAAGAGGAGTGACATGGTCGAAGCGGGAAGAGCGGGTGAGAATGCGAGCTGCAGTGTGATGGACTCTCTGAAGGCGTTGTAATTGGGACTGGGGAAGACCGGCCAGGGAAGCATTACAATAATCGAGACGGGTGACAACAAGTGAAAGGAGAAGGGTGGTCATAGACGAGAAAGGGAGGAAAGGACGGACAGAACGAAGTTGGCGCAGAGTGGAGAAGCAACGTTGGACAACAGAAGAAATATGGGGTTTAAAGGATAAGGAAGAGTCGAGGGTAACGCCTAGGTATCGTAGGGAAGAGACAAGAGGGACAGGAGAAGAGGAAAGCACAGGGAAAAGAGACGGAGTAGGACTGCCAGCAGTGAACCATATTGCGGAGGTCTTGGTGAGGTTGACATGCAAAAAGTTGGAAGAGAGCCATGAGGCCACGGTGGAAAGACAGTTGTTGAGAGGTGTAATGTCAGGGGAGGCAGAGTTTGTGTGATAGAGTAGGAAAATGTCGTCGGCGTAGTAGTGTGCAGATATACCCTGTTGTTGTACTAGGAGAGCAAGAGGAGCGAGAAAGACATTGAACAAGAGGGGTGCAAGAACAGACCCTTGTGGGACACCACAGGGAAGGGGAGTAGATGGTGAGGAGAGAGGACCAGTGGACACACAGAAGGAGCGACACGAGAGAAAGGACTGAAACCAGCGGAGGACGGTGCTAGAAAGACCTGCATCAAGTAGGCGTGAAAGGAGGGTGCGGTGATCAACAAGGTCAAATGCAGCAGAGAGATCAAGTGAGACAGCAATAGTGAAGAGACCGCGGTCGTGAGCAGAGTGAAGCTCATTAAGGAGGGAGAGAAGAACAGTTTCGGTGCTATAGCCGGGGCGGAAACCAGATTGGAGAGGGTGCAGAGTAAGTGAGGCTTCGAGATGTGAGGACAGCTGGGAGAAGACAAGTTTTTCAAGGAGCTTAGAGGGAAAAGGAAGGTTAGAAATGGGACGCCAGTTAGAGGGGGAGGATGGGTCAAGGGAGCTCTTTTTCAAGACAGGGCGGATGATAGCGTGCTTCCAGGGGGTGGGGAAGATACCAGTGGATAGGCTGTTGTTGATAATGGAGAGAAGATAGGGGGAAAGAGCCAAAGAGGGATCTAGTAGCCAATGAGAGGGAATGGGATCAGAGGGATATGAGGTTTTACGGACGAGGTGAAAGACCTTGGAGAGGGTGGAAGCAGAAATGGGCTCGAAGGAGGACCACTTGTGGGAAAGGGGGGGGACACACTGAGAGGAGAGCAGGGTGGGAGAGGGAGGAGGAGTGGGCAAGGGATTGGGTGGAGGAGGGGAGAGGGGAGAAGGACAGGAAGGGAAGGAAAGGCGAAGGGAAAGTATCTTAGAGGAGAAAAAAGCAGCCAAGACAGCTGGGTCAGGAGAAACAGGAGAGGGGGAAGGTGAGGAAAAGGAACGGGGGGCAGACAAGGAGTGAAGGACGGAATATAGTTGGCGAGAGGAATTAGCAGATGTTGAGATAAGTGTAGAAAAGTAATCCCGTTTTGCATTGTGGAGGAGGGTGCGGTAGTGATGATAACAGGTTTGAAAATGGTTCAGCGAGGGGGGGAGGGGTGCTTACGCCATAGTCTTTCAACCCGGCGAAGGTATCTACGGTGGAGGGAAAGACCAGGTTGAAACCAGGGGTGACGGCGAGGGTGGCGGGGAACAGGACGTGATTGAAGGGGAGCTATGTTGTTAAGAGCAGAAGAAAGAGTATCATTCCAGGCATGGACCTGGGCATCAACAGAAAGAAGATGAAAATCAGAGGAGAATAGGGTGTCGGAGGGGGGAAACTGAAGTAGGGTGTCAGAGGTAATACGGCGGGTAAGAACAGGGGGGGGAGGGGTGGTGGGAGGAGGGGAGGAGGGAGAGTGTAGTGGGAGTGAAAGGGAAGAGAAAAGACAGTAGTGGTCAGTCCAAGGAAGGGATAGGGAAGAAAAGGAAGAGAGGGTGAAGGGAGTGGTCAGGGGAGAGATGAAAAGATCAAGAGTATGACCTGCAGAGTGGGTCGGAAAGGAAACAAGTTGTTGGAAGGAAAGGTCTGCTAGAAGTGAGAGGAAAGCATGATCACGGGAGGAGGAGGGAGAAGTGGCATGGATATTGAAATCCCCAAGGATCAGGAGCTGGGGGAAAAGAAGGGAGATTTCAGATATGGTTGAAAGGAGGGAGTCCCAGGTAGGGGAAGGAAGAGATGGCGGGGCATAGATAAGAAGAAAGTGGAGTGGTGGAGAGGAGGCCAGCCGGAGAAGCAAGGATTCTGGGTAGTGTAGTGCAGGGGAAGTTAATTCGTGAAGAGGGAGTGAGGAGCGGTAGAGGACAGCAATCCCTCCACCACTTCTACCCCGGCGAGAAACAGAGAAAGCAGAATAGCCCGGTGCTAAGCAGCGATTCAGGAGGGAGTCTTCACTGTCCCTTAGCCAGGTTTCGGTAAGGAAAAAGAGATCAGGGGTATGCTGGGAGGTGAGATCCTGAACTAAAGTAGTCATAGAACGAAGAGAGCGACAGTTAAGAAGAGCAAGCTGAAGTAGCAGGATTGCTGGGGGGGGACGGGGCTGGGACAGAATGGGAAGAGCAGGAAATTAAGTTAAGGGGCGAGCGAGCGAGTGGACCAGAGCTAAGAGAGACAGGGGGGGTAGGACGCCAGCCCCAGTGGACCGGGATAGCAGACATGATACAGAGAAATAGAAGGCACAAGTGTAAAGTACTGAAGCTGAGTGTAGAGCGGCACTTACCGTGGTGATGTGGAAGGAGACCAGATAGGAACCGCAGGTGGAGGGGGAGGTAGCTGTGTCTGGGCCACATGCAGCAGGCAGGAAGAGTGGAGTGAGAAGGCTCTGGATATTCGCCCCCGGACTTGCCCCAAGGAGCTCGCCCAAGGAGCAGGACCTGCTCCTTGGGTGCGCTCCTTCGGCGCTCCTCCGCGGCGCAGAGGGCCGCCCCGAAGTTCTTTAAATAGGCAATGCTGCCTGGTGTAGAGAGGAGCGCGGGCGTGCGAAGCGCGACCGCGTCACTTCCGGGTCTTCCAGGTGCAGGAGAGGCAACCAATCAGGGAGCAGTGGGCAAATACCTGGAGAGAGCAACGGAGAGGAACACAGGTCAGGCACAGTGGGTATCAGCAGGCAAAAGGACAGCAAGAACAGCAAATAGCAGCAGTCTGGAATGTTTACGTCAAATTGCTGAAATTCCATGGGAGGGGCAGCAGGGGAGGTGAGCACATGCCAAACGCTATCTAAAATTTGCCTGTCTCCACCCTAAAAGATAAATGTCTCTTGCTAGAGGAAATGAAACAGAGCTATGCAGAATAATGGGTCAGATGTGCAGATTTTGGACTGATTTTAGAAACTTGCACATGTCAGATATGGATGGGGTGGGTCTGGGAACATACATGTCTTCCACTTTGCAAATGGAGACGTACAATGGCGTGGCAGTTAAGAAAAAGGCACCTCTATTTCCTGGCATGGTTTTAGAAGGAGCAAATGTTATTGGAAGAGTGAGAAGACATTCTCCTCTTCTCTGTACAGTTGTTAGATTGCTCTTTTCAAATGACTGTTCATTCCTAGGCACAGGTGTAGACATGGATGTGTCTGCTGGTAAGTTGAGACTAGCGGTGCCGTTCTAAAATCGGGCACATGTGTATCTTTTTTTGAAACATCCCAGATATGCCTCCACCATGCCACAATACACCATCAGGATCATTCCATCTAGGATGTACGGCCCCTCTGTACGTCCAGTTTGAACCGGACATGCAGAGGGCGTCGCGATTCTGATCCCGTGGGGCACGTCTAGCCCTGCGGGACCAGAATTGTGAACTGCCCTATATGTGCAGGCTGGGACTGCGATTCAGCCCAGCCTGCATGTACAGAGAAAGCCCGACTAACTCAGTCAGGGCTTTACAATGGAGCCACAGCGCCATGGCGTTCGGTTGCCATGGCACCATGGCTCCATTGTAAAGCCATGATCCTAACTCCATTGTAAAGCCATGATCCCCACAGCCCGACCCCCATTCCAGCCTGCTAAGGCCAGTGTCAGGCTGCGGGGAATGTCCTTGGGCCCCCCTGCCCCATCCATGCCCCGGGCCCACAGAAAAAAGACTTCCAGGAAAGTTATTTCACCTCGAAGGAGGAATAATTTCACCACACAAGTCGCAGGCCCTGGATATACAGGGCCAACATTAAAATTGGTCCTGTACCTCCAGGACCAGTGACTGCCCACTGCCTGCCCTAACTCCGCCTCGATCCACCCCTTCCTGTCCCTGTCTAACCTCCCCGTACAACCAGCGGGGAGGTTAGACACTGGCGGGGAGGGAACGAATAGCGGGGATGTATGTCCCGTTGGGATGTCCATCTCCGCTATTCGTGGGACAGAATCGGGCCCCATAGACATTATCACACCAGTCATTGGTAAATTTGGGGCCTTCTAAAATGTCTCTTGTGACGTGGCTGTGATTGGCACATCTGAATGGGCTTTTTCAGATGTGCAAATTACAAGTACAGCTTCAAAAATGACCTTCATAGTGTAGTCCATGTTTTGCAATGACAATACATGTGTATTTAAAAAAATTCCACTTTAGCATTAACACCTGCTGTAAGTCACACCTAGCTATGGGCTAGCCTAGTGTGGTTAAGGACTTGGTAGGAGAGCTTGAGGGGGGGGGGGGATTGGTGATAGCAAACTCAGAATGCCAAAAATATGAATTTCAGACTCAGCTCCCTAATTGGCTTCCCACATCATAGCAAAATGTGCTGCTTACATGTATAAATGCCAGTACATTCATGTACGAAGCCCCAAATGTCGGCACACTTTTTTTTGTACATGTTGTTTTTGTTAAATGGTGGTTTCCACTGTATGTGCCATCAAATACACATATTTTTCCCACATCTTTTTATACAATTTACAAAAACATTCAAGTACAGAGAGAGAAAGAGAGGGAGAGGGAGAAAGGAAGGAAGAAGACTCCATACAGCCTACCGAATATTTCACCCAGGTAGGATGTATACAAAAAGTTGCCTTACTGAAGACCAAACACAGTTTAGGACAACTATCCAGAGGGTTGCCATGAGTCAATACGGACTCAAAAGCACTTAGTAACAAAGGGTGTATACTTCAGAAAAGCAATGTTTTGTGTGTAACAGCTGACTACATTTCTACAGAGTTTTTGAACTAACAATAATATAAGCTGTAATCCACAATTCTAGGTTTTCTTTGGCCTGGCAGTATCCTCAGTCCGAACCAGGAGTAGGATCCTGGTACCATGAGTCTTTATTCACAGCTCGCTGAGGAATTCTCCCCTATTTTTTTATCTCCTCCCCTAAAAAGTATCTACTCGTAGTTTGGTCCTTGTAGCTTGGTTTTGTAACAGGGGCTATAGCCATGACTGCCTCCAGAACTGTGCAGTCATGGGCCCTTTATCTTTATCTTTATTGTACGGTTTGATATACCACCCAACACCGAGGCATCTGGACAGTTTACAATACAAAAATACTACAAAGAACAAGAAAGGAAAGAGAACACCATTATTAGGATAGGAAAGGAAAGAAGAGAGCTTGAAAGAAAGTACTGAATATTGGAGAGTTTTAACTGGTTGGGGGGAGGAGAAAGGACAACTGAGGGCAGGATCTAGGTAGAAGAGGGTGAGAGGTCAAAGGCAAGAGAGAAAAGGTGGGTTTTAAGCATTACCTTAAAGGGACGAAAGGAAAGCTCGAGGCAGAGGTCAGTTGGGAGAGAATTCTGCAGGAGGGGACCCAGGACAAAGAAAGCAGAGGCTCAGGTGGATTCTAGATGTGCATGTGAAGGGGATGGAAGAGAAAAGCGGTTGGAATGAATCTGATGGAGGGAATGATGAGAAGTGTGAAGATGGATTAGATCAGATAGATACTGCGGAGTATGGGTGTGCATGACGCGATGTACCAGGGTGAGGACCTTGCATTGTATGCAGAACTTTATGGGTGACCATTGCAAATGAATAAGCAAGGGGGCAATATGATCTGAATGGGAGGCTTGAGTGAGTTTGCGAACAGCGGTGTTCTGAAGAGGTTGAAGACAATGGAGTTGGTACAGATTGAGGCCAGCCAGGGAAACGTTACAATAATCTACTGTATACGGGTCATGATAAGAGAGAGGAGGAGCATAGTCAAGAAGGGGAGTGAGAGAAAGGGACGAACGGAGCGGATCTTGCAAAGAGAGTAGAATGAATGTTGGATGATTGAGGATAAGTGATCATGAAAAGAGAAAGAAGAATCAAGAGTGACACCTAGATAACGGAGGGAGGAGACCAGGGAATAGGCATCTGTGTGAGGGAGGGAGCCAGAGAGGGGGGGAGAACTAGAAAGGAAAACCAGATAGCAGTAGTCTTAATAGGATAGATGTAAAGAAAGTTAGTCATCATCCAGGCAGAAACAGAAGAGGGACAGGCTTTGAATGGGGCCAGGTCGGAGACCGATGTAGAATAGTGAAAGCAAATGTATTATACAACAGTAAGTCTGACTTACTTTTGATAAGATTCATATCTTTGAGGGATTTTGAGTTTGAGTGCCTCTTATAGAGTTGATTGATTTTGTTATCACAGTGGAAAAAAAATATTTTATTCATGCAGCACTGAATAGGTACTAAGATTGAAGGGTTAGAGACTCCATCTTAATGTGTATTTGTCCTGTGAGGAAAAACCTAGGTACAGCCTATTCCTTTTTCCATAGAATACTCTAGAGCACATAGTTGTTAACAATTTCAATCTAGTGTACATTCCTTATACAAACCATCTTTTGAACGAGGTAAATGTACTTGCAGTACAAAAAGGTAATACGAGGACAAATTCCTTGTGAAGAAACACAGGGGCTTGTGAAAAACAAAGTCCTAAAATAGGAGTTTTTATTTAGGGGTCTAGTTATTAAGGTGTGCTAATGTTAATGTGTGTTAGTTCACCAGTAATGTGGGTTACTAGTAATCAAGTCCCATTGAATAACATGGGAGTGTTAAAATAAGGTGTGTTAATGGTGAATTAATACCTGTTAATGTTAGCACACATTAGTAACTAGACCCTTTAGACTCTAACATATTTGATTTTGAAATTGTGTTTTTCTTAAAGTTTATAACCAGTCTCTGTATAAGCTGTCAGAACTGTTTAAGGACTCATTAATTTAACAACAAAAAAGAAACATGCAATATAATCTTTTTAGTCAATTGGATAGTCTTAATATAATTTTTTTAGCTAGACTTGCTAGTGATTTGCTATTGTGATTGTTTAAACAATAAAACTTGATTATTCTTGATTGCTCACTTAAAGGACCTCTTGTGCTATATTTGAAATAAACGACCTTGAATTAATTCAGTCAACTTTGCCCATGCACCCAAAGGTAGATTGATGGATATTTTGGCCTAGGCCGGGTTATTATTTTTTTTTAACTTCTAGGCTTTAAGACATTTAATACTGGAGAAGGGAGCCCTAAACGAACAAAGCCACAATTACTGGATATAAGATGGAAGTGCCTGCTTTAAAAGGTTTTCTCTAGTTTAGGTTATTAAAAATCGAAGCAACCTAGCTTTAGAATGTGCACATCACTTAGTTTGCCTTTACATTTGCTTCTTCTAATTGGATTTAGTACATTGCTGCATTTCCTCCAGAAAGTATATTGTTTTTAAATTACCATCTTAGCCGTTTCAGTCAAGGCCCCTCTCTCTAATGCTTTATGACAGATATCAGCATAATGAACCATAATGAAATGAGGAGTAATCTACAGTAGGAACCCCGCGTGGATTCCACTGGTCTTGTGCATCTGTGTTGCTGTAGTCCGAGCACTGATTAAAATCAGACTGTCCTTATTCATTTTCAAGGTCAAAGATTAAACAAAAAAAGAGCTTTTTGAAGGTGCTGAAATATCCACAGTGATTCAAGGATTTTCCCTATTTAAATAGCCAGGGATTTAATATTTTCTCTGTCTTATTCACCAGGGTAGAAAGGCACCGCTGAAGAATGTGTATCATTCTTCCATACAGCCTTCTTATAGTCCCTTCCACCCTTTCCAGAGCAGACCTCATACCTTCTCCACTTCTCCATCGTTGGTTCACCGTCCTTCCCCAGTGTCCCGCCTCTTCCTCCTCAGCCTCTCAGAAGCCTCTATTAACCGCCCACCACCAGCTTCCTCTCCTCCTTTCCTCCTGCTAGATCTCCCGTTCTCTTCCCCTCCCCCAGCCACTCATCTCTTTGCAGCCTTCCGACCTCCTCACTGCAATGGCCTCCTGCATCAGGTTTTTGTCTGCTATCCTATGAGAAGAAAGTATTGTGGCAAGAAGAGGGAATGCTCTTGTTATTCTTAGTGTTGAAAGCTGGCCTAAAGGAGTACTTTTCAAATCCCTATATGTGTCAAGGATCAGGTACAGATATGGACATATCTTGCAGTGGTGTTAAAAATTAAAAAGTCACGGGATAGGAGGCAGTGAACTATTTTGGATCAGGAACTGGTTAAAAGATAGAAAGCAGAGGATAGGGCTAAATGGTCAATTTTCCCAATGGAGAAAGGTGAATAGTGGAGAACCCCAAGGATCTGTGCTGGGTCCGCTGCTTTTTAACATATTCGTAAATAATCTGGAAATGGGAATAATGAGATGGAGTGAGGTAATGAAATTTGCAGATGACACAAAATTGTTCAAAGTTGTTAAAACGCAAGAGGATTGTGAAAAATTGCAAGAGGACCTTGATAAACTGGATGTTCAAATGGCAGATGAAATTGAATGTGGACAAGTGCAAAGCTATGCACCTAGGAAAGAACAACCTAAGCTATGGTTACATGATGCAAGGTTCCATATTAGGAACTACACTCAGGAAAAAGATTTAGGTGTCACCGTGGATAACACATTGAAACCTTCTGCCAATTGTGCAGCGGCAGCCAAGAAGGCAAATAGAATGTTAGGAATCATAAGGAAAGGAATGGAGAATAAATCAAAGGATATTATAATGCCTCTGTATCATTCTATGGTACGACCACACCTTGAATGTTGTGTGCAATTCTGGTCGCCGTATCTTAAAAAGGATATAACGGAATTAAAAAAGGTATAGATAAGAGCCACCAAAATGGTAAAGGTGGTTGGAAGGATACCCCTATGAGGAGAGGCTTAAAAGGTTATACTCTTCAACCTGGAAAAGAGACGGCTGAAGGGAGATATGATAGAGGTCTATAAATTAATGAATGGAGTGGGGTGGGTAAACATAGATCAATTGTTTACGCTATGAAAAGGTAGAAAGACTAGGGGACATGCAATGAAGCTACAGTGTAACCTGTTTAAGACTAATAAGAGAAATTATGTTTTTACTCAATGCATAATCAAATCTGAAATTAGTTACTGGAGGATGTAGTAAAAGCTGTTAGTGTAGCTGGGTTTAAAAAAGGTTTGGACAAGTTCCTGGAGGAAAGGTCCATAAACCATTATTAAAGAGGACCGGGGAACTCCACTGCTTGCCCGAGTACAAGCATTGTGGAACCTGTGTGTCTTTTTGGGAAACTGGCAGGTACTTGTGACCTGGATTGGCCACTGATGGAAACAGGATACTGGGCTTGATGGACTCTGGTCTGACCCAGAATGACATTTCTTATGGTCTTATGTTGTAATGTTATGCTGTGCCTTTCTGAATCGAAGATGCACATAGATCTTTTTAGCGCTGCCTTGTAAGTATGGATCTTTTTAATGAGGCTTTTGGATGTGGAAGTGATGTGCACATCTGCATGCGTGTTTTCAGACATGTAAATCATGAATAGAGCATCTAAAATGACCCCCACAAAACCTGCTGGATTTGAAGCTAAAATAAAGCTATATATGTGACTGAGGAATGTACATAGGTGCAAATTTATAACCTACACATGTCCTTTGTGCTCCATCAAAACTACGTTCTCAGGAATGCCTACATGTGTGTCATGTAAAGATATGTGCTGTCTTGATACCACACGTGTACCATGAGGCAATTTTTCAAAAACTCTTTTACGCATACAAAAAAAGGTTTACAGTGAAACGTCTTTTCAAAAATTGCCATCATTATACCTACTGCTGAATAAGAAAGGTCCAGTGTGTACAGAATCATTTCCAATAGAACTTACCTATTAAGTTTTGAGCATAGGGAGTTCAAGTGAGCGATTCAATTGAGACTTTGAAACCAAACATTCAAGTTCTGCAGTTCTGCTCAGCTGCACTTCCAGTTATCGAGTTCAGACTTTCGAGTACCAAAGGTGGGGGGAGGTGGAGAGGAGAGGGGACTGGTCTTGGTTTAGGCAGTGGGAACTGCTGTGCTCCACTATCCAAGTGATAGAAAAGCAGAAAAACAGAACCTCAATTTGAGCAGATACGTGGACCTGTTAGTCTTTATTTTCCATCATTTTACTATAGTATTATGTTATGTTAGAGGTTATGTGCTAGTGATAACAGTCATGGGAAAGAAAACATGGAAAGGGAAAAAAAATCAGAGACATTTCTAATCCAGAAATCCAAAACGAAATGTAGTAGGGAACTGTTAAGGGTCAGGGGGCAAGAACACACAACAGAAAAGATTGTAGTGCTGCCATGGTTAACCAAAGAGAAATGACTAGTTAATCTATTAGAAGCTTGCTCTGTTTTTAAAGCGTGCGTAGGAAAGGAAAGTAGCAGATGACTGATATTTCAAGTGGCTGCTGCATTTAATGGTCTGTTGATTTTGGACCTGACAGTTGTAAAAGCACATTGCTAGTCATGATAAATGACCAGGCATGTTTCTTGGACCTCTCCAGCAAAGAATTCAGGGGTAGCCCTAAATGGAAGCTCTTCCGTATGGCTAGCCCAAAGCAACAAAAGAACTGCTCCCCTTCCGCTCAAAAAAAGCAATTAGTGGTAGTAGCAGAAGCTACAGATGTCACAGAAAAAAAAACAGATTTTCTTTCAGAGTCAAAATGTACTCATCCCTGAGTGTTTGCTCTGCCTTATAATCTGTAGTTCAACCTGGGAAAGATTAACCACAACAGCTTATCCAGAGAGCTTCACAGGTTGGAGTCTAGAGTGTCAACCACATCTCAGAAATCAGCACATGACCAAGAAGCTTTATGACAGGGCCAGCAAAGGGGGGGGGGGGGGGCGAGGGAATGGACCTTTAAGGCTAGCAGGCTGATATCCTAAGATGCACATGAAAAAATAAATCTGTTAAAATGGAAAAACGTTCTGGAGTTTTTGAATATTTTTTATGCAAATTCTGCTTGTGAAAAAAACTCACAAATTGTTACCCCTCGTTGTAGCAGACCTTTGTATAGAGCAGCATGTTTACTAAAATGTGCTAAATGGTTAGCGTAGGGTTTGTTGCATGCTAAATGAAGTGCACTAAAAGTTAGCATGGGGCCCTGTAATAAAAATGCCACACTAAGTGGTTAGCACACGATTGGCGGGGACTGGGCAGATTAAGGGCATTAAGGAAGCAGCACGGTTAGTGCAGGCATCTTTGGTGGGTGCTAACCATGGCTGTTGCCGTTAGCTTGGATGCATAACGCCACCTCAGTGAGTGGTGCTAAGTGCAGCCACGTGCTGATTAGCATAGTGCTGCACGGCTACTATGTGCCAATGGCAGGAGGACAAATGCACAGGCCCCCTGCGATTAAGTTTATTTATTTATTTATTTATTTATTTATTACAGTTTCTTATATACAGCACTATTTGGTATCAGCGCGGTTTACATTATAACAAAATGACCCATGCAACAGACTATTTGGATTTTACATAGAACAGGAGTATAAACTTGGATAACTAGAGTATAATTTGGATAACAGGGGTGAACTATATACATGAAATAGTTACATGAAATAATTACACTGAACAACATTGAAGGCAACTATAACCTGAGGGAAGTATGCGCAGACTCTGGGTGTTGGTGCTAACTCAGAAATAGCTATGGTTACTTCTTTGGTGAGGTTACCTAGGTTTCATTGCTGACTGGGTAGTATTGGAGGAAAAGGTGATATTTGAGTGCCTTCCTGAACTGTGAAATATCAGCGATGGCCCGAATGTCGGGTGGTAGAGCATTCCAGGATTTGGGGACGTAGAGACTGAATGCCCTATTCGCCGTTGTACTGTTGCATTTTGTCAATGCCTTCGGGGTTATTAGGGAATTAACTGCTGTTGCTCTTCTGGACCTGTTGGGGGGCACTGTGTGAATGAGTTCCATGAGTGAAAAAGATGATAGGCCATTGATGGCCTTGAATGATAGGAGTAAGGTTTTAAAGGTAATCCTTCCGTGGATAGGGAGCCAGTGAAGCTGCTTCAGAATAGGGGTCACGTGGTCACTTCTGGAAGCATTGTGGAGGACCCTTGCTGCAGCATTCATAGCCAGCTGTAATGGGCTGAGTGGATTGAGGGAGACCTTGTAAGATGGCATTGGCAAAGTCGAAATGGGGTAGGATTAGTGCCTGATATATAGACCGGAAGTCGCCTGGGTCCAGTAGGGAGCGCAGGTGCCTGAGCGTACGGATCTTGAAATATACAGCTTTGACTATATTGCCTATGTGAGATTGATAGTTTGTGATAAGGTTTCAGCTTTGTTAAAAGATTTGCATTGTTTGGCAGTTTCATTCCCTATGAAATTCAGAATTCTAGCTTTTATATATAAAATAGTGAGGGGAAATGGCCTTATGTATTTAAGTAAATTGGTGAACATTTATAGTTCTGTAGAGATTACTGCACTAAGAGCAGTTGCATCATCCAGTATCCCTACTAATTATTGCTAGAAGCAGAAAGAAAGAGGTTTTGTCCTCCAGTCATTTCAAACTGGGAAGGGACTTCTCCAAGAGGGAAAAGCCCACTGACTATAAAAACCTTACCCGAGGCAGTTTCCTGTCCTTGGCCTCTAGCCATGCACCATTAGTGGCCTCTGGTACCCAGCCAGAGTTATTCAACACAGCTTAAGAGAAACTGCGCCAGGCATCACGGCCCTAAGAAGAGTAAAAGAGGCTTGGAGCCACTGCCAAGAGGCCGGAGGGGGTGCTCAGCCTGAAGAAAGGTGCCTCCAGAATTCAGCTGCCAAGAATAGAGAGGAGCAGTGCAGGGAAGACTGCAGTTCACAGCATCAAGCCAGCCAAAGAGGAGAAGGAATCCACATAAGAGAAACAAACCACAAGTACAGGGAGGATGGGGGGTGGGGGGGGGACTGGGATAGGAGCCCTAAACCCAGGAACTTTGGGGTGGAGAGAAGGAAAGTAGAGGTATTTGATGGGACACAAGAGAGTGGTCAAAGTATTTAAGAGAGGCTTAAGAAAATTGCAAGGCAAGAATATGGCATATAAAAGCTTGAATAAATGAGATAAAAATATCATTTCAACCATCACAAGAAGAGTTAACTGTTTGTAACATAATTCTGATTTATTGATCTTGCAAAGTGTTGAAGTTGTTTCAGTGACCCTAATTTTAAGTTCACCCTTAGTTCAGAACAGAAATGTCTGGCCTGAAGGGTGAATATGAGTGTATCACATGCCAGATCTTTCATAATTTCTGCCACTTGGTAACCTACCTCCTTACAAGTCTGAACCCTGATGCTTTTAAATCCAGGAGCTCAGAGAAACTCTGGGTAACAGGTCCTTAGACTGGTGTGTTCCCTTTGCTGCTTAGCAGTTTCACAGCAGCTGCCCGGACCACATAGAAAGGCAGGTTACAGTCCAAAACAACCATCAAGGTTGGAACAAGACATATTAGAGGATATCCGTCCCCTGAAGAATGGAAGTTGATTGCTACAAGGAAAAGTACTTTGAAATATATGGCTCCCCGGCTATCAAACAAGATTCCAAAGATTTTAAGGTTGGAGGATAACCATAATAAATTCAGAAATTAGTTATTAGTTATTTGAACACATTGGACCAGGAGAAGTGCTGTAGAAGTTCAAAGGGGTATATTTACTAAAGGTTACCGCATATTAATGAAAGTTAATACACATTAAGTGCTGCTGTGACCTATATTAATAAAAGAGTCATGGCAGCACTTAACCCTGGATGCCTATAAGAATAAGACCTATGCAGCATTTTGTCTGACTACCTGGTAACCTGCCTTCTTTCACTGGTTTGGTTGTTTACTTCTGTGTTTCAGCCATTCCAGTTCCGATTTGCACTCCAAGCCTCCTCCCCATAAGCCAATCAAAGGTAGCCCTGGCCGCCTATAAGAATCTCTATGGCATTTTGCGCTACCGTGGCACATGCCCAAAGAGCATGACATGCTCCTGGGCAAGCTCCTTGGGGAGAATCCGGGAGCGACTCCCTTATCGCTGTCTTACTCACTGGACAACTACTTGATCATACTCATCTGCACTGCGCTGCCTACACTGGCCACTAGGCGCTCACCTTTTCTCTCTGTTGCCTCCTTCTTGCTTTTCTAATGCCGCCTATGCCGGTTCACTAGGGCTGGCACGCTTCAGTTTCTTCTGTACCTGTATACCCTGGCTCTACCCGTGTTACAAAAATCCTCCATGTCTGCCTTGTCATCTCCTTTTGCCCCCTCCTTAAGCCCTCCTCTGTTGCTGAGCAGCATGTCAATGGAGGAACATGTCAATGAGGAGCATGTCAATGGAAACTCACCTCTCCACTTTCTCCTGATTCATGCCCCTCCTTCCCTCTGTCCTCATTTATTGGATGCCCTGTCACATACTCTTTCTGAAGTCTCTCTCCTCTTTCCTCATCTTGTAATCCTAATTGTTTTCAACGTGCACCTTTCTCCACCCCAGCAGTCTTGTGACAGGCTTCTGTCACAGCTGTCCTCTGACCTCTCACTTCTTCAACTAGACCCCTTTCCAACTCACACAGCTAGTCACACTCTTGATCTTGTCCTTGTTCCTTCTCCCCTTCACTCTGTCCTCTCCACCTTCTCCTCCTTATCCATCTCATGGTCTAATCACTTTTGCATTCTTTTCACCTGCTACTTTCTCCCACTCAGGTGCTCCTCTACCTTAGACATTCTCCTCTTACCCTTAGCCGTGATCTCTCATCCCACTCTTTGAAAAAATTTAATACTCAAGCTAAACTGTCATCCTCCACTTTGTCCTCTGCCCTTGATGCTTGGCCCCCCTCCATCCCCGCTCCCACCCCTGGTTTCACCATAGCCTTCACCTTCAGTGTCGCCATTTGTGCTGGGTGGAGCATCTGTGGTAGAAGCATTTCTCCCCTGCTTCCCTCAAACTGTTCAAGGATCATCATTCCCAGTATCATTCGGTTATCAACACTGCAAAGAGAACCTACTATTCTAACCTTATTTCCTCTTCCACAAACTCCTCCCAACAGCTTTACTCTGTCTTGGCTGTGCTCTCAACACCATCCCCTTCTTCTGTTGCCCTTTCTTCCCCTTCTGCTATACATTTATTGGCTGACCATTTTTCCAACAAGATCAGCGCCCTCCGCTTAGTTTTCCGCTCAGTTTTCACTCCGCTCAGTTTCCCCTCTCCCCTCTCCCCTGACCCCCCAACCCCTTGTCCCTTTTCCTTTCCTCCCAACTCCCCTGTCCCTATCCCTCCACCCTTCTGCCCTTACATTCAAACCACTCATCAAACCTTTCCCTGGTTCACCTCTGGTCTTTCTCTACCATCTCTTCTATAGAACTTCTCAAGATCATCAAATCCTCCTGGAAAACCACCTACCTATTGGATACAATTCCATCAGCTTGGCTGCCCACCCCTTCTCTTGCCTTCATACCACTAATCTTATCCATGTTGAATAATAATGTTTCTTCTGGCACTGTCCCCCTTGCCTTGGAGGCATGCTGTTATCCGTCCAATTTTAAAGGGTTCCTCCCTTGATCCCTCAGTTCCCGCAAATTATCATCCTATCTCTACCCTGCCTTTTCTCTCAAAGCTCCTGGAGAAACTTGTATTCTCACAGTTTTCCTCTTTCATGGACTCTGTTAATGCTCTTCACCCCAGTCAATCTGACTTCTGCTCTGGGCACAGCACCAAAACCGTTCCTCTCTCCCTTCTGAGTGATGTGCACCGGGCTCACTACCATGGTGATATCTCAGTGGCGGCTTTCCTCGACCTCTCCTCAGTCTTTGATCTTATTGACCACATCACTCTCCTTTCATGACTTCATGACCTTGGTCTTCGCAGTGCTGACCTCGGCTGGTTTCATTCTTTCCTAGCACAGCAATCGTTCTCTGTCTCTGATGGCACTGGCTCCACCTCTTCTCCTAAATTACTCCCCTGCAGTGTCCATCAAGGTTTGGTCTTGGATTCCCTCACTTTTCTAGTCCAACAACACGGCATCATAGCTCACTATTATGGCAATGATATCTATCTTGCCCAACACACCAGATCTTCTTCCCCATCCTCTCCCCTCTCAATACCTGTCTATTTCCAGGAACAAGCAGGAATGAGTCTTCACATATGGGTACGTCGGTACTGATGGAGCCTGCGCGGGAACGCTCCCCAGCGTCCAATCAGAAAGCTTTTGGGAGCATCCCTCAGCGCCTGCGTGCTGCCTTCCCGCCTTTCCAACTGACTCTCCTCAGTTTTCGTTTTTCCGTGGAGCCGGCAGGACGTCTTCCTGTCACCGCAGAAAATGTTTTCTTTAAATCTTTTACTTTTTGTTTTCTTGTGGTCGCGGCTGTTTCCCCGACTCCACCGGTACCACCGGTGGTTTTTTCTTTTCTTTTTCCTAAAACTCAGGGAGTTTTTTTCCCTCTGTTTCTGTCTTGAATTTTTGGGCCTGTAAGGCCTCTCCATTATGGAGCCTTCTTCTCCTAAGAAGTGCCTTAACTGTGGAAATACAGTTTTCTTTTTAGACTCCAATAACTGGTGTCTAACCTGTTTGGGTCCTGACCCCTTTCCTCCAGAGCCATCAGGCTACACTTTTATGAGAAGAAATTCTCCATTTCGAGTTTCCCTCGATGCTGTTTTCCCTTCCAGTGTAAGGGCACCGACCATTTCTTCTCTACAGGATCAGGTAACCCACAGTCTGTTAAGACTAGCCAATCCTTGCGTGGTAGGTCTCATGCCAAGCATGATGACGGCTCCGGCCTTGCCCTCAAGACCTCATTGGCTTCAAAACCCCGGCGGGAGTCTTCGGTCTCCAAAGCCTTTCAGGGGTTTCAGGTTGTTCCTGGGGCTCACCCCTCACAGAACATACCTGAGCCATGCTCGGGGGTGGCATCCGCTTCGAGCGGTACCGATAACCCGGCATCGGCACCGGTGTTGAGTGCTCCACTCTTCACCAGGGATCGTCATCTGGCGTCCTCGGTACTTTCGGGACCGATCGATACGTTCCAGTTTGACTTTCCAGTATCTAAGCAATGCACGGTGGTGGCATCCGCTTCGAGCGGTACCGATACCCCGGCATCGGCACCGGTGTTGAGTATTCCACTCTTCGCCGCAGATCGTCATCGGGCGTCCTCGGTACCTTGGGGACCGGTCAATACGTCCCAGATTGACTTTCCAGTATCGACAGCATCGCCGATACTACCACCGACGTCGGTACCCTCCAGACATGCATCGATAGACTCTCTTCCTTCGATGCCGAGTCTAGAATCGATATCTAGTCTGGAAGACTGGGTACCGACGCGTCTCAGAACCGACACGCACCGATTCCGGATGCGCGGTACCGAGGATATTCACCGAGACTTTCGAGTTTCCTTGGTACCATTTGAGCAGCCTCCGCTGACTGTTTCGGTGTCGGTATCGCCTTTGATTCCGGTATCGGTGTCGATGCTGGTACCTGCAGTAGCATCGGGATCAGCTCCAACCATGCTTTTTTCACCAGGATCGCTCCTTTCTATACCTAGTTTGGAATCGATACCTAGCATGGACGATACAGTACTGACGGTTTCGGGTCATACCCGCCAGTCCCAGTATCCATTCATTAGAGATCCTGTTTTGCACCGGACAAGTACATCCTCTGGTGCCCAGCCTAGTTCTTCGAGTTTAGCCTGTCCAGGGATTGTTCCCATTGGAGATCCTTCTTTTCAGAAATTTCTCCTTGACATGGCAGCATTCCTGGCTATTCCTATCCCTGGCTATGATCCTACACAAGGCTTTTCTGGGAAAAAGGAAAATATAATGCTTCCTTTACATCATTCTTTACAGGATCTTCTTCTGAAAATATGGGAAACACCTTTAAGGGCTTCCTCACCTTCTACAGCAACTGCTCTTCTGTATCAGGTGCCCCCCTCTCCAGGGTTTCAAAAGACTCAACTTCCCCATCATTCCATTGTAGTGGAATCAGCAATGAGGAAGGTAAAAAGCAAGAAGAAACATTCTTCTTTCCCGCCAGGTCGTGCGTCTAGAACTCTAGATGCTTTTGGACGTCAAACCTTCCAAACATCTATGCTGGCAACAAGGATTCTCTCATATATTTTTTATATGAGTCTATCCCTTCAGGAGGTCACAGAGAAATTATCTCTTTTGACTCCTTTTCTTTCAGAGCCCAAGGCTGCAGACTATTCCTTGCTTCTTAGTCATAGCCAGAATATCTCTAGGTTTCTTTCTCGTGCTTCCCTAGACTCCTTTGAGTCTGTTAGCAGAACCTCTGCTATAGCCATAGAAGCACGACGTAGAGCCTGGCTCCAAGCTTCAGACTTGAGCAGATGGGCACAAAAAAGACTGGGTAACACTCCTTGTACTGGAGAAAATGTCTTCAACAAGGAGTCTTTACGTCAGGTTGCTCATTGCTCCACTGACTTCCCTGTTTCTGAGGGCTATCCTAAACCTTCTCCTTCCCTAGTAGGTAGGAAATGCCCTACCAAACCTTCTTTCCCTAAAAGAAGAAGGTTTTATTCTTCTCCTGCCCATCATACAGATGTTCCCAAACAGGGGAAACCTCGCCCTGGTCTGAAGAATCCAAACTCAAGCCAGGAAAATTAACCCTCAATAGGGTTCCAATTTAATCTGTTATAATATACAGTTCACTTCTTCTCATTAGAAGTTTTTTCACTG
The DNA here is from genome assembly GCA_033557465.1 of Ichthyophis bannanicus. NCBI lineage: Eukaryota > Metazoa > Chordata > Amphibia > Gymnophiona > Ichthyophiidae > Ichthyophis > Ichthyophis bannanicus. The sequence continues at coordinate 390,403,243 of CM066038.1, read as the reverse complement.
TTTTTTTATTTAAACCTCTACGCTTGGATTCCTGTTCCCAGGACATCCACTTGTTTTTAGGTATGCTGAGCTGTCAGGATATTCATGTCTATGGGTCATAGGATTTTCCTCCTCTTCCTACACTGAAGAGAGGTTTGCCAACTATCTCATGATAGTTTTTCTGTACCACCATGAATTTTTCCTTCTACAGACTTACCATATGGCAAGTCTCACCTCAGCTCCTATTTTTTCTTTACCTTCTTTTCCAGGGTTCCCCTGTAACAGTGGTATCATACCAGTGGAAGGCTTTCTTAGCCTTTCCAGTCTTCCTTTTTTCCTGATCTGGGCAGCTTGTCAGACAGGGACAGGATATTATCCTCTTGTTCTGTCTGTTCTCTCTGTTTAAAACAGAAAATTCTTTCTGCTCTGCCATTCAGCAGCTGCCCATGCAGGAGCTTCAATGATTGGTCTACTGGTACTTTTCTATCAGTTCCAGTATGGTCTTCCACTACTTTTTGTCTAACCTTAGTAGTGCTTCCAAGATAGTGCTCATCTATCTTGGATAATCCTTATAACTTCTTTTCTGCCATCTCCAAATCCTTGGAGTTGGCAGCATAGTTGAGCTGGCAGCTGATTATCTCCAACAGCCAGTTTTATTTCCCAACTCTCCTGCATAATGCTCTCTGCAATCCTACAGAGAAGCTTTTCACTATGGGCCTTTGCTAGAGAGCATGAGGGTTTTTTCTCTAATGACTATCCTATGTGGTTGGAAAAGGCTTCCTCAGTCATCTCCCATGACTGTGAGGGTTCTTTACACCCTTCTATTTCCTTTTAATAAAGGACATAAGCCTTTCCTACGTGACAGTCTAAAGAGTTACCAACTTCCTACAGGAAATAGGCTCTTTTTCCTTGCAGCTTGTCCTCATGGTGTCCTAATCCTTCATGGACAGCACATATTTAACTAAATAACGCATGATACCCCACCCCTTGTCCCTCAAGTGGGTCTACCTGGTGTCTCTCCTATGCGTATTCTGTCCCTTCACCATGTTAGAGTTCTACTGGACTCAGGACGTGCTGTTACAGACTAATATTATCCTCTGTTTTCTTGCAACCAGCCTGGTTATTTTACTGGGTAGCATTCTACTCCATCTTAACCAGAGGGAATAGATTCTCTATATCTTCTCAAGTAGGTTCCACCTTCTTGTTATGAGATGAATCATTCCTCTTCACATCTTCCATGTGAGGATTCCTGTAGACATATCTCTTTCTGCTTTATTGCAGACATTTCTCTTTAGACCTATATATATATATATATATATATATATATATTCATATAGGTTCATATGTCTATATGCTTTCTTTAGATGCATATGTCTGTCAGCCATGTGTGCATAGACTATACCCCATGGATCTCACCATAAACATATCTATATATCTATATATATGCCCCTATATATCTATATATATATATCTACACATATATGTATATATATACATATATATATGTGTTTATCTGTCGAGATACTTCTTTTAGGTAGATATGTATTCACATACTTATCTCTCTAACTGTCTGTGCTCATAAAGGTGTTTTTTCATTCCTATCTGTTCCAGACAGTGGGTTTTCACATGTTCATACTTTTCACAGTATGTTTCGGTTTTATGCACACAGCCACTGCTTTGATACTGACAGCTTTTACCATAACCTTAGGTTCAGGTATACCTGAAGCTCCCTATTCCTTTATCTTCCTACCTCTCGTCAGTTAGGACAGACATGAGGGATCTTCAGTAGCTCTGAGGTTTCCACCTCCTCAAACATCTGTCCTTCCTTGGGATTACGGGGTTTTTCTCTTTACCCCTTCTTCCCTTAAGGACTATGTCAATTTTGTACAACTCGGTCAGTCTTCCTCTTTTGCTCCTAGCTATAATTAATTCTGTAGCCAAAAGAGTTTTCAGCTTTTTACATAAAGCTTTCTACTAAAGACCTACCATTTTTGTTCTTCCCCAGTTGAATCCTGGGGTCACCTGTCAGTTCCAGATTTTGACCTTCAACACACTCCTGTGAGGTCATCTTGAAGATTCCTCTACTGGATCCCCAGTAGATTACATCAGCCTCTCTACTTTCTGCAATCCAGTAGGTGAGGTCCATATGGTGATTGTTCATTTCAATACATTTCATGATGTTTATCATATATACAGGGACTCCTTGTCTGTAGTCCTATTTTAGGTCAGCTGTCTCCTACAGCTCCTCTCTTCTTCAACTCCTACCCTCCATCCTCGGGATGCCTGGGCATATGAGGTGGAGCATGTTTCAATCACCAACATGCTAGGGCTCCAGGCATCTTAGCTTGGGACTCCCCATATGTGAAGACTCATTCCTGCTTGTTCCTGGAGATAGCACAGTTACTTACCTGTAACAGGTGATCTCTGGGAACAGCAGGAATAAGTCTTCACAACCCACCCACCTCCCCTAGGAGTTGTATCTCTCTATCTCTCTTCCTTTCCTCTTTCTCTCTTTTGTCTCAGCTATAAAACTCAACTGAGGAGAGTCATTTGGAAAGGTGGGAAGGCAGCATGCAGGCGCTGAGGGATGCTCCCAAAAGCTTTCTGATTGGACGCTGTCAGACGGCTGCCTGGGTGAGAATCTTCACACTCTTGGCAAGTGCATATTTCTATATGATTTGCAAGGTATTGTGGGCAATGTAGTTCATTCACACCAGACACAGCTGCTGACAATAATTTAGTTGTGCTCTTGGGTAAAGCCAATAAGATATTTATTTATGGGGTTATTTCTCCCAACACAGATATGCTTGGTAGCACATAAATTAGGTTACTTGCTTTCAGTGTTAACTTGGAAAAACAAAGTCAAAATCAGGAAAACAACAAATGAAAAGCCACAAAGCAAGAAACAAACTGTTCTTTTCAGGTTAACCTCTGATTACTTCCCACATAGATAAAGAAGTGATTCTCTCCTAGCTCACAAGCAATTAGGTAAGGCTTAATTGCTAGCAGTTATCCAGCTGAAACCCCTTAGCTGGCTTGCTTTCTACTGTGTGGGTCAAATCCTGCTTCAGGAGCTTTTCTGGGTAGATTAAAGAACAAATTTGTATTTCTTTGTGATGGTTGCTGTACTTTATAACAGAAAGTTACCAACGGAGTTTAGATAGAGAGCAGTCCATATAAAAAGGATCCTCATCTGCTATTATTCCCCCTTGTTCAACAAGCATGGGTTCAATATCATGGATTGGCACAGATGAATCTCTCAATGGAGCATTTTCAGGAGAATACTTGTTTTCCTGCTGTCTTTCAAGGTTATAGCTAGGGCATAGATCAGTGTTCATACCTGAGCTTCCATTGCTGCTAGAGTTCCTCTCTATATAGCCTGGCCAGTATGCAGTCCAGTTCTTATGTCCAGCCTTCCAATCCAGATCCCTGGACACTGGATCTCTGTTCACATACCTTCTGGCATAGGTCTTAGGGTCCCTTCCACGTGCAGCCGTCTCCTTCACAGGTAGCGTCTGGTGATTCCTAGCTCTGCAGCACCATTCCTCTGGCTTTCTCCAGTCCAATGGTGTATGCTGGCCCTTGAAATGCCTCCCAGTATACGTACTGCTTTGGACTCTTCTAGACCTCTCAAAGGCTTTTCTCCTCTTTCTTCCAGAGGGTCTCTTTCCCTCTCTGTCCGTCCGGTTTGGCTTCTGCTTCTGATGATCCTTCAGATGAAACTGATGATCCTTCTCTGGATATCCAAGGTGATCATGAAGATCATGAAGATGGTCATCTGTAGAATAAACTCTACTCTTATTCTGCCTAGATGAGTGCTCCTCCCTAACACAGCGCAGCTGTGCTGAATCAGGCCCTGCCCTTTGAGATGAGTGCTTAGGGATTACCTCATAGCCCTCCTGATTGAACACACATTTTCTCACTTCAGCTCCTCTCATGGCTGTGGGAAACCTGGTGCATTCTGGGACTGGTAGTCTTTTATGGCAAAATTCTGTTTTCTCATTTCTACCAGCACTGACAGGTTGCTTGTTCAGAGACACTTCACCTTTTCTATAGCCCCTTCCTGAGCTATGATAAGCTTCCTTATCACAACGCTGGGGAGCGTTCCCGCGCAGGCTCCGTCGGTACCGACGTACCCATATGTGAAGAGTTATTCCTGCTGTTCCCAGAGATCACCTGTTACAGGTAAGTAACTGTGCTTTCTGCCGTGACAACTTGGTTCTCAGACAACTTTCTTCACCTAATCCAAACAAATGTGCAGCTATTCTCTTCCTAGTACCCCCATTTCCTTGGTTGAAACTATCCATTATCTGGGAATCACTCGACTCTTCTCTAGCATTTCATAATTACCTCTCTTCTCTAATTTGTCTTCCCTTTTTCATCTTGCAACAAATCCATGCCGTTTGTCCCTTCCTGGACCCTTCTTTTCTTGCCACTCTCCTCCTCACCCTTGTCATCTCCAGGTTAGATTACTGTAACATCATTTTCCTTGGCCTTCCCATGTATTGGCTACATCGCCTCCAACTCATACAAAATAGCACCATACGTATTCTTGCTCATGCCTCCCGTCATGATTATGTTTTTCCACTATTAATACAGCACTATTAGTTTCCCATGGAACACCACCTGCAATATAAACTCCTTACAAAGGTTCATCATGCCCTTCATACCAGTTATCTTTCTGACCTCCTTCTTCCCCACTGCCCTTACCACTCCCTCCACAGTCCCATGAAAACTGCATTCATCTTCCTACAGTTGCCTAGGCCCGACTTGAAATCACCCAGTCTGCTGCCTTTTATTTCCTTGCATCTGCAACCTGGAACACACTCCCTTCTGCCCTCTGTCCGAAACAGTCCTTTCCTAAATTTAGATCCTCAATGAAGACACACTTCTTTAATATCGCCCACAATCTCCCGTCCATCTAGTTTGCCCCTCTCTGTCTTCTCCCCCTTCCTTGGCTCCACCTCCCCCCATTTTTTGATATATGATTGGTTTAATGTTTCTCTACTTTCCTGTTTTTATTAGCGTTCTTTTTACCCCCGTAATTTAAAAAGCTTGTTTTTAGATATTGTACATCGCTTTGCTGTTGTCTCGAAGAGCGGTCTATCAAGACCTAATGAACATAAACATAACAAACCTTAACTTTAATGAACAATTATTAACCCTCAGTAAACAGGCTCCCATTGTGGTAATTTAGAAACTGTAAGTTACTGAGATAATCAGGGAATGTGCTGTATTAGTAAGGTAATTATTTGTTACTATGCAGTACATATTGTTTTGGATTATTAGAAACCACCTCAACCATCTAATAAGCATTAAATGCTGCAGTGGTCCACAGAAATGAATGGGCAGTGGCAACACATAACACACGTTAACGTTTAGTAAATATGCCCCTAGGTGTTTGTGGGCCTGAACATCCTTACATACACTCTTTCAAGAAGTCAATATCTGCTTTTTAAAGTTACATATTTTATATGAAATTTGGATGAGATTTCCTTTTTCAGGGCAATTTTTCCAAATGGGTTAGTTTTGTGCATACCGCGACAGTAATGAACCTCACCCTTAAGCAAGGGTATGTGGCGTACAATCTCAGTCTCTCTTTTTTACTGCTAATGCTCAAAGTAATATTTGCATTTAACAAAGAGAGCTTTCTTCTGGAGTTCATAAGATGTAAAACGTATAGACAATTTATAAAAGCGCGCTTAGAAATTCCTCCTAATCAAGGCTCGTGGCGCCCACCACGATGGGAAATATTTCTGCATCTTTCTGCCTTGTTTCCTTCATCTGTGACTGGAGCTCTGTATGGAGCTGAAAAGAACATTTCAACAGTGAAGCCATCAGCTGTCTTGATAGTTGAGCTCTTTTTTGTCCATAGTAGATGTATAGTTGTATTTTCTTGGTAGCCTCTGGGGTGGCTAAAAAAGATAAAAGGTCATAGTGAATATGTCCAAGATTTTCTGCTGTCTTATGGGAGGTACTGATAATGTCATTTGAAGCACAGGATGCATAAAGGTTAAAGGCAGATTAACGTTCCAGCAAAAGATATTATTTTGGCTTGTCTTTTAATAAGGCAAGACGTGAAAGGAAAAAGTATGAATGTGCAATCATTAGCATGCATTTGGACCATTAGTGCACCTTAAATAATTAATCAATGTAATATGTTAACATGTGGACAGGGACAGCCCTACCACTAGGCCAACTAGGAGCCAGCCTAGAGCACCAGGCTGTGGGTGGAGGGGAGGGGAGCAGGGCAGCACAGGCAGAACTGACAGATAGCACTGGGGAAGACTTTTTTTTTTTTTTTTTTTTTGATCAAAATAAACTTTTATGAAAATGTAGTTATCAGAAATACAAAGTATTGACACGCCAGGTTCGAAGGCATTATTATGAAACATTAATTTCTCAAGCATCATCCTAGTTACAATTATCATTCAAATTATAAACTTCCTTACTTAGAGATAAAGTAAAATAGCGACCAGATTTGTCTTTCACTGCACAACAATTGGCTACTTATTTTCAAAGTAAAGTAAATAAAATACAAAGTAATTTATCTTTTTTAGAGTCAGATGTTGAGAATATGTTAGTGTTAATTCCAAGTAATGAAAATGAGGTTTCTTATCCTGCAGATCATTCATGGTCATTATTTAGGCAACCTCCTTTTTTTTTTTTTTTTTTTTTAAGCGTTTATTTAGATTTTCATAAACCACAAAAAGATACCATATGCATGACACAATAAACTTATTCAACACAGTCCCCAGTTAACGAAACCGAAAGAAAAACCCACCCAACCCCTATAACCCCCCCCCATCCCTCCCACTCGGGCTCACAGAGTTCAGGCATCTACTCCGACAAACAAAAAAAAGAAGGAGAAAGGCGTCTACTCCATCTTAGGCAACCTGGGAACGGGCCACAAAAAGATCAAGCAGGGACCATCTGTGAATGTTAAGATCCACCTGGCCCGGCTGGTGGAGTCTGCCATAAATTTTCTCCAACTTAGCATAGTGACACACTAAGTTCCACCAGCCGTCCAGGCTCAGGGCACCAAAAGATTTCCATTTCCAGAGGATCATCTTGAGGGCGATAGCCATCATAAAATTAAATAAAAAGGAGCGGACCCGGCAGCCTGCAGGAAAAACACTTAGAGAACGCAAAAAAAGCGTACTCCAATGCAGATCTGCCGAAAAATGCAAAACCGATTGTATCCTGGACCATACCCGACTCCAGAAAGCCTGGACCAGGGGACAATCATAAAACATGTGTTTATATGTAGCAGGATGCCCGAAGCAGGACCAACATCTGGCTGAAATACCGGAGCCCCACCTGGCCATCTTAGACGGAGTTAGAAAGGCCCTGTACATAAAGAAATATAATGATTGAGTAATAGCAGCTGACCGAGAGACTCTGGTAATGGGACTCCAAAGGAGCCTCCACTCAGAAGTGGTAAGCTTCCGGGAGATCTCCGTCTCCCATACCCGAGCTAGGCCCGCAGGCAATTTAAAAGTAGTAGTCCGCCAGAGGGCATATATTTTGGATGTAGCACCTTGTTGAAGAGCGGTGGCACCCAACCAACGAAGTAGGGTACCTCCCTTGACAAGCACAGATTCCTGGATGGGAAAATGGGAAGCCACAACACAATGCTTGAGCTGGACCCATTGAAAAAAAAGGAGGCAGGCAAAGAGAACACCCTCTGAAGTTCCGCAAAATCTATCCACCCGTTGCCATTGAGCAATTGCCCGAGAGACCATATTCCCCGCTTCTGCCAACCCTTCCAGGCGAACCGACACCCGCGAATCCGAAAACGGGGGTTCCACCATAACGGGGTTTGCAGCGAAGGGAGATCTTCTGGATCAATGGACCGGGCCAATTCTAAAAAAGCCCCTTGAGTAGACCTAATAACCCTCCCTACCGGGGCCCTGTCCGGATAGTGGGCTCCCAATAGGTATGGAAGCGGACAAGGAGCGACTATGCAGGCCTCCACTGACAGCCAGGTCGGACGACGGCCATGTTCGCTCTCAGAAAGCCACAAAGCTCCCTGCTTGATTAGAAGCGCTTGATGGTACTGGCGGAAGTCAGGAAAATGCACTCCCCCGCGATCTTTTGGCATTTTTAACTTCTTAGTAGCAATGCGAGGTTACTTCCCATTCCACAAAAAAGAAATGAGAGAACGTTCAATTTTATTGTACCATATTGAAGGGATATGAAAAGGGAGCATACCCAAAACTTAGTTAATCTTTGGGGTGAGAGACATTTTGATAACCTCCAACCGGCCCCACCAGGAGAGACACAGGGGAGACCAAGTTAAGGTCTTATGCCGAAGAAAAAGAAGCAGCTCTTCCATGTTTTTTTGGATCATCACCTCCGCCGACGCGTTATACCATGCCCCTAGGTACTTGACACTGCCCGCCTCCCACTTGAAAGGGAAGTCCGCCAAATCAGCCGAATTGGCGACGCAGTTAAGGGGGAAGGCCACCGATTTAGACCAATTAATCTTATACCCCGAGATATGGGAATAGCCATCAAACAAAGCCAGGATATGTGCGATCTCCCCGGGCTGCGCAAAAGCAACAAATCATCGGCGTACGCAGATAATTTGACCCGTGAGTGCCCGATCTGCACCCCCCTAAGATCCACCCTCGCACGAATAGCGATAGCCAAGGGCTCTAACGCTAGGTTAAACAACAAGGGGGATAAGGGGCACCCCTGTCTAGTTCCTCTATGGAGAGTGAAAGGACGCGAAAGGATGCCGTTCGCATAGATACTGGCAGAGGCGCAGGAATAAAGTGCCTCTACCTTATGAATAAAATCCTCCCCAAGGCCAAACCATCGCAAGATGAAGAACATGAACGGCCATTCCAACCTATCAAATGCTTTTTCAGCATCCAGGGAGAGAGCCACATAGGGGGTATCTGCCGACGAAACCTGCTCAAGCAGATTGCATAAGAGACGAGCGTTATCAGTTGTTGCTCTTCCGGGCACGAACCCACATTGATCTGGGTGTACGAGGCCTGCAATGACGTCCGCTAAGCGGCGCGCCAAGACACTAGCATAAATCTTATAATCGGCGTTCAGAAGGGAAATAGGTCTATAATTAGTTACCAAATTGGGGTCCCTACCCGGTTTCTCCAAGACCACTATAGTGGCTTCGGAAAATCTACCAGTAGGGCTATTTTCTTGAGCCAGCTCACTGTAATATTCCAACAAATATGGAACAAGATCTTCGCCAAAGACTTTGTAAAATTCAGCGGGGAGACCGTCAGGACCAACCGCTTTCCCAGAAGGCAGTGTCTGGATTACTGAAAGGAGCTCAGAACAGGTAAAAGGCTTCCCGAGCTCACGAGCCTGGCACTCCTCTAACACCGGTCAGTCAAGGCCATCTACGAACCGAGCGAAGGCTACAGGGTCCGCCGATGTTTCAGAGGCGTAAAGCGAGCTGTAGTACTTAGCAAATTCCGCAACGATGTGTTCATCTTTAATCAGTTGTTCACAATTACTAGATAATAAAGAGGTTACTCTAGGTCTACTCTGTTTCCCACGTAAAGTATGGGCAAGTAGCCTGCCGGCCTTATTCTTCTCGACATGAAACCAAGCTTTTTGTTTCAACATAATGTGCTCGACTTCTGAACTTAAGAGCTCATTATACTGAAATCGAAGTCTATGTAGACGAGTAAGGATACTAGGAGTAGGTCGGGCCAACCACAGTCGCTCACCAGCACGGATCTGGGCCTCTAATGCGATCAACTTGGCCGCCCGCCGCTTAGACTCTTTAATAGCATAACTAGTGACCACCGCTCTTATTGAGGCTTTAAAGGCCTCCCAGCGAGCCCAGCTAGAGGTATCCCCCCGCTTTATTCCAGTAAAAAAAAGAGGCGATAGCCCCCCGCACTTCCTCCTGGAACGCGGGGTCAGCCAGCCACGCACGATTGAAAGACCAAGACTTGTTCGGACGTTCCAGATCTGCTAGTTCAATCTCTACACAAATAGCACCATGATCTGAGACTGTCCTACTCAGAATAGATGCATCTCGGCAGCAGGGAATCAAAGGCTGGGAGAGCAGGAAAAAATCTATTCGTGAGAGAGAGTTATGGACTGGGGAGAAGAAGGTAAAATCCTTTTCCCGAGGGTGAAATAATCGCCAAATGTCTACTAGGCCACAGGAACCAAGCAGAGAGAGAAGCGCAGAGTGCGCACGAGAAGAGCGCTCGACCCTGCCAGGAGATCTGTCCAGTAAGGGGTCACTTACCAAATTGAAATCCCCCCCAACTATTACCAGAGCCTCTGGATCCTCGTGGATAATCCCACTGAGATTGCAAAAGAAGACGGGGTCATCAACATTAGGAGCATAAACATTGACAATAGCCAATACTTCACTACCCACCTTGATGAAAGATTTAACCCATCTCCCAGCATCATCATGACAGGAACTGACCAGGTAGGAACCCAACACAGCTTTAATTAAAGTGATGACCCCGTTTTTCCTGTGCACAGCAGGGGAACAACTAGCAAGCTGGAAATGCCCATCTGCCAATTTGCTCGCTTCAGAGGCGGACAAGTGCGTCTCCTGAAATAAAATGACGTCAGCAGACTGACGCTTACAATACAGTAATATTTTTCTTCCTCTTAGCAGGAGATCGAAGCCCCTTTACATTGAGAGAGATAGAATCTTCAGCCCGCTAGCCATGTATTCGACACAATATCATCAAGTACCCAGTCAGCAGAGCACATAACCCTTCTATATCTGCTCTTATAACCCTCAGTGAGCCCAATACCCCTCCCAACCCAAAATAAGAAAAAACCAGTTAGGGTGAGACAGTAGAAGCGCATACAGAACATGGAGCAGCCCCTTACAATCAGCGTACAAACTGTTTAATTCCCGACCACCCACCAAATTAATACCATAGGATCCCCATGTAACAGACCAACCCTGCGCCAGCGAACTCTCAAGGTCCAACAGCAACCATGCGGTCTCAGCGAGCCAAATAGCAAGCAGGCAACAGATCAACTTTGCTGCATTGCCAGCTCCTCTTTATTTTTATTTATTTATTAACAATTCTTATATACCGCACTATTAGACATCAGCGCGGTTTACATTGAACAGAAAACATCCGACAGTTTACACGTGTCTGGTCGTTACATTTAACAGGAAGTATAACTTGGCGAAGTAGGGGAAACTAAATACAATGCAGGGTTATCTGATAAAGGATATCCTGGTTAACTATATACAACAGTGGTACAATAGTATATGGAACAACTTGCTATTTACATTGTGAAGTTTGTCCGTTGCGGGGTCTATCTGTTTGACCACTTCTGCTATTCACCTGGGGGTTCTGTTCGGAGCTGCCATTGAGATATTTAAGGAAGAGGAAATGCTTTAAAGCCTTTCTGAACTGACTTAGATTAGGTATTGCTCTGATTTGTGCTGGTAAGGTGTTCCATAGAGATGGGGCGCAGAATTGGAAGGCTCTGTTGGCTGTTGATCTAGTGCATCTTGTGGTGTCATTTGGGATAACTAGTGTGTTTAATTCTGCTGTTCTTCGTGGCCTGTTTGGTGCAAGTGGTTGTATGAGGTTGGAGAGAGAGGAAGAGGTGAGCCCCTTAGCCGCTTTGAATGTTAGCAGTAAGATCTTGAAACTGATCCTTGCCTGAATGGGGAGCCAGTGTAGCTGTTTTAGAAGGGGTGTTACGTGATCTCTCCTGGATGCCCCGAGGAGTACCCTCGCTGCACTATTCATGGCTAATTGCAGGGGGTTCAGGGTGGCCCGGGGGAGTCCTTGTAGTATGGAGTTTGAGAAGTCGAAATGGGGGAGTATAAGGGCTTGATAAATGGTACGGAAATCATCCGGTTCAAGTAGTATGCGTAGGTGTCTGAGGGATCTGATTTTAAAGTAGATTGCCTTGACTGTGTTGGCTATGTGATTCTTCATATCAAGGTTTTGGTCCAGCGTTACTCCCAGGTAGCGTATTGCCGGTTTAACTTGGAGTTGGGCATCCTTTACGTTAATACAACTAGGAGGGGTGAAGTTGGTGTTCCTCGAGACGAACAGGACTTCCGTCTTTTTGTGTTGTATTCTCAGGTTTTGTGATAGGAGCCACTCCGATATGGTGTCAAAGCAGTTAGTCAGCGGGGTAAGGTCTAGGCAGTCCAATGATATTGGCATATATAGTAGCACATCGTCTGCATATATCATGTAACTGACATTAAAGGATCTGATGATGTCACAGATGGGTTGGATGTATATATTAAACATCAATGCAGATAAAGAGGATCCTTGTGGTACACCTTGACTTTGTTGGAAAGGTTCAGATGTATCCCCGTCGACTCTGACATGCTGCCATCTGTCGGACAGGTAAGATTTGCACCATTCGAGTGCTGTTCCACAGATGCCTTTTTCCCTTAGCCGGCAGATGAGAATTTCATGGCATACCGAGTCAAAAGCCGCTGCTATATCTAGGAAGACAAGAGCGAAGCCCTGGTGTATGTTATCCACACCTGAGGTAATGTTGTTGAGGAGTGTTGTGAGTAGTGTTTCTACTCCATGTGACTCTCTGAAACCATGTTGAGCTGGATCCAGTGGGGCTGATGTGTCTATATGATCCTGTAATTGCCTGTGCACTATTTTCTCGATGATTTTTGCTAGCATAGGTATGCTAGATATGGGCCTATAAGATTCTACTTTTTGAGGATCAAGTTTGGTGTTCTTTAGCAGCGGTCTTACAGAGGTCTGCTTGAGCGTAGATGGGAAAGAGCCAGTGGTGAATGAGTAGTTTAAGATTTTTGCTATAGTTGAGGATATGTCACATCGCAGGTCCTTTATCCAGTGCGCAGGGCAAGGGTCTGTGTGTGCAGTGGTTGTGTTTAGAGCTAGGATGGTGTCTTCAATAGCTTTCTTCGAGGGAGTAAAGAAGGATGCCAGTGATACTGGGTAGTTTTGTTCATCAGGATGGTCTGGTATTAATATTTTGTTGGTCTTGCACATTTTAGATTGCATGTAAATTGCATAGTCCTGTGGGCGGATCCTGCTGTGGTGCTCAGGGGTTGGCTCTTTGGCAAGTGTTTTAACTAAGTTAAACAGGTCGTGAGGTTTATTCAGTGACCGTTTCAGAGTATCTGTGTGGTGTTGTCTGGTTTTATCTGAGATGGCTTTGCGATGCTCTGCCAGGTGTTGGATGTAAGCTGATTGGTCACTGCTGGTACGTGACTTTCTCCATCGTTTTTCTAGTCTTCTTAAAATGGTTAGTGAGGTTTTTAAATCGTCTGTGAACCATGGGGCGGTAGGTCTCTTCTTTGAGTTCTTGTTCGTTGGAGGGCGGATGGCGATTGCACTGAGTTTTTTGTTCCAGGAGGATATCAACTCTTCTAGACTTAGTGAGGTGTCATCAAAGGGTCCTCAATAAATTTGCGCAACAGTCCAGGATCATCAAATGATTTGGTACAGTTATTAAGGGTGACTTTGAGACGCGCTGGACTGAACAGGCCAAATCGAGCCTGGAGATTACGGAGTCTAGGCCGGAGCTCCAAAAATTGCTTCTGTCTCTCCACCGTGCGCTTGCAGAAATCCTGATAGAGAAAGATTTTACGGCCCTCATGCTGAAGCGGCTGGCCGGCTTTGGCTGCGGCGAAAATCTGCAGGACCTGCTGATGCCTCAGCAGGCACATAATAAAAGGACGAGGGCTCGCGTTGTGAGAGTTGAAGCCGGCGGGAGCCGCCGGGATCCTGTGCGCCCGTTCAATCTCCAGCGGAGGGTCAAAAGTAATTTTCAACAGTTTAGGTAAAAAGGCTGCCATAAAACGAATAGGATCCCTGCCTTCAGCTCCCTCGCCGAGACCGATCAGGCGGATGTTGTTCCGACGAGCGCGATTGCCCATGTCCTCCACGCTCCGCTCTAGCCAGTCCACCTTGCGCGCCATGTGTTGAGCCCGTTGCAACTTACTGTCGTGCTCCTTCACCACTTCCTCAACCTTGTCGACTCGAGTGGAGAGCGATTGGAATTGCGAGTTCAGATCTTTTAGATCCTCCTGTAGAGAAGAGAGTGTCTCGCCATTAGAGTCAACCCGACTATGTATGGCCCGCACTTCTTTTAGCAGCTCCTTCCAGTCTTCCTGTGGGCTTTGCTGGGCCGTCGGCTTGAGCGGTGAGAGCGGGTCTGATTTAGATCTCTTCGACCCGGTTGTCGCAGGCGCAGAGGAAAACTCGAGGCGGGTTTGTTTGCTCCCCGACATCTCCGCTGGACCACCGCTTATTTCAACAGCTGGGGAGTCGTCTCTTACGGGTAGGTCGCAGGATTTGTGCAAAAAGGCCCAGGAGAAGAGGACTCACACCTCCATGTTGGCTTCGCGCTGGCTCCGCCTCTGGGGAAGACTTTTAGAGCTGCTGTCAGCATCACTGCACATGCATGCGCATGTACTCAAGGCCTTCTGTTTTCTGCCCCTGCGTTGGAGTTGGAGAAATGCAACAGACCTCGAGCTGCATATGCACATGTACAGATATGCAAAGGCCTGCCGCTGACAGCGGCTTTAAAGGACTTCCTTGATGCTGTCTGTCGGCTGTGCTGGGGCTGCGCTACTACTCCTGAAGCCTGATTTTTTTTTTTTGTTTGGCCTTCTGTGGAAGTAAAGTAGTGGCAGTGGCTGCAGCGGTGGTCGGAGAAAGGAAGAGGAAAAAGATTCTGGACATCTGGGAGGTGAGGGAAGAACTTGGGAAACATGCTAGATATTGGGGGAAGGAAGGGGGGAGGGAAGGAGAGAGATGCTGGATTCCTGGGGGAAGGAGGGTAGGGAACGAGAGAAATGCTAGAAACATAGGGGGGTAAGGAAGGAGAGAGATGCTGGAGTCCTGCAGGGGTGGGAAGGGAAGAGATGGTGATGGACTAAGGGCAGGGCGGGCAGGGTGCACATGGCTGATGGTTCGCCTTGGGCCAGTCCTGCTGGTGAATTAGCGTGTATTAAGTCAACTTGCATGTGGTAAAATGTTCCAGCACCCATTAATATATTTTTATTAAAGTATATGTGTGAAACAAATCAAAATAGAGAAAAGGCCACACAAACCAAAAATGAAGTGAAAATGTTTGCTCTGTCCACACCCCTAGAGAAAATATAGTAACTCAAGGTTATTCTGCCAAGACTGCATTGCAAGTGTCACCAAAGATCCCTTCTTCCCATAGAGGTATTAGAACAGAATTTGCTCTGGTGATAAAAGGGCAAGTAGGGCTGTGCATTCGTTAACATACATTCTGTTAGTGTGCCTTAAAGATTTTTATTTGCGCTAAATCAATTAACGCACATTAATCTATGAATGAACTCGTGTGAAGGATGCATTAATTTTTTTAAATCAAAACCAATGTGTGAGGCAAATCAAAAAAGCACATGGGAACTGAAGAAAATGTCCAAACAAACTGAAAACCAGCCAAAACTATTTGCCTTGCGCACATCCCTAAGGGAAAATGATATACTTGTTTGTTTTGTAAATATTGTGCCAACCCACAAAACAGCACCTTGATCTTTTACACTCAGTTGGATCCATAATTGTTTTCCGTCTCATTGAATGTATCATTTGAAAGAAACCAGTCTGCCTATGAAGCTTCATCCACCATCTCAACCCAACCTCTTAATACTATCATCCCAAAGCTTGCCTTTGTTGGAAGAAATCAATTATTTATTTGGCCTTTTTAATGGTACCTTGAATGAGGGCGCCACTTAATAAATGCCATGAATCGCTTCCCTGAGGAAGCTTGTAATCTCCGTGGTTCCCTGGGGCAGTGAGTGGTTGTGGTGGGTTGCCCAAGATCACACAGCAAGTGTCGTGGCAGAACGAGGAATTGAACTCAAGCCTAAATTCCCAGCGTATGGCTCTAAGTACCTAGTCACTCCCACTGCATTTTTACAGCTGTTCTCAGAAAGACCTGCCTTGACCGAAAAGGAAAGTCATTAGGAGACTGGGAAGGTACTTACAAAGGTGCGTCCTTGTTGGGAGGAGATAATGTGAAATGTTCCAAAGAGAGGGTGTGATTGTGCATATTGTTTGCTATTGTCACATAAACACATTTTGCATGGAGATACTAAACTGATGCTGCTTCAAAGGGTAAATAAACAGGCAGCTTTGATGCAGAACTTGGCTAGTTGCCTTTATGAATGCAGGGCCAAGTCTTCTGTGCATTGTAATTGGGAAGTATCGGGATGTAGGACTTACATTGGGGCACAAATCCACATCAACCGTGCTAGCAAACATATTTAAATAGTGGCAGTTTAAAGTAACCAAATCATCTTGCTCCCTCTTTAAATTCTGTTCCATGTTATTTTGTATTCCTGATGAAATGTTGCTGAAATATTTTTGAAAGAAATCCCTCCCTACCCTGTACCTTTGCCGCCAAAGGAAATCCCTGTAGGTGAAGGTTCCAGCTATGCTGATCCTTACAGCAAAAGCCCATTTAGGCATTAGTCACACTGGTATGTGCTCAATGACATAAACATAAAAAGAAAATGGGGAAGAGACAATATTGACAAATGGTATAACCGTAATAAAAGGTAAGAATGCGCAGACATCATTATTGTTTAGCTTCCTTTGCATATTTTTTCATTTTATTTTTAATTTTCAATTTTCCATTTTTGGGCAGTATTGTTAGTTGCATGAGAGCATGTTGTGGTGTAGTTAGTGTCGTCTCAATGGGTCAAAACTCTGTGGACCTGAAATTCAAAGGTATTTACAGAGCTGTAAACCGTGTAAATGCCCCTAAGTGGGATATTCAGTAGCACTAAGACGGTTAGTGCCACTGAATATCCCAGAGTATTGCCGCTATACACCCTGATGCTAAGTGCTTAGCATCGGGGCATGTTAGGGGTGATACCCGTGGATAATTGTGCAGCAGCGATTATTCCTGCACAGTTATTCCTCAGCAGCGAAAAGTGTCCTAACTTTCTCTGCTGAAGCTGACCAGGAAAACTTGGATATTTAGTGCCGGTGGTCGGCTATGACCCTGGATTGAATATCAGGGGTTAAAGTTTGATGGCGACGGCTA
The DNA here is from genome assembly GCA_033557465.1 of Ichthyophis bannanicus. Classification (NCBI taxonomy): domain Eukaryota; kingdom Metazoa; phylum Chordata; class Amphibia; order Gymnophiona; family Ichthyophiidae; genus Ichthyophis; species Ichthyophis bannanicus. Next base: position 390,386,254 of record CM066038.1, on the reverse strand, counting down.
TGCGCCTTAGAGGCACATAGCCATCACAAATCAATATTGGGCCCTACATGTGTATTCCCCAAGTCATACAGGGAATGCACATGTATGGCCAACACTTTCCACATGCGATTTACAGCTGCTCTCTGCCTCCGTCATTAATCCCCCCCCCCCCACACACACTGTTTAATTGACACTCAGAATTTAAATGAAGAAAAGATAATGGCCTCTCTAGTTAATAGGCAGCATCTAATGGTTAAGAACACTGGCTTGGAAACCCAGAGACCAGGGTTCGATTCCCACTAGCATTCCTTGTGGCCTTGGGCAAGTCACTTGACCCGCCATTGCCTCAAAAAAACCATCAATGTCCCTCTTTAATGTACATTACCAAATTTAAGTTTCATTGTAAACTGCTTTGATTGAAATGATAAAGCGGTATATAAAACCTGTTAAATAAATAAATAAATATAGTTTGGCATAATGCCTCACATACAATGTTCAGTTGCCAACACTTGCATATGTAAGTTGCAAAATGCCAACCTACAGATGTGCACCACATGCATGCATACTTTGCAGAGTTTCCTCCATGTGTAGGTTTGTAAACTGGCTCCTCCCACTGTATGCGGCGCATATGCATGTGCACTCCTGCATGGCCTTATGCGTATTTTAGAAAAGGCTGCATGTTAGAGCTTTTTCTAAAATACCACTGGAATTGTGTACATTTTGAGCTAAATGTCTCAATTACGATCTCTACATACTGTTCAAAGTGTACCTTCATGTATATCAGGAGCAAAAAAGAAAGACAAGCAAGACTTCATAAATAAAGAATGCGACATAAAGTGAGTTGATGCTGCTGTTTTAACCAGTGATGGGTACGAGAGATTATGCAGTATTAGGCGTCACATCGGGGGAGTGGGTAGGAAGTGACCTGGGTGGGTCAAAAATCTACACGTGTATTGCCCATTTCATATAGGGAATGCACGTGTATGACCAAAATTGCCCATATTGGGATTTACTGCTCCCTGACATGTTTAAGATTTTAAAAAGTGCTTACTTCAGCCAGCTGCTTAGAGGAGAAATTAATTTTGTCTAATTAAATGAAAATAGCGACCTCTCTAGTTAATTGATGGCATATATATATATATATATATATAGACAGATTTTGATTTAGGCAGGCTATGCGTCGCGTTGGCACATAGACTGCCCACCGACTCCCTTAATCCGGATCTTCACTTCCAGAGCGGCGGAAGTGAAAATCCGGGTTACGCTGGGCGTTCCGGCTCCCGCAGAGGCTACAAGGATAGCAGCGATTTTCGATGCTACCTGCATAACCTCTGTGCCTTAAAGATAGGCAAGGTTTTTCCTCAGCCCCCGCTCCGCCCTGCTCCCTCCCTCCCCCCCCCCCCCCCCAGAATGCCCCTAACACGACCTAATGCTATGCAGATAGCATCTGGGCATGTAAGGAACTTATCCAGGATTTTCGAGGGGAACTACCTGCCCTTCGGAAATCCCAGATAGGGGAGTTACCTGTATAAAGGCCTTCAAAAATCGGGCCCATGGGTCTGAAAATGGCCCCATTACATGCATAACGCCGGCACTTGCATGTGGAATTTGTGAAATGCCAGCTTCCACCTACAGTGTGAGCTGCAGCACTTGGTTGTGTATGTTGCTATGTCTCTTCTGTTGATTTCTCCCATGTATGGATTTGACTCCATGTATCAGCACATCTACATGCTCTCTTGCACGTCCTCCTGTGTATTTTAGAAAAAGCTCCATGCTTGGCAGAGTCTTTTCTAAAGTACCATTGGGATTGTGAACGTCCTCGCCTGACCGATCTCCGTATTCCTTCACATATATCAGGACAAAAGAACAGAGCCAAATACAACCTCATTAATAAAGAGCGTGACATAAAATGAGTTAATGTTGCTGTTTGAATCATTGATGGGCAAAGAGAGATTCTGGAGTATTAGGTATCCTGGGCGCTATAAATAGCTAATATGAATGTGTTAATGAAAGATTTGTGATTGAGCAGTATGAATTTCCTTATTTATTTATTTATTTTATTTATTTATTTATTTAACATTTTTATATACCGCACTATTTATTATCAGCGCGGTTTACATAGAACTACAAAACATCAGATAAGATACATATATCTGTTTTTACATGGAACAGGAAGAAAAACTTGGAAAACCGGGGTAATTGTAACAAAGGATAATAGACATTGAACTATATACATATGATAATAATATTACATGAAAAGGCATCTTGTTAGATAGGAACGGGATTAGAGCTATTTGGATGAACTTGTGTTATTGTGTTCTCTGGAAAGTATTTGATGAAAAGGTGATGCTTCAAGGCCTTTTTGAACTGGGGGATATCAGAGATGGCCCTAATGTGTGGTGGGAGGGTGTTCCACAGTTTTGGAGCACATAAGCTGAATGATGGGTTCACAGTTGCAGAGATGTATTTTAAGGATTCTTTTGGAACTTTAAGCATGTTTAGTTCCGAGGTTCTTCTAAGCCTGTTGGAGGGGATAGGTTGTATCAACTCTGATAGAGAGGAGGGAGCAGGTCCTTTGTGAGCTTTGAAGACTAGTAGCAGGGTCTTGAAGGTGATTCTCGCTTGGATAGGGAGCCAGTGTAATTGTTTCAGGAGAGGTGTTACATGTTCTCTTTTTGGTACCCCGAAGAGCACTCTTGCAGCACTGTTTAATGCTAGTTGAAGCGGGTTGAGGGTTGATTGGGGGAGCCCCTGTAGTATACAATTTGCGAAGTCAAAGTGTGGGATAATTAAAGCCTGGTAGACAGTACGGAAATCATCTGGATCAATTAGTTGGCGAAGGTGTCTAAGGGAGCGAATCTTGAAATAAATTGCCTTTACAGTGTTGGCTATGTGGGTCTTCATGTCTAGATTCTGATCCAGGGTAACACCAAGATAACGGATGTGGGGTTTTACTTGCAACTTAGCATCATGGACTTCAAGGAATGTAGGTGGTGTGAACTTGGGGTTTCTTGAGATGAAAAGTACCTCTGTTTTCTTGTTCTGGATTCTGAGATTTTGAGTCAGTAGCCAGTCTGAGATGGCGTTAAAACAGTTGGATATGGTGGTGAGATTCATCTTATCAATGCAGAATGGCATATATAATAAGACATCATCAGCATAGATCATCATCAGCATAGATCATATATATTATTCAATAGAAGAAGCTGTGGCTCATCAAAAAAAAGCAGTGACAGTGCTGTATCTTAAAACTTATTTTGGCACCTAAGGGTGCCGTTCATTTCGTGTTTTTCTTCAGTCGAAGAAAAGATTGTTTGGGATTTCACAGACTTCACATCCCCCACCCCCATCCCCACAGTGGTACCCTTTGTGTTTGCATCGGTTTCAGAAGCAGTCAATATAGAAAGACAAAAAATTATTTAAGAATTTTTGTTTTGCATTTTAATAGTTCTAATTGAAAGCTTTAAGAGTGGTACAGCCACATTGTTTTGTGTTTAGTTTTGATACTGAACACAAAATAAGTTAACCAGAGTTTTGGAGGAGCAACTCTGAGACACTTGGCGAAAAGATAGTGTCATCGAGTTTTGGGACTCGGGCAGGTGGGCCGAGAAGTCTCCTAGATTTACAGAGAATATTGGTTCTGCATGACACGGGAAGCTGACCTGCCATTGAGCACCATTCCTGCTGCAGATGCAGAGGGAGGGAGGGAGAGGATCGAGAAGGCTTGATAGGCCTCTTGCAGTCCATTGGAGGGGCTGTGGGAGAAGAAAAGCTCTATGCCGTAGCCTGCACTGAAATTGAGGACAGGAGGTGATTTTAGTCCTTGCCTCGGGAACTGGAGGCTTGGAACGTATTAAAGGAATAATGAAGTCAGAGAACTACCAAGGTATTTCGGAGTGAAATGTGCTACCTAGTGTCCGAAAGCTAGGTCTGGATCGAAGGTTATGGATCCTCCGGCAGGACAATGACCCAAAACATACATCCAAAAGTACAAAAGAATAGTTAAAAAGGAAAAAATGGACTGTTTTAAACTAATGAGTCCTGATCTCAATCCAATCCCCGAAAATCACCTTAATACAAAACCACTCTTAAGCAGCTCTTAACGTCCTTCTAGCTAGCTGGATTACTCACACACTTCTTCCATCTATTTCGTAATTTTCATTTCTTTGAAACTGCTGGCGCTTTTTTCTACACACCCACTACAGAAGCAGATTAACACGGGCTCTGGTCTTTAATATATTTCTACTGCCTTTACAACATTAGTCCACACCTAATTGGAAAACCTGACCAACAGTGAACTGGTTTAAAACATCAGCACTTGGCGATCTTAACTGGTCCAGCTGGTCCAGTAAAAGAAAGCTATAATTTAATGAATACAAACCCATACAAAAATCTACACACCCAATAAGTCATCAGTGCAAATCACCCTCCCAAGCAAAACACTGATATAAAATATATAAATATTAAATAAAATCAGACACAATTTTTCTTACTCAGCAATATAGCAGAGTGTGCTGCTGGGTTACAGTGCAGAAATGGGCATGTCAGAACAGGATCCTCATTTTTAGTTTAAGGCAGACAAAGAGAGAGACATAATAATTATGCTCTAATAATTTTTAAGGCTTAAGAGAGTTTCTTTCATAAATGAGATGATAGTAAGAATCTTGCAGTCCTTCCAGAAGACTCATATATATGTGCTGACCACAGATGACCAGCCAAGATATTCCAGTTAAAAAAAAAAATCATACTCTATGGGATATGTTTACTAAACAGCGGTAGCGGCTACCGTGCGATATAGGAGCTGTGGCCCCATTGAATTCAATGGAGCCGCAGCTCCAGTATCGAACAGAAGCCGCTACCGCTGTTTAGTAAAGATACCCCCATGAGTTCTGCAATATTTAAAATTTATATAATATATAGTTGTATTTTTTCTTCTTAGTTAAAAACATTCTTGCCCATAAATATTCTCATGAACTGTGGGGGATTCCTCTGCCCTTGCTGCTGTCTGTAGCATGAGGTGCTGTGATGTCACATTTTTAGTCACAGTGCCTCTTCCTACCAGCAGCAGTGCAGATGGAGGACTCCCATGCAGCCTTGCAGGAATGTTGTTGCCCATTCACTTTTGCAATGATTTACATTTGTGGTCAACATTATTGGCACCGTTGTAGTTCAACCCCTTAATGTCCAATATCTCCTAAAAAAGAGTGTCCATTGAAATGGCTTTGGACTATATATGCACACGTATTTGACACATAGAAGAATCAAATAAAACAAGACCAATTAAAAAAAAGAAATAGTAGGAAGTAGTATAAAAAAGGGGACATTGCCAGAACATGATTATTAAGAAAATATTTGAAAACTGTGATTTATCTCGCACAATCAATAATCTAACCGAAGAGATAAATGATCTTTTCTTCATATGCCCTAAAGAAAGAAAAAAAGAAAAACTATCTATTTTTTGTCAGATCGTTTGCCATGAGTTCCTTCTCATGGCAAATGATCCAACAAAAAATAGTTTTTCTTTTTTTCTATCTTTTGAACATGATTATTGGCACCCTTAAATTCAAATCAGTTTGAACAGAAGAACTACATTCCCATTACAGTAAAATTAGACATACCTGTGATCAATTTTCAGTACTCACATGACTTGAATCAACCAATGCAAGATGGCTCTAATGTTTAAAATGGCCACATTCATTCCCTGTTCCATTTTCACAATGGGTGAAGACAAGAGAGTAGTGTGAGACCGTCAAAAGAGCCATTATCATCAAACTTCAAAGGGGTACAAAGCCATCTCCAAAGACCTTGTGATTCCTGTTTCTACAGTCTGCAATGGTTATTAAGAGGTTTTCTTTTCATGAAACTGTCAAGAACATCCCAGGATGTGGTGGGAAGATGGAAATTAATTGAAGAAGTCTTTGAAGGTTAGTGCGAACTGTTGGAAAAACACCATGTACAACATCCAAAGAGCTTAAGGCTAGCCTAGAGCAATCTGGAGTGGTGGTTTCAACCCATACTATATGCTGCACACCGAATAAAGAAGGACTACATGGGTGAAGGAGGACCCCACTGCTCCAAGACAGACATAAAAAGGCATGCCTGATCTTTGCCCAAACCCATCTTGAGACATCACAGTCCTCCTGGAAACATGTTCCGTGAACAGATGAAACCAAACTTGAGCTCTTTGGCAATGCAGACCAGCAATACATTTACAGGCCAAGAAATTAAACTTATAAGGAAAAATACACCCTTCCTACAGCTAAATATGGCGGAGGTTCCATAATGTGGTGGGGCTGTTTTGCTATGTCAGGAACTTTAGACCTGGAACATATTAAAGTAATCATGAAGTCAGAGGACTACCAAGGTATTTTGGAGTGAAATGTGATACCTAGTTTCCGAAAGCTAGGCCTGGATCGAAGGTTATGGATCCTCCGGCAGGACAATGACCCAAACATACATCCAAAAGTACAAAAGAATAGTTAAAAAGGAAAAAAATGGATTGTTTTAAACTGGCCATCAGTGAGTCCCGATCTCAATCCAATCGAGAATCTTTGGAAAGAGCTGAAATCTGCCATTGGTAACAGAAATCCTGAAACATTCAGGAGCTGGAACAAATCGCAGTTGAAGAGTGGGAGACACTACCAGCAGACAGATGTACAAAATGTATAGGTGGCAACAAGAAACATTTTGAGGCTGTCATCACTGCCAAGGGTTGTGCAACCAAATTTAGTGAAGGGTGCCATTAATTCTGTCCAGGTCATATTTTGTATTTTTCTCAGAAATTACTACATCTAAATTTCATAGGCATTTTTTTTGTTGTATACCTTTGAACATACTATTAAAATATGCTGATGACATACAGTTGGAATATTTCCAATTATTTCTCAAGATATTGTACACAAGATACCTAAAATGCAAGGGTGCAAAGAATGTTGGAGGTTTTCCTCAAGGTCTCAGATTCCTGTAAATCCGATGTGGGAGGGTAAAAAGATAAATATAAAATAGATGTGTTGAATTACTTCACACATTTAGGGTCCTTTTTACTAAGCTGTGCTGTTAACGCAGCACACGCTATCGAGCCACATTAACAGGTAGTGCAGGGAAAATGCAAATAGCTTTTCTGCACTATCTGCAAAAAATCACATTAAATGCCTGAGTGGGTGAGATATGGGCAGAGAGTGGGCATATCTGCAATGTGTGGTTACCATGGGCATCGGCATGCAATAACCGTCACAGATGCAAATAACACCACCTCAGTGGGTCCTGTTATGTGCATCCACGGAGCTGTCGGGCCATGATCTCTACATGTTCTGTGTTTTCTGCTGGGGAAATTCTATGCATACCCACAACAGATAGTGTATGGTTTTTGCAGCATTATTTGCACAAGAACGGTGTGTTAGCTGCAAAAGCCTAACACGTTTCAGTAAACATACCTCTTGTATTTAGAAAGGGTAAACATTTCTGTTGCTGAATTTGAGATGTGAAAGAGGGTGGGAAGATTATAGGAATGATTTTATGACATATACACTGGGACAAACTGTATATTTTTCAGGAAAATAAATGTGTAGATTTATATTAAAATATAGTAACTTAGTATATGATGGCAGATAAAGACCAGTTTGGTCCAGCTAGTCTGCCCAATAAGGTGGCTAGAATAGGTGTATCCGCCACTCTGTGCAAGTCACCCCCCTCTATGCCTTTGAAATAAAATTGACTATCTGAGAATGTTTATATTTAGAAAATGTTAGAAGGGTATTCTCTCCAGTCATGTGATGCGATCTTCATATGAAGAACAACTCAACAGCCCTCTTCGCCCCAGACCTTACTATTTTTGTTTCTTCATTCAGGGGATTTCTCTCCTTGTCAGACAACAGGTTAGGGGATTTTCTCTTCTTGTCTGACAAGCAGGCCTGAGGCCAATGCAAGTGATCTAACCCAGGATCTGAGAGAACTTTACTTCCATCAAACTGGAAATGAGCTTGCCAGTGTACCTCGTAGACCCTTCCTCCATTCTCTCCTGCTTCGTTAGCCTTTGCTGTGTATTCAGAGATTCCAGTAAAGAAAATTGTCTTCCCTCTCTATCACTGTTGATCCCTGCCGTCTTTCCTTTCAGACTGGAGATGGTATGCTCACTCATCTCCGTCATGATCTGCCAGCATCTGCTTCCTTCGTTCTCTGCTCCATTGCTTCTCTGTTTAGACACAGCCATGCCCTGTCCCACATGCTAATTACAGACTTCTCGTTTCTGAAGGAGCTTGATTCATTGCGGCACTTTTCCCATGTGAAACTGGTCACAGTGCCTCAGAAAGCGACTTAATAGACTTTAGGATAAGCACGGTTAGCCTAAAGTTGGCTTCAGATCACCTGATGGCTGGCACTATACTAGGGACTCTACAGTAGAAAGGAGATTCTGCTCTGGGGGATGTGTCTCAATGACTTTGCGGGTTTAGATTTGGACTTGTACACAAAAGAAAAAGAATGCTGGTCCAGTTTGTGCTTGATTATTCTTAGCTGTACAATAAGGAGCAGAGAAATGTTTTCATGGATACATTCCCCCCAGTTGCTTCAGTTCTAAGGAAATTCTTGAAAATGTTGCATTTGAAGAATATAACGAACACACCAAATGATAGCTACATGGAGTTTCTACTGATTCATACAAAAAAAATGACTGCAAGTAAAATAATTTGATGTTCTCTCTCTGTTTTTCTTTCTCTTAAAATTAGTTGTCAGAATTGTGGTTTCATTATTTTACCTTTCTCTAGGAACATTGTCCTAATGTTGATACACTGAAATATTACAATCACCATGGAAATCTTGTTTTACAGGGCCCCCATCTGCTCCTCTGAATCTCATTTCCAATGTTAATGAGACATCGGTAAACTTGGAATGGAGCCCGCCCCAGAACACCGGAGGGCGACATGACATCTCCTACAATGTGGTGTGCAAGAGGTGTGGAGCTGATCCGAGCCGCTGCCGGACATGCGGAAGCGGGGTGCACTTCAATCCCCAGCAGAACACTCTGAAGACCACCAGAATCTCCATCACTGATCTTCAGGCACATACTAACTACACTTTTGAAATCTGGGCAGTGAATGGAGTCTCCAAGCAAAATCCTAGCCAAGATCAGGCTGTCTCTGTTACTGTGACCACCAATCAAGCAGGTAGAAGTGCATGCTTCCTCTTTCTTCCTTCTTTTGCACAAAGTTCCAGCAGTACTGGGCTCTGTATTAGGGGTGTGCATCCTTGAGTTCATTTGGGTGTCAAAAATTTAAATCGGACAAATCGCTTATACACACATAGGCCTACAAATGAATGCACATACAGTTGATTGCATGCATTTTTTAATTTTTGCGCTCATAAAGTGCATGCCTAAAAAAACAACTATGTCAAACAATCAAACAAACATGAACAATTATGCAAAAATTGGGAAGAATCATCTTAAATGAGCACAAACTGAACTTTTTCTGAGTGTGCACACCTCAACTTTGTATTTAAAAAGAAACCACCTATGGGTTTTATTGGACCGAAGTACATTTCAAGTTATGGCCCATGGAGTGAATTCTAAAGGTGGTTAATAAATCCTAATAAATAACTAAATATTCCCCGCTTTCTTTCTTTTGCTTTTTCCCTTTGTTTGAACATTCTCCTGTATGTCTGTGATTTGCAAAGCTAAATGAATAGAACAGCTTCCAGTGGGGATAAAGCGATCGTCTATGGATGGCTTTTCCCCCAAGATTCTTCTTGACTGTCAGAGAAATCCTAGTGATGATGGAGGCATTTTGATATATGCCAGTTTCGGGGGAACATTATGACTACAGTTGACCTATATTTAGGACTTCTTGTCTTAATCATTTATAAGCTGTAGGATTCTTTTGAGGTTATATGAGATTTGTGCTTACAGTTATTTTTGTGACTCAGGTGCTATAGCTATTGGTTGAAAAATACATATATTTATTCAACTGAGGAGTTGTCCATGCAGAAAAGGCACAAAAGTAGAGTTGTGGTTCCAAGGCAGGCATGGGGAGATGTGAAAGAATATTAGGGGAAGTGGTGCTTATCCATTTGTTTTAGTGGTGTTTTTTGGTATTTGTCACTTATAAACTAAAATCAGATATCTTCTGCATTATAGTAGCTTAAGTATTTAAGCATTTGTTTGTTTTGTTCTGTGGGTGTATAGCAATGAAAATCTTTGACTAATTGGTAGTTGCTGTGCTCATGTCTACGTGTGTATGTGTGCATGGGTGGAGAAGGCAGGAGCAAAATAACTTCCACCCTATGTTTTAACATGCTAGCCAGAATCTGAATGAATAAGCAAACTAGAATGTCTGGCATGGTAATATTTTAGGAGTGATTATCTTTGAGCACATTGGGTGGTGGACAGAGCCCACAGACCGTGTGAACTTTTTTCCTTCCTAATGGTTGAATTTGGAATCCTCAATTAGTGGTTGTAGTATTGTCCTCTAGCCATAGTTCCTCCCAGCATTGTATCCAGCCCTGTAAGAGTGGTGCAGCCATGCAGGGCGCAAAGGATATAGGGGCACATTTTGAGCTCCCCCCACACTTCCTGCTTTTGCCCTGCTGCCTCTACTTTTTTTCTCAGTGACAGCAGCACCAACAACAGCGGAGCAGACCTGACTTCAAATAAAAAAATAAATAAATAAAGCAAGCAGGTCTTTCTGACTCCACGCTTGTAGGCAGGTCTGGTCCCTCCCTCCCTTCTCTGATGTAGGTTGCATCAGAGGAGGGAGGGACTAGGCCAGCCATTTAAACACGGAGTTGCAAAGACCTGTGTTTGAATGACTGGTCTAGTCCTTCCCTCCTCTGACACAAACTAATTAGAGAAGGGAAGGAGGGACCAGACCTGCCTACAAGTGTGGAGTCGAAGGACTGCGTGGGTTTTTGTTGTTTTTTTTTAAATTTGAAGACAGGTCTGCCTCACTGCTGCCACCACCGCCGCCTCCGCGAAACGTTTATCTTTATCATGAGGATTCTTAAAATCCATTGGCCAGTGTTCTTCATAAATTTTTAAATGAGGGCCAGTAGGGGTAGGAGGAGAGCTAACAAACATCTTCCTCCCCAGGTCTGCTATGCTGCTGACTGGTGTGTGCCAATGATATCATATCCCACCTCTCTCTCTCTCTCTCTCTCTCTCTCTCTCTCTCTCAAACCCCATCCTTGAGACACCATTCTCTGTCTCTGAACCCCCTCCGCCAATCTTTTGTCACCACACACTGAGCAAACCTGCCACATCATAAAAGCTCGGTCATGACTTACACAGACTCAGAACTACCAATGGAAAGGCAGCACTGCAAACAGATTGTGCCATAAAACTTCAATCCGCTTCCTTTTTAATTAATTCAAAATCAAATACTTTTTTCTACCTTTGTTGTCTAAGCATTTTATTCATACATTTGTGTTGGCCCCAGACTCTTTTCTGCTTTTCTTTGTTTTCTCTTAATTCCTTCCAAGGTCTGCTGTCCATTTTCCATTTCTCTTCTTTCCTCCTGTCTTTGTCCATTCCTCTCTTACATCTGGATGTCTTTGACATTATTCTGTCCTTTTCAACTTTTTCATGCACATCTTTCTTTTATATAATTATCTATTTAAATTTCACCTTCCAATCCTCAAAATACGTCTTTTTTCCTTTTATCTATCAAAGTTCCATCTCCTTCTCTGCCATCTTCCCACTCTTATTTCTCTCTAGCCCTCCCGTTCTCCATGTCACACTTACTCTTTCTGCAAACTCTTTTCTGTCAATCACCCACTTTCTGTCCTCTCACTTCCACCCTCTGTACTCACTCCCTTCCCAGCCCTCATTTACTTTTAATTTAATTTAATAACATCACTTATAGTCTGCTTTTACAATCTATGGATGTACAAAGTTGAGTACAGAATTGAAGTATAGACAATTCATATAAAGTATGATTAAAATATTTCTCCCATAACCACGTCTCTAAAACGTTTCGAAATTGCACATAATCCTCAATGTCCCTAATTAGAACAGATAATTCATTCCACAATTTTGGAACCACACCTGAAAAACACATTTCCCTGATCCTCTTTTAGAAACATAGAAAAATGACGACAGAAAAAGACCACATGGCCTATCTAGTCTGTCCTTTCATATCAACCACTACAACAGTCCCTTTCTTTCCTTTAGAGATCCTCTGTGTTTGTCCCATGCTTTTTTGAATTCAGATACTGTCCTCATCTCTACCATCTCCACTGGGAGACTATTCCATGGATCCACCACTCTTTCTGTAAAGACATATTTCCGCATTTCGTCAAAAGGCAGAAGCAGAGGGCAACATTAATGTCCAATGGGTCGATGAACGGAGTAATTTAGTTGATGTTTGTTATCCCCTCAAAAGCCCTAGCTTTTTTAATGTTGTACATTCTCTCAAATTCCTTCTTTCTGTTTCTTACGCCCACCCAGCTCCAAATGCCCCATTTTCCTACCTCTCCAGCTTTATTTCCATCCTTCTCTCAATCATCACCTTGCTAAATCCTCCCACCCATGGCCTCTTCCCTCAACAGAGCGGCCATCTTCCTTCTCCCTCTCTCCCCTCATGGCATTTTTCCCTAAATTTGATCTGAGCTGCACACCTTCCTTCAGTTGCAGCAGCATGGGACACTTATTCTGATTTCAGTTCCAGGGCACACTGGCATCTCAGAAGTGAAATCAGAATAAGCAGCACTTGCTACTACTGTATAACTCAAGGAAGGAACACCGGTCAGATCAAAATAGGCTGGGAAAAATGCCGGTGCTTGTGTGGATGCTTCTGCCAATGGGTTTTCCTTACATCACTTCATCTCCTGATGTTGCCGCTCACTAATTGAAAAAAGTAAAGGAGACAATGAGGGTCATATCAGGGATCCTTGGGGGCCAACAGCAGCCTGTGGACCTTGCATTGATGATCATTGCCATAGGTCTTTATTTCTTCCTGGTCTCAGTGAGGAATGGAAAAATAATTGCATAATCAAGAGCAATCAAACTTGTGTTTGCTTTTTCCATAAAGTTTCTGTCCTTCGTCAGTAAAGGACTGTGATTCTATTTTTTTCATTGTGGTACATGCTAATGAGCAACGCCAATCAATGCCGAAGGTGCCAGGCAGTGAGGGAAAGGGGAGAATGTAAACCGTTTTCTAATAGTGTTAAAGGAAGGAGCACATTTACTTCTGGTTTGTCACATATTGCTGTACGAACATGAGATGTATAAGGAAGAGGTCGCTAGGGACTCATGGACTTAGGAGACAGATTTAAGGATTATAGTAAAAGAGCACAAAATAAGCACTTGGAAAAATTTGCGAGCGATCTTAATGATTGTGACATTAAGATTATTATGAAAAGGACACTGGGAGTTTGCAACGCAAAGGGGCATGTTTAGTAAGACCTCCACCAGTGACGCGCTTGTAGGCAACGTTGCCAGCACAGGGGCCCGTGCTAATTGCAAGGGGCATGTGCATCCATCCCCCTACAGTTTAGGCAGTGTTAAGACGCAGTACATGCAAGCTGACATGCGGGTGCACCTAATGCCGCCCATTGAGGTGGTGTTAAGTGCACCTGTGCTAAGGGCAGTCAGCGCAGTTAGCATGAGCTTAACAACACCCATGTTAACTACACATTGCTGTTTAAAGATGCATATACACTGGGTGATATGAACATGCAATGCAACGTGCAGCAAAACTCTAGCTAACTGGAATGTAGCACGCTTACAAAGCTTGCATTCTCAGAGCCAAGCTGCACACAGTGTGATCCACTTAGTTTGTGAGCACATATTAATCAGAGAAGTGCTCCGAACAGCATCTCAACTGACACTGAGCACACCTTTGTGTTCATGGCAAAACACGGCGATGTTTGGATCCAACCGAACATGAAGTGAACACACATAGCGTGCACACAGGATGCACATGTGCCATTCGCAAACACATCCCGACTAGACAAAAATGTTGCAGGTTAGGTTGCATTGCATGCTGTGTTGCATCCAGTCTATATGCACCTTTACACCACCAGTCCTTCCTGACCTGCCCAGCCCCTGCCCCATTGTGTGCAATCTAGTTAGCATGGGATTTTTAGCAGGGTATTCTTACCAAGTAGTAAACCTGAGCTAAAAGTTTGCATACTTTAGTAAGCATGCCCCAAAATGCTGAATTCAAGAGGCCTTTCTGTGAAGCTGTCAATTTCTTTTTTTTTATTACATGTTGTTTTCAAAATAATAGTTTTTTCTAAAATGTCCTGGTGCTTCTTGGCTTAATCTCTGAAGCTAGCATGTTGGAATTGATTAGAAATCTCTGCCTCACATATTAAATTAAATAAAAATACATTTTTGTTGATCTTCCCTCCCCCTTACCTCTAAACATGCATTTTTCTTTTTAATTCTGATATTTCTGTTTTTCCAGAGGAAATACTAGGAGTATATTTACTAAGCTGGGCACTTAGGGGCCCTTTTACTAAAGTGCAGTAAGCAGTTCCCTCACAGTGAGTGAGCAGTAACAGTTACTGCATAGTCGCAACACTTGCCATGTGTTAATCTGCATGGAAACTTGCCGTGGCAAAGAGGAGGAGAATGGGCCTGGACAGTAATTGCATTTAGCACATGGTAAGTTACCATGCACTGTCACTGGTTAATGCACCCGTGCAATCGGCATGCGCATGTTTTTCCCACTGTAGGAAAAAATGGCCGATCCTGTCCGAACTGACTGCCACTCCCACCTCCATTCAGTACTACATCACCCCCTGCACCCTCCCACCCTACGATCAGATCTTCCCTCCTAAGGAGGTACCAGACCCCCCTCCCAGCACTGAATAGGGGTTTCCCTTAGTGGGTTAGTGGCAGGGCAGGGGCAATTCCCAGATGCTTCTGCAGCTTTGCTGGCCTGGGTTCAAAATGGCAGCTCCGACCCCTAGAGGTAATCTCACAGTCTGAGTGGTTGGGTTCAGGCTGCCAAATAAGGACTTTTCTGATCCTATGATTATTATTTTGTAACCTTTTTTAAACATTTTAAGATCAGTGTTATTTATAGTTACAGCATTTGTGTTACAAAGTAGCTAATTCATCTGAAACGCCAGAAGGGGGCAGTAGGGGAAGCAAATTCACACAGCACATGCTCCCAGCCAGACACAGTATCTAGACTGCAGCTGTGCAGGCTTTGTACCTCTTGTGTCCTCAGCATTTAGCTATACCATAACCTGCACCTTTCTACATTTGTTCACAGTGCTGAGACCAGTAAAAGTCTTCCTCTCTTGTGGTACCATTGCTACATATTTGTGGTCTAATTATGTTTGACATTTTCAACTGTTTGTTCTTGATCCTATTATATGCCTGTTACATAACTCCCGTGATTGTTCTATTTTTTTTAAGTGTTTTTAGCAGGAGCCCAGTGCAAGGTTTTTTGGGTTTTTTTTTTTTTGGGGGGGGGTGTTGGTTTTTTTTTTTTTTAAATCCTGGTAAAACAGCAGTAAATGGTTTAGGCATTTTTGGCCTGCCATTAATGGTGCAGAGCTGCCTCTCTCTCCAGCAGTGCTGATATGTCTTAGGCACATTGTACAAATGATTAGGGTGGTCACTTCACCCAGCTCAACCCACAGAGGCTGCTTGTATACCTAGTTTGATACCATTGAATGCATGGATATAGGGGTCCTTTTACTAAGTGCCTCTAACTAGTTAATGTGTATTATAAACTGTGTTATCAGGCTCCGGTGAACGCTAAACACAGGCACACCAGCTACAGCTGGTTAAAATGTACGTTAACTGGCACTTGTGCGCTAATGTGGAGAGTGGATGGTTATAGACGGAGTGTGGATTAAATCCTCTGTGGGTATCATTAGGTACACCCATGTTAAGTGTGCAGCCCCCCCCCCCCCCATTAACCTACTCAGTTGTGAGTCAGCTGCCAAGAACATGTTGGTCACACCCCTGACAGCTAACCTGGAGGCTTTACATTTAGATGCATTACAAACGTTCATAAAGTGCACAGCTTTACTGGGATTTAGTAAAAGGGCCCCATACCCCAGCTTTCTTTAGGGAAATCAGATCTACAGCTTCGTGCATTTTAGGGGTTAAATCCAGGCCTAGATAAAACTCTTTGGGTTTGACATAGGTAAAAGCAAGAACCAGACAGGCTCGGGTACTGGGTGAAAGAGTAACAAATCAGAACCAGCAGTGCTAAAGATTATAACTGCTTGTTTCCTAGCATCCAAGTTCTTTAGGAAAACATTCTCTTCATTTAGCAGCAAGCGTTATGAACATTACTTATGTTTAAAAAAATGAAAAATGTTTAATGTTGTTAATCAAGTCAAGTACGAACAGAACAAGCCATTTGTTAATTTTCTTCTAATTTTCATGCGTGAATGTCTGTGACCTCTGTGCTCTCAGACCTGGGCACATAAATCTCTCCTATCGTTTGCCAAAACTCTCGGGTGAGTCCCGCTTGGCCATCATAAATCTGTCCCTAAAGCCTTCCCTTTCCTTAGCTGCCATGCTCACTGCTTCCCTTTTGTCCTGGTTTCCAAGAAATTGCTAAAGGTAAGTGGTTTGGGGGCTTGCATTGAAGTGCACGGACATATTCTGCTGGAAAGTTTGCTGAGCTGCACAGAATTGCACAGCCTCATTTAATTTGCAGAGAGCAAAAATAAAACTCTCCTGAGCTGTTCAGAATTAAAAGCAAATCTCTTAGTTAAGAAACCTAATAGAAGACAGCTGGGCTGACCTTTGCTTTACTGGGAGGAGGAAAAGTATTGCTAACATTTTAGCAAATTTTTCATATTGATGTAATTCAGGCCTGTAACATGGTAATCTAGTTAAAATTTGAAGACGGAGTGTTTGTTTAACTAATGGAAAGTGTTTGTGTTGAGTGTGAGGCATGGCATGTAATGTGAAAGGAAAAAAGGAGATAATAGGGGCATACAGTACACAAGGAAAAGAGTACCTTTTTGTTTCTTTTTAGCTTTTTGGTGCTTTTTTCCCATATCTTCAGAGGGTTTTTTTCCGTTTATTTGCTTACATGAGTTTATACCACTCTTCTGACAAAATTGTCATTCAAAAGGATGTACAAAAGGAACAACCTATGTAAATAGGGTACAAAAACTCTGCATTTCCCCACTTTAACATGTCCCTACCCACCCACTACCAACTCCAGAACAAAACTAAAAAACCACCCACAAATATCCACAGTCAACCATTCCCCTCCCCTACCTCCCCAGGAAAAGGCCATGTGTTCAACGCCTTCCGAAACAGTGATAGTGAGGAAAGACTGCATAACTCAATGGGTAATACATTCCACCCTCACTAGCAGCAACGCAAATTGCCCTCTCCCAGTGAACCATGATCTAGGTCACGTTAATTTCACACATTTGTTATATATGTTAATTTGTAGTTTATTGCAGGTTAAATCGATTTTAAGGCATGTTAACGAATCAAAAGCATGCTAAGGAATGCTCATCTCTAGGAGACAGCACGTATATGGATAAGTGTGTCTGCGGTTAACAGAAAAGGTAGAGAATGGGAGTAGTGTGAGGAGAAAGGTGGACAAAGAGAGGGTCATTTTAAAAAGGTATCTGTGATTTGGACGTCTGAAAATGTGCCCATGGATATTGAATTCATAAAGACATCTCCATATCCCTTCCACAAATGACATTACAGACGTCTCTGGTGCAGGGATGTCCAGGTAGGCAAGGGGGTGTGGTAGAGGCATATCTAGGGAGGAGCAATGGACTTACACATCCCGTTCGATCTCAGAAACGTTGGAGATGTCTGCAGGCACGTTCATGTTTATACCTGCTCCAAGAATGAATAGGCATCAAGAAAGTGCTCGTTTTCACATTAAAACATCCAGAGAGCGTAGAGAAGATGGAGAAAGGCCCATACTGAGATTTGAATCCTGGCCACAAGCTACTACTCTAAGCATTATGCTATTAGACTTCTTGGGTGTGAACTGCTATGCTGGGGACGTCTGTGTAGACCTCTGATAGACATCCATATTGGGCATATCCATGTTTCCGAATTCATGCCTGAACTTGCAGTCGCCCGATGGTTTTTCAGATGTTCCGGCTTTGACAACCCGGATTGCATTTGGATGTTCCATTGTGAAATGTGCCTCAGAGTGTGTAATGTTATTCCTGCTGGAATTCTGCACACCGTAGCTCAAACCTTTGCCCGTTTTTGCAATACTTAATTTAAAATACAATACAGAAAAACGTTATCACTCAAAACAATATGCTTTGTTATTTTGACCAAAAACATGCTGAATTTTGCATAATTCAGAACTTTTGACACAGACATTTGAATTCTGTTTGCAGAATTCCAACAGGAGTTGTAATATGAGGAAAAAAGATAGGGGAAATGTTTATAGTCTGAAAAAAACATGTGTTTGACTGTTGTGTGTATGTGTGTGTTCATTGGGGAGTCCATGTTTGTGTATTCTGGTCAAAAGTCTTCATGCTAGAGACTACTGGAAGAAAACCAGATGAGATTCAAAATAAATGATCTTTCTGTTTCTCTGTCTCCCCCCCCCCCTTTCCCTTTTTACTCTGAGGGGACAAAACCAGGCCTCACTTTTCCCTCAATGCTTTCTTTTTGAAGGCCTTTACACGGCTGACATGGGGAACAGACATAAACAGAGGTGCCCAGTGATTTGTTACCTAGTTAACTTCGCTCAGCTCCTTGTGCTTTAAGTGAACCATCACAGCTCGAAGGATACCGGATATGCCAATTAGAACTGAAATACTGTGAAAATAAATGGAGCTTTCTTTTTTTCTCCTGGCTAGGCTTATCCATGGGTAGTTTTGAACAGCTGCTGGCAGAAAAGAGGGGGTCTGTCTTCTCTGCATCTCTTTGAACTGTGCCCCTCTATTCAGGATGAAGAGCTCTGCCTCCCCACCTCCACACATACATAAGCTACTAAACTCTGGTCTCACAGTCTTCCCGTTCATGGATGCAGACTTTCAGTCCCCAGTGCTCTTCCAGCAGTCCAAACCTTCTTGCCGTTTGTCTTGTTCAGTTTCCCATGAAAATGGCTCTGGTAACCTAGGGGGGTGGGGGTGAGGAAGGAGGAGAGAGCAGTATGTTTGTGGGCTCTGGGAATGGACACATTCCCAAAGGGAGCAAGTCCAAATTAGTACAAGAAGTCTTCTTGGACTCATTCCAGTGGAAATAATTTTATCACAGGGAGCAGGATGGAAACTGTACCTGCTCTAGATATTCCAGCACTGAATGACAAAGGTGAAAGGGAGGAGGAGGAAGAGATAAGATCTTCGTATTTGTTCTTGGGAGTATTGTAAAATAATGACAAAACCTGAAAAAATGCAAAGGTCTGAACATGCTTTGCTGAAGCAAAAAAACCAAACAAACAAAAAAAAATCTAAGTCTATGAGGTATGCTTACTAAATAGCATGCCAGTAGTGTGCATTTGGGCTACAAATCTAGCATGGAGGCCCATGCCATCTTCAGGAGGCATGTGAGTCTATCCCCCTGCCGTTAGTGTTTTGCAAACGTGCGTCACTGCGCTAACCAGGATGCAGGTGCACTTAACATCACCCATTGAGGTGACATTAAGTGCAGCTGCGCTAGCAGCTATAGTCACCCAAAGTGCCTGCACTAACTACAATGTACCAGTAACATCTGCACTCCACCCTTAACCCAACCTGTCCCCACCTAATTGCATGCCACCCAGTTAGCATGGGACTTTTAGTGTGGGGCCCTGCAGTAACTTAGTATGGCATGCTTACCTGCACTAAACCCTGTACTAATGCTTAGCGCTGTTTGATAAACATGCTTCGAAGTTGAGATTTCTTTACGTTGAACAGCTTTTGAAATGTCTCTGCGAGAATAGCAACAGAGCTCATTAATGTTGTCCTCTTCAAGGGATTGTAGATTGCTAGCAGGTTGCATATTTTGATGTCTGGGGGAGTGAGGTCAAAACGAAAGGCAAAGTGGAAGAAGGGTTATGTGGAAGTCACAAACCACTGTCAGATGATTTGTATAGTATAAGCCAGATCTACACAGCACTGTGCAGAGACACATTGAGCAATTTTAAATAGCATTTGCGACATTCCTAGGAGCTGTAATTTGTGATGTATGTAGATAGTTTTGTAAAATTCTAAATCCTTTTTAATTCAATAATCAACCCACCATCAGACTCCCCCTCTCATCCCACCATCAGAACTTTCCCACCCCTCTCATCCCCCTAAACCTATCCCCAAGTATGATGATGCTTTGTCATCAAAATTTGTAAATAAGCTTTTTTAGTTAAACTATGTAAACTTGTAATTTCCTGTTTCTGCACCAGTTATATTGTTAACTTGTTTTATGTATCTGTTGTTCATTTGTAAACTGCTATGATTACCTGAAATAGCGGTATAAAAAAACACACAAATAAATAAATAAAATACACATATACACACATAGAGAACATTTATACCTTCTATGAAGCCGGTGTAAATTTGTGATAGGGGATTAGTTTGCTAATAGAGGTCACTGTATACATCTATTAATCTCTCCCAGCACTCGCGGCTTCACAGAAACAGCTGCCAACGTGAAGGAAAAGGCTCTTCACGCTGGCGGCTGTGCAGAGGGAATCGGGGCCTCGCGCGGGCTTCCGGAGATCCCTCTGAAGCCGTCCATTGTGCGATAATGGAGTTCGCGCGGGGCCCTGTGAAAACAACATTATCGCACAATGGACGGGCTGGCCCTGGTACTGACTGGTTTGTTCTTCAGGCAGTCCTTGGTATACACAGTGTTTGTCGCCAGCACAATAATTCAAAGGCATCAATTTTCTTCCTGTCTATCTTTTTCACTGTCCAACTTTCGCATCCATATGACGTTATTGAAAATGCCAGGGCTTGAACAAGTCAAATCTTTGTATGGAGAGATATATCTCTGCTCTTGAGAATCTTGTCTGGGCCTTTCATAGCCATACGTTGTCAGATTTCTTGACTGCTTGCTGCTTCTTTATTGATAATTGATCCAAGTAGGTTAAAGTTATCCACTTTTCAATTTCTTCTCCATCAATGATGAGCTTATTGATTTTGCCAGTTGTCATGATCTTTGTCTTCTTTACATTAAGATGCAGGCCCATTTTAAGACTATGTTCCGTGATCATCTCCTTAGTGCATGCTAAATAGATTCAATGCATGTAAAAAAAAATATTTAAGTAAACGTGTGAAATGAATTGTGAAAATGTCTGAAGATCAGGGACGAAGCCTGAAAATGACTCAGAAATGAACCTTTTTTTTTTTTTTTTACATTCACATCCCTGGAGTTTACATGGTAAACATGCATTTATCTGTGTAAAATCTTGTGAAAGTTTTCCTTCCCATGGCCGATGACCAGTGACTGGTTTATGATATGTATTATCCTGATTTTCTCTCCCCATTCAGGATAACAGTATCTTCTGACAGTCACCAGGTGTGAGATTGTCACAAAGGTAGAGGGCAGGTTTTGCAAAATAGTGAGAAGAAGAGTGCGGAGGGGGAGTCAAGACTGAATAGGAGCCTAGAAAAGGGAGATGTTCAAGGTGCTAAAGAATCAACACACAGACATCCTAACATGTCTGGGAAAGACTTACAGAAAAGGCCCTGGATACAACTCAGATGCTTGAAATGAGGGGCTCAAAATGCACACAGATGTCCCTTATCAGAAACGGTATCTGGAAGCTGGGAAAAGTTATGCATTTAATTAGCTCCAGAATCTTAAGTCAAAGTTCAGTGTTGCATCTCTGCTCCCTCAGCCTGGGATTGTAGAGGGAAAGTTTCCAAATTATGGAATGATGCAGCTTTCTGATGAAATCAGAGACAGCCATGTGAAAAGGAGATTTCAGAAGTGCGGGGGCTGGTTAAGCGTGTCTTCCTGGGGATGCATCATTCTTAAAAACATCGCAGTATAGCCATCTTCCTCATCTGCAGTTTTACTATTAAGGGTTCTGTGCTGTATCACCAACTGCTGCTTCCATAAAATGAGCAGGTTAGGATCACAAGCAGAATCAAAACTAAAAACTGAATGGTAAATCCTAGCAAATGCTCTTCTGGTGCCTCTGCATGTTTTTCTTTGTGTTTTGTCTGTTATAAGGGTTAAAGACAAAGCTGGAAGCAACTACGTGCCTGCACCACCCATTTCCATGTATTTGTATTCAAGGTGCAAACCTTCAGTCCCAGTCAAGGGAAGAAAAAAAAAGGCTTTCTAGAGCTTTAAGTACATAACCAACTTTAGGATTCAGTGAACAGCTCAGCAAGACGCATGTCAAACAGCGCCAAGAAGTAATCACAGCATTTAACTAAACGTTTTGTCGCATTTTGCTTTTGCAACGATGGAAGCAGAAACCCCTGTCAGAGATGAAAGTTATTACCCTAAGCAGAGAAATGTGTATTTGAGACTGAGCAGTCTCACCAGTGTTATTCTTACTGACATGGTAATGGAAGTGCCTCAGCTGGTACCTAGAAAAGGAATAAACTTGTGTTTCCTATGTTTAGCTTTGCTTAACGTGACACGCTGTCACTGCTCTGCTGTTCACCTGCATGCGTCTACTCTGGTCAGCTACTAGCTTTCTTAAAATACAAATGGATGCATGTCCAGCTGGTGTGGTCACTATGAAAATTTAAGCACTAGCATCTGTTCTTAAATTCAGTGTTGCTTCTGTTCTGTATTCACTAAAGAAAATCCTAGAGAAGGACCATATATGATTGGCAAATATATAAATAGAAAAGAAGTAGACACCACACCATTCACAGAAGATGATGTTTGTGTACAGCTTGAAAAACTGAAAATGGACAAGGCCATGGAACCGAATGGGATACATCCCAGGATACTAAAAGAGCTTAGAGAGGTTGTCGTAGGGCTTTTAAGAATGTTTTTAATAGATCCTTGGAAATGGGAGACGTTCTGCAGGACTGTATAAGGGCTGATGTGGTACCTCTTCAGAAGAGTGGTAATAGGGAAGAGGTGACAAACTATAGGCCCGTAAGTCTTACCTCAGTGGCAGGAAAAGTAATGGAGGAGCTCCAAAAGGAAATAATAGTGGACTTTCTAGAAATCAATGGGTTGCATGATCCGAGGCAACATGGTTTTACCAAAGAGCAATCATGCCAAACAAATTTGATTGAGTTCTTTGACTAGGTGATCAGAGAATGAGATGAAGAGCATGTGATGGATGTGATCTACCTAGATTTCAGCAAAGCCTTTGATACTGTTCCTCATAGGAGGCTTATCAATAAACTGAGCAACCTGGGGATGGGTCCCAAGGTGGTGAACTGGATCAGAAATTAGTTGATTGACAGACGACAGAAGGTGGTGGTAAATGGAACTCATTAAGAAGAAAGGAAGGTGAATAGTGGTGTGCCCCAGGGACTGGTCCTGGGACCAGTACTGTTCAATGTATTTGTGAGTGATATTGCTGAAGGGAAAAGTCTGCCTTCTTGCAGATGACATGAATATTTGCAAGAGAGTGGCCTCCTCTGAGAGAGTGGATAACATGAGGCATGATCTACAAAAGCTGGAAAAATGCTTTATTGCTTGGCAGTCAAGTCTTAATGTGAAGAGGTGCAGAGTCATGCACTTGGGATACAGAAATCCAAGGGAATTAAGAATATAACATAAGAACATAAGAAATACCATACTGGGTCAGACCAAGGTCCATGAAGCCTAGTATCCTGTTTCCAGGTGGCCAATCCAGGTCACAAGTACCTGTCAGGGTCCCAAAAAAGTACATAGGTTCCACAGTGCTTGCCCCAAGGTAAGCAGTGGATTTCCCACGTCCTCTTTAATAATGGTTTATGGATCTTTCCTCCAGGAACTTGTCAAAACATTTTTTTAACTCAGCTACACTAACAGCTTTTACTACATCCTTCGGTAACGAATTCCAGAGTTTGATTATGCGTTGAATGAAAAAATATGTTCTCTTATTAGTCTTAAATGGGTTACATTGTAACTTCATTGTGAGTCCCCTAGTCCTTCTACATTTTGATGTAGTAAACAACTGATCTATGTTTACCCGTTCTACTCCTTTCATTAATTTATAGACCTCTATCATATCTCCCGTCTCTTTTCCATGTTGAAGAGCCCTAACCTGTTAAGCCTTTCTCAGAGAGGTATCCTTCCATCCCCTTTACCATTTTTGTGGCTCTTCTCTGTACCTTTTCTAATTCTGTTGTATCCTTTTTAAGATATGGTGACCAGAATTGCTCACAATATTCAAGGTGTGATAGGGAGCGAGAGATTAGTATGTACAGTTCAGGAGAAGGCTCTTGGAGTGATTGTTTCTGAGGATCTCAAGATGACAAAACAATGTGACAAGGCAGTGGCCAAAGTCAGAAAGATGCTGGGTTGCATACAGAGAGGAATAACCAGCAGAAAGGAGGAGGTATTAATGCCCCTGTACAAGTTGTTGGTGAAGCCTCACTTGGAATATTGTGTTCAGTTTTGGAGACCATATCTTACAAAGGGTATAAAAAGACTTGAAATGATTCGGATGAAGGCAACCAAAATGATTTGGATCCTGCACCAGAAGACATATGAGAAGAGAGCTGATGACCTAAATATTTATACCCTAGAGGAAAGGAGAGACAAGGGAGATATGATACAGACATTTAAATACTTAAAGGGTATAAATGAACAAACAAACTGCTTTCAAAGAAGGGGAAGCTGTAATACTAGAGGCATTAAATGAAGCTGCAAGGTGGTAAACTTAAAAGCAACGCCAGGAAATCCTTTTTCACTGAAAGAGTAGTGGATGCTTGGAATGCCCTCATGATGGAGGTGGTGGGGCAAATACAGTGACGGAATTCAAAATACCATGGGGCAGACACAGTGCATCCCTTTATAGCAAGAGGATTAAAATCAAAATAAACTTAACTATTTTTGTATACTTCAACAAATAGAGAGGAGTAACCTGCACAGGGCGGTGGGCTCAACCCTAAACAAAGGCATAGGGTGGTGACCTGCTTGGAGCGGCAGGTATACCATACAGGTCTTTATCTGCCATCATTTACTATGTTTACTAGTGTGATAACCCTGCTCACAATGTCCATCTCATTTGGCCCTGGTTTTCTGCAGTTGAGGGCAAAAATCTAACCAGTTAGAAGCCCGTCACTGCCAAGCCATCCAATGAGTTTTTCCAACTTCTGTACAATTCAGCTCTCTTTCAGTGCAAGCAAATTAATTGGTGCACACCAGATTCGGGCCAGGCGGGCACTGGAGCAGGATGGGCAGCTGTGCCATAATAAGAGGATTGAGAGAGCCTTATCAAAGCTTCTATTAACCCCCCGCTGCTGGCCTCAAACAGGATATTTTTCAGAAGGCTGAAGCACAAAAGCTTCATTGCACAACTGATTTTGCAAGCACCCTGAAAGGGTTTCAGTCCTCGCAGTTGCTAATTAAAGTGCTGGACAACACAGCACAAATAAACAGAAACTTGCTTCTGCCCCCATCCTGCGGCACTAGGGATTTGTTATTGGACAGTCTGTCAAGCTTGTGATGAAGAACCTTCCCCCCTCTCTTTCCTACACACCCCCTCCTCCTCCACTATTCTTCTGAGATGTGGGCATTAATTTGTAGCCGCTGTGGAAGGAGGTGTGAATGATCTCATTTCTATGCACCAAGGATATCTCAAATCATTCTATTCAACTTCAGGCATTGTTGAGCTACAAGTATTAAATTGAGCTGTATCTCTGGTGAGGCTCTTTAATCAAAGGGATGCAATTCCCTGGGATATTTTGGGACAGGGCTGCTGCTGAAAACTCCTCCTTCCATTCTGGGAAGCCACTTCAAATTTAGCCCACTCCTGAAGAATAAACAGGCATGCATTTTTCCACCTAGCATGTAATGACTACAAAACGTGCTGGATTGATAGCTCAGACAATCCAAGTCCTCGCCTTACCATGAAGAGGTTCAGTATTGGTAGTATGAGTGTTAGCTTCTGTCCCCACTGTTTGGTCTTTGGTATAGCCTAGGGTGCTTGTTTCAATGGTGGGGTGTTTAGCGTTATGGATTGAAGCTATCCACTTATGGCCTCTAATTCATTGGATGTTTCATAACTGAGATATTCAAATACTAATGACCCAATCTAGGGTTACTAGATTGTCGGAGAGCAAATCTGTGACACCTGAGCAAGGCTGAACTGGGTTGGGCGGGGCAGGGGGGTTTCTCCCTCCTTGAATATCTTTTCTCCATATATTTCTAAATGACAGGTCTAGGTAGCATTTAGGAATTTCAGTCCTTCTCAACTGATAAGCGCACAAACGTACATATATGGTTAAACTTTATTTTACACACTAAAAAATCTCCGCACTAAGAACCCAATCAACCAATTCACCAAAAGAAGGTTTTCAGACTAAATATCAATCACAATCACCCTTACTCCTAAATATTCACTATTCACATAGGGCCCGATTCTGTCCCAGACATAGATCCACTCTGTGCGTCCGGTCTGGACTGGATGCACAGAAGGGATCGCAATTCTGACCCCACGGGGCACGTCTAGCCCCGCGGAATCAGAATCGCAAACAGTCTGACTGGCCTGCATGTGTAAGACTGCACCTGACTAACTCTGCCATGGTGCCGTGGTGTCATATTGCCATGACACCGTGGCTCCATTGAAGAGCCAAGATGCCGGCCGCCAGAGATTAAAGTTAATTCCCCATAGCCCAACCCCTGATCTGGCCTCCTAAGGCCAGTGTCAGGCTGTGGGGAATGTCCTCTGCCCACCCCCCCCCCCGCCCCATCCGTGCCCCAGCAGAAAAAAACAAAAAACACATCCAGGGAAGTAATAACTTCCCCGTACATTTTGCCAGCCCTGGACGTACAGGGCTGACTTTAGAATCAGCCCTGTATGTCCAGGGCCGGCAACCACCTACTGCCTGCCCATTCCCCACCCCTGACTAACTTCCCCACACAACCATGGCTTCATAGCTTCTCCTGCCCTCGAATAACTTCCCTGCTGGTTGTGTGAGGAAGTTAGATGGGGCAGGAAATGGGCGGGCAGTTGGCGGTCACCGGCCCTGGATGTACAGGGCCGGCAAAATGTCCAGGGAAGTTATTCCACCTCCGAGGTGGATTAACATCCATGGACGTGTTTTTCATTTTTCTGCCGGGGTGTGGATGGAGCAGGGGGGGGCTGGAGGACATTTCCCGCAGCTCGACCCTGGCTTTAGGAGGCCAGATTGGGGGTCAGGCTGTGGGGAATTAACTTTATTCTCTGGCAGCCGGCATCATGGCTCTTCAGTGGAGCCGCAGTGCCATGGCAACATGACTCCACGGTCCCATTGAAGAGCCTTGACCGAGTTAGCCGGGTTTAGTCCTGCACATGCTGACTGGACAGAATCGCTGTCCTCTGATCTCATGGGGCTAGACGTGCCCCGCGAGATCAGAATCGCGATCCCCTCTCTGTGTCCCATTCAGACCAGATGCACAGAGGGGATCTACATCTGTAACAGAATCACGTCCTTATTCTTTAAAGAAGAATCTTTCCTTCATGGGATACCAGACAATCTCTGAAAGAAAATTCCATTAATCACAAACCCAAAGGAGAAAAAGACCTCACTTGTAGCCAATATCACACTATATAGCAGATCACTGCCAAGGGGAGTTGCCTTTCGCCCGCATCATAGGTCATAAAAAACTCCTTTGTTTGTATTTTTTAAATCATTCTATCAATCTGTAATACTCTATAGACTTCGCAATGGGAAAAAAATATATATTTATTCAGCTTCACTTATTTAACCCAGCTTTTAATAGTAGTCAAATATACAAAATATACAAAACAGGCAGTGCTGTCAACAGTATAACACAGCTCACAAACGGCAACAATTCAAGATATACCTCAGTTGCAACAATAATGGCAAACACCTATCCCCAAAACAGAATAAAATAAAGATTCACTGGAGTACGAATATCACCATATTTTAGAATCTTTTACTTAGCTTTGTATAGCATAGCCCACATCCTATGAAGGAAAGCTCTTTGTTCAACAAAGTTCTTCATTTCGCCATAAGCTGCGTGATCCTAAGTTACAAAATGTCCACACTCAAAGTGGGTATCTGTCAGAGAACTTAGGTATCCGCCAATAAACTTTATTTTAAACATACCGATAAATATCCTATACATTCTAAAATGCACTGAAATTGGGAACAGGAGGTGTTATAGTTCCCGGAGTCAGGGTCACTATTTCAAAATCAGGGACAATCCCCAAAAAAACAGGGACCTCTGATAGCCTTACCCAAGTCATATTTGAACTGCAGACTATGAAGTCAGTGCCTATTAAATGTTTAGGGCCTATAAAAGGGAAATAATTTAAAAGGCAGAAATGATAAGAAAGAAAAAATTATGAGACAGAAATGTAATGTAACTAAAACTTCAAAATTATGTTTAAAAGAATTTCTAGAAATTTCCTAAGTATCTTTCTTTAGCTTCTCTTTTCAACAGATTCATTAATAAATTTCTCAAGGTCCATGTTTCAGAATGAAAGTGCCTAGACCTTACAAGCACCAAATCTGGCTCTGCGTCAAGTGAAAAGTTCTGTACTAGGAATGTACCTAAAGAAAAATACAACTTTGGTTCGTTTTCAAATTTTGGGCCTTTTTACCCTTTTTTTTGGGCATTTATTCAGTTCATTCAAACATTCATGTTCATAAAAAATTGTCAACGAATACAAATGAACTACCTACAGTATGTTCGTAAGTTAGCAGGCATTCAAATCAAGTTTGCATGCCCTATTTTGGTTAAGGGATTCTAATGAAGTGAATGCACACCCTGTTCTTGGATGCAGTTCTTACATATTCCAATCAAGTAAAGCGAGGACCAGCATGTCCACTTCCGTCTCCTCCCTGCACAGCTTCCCCTCTATTTAGTCTCTCAAGATACTGCTTCACTTCTGTTTTAGATGCGTTTGCAAGGCCTTGCCATTCTTATGGAGCCTTAACTTTATGGGGTAGAATTATGCGAATGTCACGCCTTTGCTAAAGGATGCAGAGGAGATAGGAGCCATGTCCTGCTACCCTCACCGAGTAATCTTTAAAAAGGTACAGTTTATGCCTCTCGCATTCTATGGTACTTGCCTTTTGTATGACTGCAAAACTTTCTCTTTATCCAGCCAGTACAGATATTGAGCAATGGTCGGCCGCAGCCGCTCTGCTCGCTCTTGCATTGGGCTTATCCAGGGTACTCTTTCAAAGCAGAATTCCATGCCTCCATTTTCTAAGCTGGCCATAAAAACTGTAAACCTCACTGTCGCAAAGATTCTCTGGAAGATCTATCACCCACAGATTCAGTCTGCTACAATTCTCCTGCTCATCCAGCTGGTCAATAAGCATCACGTTCTCCCTCTGCAGGGCTTCTGTTGCTGCAGTCATCTACTGGCCTATTGCATCCTGTGCCACAACTCTTTTCTCCACCGCCACCAACCTCTATAAGTCAAAATGGTCTCTGATTGCTTCCACCACCAACTGCAATTTGTTTAATTTGTCTTCCAGAGCTGCTGAAACACTCTTAACAATCTCATGCACTAAATCATTAGCCAGCATTGCCACAGTTGTTTCTCCATTGAGTGCCATTTGCTCTTCCATCTTAGACTTCTTCTGGTTTGTGTGTAGGCCTTTAGAACTCATGCCTGCTTCTTCTCACTGTTGCGAACCACTGTTTCACTTCCTACCACTCACAGTTGCATGTCTGGGGGGAGTCCAGAAGTTCTGACACCTTGCCACCCCAGAAAATACCGCAGGGGATTACTTTTGATGCAAGATTATTGGAAGACCTCTCAGGAGGCTCTGAGCCACGCATCTGCTCTGCTCTCCTGCATGACATGTCCCCCTCCCCCAATGGGGTAATTTTATGAATGCTGTTTTGCACATTGGAAAAGTTTATAGAATTATCTCCTTAAGGGGTAATTTTCTAAGGCGCCGCGGAAAGCTATGTGCCATTTTAGTACCTAAATCCTGTATTTCCAATGCACCAGCGGGCATCCACGTGCATATTTTACAGTTGCTATTTTGTAAATATGCGTATCAGGCCCATCGCACACACTTTCTTGGTGGGCATGCACAGGAGTGAAACTTGAAAGCATCTATGTTCAAGCATTTACACCTGCCCAGATTTAACACTGTGGTACGTACGCATGCCTAGATTTAACGTGGACTTTTGAGCACTTTTGCACCAGTTTATAAAGCAGAGGATGTACTGTATGTACTTTACTTTATAAAATAGGCACTAATGATGCACAGAGAAACACGCGCTAACTGCATGGGAGTTTATATGTGAAGGGAATCAATTTGTAAACTGCCTTGATATAATAGATGAAGAGTGGTAAATAATTAATTTAATTTGTTTTGCAAAGGAAATATCATAGTCTTTGTCCAGTTCAAGGCTCCTTAGTGCCTTAGCTTCATACGGATGGTGATATGAGTGCAGAACAGAGAGAATGTAGACCACTACCCTAATACCCTCTGACCTTGAGCTGCTGCAGACAGATGATTTGTCTGGCATGGAATGAGCAAGGAAGTAGATTTACTCCTACAATGCAATATTTAGGACAAATTTATTTCTCTAGTGGTTGAATTTCCCCTTAGCTTCTTGTACCAAGACCATAATCTATACTCTGTGGAATGAGAGCTTTCTTAGTTGAGGCATTAATGGACCAGGTTCCCTTGAGTCTCGCCATCACCTTTTTTTCAAATGGATTTCTTTAGTAATGGCTTTTATAAAAAAATAAATAAATAAATAAATAAAAGCACTGAAATCAGGTCTATTCTCATCTGAGACTTGTACCTGTCTATATTCTAAATTACCAGCTGTGCAAAGAGCTGATCAAGATACAACATTCTTCTATGGAGGCAGAGCAGTGCCAGAAAGTTCTAGCAAGCTCAAAGGCAGGCAAGCAATAAGAGAAATGAATCCTGAATTGTACGAACGCAGCATAGGTGTGAGAGAGGTTGACTGAAAACAGTAGCTTCGGAACAATTTGTAACCTGGATCTTGTCTTCAAGAGTGGCAAACCAGAATAGCCGTCTTATACAAATTAGTCTGTTCGCGGATGAACTAAAAGTAAGCAGATGTAGTTCATGAATAGTCATTGTGAAAATCCAGAGAATCAGACCTGATTTTGGTCATGCAGGATCAGCATTTGCCCTGCATGTTGCAGGGCAGTGTTTCCGGAACCCAGTTACGGAGCTGAAGGTCTAGTCTCTGTAGCCCCTACATTCTACTATTAGCATGTAAACTTGTTCAAGCCATTAACCTTCCCCTGCTTAGAATGCAATAGGTGTGTGCATTGATTTGCTTTGTTTAGGCACCCAAAAAGTGAGTGTGTGCAGATCGCTTGTACATACACATATTAACATGCATATAATCAGTTTTTATGCAGAAAAAAGGCTGTAGCACACATGCAGAGCAGAGACAGAAAATGGATCGGTGAAATGAATGCAAAAGGTTCCTGAAAACTGGGACAAATCTATTTGAAATGAGCATGAAGCAAGTGGAGTTTTTTTGGTCATGCGTACCCCTAGGATGGAATCTCTTTTAGGCAAGTGAATAGTCTTGTTCAGTGGCGAGTCCACACTGATGACTCTCTGACATGTGGTTATTATTATTACTACTAATAATTTGGAGATGTGAGGCAAAACACATAAGGAACCACACTGCTTGGGTTTCTTTGAAATGTGTTCTGTTCAATATTATGTATATCTTTCTGCACGTGTGATTGCGCACGTGCGTCTATTTGCAAGCAAAGTTCAAAACAAATCCTGCATAAAAAAAACAACAACATGGTGATAGCTACACTCATTGTACTTCACTCATTGTGAGTCAGAAGGCAACTTACTTAAAAATAATCCCCGAAAATGCATGCAAAATGTTTTAATTAGACAAATGCAGACTTCACAGATCCTTTATGCTTAGGTTTCTTTGTGAATTGGAAATGACTATATTACATTAACATAGCACATGTTTCTGTCAAATGGTGGGGAATAAGCGTCTCTACAAGGGCAGCTAGACCACTAAGCCTGATTAAGCCTGTTCTCATGTACACAGTATTCATCAACAAAGAGACACACTTAAAACTTAGGCATATTCCTGCCACCCTCGTATTGAGCTTTATCTAGGCAGATTCTCTCACCATCTGCAGCATGGCTGCAGTTTGGCATTTCTGTTCCTGAGTGGATTAGAACAAGTGATTCATAGCAGTAGGACCAAGAAACATGTTAGCAATGGAAGACTTCCAAGTGAGTTCTCTGCTAAACATTGGTAAGAAAATGAAAAAATAATTTATAGCAAATGATTCAGATAGGTGCATGTGGATTTGGGTTTTGTTTTGTTTTTTTCACTTTCGAAAGCTTGAGTGTTGCAGAAATATACTGGGTCACCTAATGTGCCATGCACCTCATGCAGACCCAGAATTGGTCAATCCAAATTATTCTTGAACACCAGAGTACTATGAAGCACTGTGCAGAATCAGCCAATGCTGTTCTTTAGCACTCTGAGTCCATGCCGGTTTTTATGTGGAGATTTCTATCTTGTCAGTCATTCCTGACAGGGGAAATCCTATCCATGCTGCAAAAAACTTCTTATTTCATTCAGCAAATCACAAAATCTTTGCAGAAATTTGTGCCTACTTAGCCACCTTACATCTGTGTGCAAAATGATTTCCACTGCCCCTTCATCAAGAGTAAGATTGAAAAACCGTCCACGAACTGAATTTACAATTTTGAAAGTGATGTCCATGACAGTCTTTGTATTGAGTCTCTTGCTTGCCAAAACTTGCTGGTGAATGATGCAGTGGTAAGAAAGGAAATCTGTGAAGTCGTCATGCTGTCGTCTACAGAGGGCTATGAAACCATTAACCTCACCTGTTATTCCTCTTGCTCCATCAGTAGTGATGGAAACAAGTCTATGCAATGGAAGATTACACTTTGTCACAAAAGAATGGAAAGAACTGAATATTTCCTGACCGGTAGTTCTCCCTTTTAAAGAAATCATTCCAAGAAGTTCTTCTTTAACACTGAAGTCTTCAAAAACCATCCAGATAAAGACTAGTAACTGGGCTATATCTCTTATGTCTGTAGATTCATCCAGTTGGAGTGAGAAAGCAACACAATTTGAAACATCCTCCAACAATTGTTCAGTTGTGTCTCCACACATCTTTTCTGTTCGCCGCACAACGGTGTTTCTTGACAATTGTATATCTTGAATAGCAGCTATGATTTCTTTCTTATTTTTAAATCCTTCAAAAAGATTGTCAGCTGCTTCAAGAAAACAATCTTTTACAAATTCCCCTTCAGTGAAAGGTTTGCATTTCTTTGCGATCAGGTTGCTGACCTTGAAGGATGCAATGGTTGCATTGACCGAATGTGACCTTGGCTTCGCCATCAACTGCTGCTGAGTAGCCAATTTCGATTTAAGTTCTTTGAGCTTCGGTTTACAAATTTCACTTTAGGTGGAAAATCAGCATCAAACATATTGCTATGCAGATCCTTATAATGACGTTGCAGATTACCCTTTTTGGACAAGGATACTGGGGCGTTACAAATTAGACAACAACACTTGTCATTCACCATGATGAAGAAGTAGTCCATTTCTCATTCATCATGAAAGTGGTAGGTTTTGTTCTTCTTTGGAACACTCATCTTCGTTATACCGGGGGGACCGGATATAAGAAGGCCAAATCTGCTAAGCTAGTATACACACTGGCTGAATCTGGCCCAAAACTGTCACTGGCCCAAAGTATTAAAGATCAACAGGAACTGAAGACCTCTGGATGATATGCAGTACAAGGACTGGAGATGCCAAAACCACACATGCAGTTCTAAAAGTAAAAATAAGAATTCATCACACTGGCACCAATAATCAAATACCACCAAACAATCATCAAAAAACCTCAAACACCTGTCCAGCAAACCAGATAAAATCAAATACCACCAAACAAGTTCAAATACCACCACACGCGATTTAATAAATTCTGCAGACAGTGCAGAATCAACGCAAAGGCAAGGAGAAATAAAATTGTAGTGTAGAATCAACGCAAAGGCTAGGCAAAATAAAATTGGAGAGGCAAGCAAAAGTCACAGTGGTTTGAACCAATTTGAAGGCAAGGCATAGGCAAGTTAGAATAAAATTGGAAAAGCCCGCCAAAATCACCAAATTCTTGACACTTTGTTGTGCCTGCCTGAAAATGGTTAAGGAAAGCAAACTATAAAGCGACCAACGACCAGCACACGACACAACTAATATGGTAAGTGTATTCAGGTAAAGCCCAGATGAATGGATAACGCCCGGTATATAACACACTTCTAAGGGGTGGTGGGCAGGGACAGGAATGAGTGATTCTGAGAGGCAGGAGACCAGGTATGACACCGGGCCTGTGGTGTCTCATTGCGGGGCGCGGGCGGCGGCCCCCTGGGATACCCACAAACTATTGGCATGAAAACAACAAGCATCCCCAATACACCCGCAGGTAAGATTCCCACAGGCAGGGAAAATAGACAGGCAAAGGATCAGCAGCGGCGGCAAGCCCTCGGCAGACGACCTGCCGGCACAAGCTCTTTCCTAGCGATGGGGCGAGCTGCTGGAGAGATGGAGCCAAGTGGGGCTGGCAATCTACCTCTGACCCCTCTGCGATCTACAGGTAGATCGCGATCTACCTGTTGGACATGCCTGGCTTAGAGGGTCAAACTAAGGTATCCTCACCATTAATAAAAGTGTTTAGTAGAATTCTGGATACCGGGCTTTTCATAGAAATAATGACCAGATCTCAGATTTTCATAATACACATATAAGCTTTGTTTTCAAAATATTTGGTTTTTCTCATGGTTTTCATTTATTTTATGTACTTAATTTCACAAATTTGCTTTAATAAAGAAAGGGAAATCCTGGTGCTCAGGGCTTGAACTGTGTTGATGCTGGTGGGCATAGCCAGAACAACATCAATGCCATGGAGAATTGTGGTTTCTCCCTAAGCGAAGGAAGAAGGCCAGTCAGGCCGAAGACCTTGGTCCTTTTGGTTTCCTATTCATCACAGTACTATGGTTACCAGGGATGGAAGGAGGCAAAGGCAGGGCCGGAGCAGCATTATCTGCAGGCTTCTTGGGTTTATGGTTAGAGCATGCAGGAGATTTCCAGTTCAGAGTAGGCTATTTGGTGAGAGAGTCTCTCAGGGCATGCTTCCTCTGTTTGCGGCCCATGAGGATGTTCTTTTTCAGGGCGGGCAGGCATTAATTTTGTGTGCTGGTCCCAAGCATTGAATGCACACCTTGTGTGCATCTATGACGCTCATCTTTCTTTTACAGCCCGGGCACTTTTTAAAGTTAGCTTTGTGTTCAGCAATCTTGAGGGGATTTTGAAGATGTTCTGAGGCTGTGATTTTCAGATGTGAGGTCTTGTCGTCTCAGTAGTGGAATCTTCCATGAAGGAAAAAAGGGAGCTCAGGAAATCAGTCCATTGGGAATTGCAGATACAGAAAATTGAAGTAGGAAGTGGGGGCTGGCTAATAGTCTCGGGTGAGGGAACATGCTCAGGTGGAACCTTTTTAAAAGTTTTTCTCTAAGCTCTGGTTTATGGCACCATGGAATAACATCACCATTGTGTGGATGACTCATCCTGTTTTTGCATGACGATTTTTAATGCACATTAGAGCTTTTCAGCCTGTAAATCAATTTTTGTAAATCAAATGCACCTTAGTTCATATGCTAATATGCATTAAGATAGTAATTTTAGAAGCCTTATGTGCCTTTTTCATGTGGAAATTCTGCTCTTTACATGTGTAGATAGCATTTACATGTACTGTAGATGACCATTTTAGCCAAGTGCAATTTCACATGGCGGGTGTGTGGTTTGGGCCTGGCTTGGTGAGCCAGATATTTACTTGTGTATTTGCTTTTCTGTAAAGGGAATCCATGCATATGTCTAAGGATTTCCATGTAGGGTTTTACACTTGCTCCAAGGCATGCCTAGATTTTTCAAAAGTGCTCGCTTCGCCCAGGGCTCGCTTTGGCCAGGAACTAAAGGGGAGCTACTTTCCTTAATCCCTCGTTGTTTATTTCCTCTCAATTGAAAAAAAAATTGTGGCTTCACTACTTAATTGGCAGCACTTCTATGTATAGATTTGTAAAATGTCCTTGTTATATGTGGATGTGCCAATACTTCCACATGGAAGTTGCAAAATCCACTCCGATCCTCTTTCTCCCCCTCTCTCCATCTTTCCATCCCCAGTCCTCATTTTCATTTTTTCTCTTCACATCCCAGGTTCTCTCTCTCTTTCTCATTACCCTACCCAAGCACCATCTAATAAACACATACCACCTTGATTATTAAGATAAGGCGGTTTAGAAATACTGTTAAATAAATAAATAAATAAATAAATAATTAAAACCCCCAAAGAATATGGCGACCGTATGTCTGCGGGAGGAGGCCCTAGAGAGGAAATAGAAAGACATGAAAAAAAAGAAAAGAAACACCAGAGTCCATAATTAACACTGTCTCTGATACTCATCGAGGCTACTGTGGGTAGATGGAGTCGGGTCCCAGATATCATCAAAAGTAAGGCAAACAAACTGCCCTCGCCAGACTCTTAGCTGGGCTGCGGCAGATCCAATATGGCAGGTACAGCGGATATGAGAATACTTGCAGGAATATTCTGGAAGTCAGCGCATCAGGTCGGCTTCTTTGGAATCCAAAAACTCCGCTAGTAGATCAGGGTCCTCAAATGTTCTTGTCTGATTGTGAAGCGTGACTCGGAGCTTGGCCGGGTACATCAGGCCATAGCGTGCTTGTAGTTGTTGAAGCCTCGGCCGGAATTCCAGAAAGCGCTTTCGGCGGTCGACCGTGGGTTTAGCCAAGTCAGGATAGAAGGAGATCTTGTGGCTCTCAAACTCCATATGGCCCTTTGCCCGAGAGGCACTTAGAATTTGCTCCACGTGTTGATATCTCAAAAGTCGAAAAATGATAGGCCGCGGGGTCTTCCTGTTGAGCGTTATGCTTGTGGGTACACGATGAGCGCGATCGATCTCCAAATCTTTAGTAAAGGTGATTTGGAGCAGGGAAGGGAGGATTTTGCATAAAAACTCTTGCATGTCTCCCGATTCCGCTCCCTCCGGTATGCCCACGAGTCGTATGTTGTTGCGACGCGCTCTATTATTGCCATCTTCCACTTCTTTCTGCAAGGCCCGCACCTGACGTTCAACTTTGTCGAGTTTGGACAGCCGGGCCGCATGGGAGTCCAATATGCTCTCCATTTTGTCCTGACGCGAAGAAAGCCCTTCTAGCTTGCTTTGCAGCACACCAAGATCTTCCCGCAGCGCTCGGAGTGCTTCACCGTTTGACTGCACGAGGTTTTTGACCCCTCTAATCTCTGCGAGGATTTCCTGCTGCATTTCGGGGCCCTCGCGCAAGGCCAGCCCCTTCTGCGGGGACGGGGGTTCAGTTTTGGAACGTTTGCCGTGAGAAGCCGCTGGAGATCCAAATTCCAGGCGCGTGGGTTTGGTCCCCGCCATCTCACCAATGTGCCCCGGCAAGATCAGAGTAGAAGTTCCAAGTATGTACGGTGTTAATTCAGGATTCTGAGTAGGCCTCTCGGGAGCCTCAGCGTTATGCGACCATCCCGCTGGACATCAGGCTCCGCCCCCTAGAAGTTGTGTGATTTTACCCAGGCTGTATAGCGGCATCCCCAAGGGTGAGGTTAAGCTGACATTTGCTTTTATGTGTACACTCTTCAAGAAAACATGCTTATGTGCTTAAAATGATCTGGAAATTTGTGCATGGTAAAATTCCCTGAGGACATTTTCAAAACAAAAGCACATGCTGTTACCCGCACAAGGAAGAATATGCTTGTACTGTTTATGCATATGATCTGTTATAAAATTATCCCCCGAGTTTAACTAACTGGCTAAACAAGGCAGCCTATGGCCCTTCAGCAATCACCTTGTTGCACATTCAAGGGCCCTGTCTGGGTGCCATTTCTATAGCCAAGGCGGACAAGCTCAGTGATTGTGCGTACATCATGTCCCTTTTCAGATGCTTTTTCCATGGCTGGCCCTTCTGTGATGTGGATTCCTTGGGGTTTCAGAACAGGTTTTGTGTTTTGATGGGTCTAGAAAGTGTGGAGTGGAGAATCACAGTATTACACAATTACCCCCTCAGTGTCCACAGTTCCACAGCAACCCCTCCTCAATGACTAGGTTCTTGGAAATAAACCTACAGCACAAGGGGGTATGTGTAAGTATACTACCACTTTCTTGAACAAACTTGCAAACCCTTTGGGATACAGTACAGAAAATTTGCACTTGAGCCACATTTATAAGAAACACTGCATCAGAATTGATTCCTCACTGGACCTGTACGATCTCAGAAATTCTGTTATTTCACAGACAGCTGATGGTGAATATTTACCCTATCTTACAAGATAAAACAAAGCAGGTGGTAAGCTTGATGGTCTTTAAGTAATTTAAAAGCCATGACCATGAATGTACTGACAAATCTGACCAATATTAGTCAGAGCCCTAAATAGCTTGGCCTTTTGGCTAAGAACAAATGTAAAGTCTGAACCATGAACTCGGGGTGGCCTCTCCTTTGTCCTTTTGGTTGAGTCTAAAAACCTGTGTAATATACTGACAGCTAATGTCTTACCCATCCATCCCCAACTGCTGACATGGTTATATTGTGCCTTTGGCTGAATCAAGTACAATAAACTGCCTATTAAAAAGAAACAAAACTCTCAGGACAGAGTGGTTGGTCACTGCTAGAGCTCATGATGTAAACATGGATCAGTTAAAATAAAAATGTCTCTTAGTTTAGCATCCCTCAAGTAGTTCCCCTGAGGTTCTCCAGTCCACCTATTAGTGTTTGGATGTTGCATGACTGCTTTGAACAGCACAAATGGTACGTAACAGTTTGAGTGAACCACAACATGTTAGAAATCAAGAAAAATGCCGAAACCTGACCAGATCTGTTTATTGGAACAGAAAAGACATTATTTTAGCTGAATGATGAAT
The DNA here is from genome assembly GCA_033557465.1 of Ichthyophis bannanicus. Taxonomy (NCBI): domain Eukaryota; kingdom Metazoa; phylum Chordata; class Amphibia; order Gymnophiona; family Ichthyophiidae; genus Ichthyophis; species Ichthyophis bannanicus. Next base: position 390,347,320 of record CM066038.1, on the reverse strand, counting down.
GCCTTTCTTTACTTGTGTTAAAGGTGCTTGAGAATTGTTTAAGGACCTGAATATAAGACATAGAAAATGCATTTATGTTTTTTGAGCAACATTTCTTGGCCTTTTGGGAGTAATTTCATAAAGCATCTTCCAGATATGTTTTATGTGCAGAAAATGGCTTTTATGGAATTGTGCAGGGGGTACATAGGCCTAAAAAGTAGGCTCGCCAAAAGATAGTGAAGAAAGAAAGAGAACAAGAGAGGTAATGGGTCGGTAAATAATTGGAGAAAACAACAAAAGAACCAACAAAAAGACTGCCTATTTTTCCACCATCTGTTTGTGGGTATTGCTGGGGAAGTGCTAGCAATGAATAATGCCTATTTTATAAAACATGTGTGTACAGACAAAGGGTCATTTTATAAGGGGGCGTGTACCTTAAACATGAAGTATGCACCTACTTTGGTGGTATTTTAAAAAAGTAATAATTTACATGTATGTGGCTTCTTATAAAATGCTGAACAATGTAAAGGTATGGTCATTCACATGATGGTGTGTAATTTGCGGTGGGTATTCATATGTGTGGAGTCTGGGCAGAATATGAGTAGAGCACATGAGTATGCATATAGATTATAAAGTACTGTGAGGCTGATATCCAAAGCCCTTAGCCAGATGGCCAATGGGATGCTAGCTGGTTAAGGGTGCTTATCACAGCATTCAGTGACTTTTTTTTTTAGTGCCATCAAGTCAGTGTCGACTCATGGTGACCCAGCTACCTGTGGGTTTTCTTGGCAATGTATCACTGGAAGCACATTGTCAGCCTTTTCTTCCAAAGCAGTGGAGGGCAAAGTGACTTGCCCAAGGTCACAAGGAGTGCCAGTGGGAACTGAACCCTTGATCTTCTGGGTACTAGGCAGTTGCTCTAACCACTAGGCTAGTCCTCCACACTCAGTGACATTGTCTACCTCATAATGCTGAATATCTCCACAAATCTCCTCAGCACTATCTACTTAGTTTAGTAGTCCATGGGCGGGGCAAGGGAGGTGTCAGCACTAACCAGATAAATGGCGACTTTATACAGTCAGCAGGATTTTCAGTCACCACCCATCTGACCAACTTAGGTCATTTGAAAAGCTGTCCTAATTTGGAAGCACGATAGGTACTGTTGAAAACTGCAGCAAACCGGATACAGTTGTCATTTATCTGGTTATTGCTGCTCAACTTGAATATTTAGTGGTAGCTCCTATCCAGAGACTGCCATTGAATGTCCCGCCAATATTTAAGCACCACAAGTGGCTGTGCGTACTTGAAAATATAGGCCCAGGCATTAGGCATCTGTATTGCATCTCATGCTCGTATTTTATAAAGAAAATGTAGGTACCTACTTATCTTTATAAAATAGGCCTTATAATACCCTTTCACTTGACACCCCTTATAAAATTACCATCATAGAGTAGACATGTATTTACAGCTCCTTTGGAGCAGGTGTAAACTTGTGTGCCAGAGAGACTTTTATAGGTGCCTTTACAGAATACATAAACAAACCTCATCCCATGAAATAAAAAAGAAAGTTGTGTTTTGTCAGACCACTACCATACATAATCCATCATCTATAAAATAGGTGCATTTTTGGAAATTTTACATAAGAACCCCACAAGTTGGTTAGAAGTATAGAAGAACTACTGTCATAAAAGATGTTTGAAACGCTACTTAATGCAAAAGCATCACTTTCCTCTTTATAAACTTGTGGTGCTAGGCCTGCGTGTCACATATTGAAAAGAGAAAACCATTTCTCATTGTATCCAATTCATTATTTTCCTCACATAATTCCTGCAGAGTTACAGGTTTCATCAACATTGTTTTGGCTACTGAATCTTGGCACATTTTAATTTAATAAAGCATTTTACATTCTTGCTTCAGAATGATCCTGTGAGCATCATTGTTCCCTTGAAGCAGCTGGAACCTGCATGAAGGATGGTATTTAGTAGTAGTAATAGTAGTATTGATCAACTTCCAATTGCAAGGGAGAGGCAAGTCCGGGGCCTTTCTTTCTCTCAAAGTTGAAAGCACAACAGTCAAGCATCGCCTCTGACTAGCAGAAATGCCAGCATACGGCTTCAAGATGCTGATATTTAACACAGATGAGGACTTTGGGAAGTCTATTGTACTCAGAGCTCCCTTTCCAAAACCTTTTGGGAATAAGTAGGCCTTTTATCCCAATAGAAATACTCCAGTGCTTCTGCATCTTCTTAAAAATGGGACTTATCAAAGACATTGCAGGGTTTGTGGAATCACGTCATCCTCTAGATGAATGGCTCCCAAGTTACCCGGTTCCAGGAAACAAATTTTATGCCAGAGACTTCTGACAACCATATCCTGATGCCTTATAGGACCTGCAGAACTGATTGGAGATGTAAGTTCAAAACCAGGCGTGGCCAAAATATTTCCCCTTCTGGAACCGGGTAACTTGGCAGCCATTCATTTGGTTGATTGGAGCCTCATTTGTAAGATTCACAGTTTTATTTATAGCGCTTCTAGTTGCTTCTAGTTGTTATTTATGTGGGTTTATACAGTATTTACATCAAATTTTGTTTTAAGGCTTTGTTCTAGAGCTCCGGGATTCCCAGTATTTCGTTTAGGCACTTGTGATAGTCTAATACCAACAAGCTTCTTGAATGAAGTAACTCCAGTGACATTAAACCAGATGTCCTAGCTTTGATTCATGTTTAAGTCATGTTAGCCCACTGAATATTTGTGTTTCTCCATAGAAAATTCTCACAAATACAAGTTGCTGGGGTCTCATGCACTTTTCCCAGTGAACCAAATATCAAATAAAATTTTAAAAAAGTGATTTGTGTGCAACTTACAAGGGCTTTGAAAGGTGCTCTTGTTTGGTTTTCTTTCATTTAAGCCAAAATCTAGACACATTGGGTGTCTAGCAAATTAATTATGCCATGCTGCAAGCCTTTGCAACAGAAATTGTTATAAGCAGCACTGCAAGTAACCAAGAAAGGCCAAGCCCTGCAGCAGAAATTGCATCTCATCATCTAGGGATTAACAGAAGCTTCGCACTTACTGTTGTCATCTAGGGATTAACAGAAATTTTGCTCAGCCGCATAGTTACAGTAGGGCCTTCTCTCCCTCTCTGTATCTGAAGTATTCATCCATTTAGTGGACAGTGCCCTTTTATCTTGACTGCTTCTACATTTTGCATTTGTCTTCTTCCGTTGATTAATCGGGTCTGTGTGTGTGTGTGGGGGGGGGGGGTTGTATTGATTATTTAGGTCTTTGTCAATCCAGATTAAGCAAGTGTCATCTAGCAAAATTTAATGTCACAAATTAATTTTATTATGAGTTTCTATGATTCATTTCTAAGCAAATTCAGACATGTACCCTAAATATCAGCATGACAGAAAAGTTAAGAACATTCTACTCTCTTGTTTAATTTTATAATTTTATATGATTCGGAAACCCTCTTTTCCTAATTGGTTTGAATTTGGTATTTATATACATAAGAATTACCTCACGGATTACGCACATAAAGGTATGCGCTGTAACAAGCAGGCGCATACTTTTACCCAACATGCATTTAGCTGTGGTCTGTGGCAAAGTTTCAGCAAGGCTTGATCGGAGTAGCAATTTGCATTCATATTATATAATATGTAGCACACGTATACTTTTTGTATGAGCATTTATACCTGCTCTCAGACAGGTGTAAACATCTCTGGCTTAAATCTGTGATTTCTGCTGGTCTACCCCTAGTATTTTATAGACACATAGATGCCTTTGTGTCGTTATAAAGTAGACCCAAAATAGTTGCCATCTTGGCCTCTCCAGACTGTTGCACAATTCCCTCACCAAAAAAAAAGAAGTAAAACGGGGGTCAAATAGACCTAAACATACTTCTGCCAGAGCACTTGCTTTGGCTTTTGTAGCAGGGTTGGGTTTCTCATTTTGTATAGTAGGCAGGTACTTAGGGGTGCCTACGGTATGTAGTAGGGACCCCCAGACCTCAACATCACACTAAAGCAATCTTCCTATGTAAATCCTAGCAATCTCAAAATTATAAGACCATCCATGAGACCTGTCACCCCAGATTATAGTTTTAGTTCTGTAGATTAATACTGTAACATGTTGGAAAACTTAGGAGCCTTGTATTTTCAGACGGAACTTTTGCCCCATGTTGAAAAGCTGTCCGTTTTCTTTTCCATTAAAAATAAAACAGTGCATTTCCTTGATAGTCCACATAGATCTATAGAATTAAGGGTCAACAAACAAGGCTATTTTTGTTAATAACAGTTTTCTGTCTCACCTATACTTGTTTATGCTGTAGATGATACATTTTTATTGGATTGCCTGAATATATTTGAGATTAGCTTTTACAAGTATTTTTTTGTGCTCATTTGCCTCTAGCCTGTTAAAGGTACCGATGAACTAAACCACAAAAATAATTTCCAATTTAGTAGTTATCGAGACATTTTGCTATCAGGGTCACTCTGAACCGTGAATAGTGGGGATGTATGACTGGTTTGGACATATAACTCCCGTTATTTGTTGTCAGCCTATTCTGCTCCTATAGCTCCCTGCATGTATATGGCCTTTGTACAGGGAGCTCTGGACAGGGGCGAGATGGGGTGGTGACTGGGCAGAGAGTGGGCAGAATGGGGGCGGGCTGCACAACCCGGATGTACAGGGCCTATTCAGGTCATGGTCCTGTATGTCCAGGACCAGGACCCGATCTCCACCACACATCTGTCCCATGCGTGATAGAGATCGGGGCCCGCAGAAGTCCCAGGGCAGCAAGAGTAATTTCCCACTATCCAATCCCAGCCTTGGCTGCCCCCACTAAGGGCCAGGCGGCAGGAAAGAAGAGCAGGATGTTGTCGGGCCTATTCGCTCTCCTGCATGGCATCCTGGTGCCATGGCAATGAGACGCCATGGCACCAGGTCTCCAGCAGGAGCATAGGGAGGGCTATTCTGCAGCTGTGGGAATGTCAAGCTCCCACGGGTGTAGAATTGGGTACGCATTCAGACCATCCTTATTTTGGATAACCGGACGGCCTGGACGTGCCCCAATTAGAAATGGTCTTTGTGCAATTGAGTTACTGTCTGCCTCTTGTAGCAAAATTTCACAAGAAATTTCTTCTGCGTTGCCATGACCAGAAATGTTCATGTCGTCCCATCTCTCCTTTTCATGCAACTGTGGTCATGTCTTGAAGTGATTGCCGGCCCTAATATTTGAGACCCCGCTCTGGAGGAACTTGGATTCCTAGCCACTTAGTACCCTGATTTGCATTCCCTAACCCCTCCTTGGGCTAAAATATGTAAAAACTGTGTGAGTTCGGCCTCCAACTAAGTAAGCCCCATCCTTTTCTTTCTTTTTTTTCTTTCTTTGCATTTCTTAACTGTGCATCTGAAAAATGGTTCTGTACTGCATACAGCAAAAATAAAACAGAATACATTAAGTTTACAGGTAATAGTCAGGATCCCTCATTAGTTAGTTCTCCCCTGCCTCCCTCCCTCCCCCCCTCCAAAAGCACACTAAAATAAATTTGTCTAGAGAGTCTTTATAAACTAATTAAGATCCTCCTCTTGTCATAAGCATATTGGGAGAGCATTCCATAACTAGGGTGCCTAACCTAAGTGACTGCAAACCTGGGACTTTCCACAAATACCTTTCATGGGAATTCTAGGGTCTATTTATTTACATTCTCTTATATGCTGTGCTATTCTGCATCAGTGTGGTTTACATTGAACAAACTAAAATTGCATTGAACAGGGCATTATAACTTGGAGATAACTATTTTACAGGGAATATGGGCTATGGAGGGTTAAGTCAAGACCACAAGGAGCACCTGTGGGACTAGAAACCTCAGTCCTTCTGGCCTGAGGTTGCTGTCCTCTAGTGGGATTTGAACCCCTGACCTTCTGGCCTGAGGTACCTTGCCCCAACCACTCCTCCACTACTAGGCCTATAAGGTGCCAGTTTATCTGAAAGATAGACTGAAGCCTGGAAGGTCAACAGTAAAATCTTGTATACACTCTGGAAGTAAATTGGAAGTGAATGTAGCTGAATTTAAATAGTTGTGACATAATCCAACCTTCAAAAGCCCTTAATAAGCTTAGTGGCTGTTTTCTGAACCATTTGGAGCTGAGAAAAGTCTATTATGAAGGAACCCAGTAATAGCGCATTACAATAATCAAAACACAGAATGAGCGCTGAAGTCACCACCACCAAATTTTGCTTGGAGCTATAAGAACAGAGTTGGCGAATCTGCCTTAAACTCTAAAGCAAACCCTAAACCACCCAGGTGACATGGTCCCTCAAGCCTAAATGGGGATCTATGCCTACCCACAAATTCCTGCATCCATCTTTGAATAGGCCTATACTTTGAAGTGAAAAGGCCCTGTCACCTCTAGCATCTGATAGCCAAAGACACTCTATCTTATTAATATTCAACTTTAGTCTCAAACACTGTAGCCGGTTATGTAGAAAAGAAAGTCGTTCCTGTACTGTATTGTATAGTAACATTGTAATATAGTATATTTATTTATTTATTTATATTCTCTTATATACCGTGCTATTCAGCATCAGTGTGGTTTACATTGAACAAACTGAAATTACATTGAACAGGGCATTATAACTTGGAGATAACTATTTTACAGGGAACATGGGCTATGGAGGGTTAAGTGGCTTGCCCAAGACCACAAGGAGCACCTGTGGGACTAGAAACCCCAGTCCTTCCGGCCCAAGGTTGCTGTCCTCTAGTGGGATTTGAACCCCTGACCTTCCGGCCTGAAGTACCTTGCCCCAACCACTAGGCCACTCCTCCACTCCGTATATGACAGCAGATAAAGACTAGTATGATTCATCTAGTCTGTGCAGTAAGGTGACTAGAGTAATTGTAACCGTCACTCCATGCAGGTCTTTATCTTTATTTGGTGCTTGATATGCCGCCCAGGTGGCAGCATCAGGACAGTTTACAATAAAAATAAAACACTTCAAAAAAGTCAGAGGTCAATCTCCCCCCTCTATTTATTGAAGTATACGAGATATGTGTTTGTTTTGATTTCATCCTCTTGCTATTAATGATCTTAACACTAGAAGCCCCAAAGTGCGTCAATTGACGCAAATGCATCTTCAAAGTTGTATACCAGCGCCACTGCTAGAGCCATGTCAGTCATGTTCCATGACTTTGTTAGCAAGGTCAAGATGTTCAGATATGTGCATCGAAAATTAATGACAGATGCACCACCTAGCGGGAAAATGAATTTATACCTAGAAGCCCCAAAGTACGTCAATTGACGCACTCAATTGTCTTGGATGCGTCAATTGACGTACTTTGGGGCTTCTAGGTATAAATTCATGTTCCAACTAGTTGGTGCATCTCAATCACTGTTTACAGTTTTACTCCAACATTACAAACAATAAACACACGATGACATCATGTAATGACATCACATACCGCACATATTTAACAAATAAGTAACTTTACATTAATTCACATCTGCATTTCATGCTAAACTCAGTCATCGTGATAATGCGTCAATTGATGCACTTTGAGGTTTCTAGGTAAAATTCCTTTTGGGGCTTCTAGTGTTAAAGCAGCTAAACAGGTAGCAAAGGCAACTGCGAAAGCTAGAAGGATGCTTGAGTGCATAGGGAAAGAAATGGTCAGCAGAAGAAAAGGAGGTGATAGTGCCTCTATATAAGTCTTTGGTGCAACCTTATTTGGAGAGTTATATACAATTCTGGAAACCGCACTTTCAAAAGGATATAAGCAGGTTGGAGTCGGTGCAGAGGGTGGCTACTAAAATGGTTAGTGGTCTTCTTTATAAAGCATATGAGACAGACTTAAGGATCTTAATATGTATACGTTAGAGGAAAGGCGGGATAGAGGTGATATGATTGAGACGTTTAAATACCTCTGTGGCAGAAATGCACAGGAAGAGAGCCTCTGTCAATTGAAAGCAAGTTCTGCTATGAGGGGATATGGGATGAGGGTGAAAGGGGATAGACTCAGGAGTAATATGCGGAAATATTTCTTTACGGAAAGAGTGGTAGATGCATGGAATAGTCTCCCAGTGGAGGTGGTAGAGATGAGGACAGTATCTAAATGCAAAAAAGCATGGGACAAACACAGAGAATCTCTAAAGGAAAAAGGGGGACGTTATAGTGGTTTATATGGAAGGGCAGACTAGATAGGCCAAGTGGTCTTTTTCTGCCATAATGTTTCTATGTTTCACTATGTCTGTCCCATGCCATTTTGAATTCTGTCACTGTATGTGCCCCCACCACCTCTATCAGGAGGGTATTCCAAGCATCCACCCTTCACCCTTTCAGTGAAAAAAGTATATCCTAATGTTGCTTTTAAGTTTACCGCCTTGCAGGTTCATTATATGTCCTCTACTTTTACAGTTTCCCCTTCTTTGAAAAAGCTTTGCTTGTTTATTAATACCCTGTAAGTAAACGTCCGTATCATTTCTCTTCTATCCCTCCTCTTCTCTAGGGTATACCTATGTAGGTCTTCAAGTCTTTTCTCATACATCTTCTGGTGCAGACTCCAAATCATTTTGATCGCCTACAGGTGTCCTTAGGAAACTCAAGGAGGGCTTTAATGTCATCAGCATATATGTAAAAGTATAAAAATGTAAATGTAAAGTCAAGCAGAGTGGTACCAGATACAGAATAAACAAATAAGGGGCCAGCATTAACCCTGTGACATTCCGTGATCAAGCCACTTATACTGAGAGAGATGCCCTCCGACCTTGAGCTGCTGAATTCAGTCTGGAAAGAGAAGGAGAGAGAGTGAGAAAGAGGAGATGAATGGACCATATGAACACAGACAAAGGAATGCTAGATACTTACAGGAACCATGGATCAGGCCCATAGAAGCCCCAACACTGATTACAATTCCCCCTCCTCCCCAAGACTGATCTATAAAAACACATAATTAGACATCATACATCATTAGCAGCAGCACACCTTCCCTCTACTGCCAGGCACATTATAAAGTAATAAAAAACCCTGCAAACCAGAACCTATAACAGACCTGCTATATCATAGCAGTAATTCCTGCCACAACTCATACTGCACCCACTCCACCACTGAAACGACTAGTACTGAAAATATTACACCAGCCCCTTGAATCCAGTATACCTCTTCTTTTTTATTTTTTATTTATTACAAGTTCTTATATATCGCACTATTCGGCATCAGCGCGGTTTACATTATAACATAAAGACCATAACAACAAGCTGTTTGGTTTACATCGAACAGGAGTACAAACTTGGAGAACCAGGGTAAACTATATACATGAGATAATTACATAGAACAGAATAGAGTCTTAGTAATATAAAGAACGGCATGGTGTGTTCATGAGTGGGTCACTTCCTCTGGTTCAATTGCTGGTAGGGTAGTATTGAAGGAAGAGGTGGTATTTGAGTGCCTTCCTGAACTGGAGTAGGTCAGTAATGGCCCTTATGTCGGAGGGTAGAGCGTTCCAGCATTTGGGGACATAGAAACTGAAGGCTCTGTTTGAGGTTGTCATGTTGCACTTTGTTGACGCCTTCGAGGTTGTCAGTAGGTTTACGGCTGTTGCTCTTCTGGATCTGTTGGGGGGTACAGTGTGAATCAGATCTGTGAGTGAGGAGGATGAGATACCCTTGATTGCCTTGAATGATAGGACTAGGGTTTTAAAGATGATCCTCCCATGGATGGGGAGCCAGTGAAGCTGTTTAAGAATAGGAGTTACGTGGTCGCTTCTGGAGGCTCCGTAGAGGACTCTTGCTGCGGCATTCATGGCCATCTGTAATGGGCTAAGAGTGGATTGAGGGAGACCTTGTAATATGGCATTTGCAAAGTCGAAGTGTGGCAGGATTAGCGCTTGGTATATGGTTCGGAAGTCGTCCGGGTCCAACAGGGAGCGCATATGCCTAAGCGAGCGTATTTTGAAGTATACAGCTTTGACTATGTTATTTATGTGATGTTTCATATCCAGACGTTGGTCCAATATAACTCCAAGGTATCTTATTGTTTCTTTAGCTTGTAGGTCAGCTTCCTTGACACTGACGTGGGCTGGAGGGGTGAAGTTGGGGTCTTTGGAGATGAAGAGCACCTCTGTTTTTTTATGTTGAATGCGAAAGTTTTGTGATTGGAGCCACTCTGAGACCGAATTGAGGCAGTCTACCAACGGTGCCAGGTCTAATTGAGTTGTAGAGAAAGGCATATATAAGAGAATGTCATCTGCGTATATCAAGCAGTTGACTTTGAAAGATCTTATGATGTTGCAGATGGGCTGCATGTATATATTAAATAGTAGGGAAGACAATGAGGAACCTTGAGGCACACCTTGCTTTTGATGGAAGCGTTTTGACTCTTCTGTACCGGACTTCACATATTGCCATCTTCCATCCAGATAAGAGTTACACCATTCTAATGCACTGTTGCAGATACCTTTCTCTTTCAGTCGTCCGAGGAGAATTTCGTGGCTTACCGAGTCGAACGCCGCAGCGATGTCTAAGAAGACGAGTACAAATCCTTGTCGGATGTTGTTAATGCCTGTGATAATGTCGTTGAATAGGTTAGTGAGTAGGGTCTCGACCCCATGATATTCTCTGAACCCATGTTGGCAGTGATCTAGGGGAGCTGTGGTGTCTATATGATCTTGGATTTGCCGTTGTGCCTCCTTCTCAATTATCTTGGCTAAGAGGGGAATGCTAGCTATAGGCCTATAAGATTCGACCTTTTGCGGGTCTAGCTTGGGGTTTTTCAAAAGTGGCCTGATGGAAGTCTGCTTGAGTGCTGCAGGGAAGTACCCTGTTGTGAATGAGAGGTTCATTAGATTTGCAATGAAGGGGCTGAACGCACAACGTAGCTCCTTAATCCAAAAAGCTGGGCATGGGTCCGTTTGTGCAGTGAAGGTATTGAGAGATGCTATGGTGTCCTCGATGCATTTAGTGGATGGTGTAGAGAAGTTATTTAGTGGGGTTGCATTCGTTGGTTCTTGGAACGGGACTGTTGACACCTTGTTAGTTTGCACTATCTTGGATTGCATGTAGTCAGCGAATTTCTGTGGATGAATCTCACTGTGTTGTTCGGGAGAAGGTTCCTTTGAGAGGGATTTGACCAGGTTGAAGAGGTCACGTGGTTTATTCAGTGATCTCTTTAGGGTGTCTGTGTGATATTGTTTCATTGTGGTTGTGATTGCTTCACGGTGTGTGGAGAGGTGAGTACGGTAGGCTGTCTGATCTTCAGTGGAAAGTGATCTGCGCCAGCGGCGCTCCAGTCTGCGGAGTTGAGTCAGAGAGGATCGCAATTCAGGAGAGAACCATGGGGCGGTGCTTCTTTTTCTCCTCTTTGTGTTATTGGAAATTGGAGGTTGTGATATGGCATGCAGATTGGAGTTCCAGGAGGTGATTAGTTCGTCGAGGTCTGGTACGGTTTTGTTGAGGAGTGATTGGGTCTCAGCCAAGATGTGTTCCCTGTTAAATGGTCTAAATCTTCTTGTGGGCGTCCGTGATGTGCTGTGCATGTTTTGGCTTCTGTGCAGCTTCTCATTGATGATGGGGATCTGGAAAGTGATCAGTTTGTGGTCTGACCAGGGTACATCAACGATTGATATTGGTAGGTTGTGGTTTTGTTCAAAGACTGTCTGAGGAGCAAATACCAAATCCAGAATGTTTCCCTTTATATGAGTGGGTTTATTGATAATTTGCTTGAGTCCCAGGTCTTCCATAGCACCAAGGAAGGCAATTGCGTGGTTTTGGGATAACGATGGGAGATTGAAGTCACCCATTATCCAATTTGGTTTATTGGGATTGAGGGTGCTGGCAGTAAGGTCAATAATGGTTGGGAGGTCATCTGGAGACGTGGACGGTGTCCTGTATAAGAGGTTGAGGGAGATTTGCTGGTTTGTAATGGAGAGTATGTCTAGATTGTTTGAGCTAGAGGAATCTGTTATGTGGAAGTTAAGGTCCGATTTGGAGACTATGAGCACCCCTCCTCCTTTTTTGTTTTCTCTATGTCTTGTGTGTATGGCGAAATTGGGTGGTAGAAGTTGGTTGATGAGAACGTTATCTTCCGCTGATAGCCAGGTTTCCGTGATCATGAGTATCTCTAGGTCATAGCGGGAAATTGTTTCAAGAACCACAGGCCATTTTTTGCGAATAGAACGCGCATTTATGATGGCACATCTTAGGGGTCGGTAGTTCGGAGGTTTTTCCTGGGTGGGTGTATTTGGCAGCTGGAGTGATATGTGTATCAAATGGGAGCGGCGTGTGTAGGTGTCACTTCCTGGGTGGGAGTATGGGGGTCCAGACCACCTTTTTCCATGGCTATTTAAGATGGGGATAATTCCATGAGATATGTAAAGGGCTTGGGAGGTTCCGAGCCAGTGAGTAAGTAGGAAAAAGCTGATAAGGGCGAAGAGCTGGAGGGCCATTTTGCGAGTTCCTGTTGTGTGCGAAGTACTGTAGATATGCTGCAGTATAGTGCAATAGCAGGACAGAGAGTGCAGTAGTGAGACACAAAACAGTATAGCAATGGACAACGGTATATGATGCTACTGACAACAGTATAAGAAGCTATTGACAGTGTTATATAGGCTACTGACAACAGTATAGGTACTATCAACAATGTTATATACAGTATAAGAAGCTATTGACAGTGTTATATAGGCTACTGACAACGGTATAGGTACTATCAACAAAGTTATATAGGCTACTGACAATAGTATATGAGGCTACAGATCATAGGATATGTGTGACCATAGGAGAATACTGATATCGGCTTAGTTGGGTGTGCTGGAAGACTCATTTATAGCCAGTGTTTTAGAAGTGGTATACTTGCTGTGATCGATAGGTGGCTTGGTTCAATGTGAGAGCGAGGTCTGCCATAGGTGCGCTCCAAAACAAATCAAGCCAGACTAATGGAGTCCTATACAGAAAGGAACCCTACCAGAATACTGCACACACCGAACATGAATAGACCTTCAATAAATATATAATAAGGGATCACAAATTAGAAATGGTATATTCAGCCAAAAACTGAGCTGGAAACTCCAAGAACCTAGAATCTGTATGCAGTATAATACTGTACTAGAGAAAGAGAAGTGCATTTCTTCTCAGACTGAGCAAAATACAGTCAGAGAGATGCATATTTCCCAAAGCTGACACATTCCAATTACTAAATCCAAAATAAAATGTTTAGACATTTTATTTTTCTGATTTAGTTGTTTCCCATCTCTGGTTTCTGCTTTCCTCTGTCTGTCTTCTCTCTTTCCAGGGCCTCGTTACCATTTGCCATTTCTTCTGTCTCTTCTTGTTTTCTTCACTTTCTCACCAGTCCAAGAACCAGGTGGAGAAGAAGGATCAGGCCACACTGGGAGGAAACTTAAAAGCCTTTATTAAGTTTCCTCCCAGTGTGGCCTGGTCCTTCTTCTCCGCCTGGTTCTTGGACTGTACTCATCTGGAGAGGACACACTCTCTTTCTCTCCTGACCTTCAGTTTCTCACCCACATCCATTCCATATATTGATTTTTTCCTTTCAACTTTCTTTCCTTTATTTTTCTATTTCACTATCTACTCCAATTTCAAGCTTTTTGTCATCCATTCCTCAATCTCCTTTTTATCACATCTAGCTATAGCTTTCCATCTTTTTCTCTCACTCCCTTTCCAGCATATCCCTCACTCTCTTGTACAGTTAGCTGGCTCTCTCATGCCCCTATTCTTTCTTCTTCCTCAGCCTCTTGTTCCCCAATCTTTCACTAATTCTCCCTCCTCTTTCACCCATCCAACATCCCAGCTCCTTATATCTTTTTTCTCTCTTTTCTCTCAGCGCCCTCTCATCTCTCTCTTTCTCAGCATTCTTCATCTTTCCCCTCAGCATTCTCCATCTCCTCTCTCTTCTCCCAGCACTTACCCATCTCCCCTTTCTCTCTCCTCTTTCCCAGTATTTTGCTTTCTCCCCTTCATCCTCTCTCCCCCAGCATCACCCCTCTTACTCCTGCCTTCCCTTCCTCCACCAGCATCTCTCCTTTCTTCCCCTCCTCAGCATCTTGCCATCTCTTCTCTCTTCCCCATCTCCCCTCTCAGCATCTCTCCATCTTTTCTCTGTCTTTCCCTCTCAGCATCTCCCTTCCACTCAGCAATGCCCCCATTCCAGCACTCAGCTTAGATATGCAGGCTGCAGCTATGAAACAGGAAAAACATGGACCCTCTGAGCCCATCTGTATGTACAAGATCCTATTGTGTCCTACCCTCTCCTTCAAACAATCTTCCTATTAAGGAGGCACAGGACCCTGCAGTAACTTGAGCATATGCGTACACGAGCTCAGAGGTCCCATGTGTAATTTAAATGCAGAATTGGATTTTCTTCAATGGGGTGGCCACGGCCATGGTGCCCCCTTTTTAAGTCAGCACCCAGGAGCCATTGCTTCCTCACTTCTTCACTATGCCACACGTCAGACATTCTCATTTTATAAAATGATGAAACCACAGCAGAAGCATGTGAGATCAGACCTGCCCCCACAAGGGACCCTCAAGTGAACCTTGGTAGGCATAGGAGGGAAGGGCTCATGGTTGAAGGGATGAAGCTGCCCAAGTAGGGGGGGTTGGTCTTGCCATAGGAGGGTACCACTGTTTTCACATTTTTAATCCCAGGACTGTGGAAGAAATTTGGGAGGAGGCACTGGGCCACCATGGTATTAAGGTTTCCTCCATGAGGGCACCCCGGCCACTAGGACCAGCAACCCCTTTAAAACGTGACTGTCCCTGTGTGAAATCCCTCCCCACCACCTCAGATATATAATTACACCTCAGTGAAATGCAGCTATTTTTCTTGATAAGCCAGTATGTCAAGGCTTTTTCATGCTGATTTTCACATTTTTTCACATTAATGATCTGCTTTGCATGAATGTGCTTCACAGCAGCTCATTAATTTAGAATTTGCAGAAAGATTTCTAGAACGATGGACCTTTTTTCAAAATATTTTTTGTGTAGGGGGATTCACATGGTAAACTTAAAAAAAAAATGTTTTATACTTTCATGCATCAGAGCCAAAGGAAGACTAACTAGCCAGAGCAAATCAGAATTATATCCAGTTAGGTCATTAAAAATGTTACATCTACAACTTCTTCATCAAACTGAACTACTATTCTGAGAAACTTAAGCAATCTGCAGCCTTTGCATGTCTTTGTTTTACTTTTGATTTACTAAAACAGCATCATGTTAGGAGATTCGTATCAGACATAAGGCAACTTGTGCATCCGCCTTTAGTTTTTAAGCCTCTTCTTTGAGGAAATTGTTCCCCCTTGACATTCATCTTGAACATTCATTTGGGAAATTTAAGAAAGCAGTAAGAGACCGGCTAGTCCATTGTTGAAGCCCTGATTCCTATTTGCTATTTGGCTTTTGGTGAGTAGGTTAATGTGTGGCTTCTACAGTTTTCCCTTCTGTACCCCATTATTTCCCGCTGCCTTTAAAGTCTGAATTCTGACTGTTGTGCTCTTCATCTGTCTCTTCTTGTGATTACTGATATCTCTTATCTTCTTGTCTTGTTGCCCCTCCTTCTGGGTAGACCATGGCTACTGTCATTGCTTACTACATGTCATTGCAAACCGCCCTGTGAACTGATTAGAAATTGCTAATTGCTGTATAATTTATGAATAAATGCTAATTTTAAAGAGCATTTTGACACAGGTGAGGTAAGAGTGAGAGACATACTTTAGAGTTCTATACAGATGTTGTAAGGGCCTCTTTTAGCTGGTTAATAGCTATTATAATGCGCGGTTACAGATGGTCAAGAACACTGGCATGTGATAGTGTCTCCTTCATGCATTAAAATGCACGTCACTTGTCAGTTGCGGGATAGGATTGTTCTGGGAGTGATGCTTTTGAGAGGATTGCAATTGAGTTTAATAATCAAAATCTTTGAAGAGGGTAAGGCGCAAAGGGTCAAGCTAATTGTAAGAGGGCACAAGGCTGAAGTTATGTCTAGGGTGCCTAATACTCTTGTACTTGCCTTGGAAGAGAGGCAAAGAGATGACATTGAAGATGTATTCAGGAGATAAGATCTGTCCATTTCACTGATGCAGACCGAGGATCAGAACCCGTGGTAGTGTGGGATGCAGTGGGAAGGGGTTTTCTTTAAAACATAGGTCAGACAGCAGTTCAGGGGAAATAAAAGCAGTTTTTATTCTGTCCCAGCTTCTTAAACCTCCACAACCAAACCCCACAGCAGACAGCAGTTCAAGGAAACTAAAGTCAGCTTACTTCGGTCCCAGATTGTTAAACCTCCACAAGCTGGTTCTCCCGTCCCTTCCTCCAGCCCAGGGGTCTCAAACACGCGGCCCGCGAGAGAACGTTGTGCGGCCCGCGACGGCTTCTGCTGCTGCCGTTGCCGCCGTGGCAACGGCAGAATCGACGGTCAATTTAAAAAAAAAAAAATGGCTTCTGCTGCTCAAGCAGCAAAATCAGCTGTCCTGCGGCCCCTTCCTCTCTGCCCGGAGATCCCCGAGAGTGCTTCCATCAGCGGGTGCTTTTCAAGCCGCGAAGAGAGTATTTCCCTCTCGCGAGGCTTGAAAAGTGACTAGGCTTAAGCCGCGCGAGAGGGAAATACTCTCTTCGCGGCTTAAAAAGCACCTGCAGATGAAGCACAACTCAGGGCTCTCGGCGCAGAGGGGAAGGGGCCGCGGGACAGCTGATTTTCTGCTGCAGCAGCAGAAGCCAGGGTTTTTTTTTAATTTACCTGGGTTGATGGGGGGGGGGGGTGGAGGACTGGAAATGGGCTATTGGCAGGGGGGGTATGACTGGAAATGGGCTATTGGCAGGGGGGGGTTATGACTGGAGATGGGCTATTGGCAGGGTGGGGTATGACTGGAAATGGGCTATAGGCCGGGGGGGTTATGACTGGAGATGGGCTATTGGCAGGGGGGGTTATGACTGGAAATGGGCTATTGGCAGGGGGGGGTTATGACTGGAAATGGGCTATTGGCAGGGGGGGGTATGAATGGAAATGGGCTATTGGCAGGGGGGGTTATGACTGGAGATGGGCTATTGGCAGGGGGGGTTATGACTGGAGATGGGCTATTGGCAGGGGGGGTTATGACTGGTAATGGGCTATGGTGGGGGCTAGGACTGGAAATGGGCTATTGGCGGGGGGGGGGTTATGACTGGAAATGGGCTATTGGCAGGGGGGGTTATGACTGGAAATGGGCTATTGGCAGGGGGGTTATGACTGGTAATGGGCTATGGTGGGGGCTAGGACTGGAAATGGGCAGGTGGGGGTTAGGAAGGACTGGAGGTGGGCTGATGGGTGGAGTTAGGACTGGTAATGAGCTATGGAGGGGCTGACTGAAATGGGGTAATGGGGGTTAGGGCTGGAAGTGGGCTATTGGCAGGGGGGGTTATGACTGGTAATGGGCTATGGGGGGGGTAAGACTGAAAATGGGGTGATGGGGGGTAAAACTGGAAGTGCGCTATGGGGAGGTTAGGACTGGTAATGGGCTATGGGGGGTCTAGGACTGGTAATGGGCTGGGGGGGTTGCTAGGACTGGAAATGGGCTGAGTGGAAGGGGGGCTTGAACTGCAAATGGCTGATGGGGAGGGGGAGGGGGGCTTGGAATGGAAATGGGCTGTGAGGGGAGGGAGCTAGGATTGGAAATGGGCTGATGGGGGGCTAGGATTGGAAATGGGCTGATGGTGAGGCTAGGATAGGACTGGAAATGGACTGATGGGGGGACTAGAAGGGAGCGGATGCTGGGTGGGGCTGGAACTAGAAGGGAGCTGATGTTGGGGGAGGATTAGAATGGGATGGAGCTGGGAAAGTGAAATGGAGAGGGGAAAAATATTTTGTCTGGGAGAGAAGACAAATCTACAATTGGCCAGGTATTGGGAGAGTAAGTGGGGATTGAGGATGGAGGGGTAAAATTTGAGTGGATGAAATAGGAATGAGGAAAGAGAAAAAGGAGAAAGATTAGTATGTTAAAGCAGATGTAGAGAGAGAATGGAAAAAAAACTAGGAGAGAAGAAAGGGCAAATGGACAGCAGACGATGGAGAGTTAGCAGAAGACATGAAGAAACCAGAAGAAAGTGGCTGGAACAATTGCAACTGAAAAAAATGCACAAAAGGTAGAAAAATATCTCTTTATTTTGAATTTATTAACTGGAATATGTCAGCTCTGGGAAATGTGCATCATTAATGTTTGCGCTTTGTTTAGTACAAGAGGAAATTAATTTATAGTTTTATTTCTACAGTGTTGTTGTACATTCCAAGTTTGGCTTTTGGGGTTCCCAGTTTAATTATTGTCTTCTTGTTTCTAAATCTTTTAGTCTTTCTTTATCCATACTCATTAAAGAGGCATGTTTACTAAAAGTTAGTGTATGGTAACATTATGCAAATATTTATGCAAATGAGGCCCCTTATGCAAATGCGGCCCCGCGTCTTATGCGGCCCCCGGGTTACTTTACAAGTCCTCATTTGGCCCTCAAAGCAATTTGAGTTTGAGACCCCTGCTCCAGCCCCAGTTAAAGTTCCTATCTCAGAACTCCTTTGCACAGCTTGCCTTGGAAGGATTTTTCACTCCACAGGCCTCTTTCCCTCTTGCAGCCTGCTGGGTTCTTAACCTCTACCTGTGGGCCACACCCTCCCAGCCTTGAACTCTGGGTTGCAGACTCTCTTAAAGGCAACTGTCAGTACTCCTTTTGGAAGGAATGGGTAATATTCTATTGACCCCATCACACAGCCAGTCTACAGATGAAGATAGTATGATCTCATCTGGGCTACCACTAGTGGTAATATTCTATAAAAAAATCGAAGGGGTTGATGGGTTCTCCTTTGCACTCCAGCTGCAGTGGGGAAAGGAAGCAAGCTCCGAAGGTTTCCAGGTCAGCGACCCGGCATGACCTGGCAGAAAATCACCATTGGTTGATATCTAGTGCCTGGAGCTAACATCCATATGCTAGGCTGACTACCTTACACAGGCAATGGTGAAATCAGTCCTTGGCACTTAAGAGTAGGGTACTGAGGAAGTGACAGAAAGAAAATTACTACATTCACATCAGTAGAGAATAAAGCCTTTGAGGCAGATGAAAAACAGAGCTCTCAGCCATGGAAAAGTATGTTTACCTTTTTTTCACACCAGTGAATCTGAAATTCTTTACTGCAAAATAAGCCTGGCTTAGAGAATGTTAAAAACAAACACTGTTAGATTTCAAGTCGTGATGAACTCTCTAATTAAAGGAAACAGTGTTTAAAAAAAGACAGGTTACACTCTGTACAGTAAAAGTATTGGGTTTTGAAATGCCCTCCTTTTAAAGTCTGTCCCTAGGGCTCTACATGCCATGGTCTGCAATGCATTTCATAGCCACACATTGTACTAAGTACATCAGAAACTGAAAGGAAACTGGTTTGAAAAAACTAAATAAGTAAATAAATAAATAAATATATACGAGTTTTATAACCAAGCTGCATCAAAGAAAATCAATAAGGTTGGTTTGGAATAAAAAGGGTAACACTGATTTTCTTCAGTTTTCTGAGTTAAGTGGTTATTTTCATGCTTTTTTATTGCCCTTTGTTTGAGAAATAAATATTTCCCATCCACTCTTTGGGAGCAGCTCTACCAATAGGCACGTGCCTATAGGAGTTATCCCACTGTATATTACTTGTTTTACATCATCAGCTGCAGAACCATCGGGGAGGGGGGGGGGAGAAGGATGGATCTGCTGACTGTCCACATGCCTAAAGGAAGCGTCTTTAGCAGTGCTTCTGGGTCTGTTTCAACCCATACTGAGGTTTTCAGAGGTGAACCGCATGGCATTGAATGCCGGAACCTAAAGCCATGGACTTGGCACCAAGAAATCTGAAGAAGCATTCCATTCATTGAGATTCATTCTTTTTCTTGAAATAATGGTTTTTAATTTTAATGACTTGCCTTAGGACAATAAACTCAAGATATTTTGAAAAGATGTAATTGATGGGGAAAGAAAATCCTTTTGGCTGGTGGTCATAACTCTAATGTGTTTTCAGTCTACGGGCTAATACCTAATGGTAAATCATTAATTTGCATTCTAGTTTTACTTTGTAAGATGCACTATGCAAAATTATGCCAATGATTTCAAAAGGTTTCTTCCCCATTTTTAATTCATGTGCATTTTGGTTCTGTCTGCTGAAACACAAGGAGATGTTTCTGGTATTAAGTGACATATCTAATCCTTTGCTCAGAGTCACCTCACTGCTGATATAAAATAGCATATCGTAGCTCTTAAATGCTCCTATCAGTGACTGGGGAGCTGAAATGGAAAAGTGAGAAGAAAGAGATAGAGAGCAGGAGGGGGAGAGAGAGACCATAAAATTAACATCCTATCTGTGGCTGTTGGGGTCAGATTAGAGTAATTGACAGATTCTGTGTGGAAGAATTGGCTGTCTGGGCTCAGAGTGCCACTGATTAACAACTAAGCAAATTTCTGCTGTAGGCATGTGGGAAGAGAAGCTGATTTGTATTCTGGATGTGGAGTGATGAGCTTAATTTTTGTGCCTTGGCTTTCCAAGCCATTAAATAAGCTGGTGGGGCGAGATTTGCCTTGTGGAATTGAGACCTTGATGGAACACATCTTGATCCTCTGTATTCTCTGTGTTTACTCTCTGCTTTTGTCAGCATGAGACTACAACTCTTCAGACGTAAGTAGGAGCCAGGCCAGGCTATTAGTTCTTCATTGCAACAGTAGTTCTTTGATGGTCTCATTGAAGCTAGGAGACGCCATGCAACATCTTCTGGTGACGTTTCATTCTTTGTTGTGGTCATAGAGGTCATGGGCCTGAGATCTCAGTAATAATTTCTATTTGCATTTATATGGACTTTCCCCTCCACACAGGACTGTGAAATGCTTTACAGATCCTAAATAGAACTAGACTGCATAAGCCGTACCTCCTCTGCAGTGGAATGCAGGGAATGGATTTCATACAGTCGTCCCCCCACTCCCCCCCTCCCAGCTGACTCAAAGACACTACATAGCAAAGATAGCAATTATAAAGGCTTGAGGGTTAATACCAGGACTGCGATGTATGAATAAATTTGCTGAGAAAGCAAAGCAGGCTGATTTACATCCAGTTTATCAAAGTTCACTGCAGTCTGAGGTAAAATTTCCCCAATAAGGCTCAGCAAATTTTGGAATTGATTTTGCTTAGTAGTAAACTTGACCACAAATGGCAGTGTTTCAGCAGAGGCTAGCTGGCTTCCTGTTTGATTCACTAATAAATTCTCAATCTGTGAATTTCTTTGCAAACCTAGGGGCCTTTTACTGAAGTGCAGTTAGGTTTTGCATTTAATGCACATTTAGCAATAAAACTAACATGTGTTAAGTGCAAAGCCTCTGTGGTGACTTTTGGGGGTGTGGCTGGCATGTTCCTGGCAGTTGCCATGGGGATCCACGGGTGCAACTAAAGCCAACTACTGACGTGGTCTTAAGTAAACACGTGCTAATTGCAACATTGCCATTTAGCACACAATATGTTTCCCCATGCTAACTGCAATATACTCTCCATGCCCCTAACCCAGCATTCCCCACCCCAAGGGGCGATTTGTAGTTAGCATGTGATTCAACAAGCAGTAACTGTTACTCCCCCGTGCTAATAGTTATGGTGGGTGTGAGCATGTGGTTAGCATGCACCAAAATGCACGCTATCTGCCTAGCGCACTTTAGTAAAAGGGTCCTCAAAACTTTTAGATGTTCTCATGTCTTTCCTTAACACTCTGTTCACGGCATCTTCAATGACTTTGAAGTCAGCAGGATGTCTGCTGAGTACTCCATCAGAATTTCAGTGGGTGGAAATTAAAGGAAAAGAATTGAAATTCAGCCTCTTGTGATCCGTCACCTTCTGACCTGTAGCAAAAGAGGGAAGACTGTCCATAGCCAGCATTCACACCATAATCCTAACATTAAAGAAGTAGTGTCTCATCTGGAAAACTGGTATAAGACAGGGAGACGGCCCTTTCAGTCTGAGCCCTGATTTATTTTTCTCCCATTTAATCATATGGAATCTATTTTGTGACATTTTTTTTCCATTTCTGTTATATGTTAGTTTTTGCACCATTTTATTATTTCTTACAACTTTTGAATTAGAATGAAAAGGTTTTTGTATATACGCAAGAGAGGCACTGTGAGGGTCATTTTAAAAGGTTTAGTCATGTTTTGCTCATCTGAAGATGTGAATGTGGACATCAAAATCACGGAGATGTCTCTGCATCCATTCTACAAACGATGTTCACAGATGTCCAAGGAGACAAGGGGGTGTGCTGGAGGCATTTTTGGTGAGGAACAATGGACTTACATGTCCCCATTTGATCTCAGAAATGTCAGAGACATCTCTAGGCATCAGGAAAGTGCTTGCTTTTACTTTAAAACATCCAGAGAGTGTAGAATTAAGTGACTAGCCTTAGATTACAAAGGCCCACACTGGGATGTGAACCCTGGCCACTCTACTCTTAAGCCATATACTATAACCTTTATGCTATTAGATACCTTGGTTCCAAAGTGCTGTCCTGGGGACATCTACTGTATATAGACATCTGATAGATGTCCATATTGGGCACATCCACTTTTCCGAAATCATACCTGAGCTTGCACGTGCCTGGTTTGTCTGGCTTTGTTCGTCCCAGATTGCACTTGGATGTCCCATTGTGAAATGTGCGTCTCTGGCTTTGAGACGTAGGAGGAATATTTTCAGTGCTTGTAGTCACTAATCTCTGGTTATACACAACAGCTTTTCTAGACAAAAGCATCAAAATTTCATGAACATCACTGCTCCTCTCCCCGGAAACAACACATGTCTAGCAGGACTTGTCCATGGTGGCTCAGCCTGATAATATTTTTGCTGGCAACTTGTGACCACAGAGCGGTGTCGTAGCAACACAGACTGGACAGCATGGTTCATATAGCTGCAGAGAGTTGTTCCCCGAGCAGAACTGAGAAGCCATTACTGTCACTGGGGAGGCGCACAGTGTCCTCCAGCCATTAGGTACCTACAGGATAAGCCGCGCCATATCGTTCACTAAGAAACGCTGCATACAGACCAATGAAGGACAGCTTTATGTCCCGTGCAGGAAGCAAGCTCCCCAGACAGGGATGTTGCTGCGCTATTTTATTCTTCCCTTTTGTACAAAAGAAATAGGATTGTGAGACTTCGGTTTAGCTGAGCTCAGTCTTCCCCCACCCCCAGCTCCGCACACATTCCTTTCTGCCTTTAAAAGTTTAAGAGAACTGCTGCCTCTCTTTAATTAAGTTGTAACGAGGATGCCTGAATTCCTGCTCCAGATTCTCTGGTTCTTGTACTTTATGTGACCTGTGGAAAGACTGCCAATAGATAGCATTCAGGAGTTTATTGTGGAGCCAGAAACCAGTTTTGCATTTAGTAGCATGACTTTCAGTCACCGAAGCAGTCTACTTCTCCCTCATCCTGCTCACTCTAATACATGCTACTGCAGACTATTTCAGTTTTGAGTTTGCTGCTATAAACTCTGTGGATAACAATAAATATTTCTCTCTCCTCTGTACAGTGGCAGGAATAATATCAAAAATAGCAAATACTTTATAATTCCTCCCGAGCCCAAAAATGTATCTGGATTTAGAGCCCACCCAGGAAATATGAAGCAGAAGACATCCCCTCCTTTCTTTTACTTTCCTGCCATCTCTTCTTATTGGACTTTTCTCTGTAACTCCAGCTCTCTGCATGAGCTTTGCAGGATGAGGGAGATGGGGGTAGTGTTTGAGGCAGATCTAGTAGGAGGAATAAGAGGCTGGAGCAGGTATAGAGTTTAGCATCTTGCCCTTTTTGTACCTCAGAAAGCATACGATTTTATTTAACAGGCTTTTTACACTTCTTTATCGTTTAGTCAAAGTGGTTTACATTGTAACTTAAACTTGGAAATGTACATTAAATAGGGACATTGATAACTTGGATTCTTCTGAGACAACAGAGGGTTGACTTGCCCAAGGAGTATTAGTAGGAACTGAGTCCTAATCTCTTGAACCCCAAGCCAGTGCTCTAACAACTAGGCTATTCCTCCACTCCTGCTCCAAGCCTACTATCCTTCGATCCTAGTATAGGATGGGGGGTAGCAGGCCAATTTGCCTCAGCTTGGGGCACAGGGAGCTCAAGCTTATGTTGCTGTAGATGTTGCCACAAAGTTGTGGGATGTGTTACGTGATAATGCTATATGTGGGAGGGGGTGAGGGAGCTTTCCATCCCGGAATGGCACTGTGGTTGAGGAATGTGAGGCGGCTGAAACCATGTTTGCTGGCCTGTGGCAGGATGGCAGGGCCACCTGCCCTAAGAAAATGGCCCAGCTGGCTCTATGGCAGATAAGCAAGACGTTTGGAACCAGCTGGTCAATGGCTAGTCAAGGGGAGCAATGCATATTGATTTATCTTGACTCTGGTGCAACTGGGGGTTGTCACAAACATTGTAATAAAAAGAAATTCCAGTCTGTTACCACTTAAAATGGTGCCAGCTCAATAATGGTTTGTATTTTTTTTTTAGGAGGGGTGGAGAGGATGTCAGACAGAGGATTTGGTTGGTGGGGGGGGGGGGGGGATATGTTAAGAATAGTTGCTTCTATAATCTGTCTTGCAACAAATAACAAGCACATTTTCCTTTGTTCTGACAGCTCCATCTCCAGTCACTTTGATCCAGTCAAAGGAAATAACACGGTACAGTGTTTCATTGGCCTGGCCAGAACCTGAGAGGCCAAATGGAGTCATCTTGGAATACGAAGTCAAGTATTATGAAAAGGTAAATAGTCCAAAGAGCTCAACTTGTTTCCCACTATGCTTAACCAAGATGAGGTTGTATCATCAAAAGGCTAACAGAATCCACTCAGTGTTTTTATTCTGTTAAGGATATTCTGCTTTGGGTCATTTGCAATAAATAAGACCACCATATGGAAAATATGTATTTTCCTGTTAAGCAAGCAATTATAATGGCAGTGGAGAAAAACCCTCTTCTACATCTGTCCCATAGAGTAGTTTTAAGGAGGATCAATAATAGGTGTAGGGTTTGCAGCCAATGAAGTAGCATGATAACAAAATGCATTCTTCACAAGTCTGTCATTAAATTCTTGTTTATATTTAGAAAGATGTCATAAGTTTGTTGGTTCTTAAGAAAAATATAGAAACATGAGAATTACATTGTGTCATCCCCTGCAAAGGTATAGGAGGACAGTACTTCCTGCAAATAATTTGTTAATTTAAAGCAGTAAGGTACAAAAAAAGATATTTGTTTCCTATTGTTTGATAAGAGTCTGAAAAATGAGCTATTGCTTATTTCTTTTTAAAGCTGATTTTTCATTCTCTCCCTTTAACTATATTGAAATTGCAGCATTTTCTGACATTTTGTTGTCTGAAGAACAAGATTAAAGTTTTAGGTAAAGCCTTTCCTTTAGACATGTACCCACAGGATTCTCGGAAGTGTAGCCACTTCAGAATAGATGATGGGAAACCAAAATGTTTTTGGCCATCTGCTCATTTAGTAGCAAAACCTGAGTAATTTTTCCAAAGAATTTTATACTCATTTTCTGTTTCATGAATAGTGTGGCAGGAATTCAATTATCCAACCCAAGCCCCCTATCAGTGCTTTCTCCAGAGCACATAAAGAATTAATAGCTATCACCTGCAACACTTGACATTTTTCCAACCTTCACAGTAGCCAGTGCCAGCCCAGTAGGGTGCTAAAATGTACTGTAGAGAAACATGTTCTTCTATATTCATTCCTCGCTGGGGTTTTTTTTCTCTCAGGATCAAAATGAGCGCAGCTACCGAATTGTCAAGACTGCCTCTAGGAATACCAATATCAAAGGGCTAAATCCACTGACAACTTATGTGTTTCATGTGCGAGCTAGGACAGCAGCTGGGTATGGGGACTTCAGCGGACCGTTCGAGTTCACCACCAACACAGGTAATAAAGGAAGCAGTCTTCCCATCCTAAAATATTATTCCAAATAAAATTAGACTAAAATGACAAAGACCAAGGCGAGGGTGCGAGTGATATTCAGCAGTGGGAGCTAGCACATTTACACCGGCTAGTCATCACCACTGAACTTCTGGATATTCAATGCTGGGGGCCATATCCGGCTGCCGACCTTGAATATCTGGGTCAGCCTGATAGTGGCGAAGCTAACGGGCAGTAGTAATATTCTGCACTGTCCAGTTAGCTTCAGCAGTGAAAGTTAGGCCAGCCTTTAATGTGCCACCAAGGGATAAAAGGCGGTGGCTGAATATTGTCACAGCCCGGTTATCCCCTTGTGCCGCCTCCGAACCACCCCCAGAATGCTCCATTGCTAACCGGTTAGCTTTGGGGTGTTCAGTGCTGACACCCAGGGATATTCAGCGGCACAAACCACAATGACCGCGATTAACACTGTTAGTAAGTCTGCGAACTGGGTTAATCACTTTGAAAATGCCCCCCTTTTCTTTTATTGAGCTAAGTATATTATTCAACCAGATTCTCTGTTTATTCACTTATTTAAGTTATGCAAATGTATTCACCCATATCATCCTACCAAACAGCATGAGTGGATAAAACAGTAATATGATTTCTAATTTTATTGTTTCCTTCAATAGAACAAAAAGGATAAAGCTACTTGTTAAATAAATACAAAATCTTTGTCAGGAAGCATTAAACAAGGATGAAATGGCATTTGTGAATCAGTTAAATAATGACAGGTTGAGGTGTTTAAGTGTTTTGTTTAATTAGTAAGACTACAGAACTCTCTTGCAGCATAAATATCCGGATTAAATTTTTTTTAATTAAAATAATGGTTAAAACCCAATGTAACTTTAAATGAAAACAGAGACCTGTAATTGGAAAGGCCTTCAACTCTTATACAGTAACCATGTAAAGTCTAAGCATACCTTTTATTCAATTAAATACAATAGTTGTTTTTCACAAAAACTAAGGAGAAGTTCAATTTAACTGATTCAAACTAAAAAGCCAAATAAGTTGAAGTTCTCCATTGACAAGCAGGAAATAGTCCTTGTATACGGGTGATGTCTTCCAGCACAGCCCACATGGGAATGTTCCCCAACATCTGTTGGCAACTTTTGGGAGGCTTCTCTACACCTCCGTCCCACCTGCCGTTGTGGTACCAATCTTTGTTTTTCTGCAGAGCCCAGTGATGCATTTTGGTCATTCTTCACTTCAGAACAGATTTTTCTCCCCTGCGGGGCTCTTGCACTTCCAAGTTTTCTTCAGATCACCTGCCATCATGTTTTCTTTTCCTTTTATTTTTGTTGGTTTATTTTCTTCATGGCTCTTAGGTTTATTTTCTTCATGGCTCTGGTGCTTCGACCAGGCCTTACCTTTCAGCTTAGTTTTTCATTGTGGACGACACATCTCTGGAACCAATCAGTGGGTCAGAAGGTGTTCCTTTACATTAGGACCATATCCTCCAGATATGGTGCTTCTGATGCCTAGGATTTGATTGTGGAAAGCAGTGTGAATTGCATAAACCTGGTCCATCATCTTTGGCATTGATGACACCAGTTTTTAGGGATTCCAGAAATGCTTCATACGTGGTGGAACACTGACATCAAAGAGTCTCGAGCCCACTCAGAACCGAGCCCCCATAGTGCCCAAAGCATCGGACATCAATCGCTCTCTATCTGGAGATGAGCATGGATTCAGCTTTGAAGACATTGATGTTGACATTGACATTGAGTTGGTCTCAGTCATTGGACTGAGACCAACTCTGGTGCATCAATGTTGGAACCCATCGAGGCACAGCGTTAAGAGTGCTGAGGGTCTGCAGGACCGCCCTTCAGTAGGGCCCAATGGAAGACTCATTCTCCCAAACTTCAAGAGGCTCGACAGCTGGCAGAGAGCTGTGACTGAGCCACTGTATAGGTACCAGGTACATCGGTTGGAGTGGCTGAGAACCCACTGCCTTTGCAATTGGCAAACATTGAGAGGCACTTTCAAAAAGCTCTCAAGGATTACAGCACGGTGCTCTTAACATCGCAACATGCTGCAGTATTAACCAGCTGACTTTCAAGATTGAGCCACACTGCTTTCAGAATCAGTGACTACAGAGGGGGCCTTTGGCAGGCTCTTGAGGAGCGCACTGTGGGGTTTTGGGTGATGCAGCATGCTGAAGGCTTGAAGTCAGCTGCATCGACATCGACCGGCCCATCTTCAAAACAAATACCTTACCTGCGAGAGATGCATTGATATCGGGATGTCAAAGGGCCCGACACCAGTGCCAGTCTGGCTGATATCCCTCTCTGGCATTCGAGTCAATGCCTAAGGCACCCTCGTAAATGAACTGAATATTGGTGCATCATCATTCTCAAGGGAGATCTTGATTCCTTCATTGCCAAGACAGAGCTCCAAAGGCAGGGTAAGTAATGGGTCTCGCCAGAGGATGAGTCTTCCTGGACCTCCATTGGACCCTTTTCCACCTCATGAGTGGTGTAAGTCCCCTCCTGAAGACAAGGCCTTCCGGGATGTTGTAGGGAAGTCCAAAGCTATGCCATTTTGGTGTGTGATTGAGGAGGAATCCAAGCAAAAGAGTTGCTGACCCTGCAGTACTCCTCGACCCCCAAGTGATAGTGCTCATACATTGCTTCCTGCACAGAGGAAATTGAATATGTGCAAAAACACACTTCCAGGGCCTCCAGTCAGTGGACAGCTTGATGCCATGCGTGGAGTTCAGAAGGCTCAGGGATTCAGAAGACCAGCTTCCTCACCATTCCCTGGTGGTCAAATCCACTCTTGGATGGTCAAAAAGTACCAAGTCTCACTCCTTGGGGTTCCATACTCTTAGCCAGATTGGCAGGGACATGTTCTGGCAGAACATCAGATGTGACCTCGCTGAGCAGACTCAGTTCCTCACTCTGGGGAGTGGGGGTGGGGGAATTAGAATGGTATCATCCATTTGTGGTCTACGGCAGGAACTGCTTGAACTTCATGGTCCAGTTTTATTTATTTATTTAATTAAACTGATTTCTATACCGTCTTTTCCTACAATCAAGGCGGTCTACACAGCAAACAATCAACAAAATACAGTGTCTAGTGTGCGCATGCTTTGAGCAGTGAGTGCGTGTGTGTGTAGATGTTCATTGATTCTTGGTGAGCTATTTACAACGTGCGCTATTTACAATACTATGTACATCAGGACTTTAATACTATAATTGTGTCACTAGGGTAGGGTGTTGAGTTGGGGCATTGTCTGTTGCACAGTTTAACTGATGTCACCGTAGTGCTCTATGAAGAGGGTCGTCTTTAGCAGTTTCCTAAAGTCCTTAATGTCTGTTGTTGACCGTAGTTCATCAGGGAGGGCATTCCAGATTGTTGGTGCCGCCTTTGATAAGGCTCGTTTTTCGGTGTCCTTGCGTACCTTGTTGATGTCTTTAGGTGTGTTGACACGGTTGGATGTGCCTCTCCTCCTCAGTCTTGTGCTGTTGTCGGGTTGTATGAGTATGTGTAGGCTAAAAGCTGATGACTGTTGCTTGATTTTGAATATGTTTATGATTGTCTTGTATCGGATGCGGGAGCTGATTGGTAGCCAGTGGAGATCTTTTAGGGTGGGTGTGATGTGTTCTTCTCTTGTGGTGCCAGTTATTATGCGTGCTGCTGTGTTTTGCGCCAGTTGCAGTGGCCTGAGTGTCTGTTTTGTTAGGCCAAGATAGATTGGGTTGCAGAAGTCTAGGATTGGGGTTATTAGTGCCTGACAGACTGTGCGGAAGTGTTCCTGAGAGAGGAGGGGTTTGAGGCGTCGGACTACTCTCATCCTGTGATATGCATTTTTGGTGGTTCTGCTGATGTGGGACTGAAGGTTCAGTTCTTTATCCAGGATCACTCCGAGGTATTTCACTTCTGGTTGTATGGGTATGGTTGTGTTGTTTATCTTGATTTTGCGAGGAGGGACGAAGTCGGAGTTTCGTGTGATGATTAGAGCCTCGGCGTTGCTGTATTTTATGTTCAGGTTGTTGTCTTGAAACCAGCTGTTCATGTGCATGAGACATTCTGTTATCTTGGTGTAGTCTGGGTTGTCGAGGGTGATTGGTGTGTATATCATTATGTCGTCCGCATAGATTGTGTATTTTATCCTGTGTTCTTTTATGATGCTGCATATTGGCTGGATGTAGAGGTTAAAATAATAGTGCTGATAGGGCGGATCCATGAGGTACGCCTTGCATGACCTTTATGGGTCGGGATGTGTTGGGACCGATTTTGACCTGTATCTGTCTGTCCATTAAGTAGGAGTGGAACCACCTCAGTGTGGCTCCGTGTAATCCAGTGTTCTGTAGTCTTGCTAGTAGAGTTCCATGGTCCACTGTGTCGAATGCTGATGAAATGTCAATGAAGATCATGAGTATTCCTTTCTTTCTGTTGTCTATGAGGTGTAGTATGTTGTTAAATAGGTATAGCAGGAGTGTTTTGACTCCGTGGTTGGGGCGGAAACCATGTTGGTTGAGGTCCAGTTGTGTGTGCTTGTCGATGTGTTCTTTTAGCTGATGTACCGCTTTCTCAATAATCTTTGCCAATAGAGGGATGCTTGAGATAGGTCTGCATGTTGCTGGGTTGTTCTTGTCGAGTGGTGATTTCTTTGGGATTGGTCTTATTGTGGCAAGTTTTAGCTGGTCAGGCATGATTCCTTGGGTTAGTGAACTGTTCACCATGTTGTGTATGGTGTGGATGAAGTTTGACTTTGTCGCCTTAATCCATGTAACTGGGCATGGGTCTGTTGGGGCCGTGCTTGTGTTGAGTGCGGTGATGATGTGTGAGAGCTGCTCTGTGGATGGGTTGCTGAATTTGTCCCAAGTTTTTCTTGAGGGGTTGGCTGGTTTGGTGCTTGTGTCTGTTTTCCGTTGTGAAGCTGAATGGAATTTCTCTTGGATATGGTCTGCGAATGCTTGTGGGTCTATTTGCACTTCACTCTCGGTTTTCTGTTCCTTGGTGAGGGTTTTCACAATTTTGAAGAGCTCTCTCGGTTTGTTGTTTGATTTGAGTATGATGTTGGTGTGTTATTCTTTCTTCGTTTGGTTGATGAGTTTGTTGTATTCTTTTTGTTTTGTTAAGTATAGTGCCTGATTGTTGAGCGACTTGGTGTGTCTCCATCACCGTTCTAACTTCCTGAGTTCCGTCTTCTCATTCCGTATGATTTATGAGTACCAGGGTGTGTGATGTGCTTTGGTGCGGCGAGCTTTCTTGGGTCTGTATTCGGTGGCTTTGGCAGCAGCATTGATGATGCTGTTCCATTTTCTGATTTGTTTGTCTAGATCCTCTTCTTCTGTGTTCAGGTGGGGTAGCGTGTCCTGTAGAAATTGGTCCCTGTTGAAACTTTTAAATCTTCTTTGTGCTGCTGGGTTGTCCAGCTTCTCGTTGTGGTTTTGCCCTTGTGGCATAATCTTTATTTTTATTATGTGATGGTCTGACCACAGTACAGGTGTGACATCAGGTGTTGATATGTTACCACTGTCCATTAGAAAATTGGGTGTGAATATGAGGTCTGGTGATGATCTGTGTCTGTGTGTCGGGGTATTGATCAGTTGGGTATATTGTAAGGATCCCATAGCTCGTAGGAAAGCTTCTGCATCCTTTGTGTTGGTTGATTTTAAGTTGAAGTCTCCTAATAGTAGCAGGGGTTTGTGATTTGTGTTGATGGCACAGACCTCTTCTAGGATGGAGGCTAGTTCATCTGGTGGCGCATTTGGGGCTCTGTAGGTGAGGCATAGGGCCATCCGTTTGTTTTCCACGGTGATGGTGCTGCATTGGTTTGTGTTTGAGGCACTTCTTGACTTGAGTCTTAGGCTGTTTTTTGCGATGATCAAGACCCCTCCTCCTCTCCGTTGGGCGTGTGGGCAGTTGAATGCTGAGTAGGTGGATGGTACTAATTAAACCCAGGGCTGGCCCAACCACTAGGTAACTAGGGTGGCAACTTCTGGAAGGCAGCAAAAGCAGGGCATTCTAAGCTAATAATAGATTTTCACAGCCAGAGGGGGTGCATAGCTTGAGGTTCACCTAGGGCACCAATACCTTGAACCAGTTCTAGGGCTGGCCCTGAATGAACCAGGACATCTTCATGATGGCATCAAGACTGTCTGCCTGGGGTATTAACACCCGGACACTCACCTAGTTCAGTCCTTAAACCTGGCTTAATTAGTGCAGAACATGCTTGATGGATTGACGAACCACAGAAAAGATCTCTCCTATGATAAGGTTGGAGATAGGCTGCCTTCATCAGAAAGCAGCAGGCCACACTTCATACTCTCCAAGATGCTCAGCCAAGCCGGTCTCCCATTGCAGAAAGTTCCAAGGAGGACAGGGAATGGATACTCAGATAGGCACATCAGTATTGAAGGAAGCATCAGAAAGTCCAGCTGACTCCTCTGCTGGCTCTAGTGGTGGAGATTTAGACTGGTTCCTTAGAACCAGAGCTGCATTACCACTAACTGCAATGCAAAGACCCTCTCATTTGGCAGAAAGCTCACTCTTTTGATTCACGGGTGGCCTTCTCAACCTCCGATGTATGGGCTCTATGGATAGACTAAAGGGTTACAAACTGCATTGTTGGATCTGCCAACAAATTGCCCAAGGGAACAGATGCTATGCTTCCTGGATCTGAGGAATATGCTTACCCGTATACAGATGCATCCTGCTCACAGGAGCTATCTCAGATTCATCCTGGGAGGGCAGTACCTCTGGAAGCAAATGTTGCCTTTCAGCCTAATCAGCTCCTTGAGTATGTACTAATTGCCTCACTGTAGTAGCTGCGTGCCTCTGTATGCTGGGAGTGCTTATCTTCTCTCTATCTGAACAATAGCCTAATCGAGAATACCACTCTTGAAGGGTCTCATGGATCAACACTATTGGCCATTGGGTGTTGAAACTACTAGGGTCTGTTCTAACTTATCCCATGTTCCACCATTGACACAGTAGGTATTCGGAGGAGCCCTGCTTGACCTGATTCAGACAAGAGCCATCGTCCTGCACTACTGACTTCATGGACAGGTGGCAACAGTGCAAAGGATTCATTTGAATCAGAGGGTAACAGCTGGCCAGAAGATCACTGTACTGGGCCACATGGCCTCTACCAGGTACCTCATACCCTTGACACACCTCAACTGGGGGCAGGCTCAGCGAACTTCAAGGGCTCAATGTGGTCGGTTGTCTCAGTGAGTTTCTGTATGTCAGTGAAGGGATGACCAAGTGGTTAGAGTACTGGCTTGGTAACCAAGAGACCAGGGTGTAATTCCCATTAGCATGCCTTGTAGCTTTGGGCAAGTCATTTAACACTCAATTGCCTTGGAAGAAAGGCCATTAACTCAATACATCCCCCGTATATCTCCCACATAAATATCCAAACCACAAGGGAAACACACACAAACATATAATTTTTGTCGGAATGTTCACCATGAAGAAGGTGTAATGTTCCTTTTTTATCTTATTTTATCAGGGCCCCAGCCCAAATAAGGTTTTGGGAGATAAAACCCCCAACACCAACTATAACATAGTTCCTCAAAACCCAAAGGTCACTTAACTGAAGCGCTGTAGTAATGTCCAGGCTACGTTCAGAGCAGCACGATTGAATATCAAAAGCACGCTCTACTGCAGCTTCAGTCCTCGTTTATGAAATGGCAACGCTAACGAGACCTATCAATCTCCATCCTGTAACCCAACATTGTGTTTCAGGCCAACGGTGTTCATGGCCCTTTCTCAAACCATGTTGCTCATCATATTCACGGAAATCTGGTAATTTGAAGCCTCCTGGTATCAGTCACCTGAACAGTTGGTGTTAACCCAAAGGCTCATGGTAGTTGTAGTAATTGCCTGCCTTCTCTAGAGGACACTCCACCAATCCAAGGACTGATTCAAACATCCGGTGTTATAGAATGTAAATTGTAAATCCAGAATTGTTCCCGATAACTAAGCAAAACGTCTCCGTCCCCTCCTCGAATTGTTAACGGAACATGGTCCAAGATCCTCCAGCGGAGATCGATAAAATGATGATGTTGATCCTGGTAATGTGTTACCATCGGTGCTGACATCACAGCATTCGTGATACGAGATTTATGTTCCTGCAGGCGTCTTTTCATAGTCCGGTTCGTCTTCCCAATATATATCTTCTGACAAGGACAAATAAGAAGATATACCACAAAAGAGGACAAACAGTTGGTGTAATATTTACTATAAATCTGACGACCATTAATCGGATGTTCCCAAACTTGACCTTCCAATGTAGTAGCACAAAATTCACAAGCGGTGCAAGAAAAATGTGCCGGGGTCATGCTCTGAATTGACTCTCCTGAGTTATGTATAGTCCAATCTGCGATATTCCTTCCCCGTTGAAAAGCAACCATCAGTGGCTTATCAAAAACAGTATGTAAAGATAATACAGGCCAATGGGATTTTAAGATCTTCAGTACTGTGGTGGCATATGGCATGTAGGGTAAAATACCTACATAAGAAGAACCATCAGATTGTTGTCCAACCTTGTCCTGATGGTCCGAATGCCACCAATCGCTATAATTAAAACGCGCGCAACGATATGCCCCAAAAACTATGGAAGATGGATATCCCCTTTGTAAGAAGCGTAATTTTAAATCTCTGGCCTGTAATTTAAACTCCTCCAGTGAAGAGCAAAGACGACGTAATCGGATGAATTGACCCACAGGAAGACCCCGTCTTAACGGGCCAGGGTGATACCTACTGTAATGCAATAAAGTATTTCATTGTACAGACTTGCGATGTAATGTAGTATGAACTTCTGAATTAACCTTGAAGAGTTTCAGATCAAGAAATACAATGGTGTCTCGATGAAATGTCGGTGTAAACTTTAGATCAGGGGACAACGTATTTATCCACCTACAAAATCCAATTAACGTCTCTTCTGTGTCCATCCAGAAGAAAAAAATATCATCCAAAAACCTGGACCACATATGTATATTCGTAAACCATTCAGAGGGGTAAATATGAACCTGTTCAAATTGGAAGAAAGGCCTGGCAATCTGCTTAAGGTCACACTGCCAAAATGACCCAGGAGAATTCGGGTTGAAATGAGTTTGCACTTACTTGAAGGCACATATGGCACTTCATGTGATCTCTCTAATGTTCTTGTCCAGTCACAGCAATAGTGAGAACTCCACCACAATGTGCTCAGAGGTATCCCCTTCCACACTGTTCTTCTTCAGGTAGTTCAACAACAGATGCCTCCAAACTGGAGGCAGGGAGCTCATCTCAAGGTATTTCTCACCCAGGGTGCTTGCTCCATCCAAGAGGGTCTGCCAGGTCAACTTTTGGGAGTTACAAGCTGTGACACAAGCTCTGGAGGTTTTTCCTAAACTGGCTGCCTACCTAATTGTCCTGATTCCAGTCAGTGATCAGGTCGCAATGTTCTATCTCTGGCAAATTTGAACAGGCTTGAATCTCCTGTGTTGGGCATTCAGGTACTGGAGGTTGGCCATTGCAGTTGGGATGGTTTTGAGTGCCAGGTTCCTGCCAAGCAAACAGGACATTTGGGCAGACAGAATAAGTCGAGTCCTCCATCTGCACAAGTTGACATGGGACAGAGAGCTTACATCTCGCATCTTCAAGGAATGGGGCACTCCGTCAGTAGTTCTGTTCGCCACTCCACAGAATGCCAAGGTGGATCAGTTCTGTTCCACA
The DNA here is from genome assembly GCA_033557465.1 of Ichthyophis bannanicus. NCBI lineage: Eukaryota > Metazoa > Chordata > Amphibia > Gymnophiona > Ichthyophiidae > Ichthyophis > Ichthyophis bannanicus. The sequence continues at coordinate 390,311,685 of CM066038.1, read as the reverse complement.
GTGATATCATACAGCAGAGTAGCCTCCCAAGGTGGGAGCATTGTCTGTACACTTATCGTCCAATCCCTGCCATTACAAAGACCCTTCTGAAGTTCAAAACAGACAGAAGCATGATGGTTCTCATCACTCTCTACTACCAAGACAGCCTTGGTTTCCTTCTCCAGTTAAGGACCTACTCAACTTGGCCATGCAGTAGTTCTAATTCACAGGAAGGTAGGTTATGATGCCTGAACATCGTGGATGTTGAGAGACTGTCGATCTCTGAATATCACCTGCTGTCAAGCGTGACCAGTGTCCTTTTGACCTCCAGGGGGATTTATACAAAAAGGTTTTCTTCCTGTACATGTGAGAATCTTGCTGTCTAGTGGGCGGCCAGGCCCTAAATCCTTTTTCTGTTCCATGAAGCAACTGCTGGACTATCTTCTGCACCTCTCCGTGCAAATGGAGCTTACCATTGGGGTGTGGAATGGCCATCCATCTTGGTTCAGCTTTTAGGGTTCTGCTCCATGTGGAAGTTGCTTCTCACAGATCCTGGAAACTCCCTTGGGTTCTCTTTATTCCTGCTCTTTGGAGTTATTGTTTGGTGGTGGTCACGTCACCACGAAGGGTGAGTGAGCTTCAGGCTCCAACATTTTATCCACCAAATTCCATAATACTAGAATTCCTCTTCCATTCATCCTGAATTCCTTCCGGGGGGGGGGGGGGGTGTCTTGGATTACATCTTAATTGACCAACTGTTCTGCCAACATTTTTCCAATGCCTTATGCCCTCAAAAGAGAAGTTGCATTGCACATGTGTGGCTGTGTGCAAACCGCTAACTTAGAGAGGACAAAAGCCATAGGGAGAGCTTCCAGCTTTTGTTTTTTAGACCCCAGCAAGCTAGGGGCTGCCATTTCCAGGCCTGAGCATTCATGGTCATGTCAACACTCACAAGGTCAGGGCTATGGCTGCATTGGTAGACAGTTACACTGGGTCTTCCTGGAGAAGTTCCACATGGCTGTGCTGTGGTATTTTGTCCACACATACACATCTCACTATTGTCTAGATGGGAATTCCAGTTATTAATAGTACCTTTGTCAAATCTCTTCTCCAGAATCGGTTAGGGGATTAGAATCCAACTCCATCCTCCCTAGGCCCATTCTCTCTGTCCAGGCTATAAAAATAAATAAATACATAAAGTATAAATAAATAAATATGGAAAGAGAGAAAGTCACTCATTTTGTACATAGTTGGTGGATGAGTTGTTCTGGCCTCTTGCCATTTCACAGTTGAATTGTTCCTGCTAGACTTCTCAATGGCCTGCTCAGTTTTCAGTAGCCTGTAGCTTGGGAATCCCATACATGAGGACTTATTCCTGCTTGTCCACAGAGAAAAGGTGGTACTCACCTATAGCAGGTGTTCTGCGTGGACAGCAGAAATTAGTCCTCACAACCCTTCCACGTTCCTGGGGAGTTGTCTTCTGCTACAGCTATCTTATCAGACTGAATGAAAATGGCACCACAGCGGCAGGCAAGAAAAAGGCACAGAGGTATGGTGGAGCCTTCCAAAAGCTTCCAGTAGAAGCTGGGGAGCGTTCCCATACAAGCGCCATTGGAGAATGTCATCCATATGTGAGGACTAATCCCTGCTGTCCACAGAAAACATCTGCTACATGTGAGTTCCCCTCAGTGTGCCTAGTACATGTGAAGGCACATTTTAGAAATGACGTCCAGGTGCAACCTGGGACATCCAGCTGAAAACATTTAAAAAAATGCTAGGCATATCCAAATTTGGACACTGTTTCAGAGATGTAGACATAACCGACGTGGATGTCATTGAGGGATGGCTACAGAGATGTCCTGCAATGCACTTCCAGACATGGGACACATCCCAGCCAGTCATTCTGCTAGTATAGACATTTGGCAGTGTGACAACCACAAAATAGGTTTCTACAGTTATGGACAGAGTGGAGGAGTAGCCTAGTGGTTAGAGCAACTGCCTAGTACCCAGAAGATCAAAGGTTCAATTCCCAATAGCATGCCTTGTGACTTTGGGCAAGTCACTTTACCCTCCATTGCCTTGGAAGAAAAGGCTGGCAATCTACTTCCAGTGTTACATTGCCAAGAAAACCCAGGGGTAGTTGGGTTGCTACAAGTCAACACTGACTTGATGGCACAAAAAAACCCCAGTTATGGACAATAGTGGAGATATTAGAGTACCATCTTATCTAGACCAACCAGATGTTTTACTGGCAAAACAAGCACTCTTCAGATACCAGTTCATACCCTGGAGCATGTGTAGACTTGCATGAGGGCAAAGAGGTGCCAGCTATTTCTGAAAACAAGCACACATGTCTAAGGCCTTTGAACGATCTCTGATATGCTCCTTCCATTGTCCTATCTTAGATGGATGTCCCCGGTATGGGGATGCCTCTAGAACGATTTTGTAAAATGGCTCCAGGGACATCTTTGTGATTTGGACTTCTGCGTACGCATTTTCAGGCATCCAAAGCATGACTAGAGCTTCTAAAATGAACCCCATATTCTCAAAAAGATAAAATACTGTACCTTGTAAAAATGTTCACACCCTTTGCATATTTTTCACATTCTGCTATCTAAAAAATATAACTAGAAATATATTAAAATAGGGGTTGATTTCACTGATGTACAAAGCATACTCTATACATTTAACATAAAAGAACAATTATCAAAATATTCAAAAAGTAATCAAGAGTAAGAAATTAAGATGCCTGTTTACTAAAGCATGGTAAGCACTTAGGGCCCGATTTTCATTTAGGCGGGCTATACGCCGCATCGGCACATAGCCTGCCTGCCGACCCCCTTAACCTGGATTTTTTATTTCTGCGGTGATGGACATGAAAATCCGGATCACACCGCACAGGCCGGCAGCCACCGAGGCTAAGTGGGTAACAGTGATTTTCGATACTGCCCATTTAATCCCAGCACCTTAAAGATAGGTGAGGGTTTTCCTCGCCTATCTTTAAGGCGCAGAGCACTAAGCTACCCATTTAGTGCCATTCCCCATTTCCACTCTGCCCTGTAATTCCCAAACACACCCCGATGCTAAGTGGATAACTGTGTAAGTGCCTTTGGAAAATCCAAGTTAAGGTGTTTATACGGGTAACATGGGCTGTTACCCTTGTAACTGCCTTCGAAAATTGGGCCTTTAGGGCCTGATATTCATTTGCAACCTCCATGTACATGGCCATCATCGCCGAACTTTAAACCAAATATTCAATGCCAGGGTCTTATGCAGCCCTAGCATTGAATATCTGGGATCATCGCATAGCCAAAGATGCTGCAGAAGCTAACTGGGCAGCGGCGATATTGAGCCGCTGCCTGGTTACCTCCCATGGGTAAAGATTGGTCAGCTTTTGCTGCATCTGATTTTGCCCACAAGTTGCTAACAGGGCAGTGGTGCAATATTGGCACTACCTGCTTAACGATGGGTGCCGCCTCCACAACACCCACGACATGCAGCATGGGGCATGCGACATGGTTAGCATCGGGGCATGAAGCAGCATTAATTGGGGATATTTAGCGAATTAATTGAGGAATTCTGCTGAATATCCTTCTAAGTGGCATTTACCCAGTTTACAGGCCTGTAAACCATGAAAATGCCTTTGAATATCGCGCCCTCACTACATCACTTTGCACTAGTTACTGTATGTATGCGGTAACAACTATTGTATGGCCATGACACTTAGCATGCTAATTCACGCAAAAGGTGAATGGGGAAGGAATGGATGGGGAATAGGCAGATTATGGGTATGGACAGCATCTTGCAGTTAGCACACAACAATTTACTATACCTTAAGTGTTACTGCTGCATATAGTACAGATGCTTTTACCCCCTGTTGACAAGGATGATGCACTTACCATGACCGCTGTAGCTAAAGAACCCCTCCCCCTCCAGAAACCCTCACACCCAATATCTCCAGTAAACTGTGCACCCCATCATCTCAAATAAACTTTCCTGGCCCTTACTGGGGATTTCCCTAGTGGCTAGTAGTGGGTAGAAGCAGTCTGTTTTTTGCTCCTATCTTTTCAGTGCCCAGGTTCAAAATGGTGCCTCTGACCCCTAGGAGAAGTGCCCCTTATTTGGCAGCTTGGCCCCACAATAAGATACTGTGAGACTACAGCTAAGGATCATAAGTGCTATTTTGAACCCAGGTGCTAATGGGGCAGGAGTATTCCAAGGTTGCTTTTACCCCTCCACGGGCCACAGGGAAACCCCCGGTAAGAGCTAAGTGTGTTTGGCAGAATATTATTGGAGATATTGGAGGGTTGGGGTATTAATGAAAATAGCACATTTCCACAAATAAAGAGAGGACAAATACACCCAGCTTGTTTTTTATCTTCTGCTAAGCAACCTAACTAGATAATTCTGATGATAGCAACAATTATTTGGGCGCCAGCAAATCTCTTTTGTGCCTGTACTGCTGGGTGGTCATTGCATTTTAGATGATGAATTTTTACAAAACTATGTTTCACTTCATCTCATTATGAGTCTCTTGGAAGAAGACAGAATGAATGTATAAGTATACAATGAAGGTGCGGGAGAGGCTTTGAGCAACTGCAGCCTTCAGCACGCTGGGTTGATGTCTTATTTTGTTCTCTGGTTAATAGGGGACGCGGCATCAAAGATACAGAAAGGTCCAGAAGGATATTACACTGACTGATACATTTTGTTTTTCTAGTTTCTTCGCCCATGATTGGTGATGGTGCCAGTCCCACAGTCCTTCTGGTCTCAGTGGCTGGCAGTGTGGTTCTGGTGGTCATTCTAGTTGCTGCTTTTGTCATCAGCAGGAGGTAAGCAGCTTTATCCCTCCCCTAAGCGAGCTTTTTGTCTCACCCAAACAAAGCTAAATTCTTTAGTTAACAGAAAACCCCCATGTATTTGCATTACAAGCCTTCGCCTACATGCCTTTGATCTTCCAAACACTGGTACCACCACAGCATGTAATGTAATGTAATGGTAATTGTTTTAGCACTATTTGCCCTTGAAACGCAAAGCCCATTCGAGTAAATTGCAGCTGAGAAACAAGCTTGTTGGAGGCTGCTGATATCCCTGCATGGGCATTCGCCTTGATTCTACTTGCGATGACGTGCTAGATGAGAATACTGTACAACACAGCAGGCTGCACTGGGAGGTGCTGCACATAATTACAGAGCGGACCTTAGAAAAGCAGTAGGACAGTGTGCAAAATTACTTCCAGAGACCTTCCAGTGTATGCGCCATAGGTATTGGCTTAATACATCTGGGCATTTTACCCTTCTTCAAGGTAATCTCTTCATTGCCCTTAGAGAAGTGCAGAAGATAAAATCAAAGGAAGGCTCAGTGTGTGCAGTGACACCTGGAAGCCTTTAATGCATTCAGCTAGGATTCTGGGAAATGCGGCTTGCATTCCACAGTTGACTGCATACATTCATGACTGTACAGGTGCATTTTCATTAGTTCATGGATCAGGCAACATGGCAGACAAAAGAGGGTAATTTCCAAAGCCATTTCTTTGGGTAAAGCAATGAAATGGGCTTTTACAAGACTGCCTGTCAAGTGCGCAGGAAAAATTGTGAGTGCAGGGCCTCTGTGCATGTAGCCTTGCTTGCAGAAAGCAAAAGCATTCTCATAGTCAAGGTCAGGTAGGATTTTCACTAACAAGCATATATTTGGATTTTTGAAAAGAATGCATGTATTGTTCCCGCCCCCTCCAAAAAAAATGTGCCTGGTAGGAGGTGTAAAAGTGTTTTTCATAGTTCATCTTGGGTAATTTTGAAAGCAAAACTGCAGAAATACAGGTAGTTACAAAATTACCCCCAAACTGGGCGAATTTCTCTCTTCAAAGTTTGATGCAGTCACAGTTTCAGCAGGGGACGGTGAAAAGGTATTCAACCCTGAAATTCTCTCGCATGATCCAAAACAAACTTCTGAGTTTAAAACACAATAAAAAAAATAAATGTGAAAACTGAAATTGCACCAGTTTTTGATTAAGTAGGATGTTAATTGTTAGCACACGTGAACTGTCACTTTAAACACTTAACATGGAAATTCCTATTAGTGTGTGACATGGTCATCTGAAATGGCTGATAATGTGAACAGAAATGTAGCTAACTGCCGTTTCATTATCAGCCTTGCTGATATCGTATGCTAGTGACTATTTTACCATGTTAACTACACAGCTGTCTTCACCAATGTACTGGAAATGCCCCTAATACTTATTGCAGAGGTTTTGCACTTAACCTTGCTTGTTAGCACATATTAGGTGCAAAACCTTAGTGCATGTTAGTAAATAGTTCCCATAATAAAACATGTTCATATTATTCAAGTTCTCTTTCTTAAACTGTTTCAGAAACAGGAATAGGAATTTACTTTTATGTGAAAGTATCTGATGTTGACTTGCAATAATCGTGAATAATCATGAAAGCTGCAACTTTTGCAAACCATTGTAGGCGCCCGTCAGCTTTCTGTGTTATGAAAGCTATTCTTCCATTGTAGGGGTTATTTAGTTACAATTAGCACATCCTAACTCCATTAATGTGCGTTATCCAATGGGTCCTGTGGTAATGCATGCTAATGACGTTAGTGCATGCTAGGGTGTTAGTAAATGATTCCTATGTGCCTAGGAGATAATGTTTTTGATTAATTAGACTCTTTAGGTTAGTGCTAATGACCTCAATGGAGGCAATTTTCAGACCAGCTCATATAGTTGCAAAATCAGCAGATACTTCTACTCATGGACTTTACTCTAGTTTACAAAGGAAAGATTAAGCATATTTTCTCTTTAAAAATTACCGAGTGGAAAAAATTCCAGCAGAGATTTGCACTTGCTTTTCCTGCAGGTACTTTTTCTCTTTAAAATAGCATGTGCAGATTTGTAAAAGCAAGACCATGCATGCTATTGCCTTCTTCAATCTAACACTGGCCCCCCAAGCTTGGCTATATTTTCTATCGGCAAAAGCGTGACTATCATTGAATCTTTTGCGTCCTTTTGCTCTTGGAAAGCGTGGCAATTTTCAGAAAGCTGTTTTTTCCAGTTTTTGAAAATAACCTTTAATGAGGATAATTTTATAACAGGACAATTTGGTAAGTCCAGAAAGGCACCTGTTTATAAAGGTATCATAGGCACCCATGTACCTTTATAAAATAGGTTCTCACAAGGCCGTACCAAGCCAGAATCGCACCCTGTGTGACTTGCGCTTCAAGGTCGTGCCCTTCTCCTCCCCATACCTCCATCCAGCCGCTGCCTGCTCTTGCACTACTGCTTCCACCCTCTGTTTTCTCCATGGTGGCACCAGCAGCAGAGCAAGAGCAGGCAGCGGCTGGACGGAGGTATGGGAGGAGGGGGGGCACGTGCCCGATGTGCAAGCTGCCGGCAGCAGCAGAGCAGAGCAGACCTAACTTTAAGCAGATCTGATCCCTCCCTGCTCTGGCATCGTGTCAGAGGAGGGAGGGACCAGACCTGCAGAAAGACCCACGCAAAGGCTTAGGGGGTGCATTTCGGCTGCCTGCTGTTGCCCTGCCGCTGCTGAGAGAACAAAAAGTGGCAGTAGCAGGGCAATAGCAGGCAGCCATAATGCCTTCCCTATGCTTTTGTTCCCTGTGCGGCTGCACAGCTCGCACAGGGCTAGGTGTGGTACTGGATTCACATAACCTGCCAGAGTAGCGTACAAATGCCCATGCACAAATTTTACACCTATTTCAAAAAAAGTATACATGTCTGCATATATTCTATATGTGTTCCAGTGTTTTAAGAAAATATGGGTGGGGGGGGGGGGGGATATCCAAAGGCATTTTTAATGGTTTGCAGTAAATGCTGCCCACCAGGATGGTCAATGATACTAACCCGGTCACTGCTGAATATCCCCACTTTGGTGGTAAATACCCCAACATTAAACACTTAGGGGCTATTTGTGCCTTGACCCGGCCACAACTAACTTCCCCTTTGATTGTGCAAGGAATTAGTCTGGGCAGTCTCTGGCCCTGGACGTACAGGGCCGATTCTAATGTCAGCCCTGTATGTCCAGGGTCGGTGACTTATATGGGGAAGTTATTCCACCACGGAGGTGGAATAACTTCCCCCTATGTCTTTTTGCGGCCGGCTCAGGGCTTGCACTGGCAAGGGGGTCTGAAGGCAGTCTCCGCAGCCTGACCATGGCCTTTGGAGGCCGGATCAGGGGTCGGGATGTGGGGAATGAGGTTCTGCAATCCAGTGGCCGGCATCACGGCTCTTCAATGGAGCCACGGTGTCATGGCAACATGGCACCATAGCGTCGCTGCTCCATTGAGGAGCCTTGACTGAGTTAGCTGGGGACAGTCCTGCACGTGCAGGTTAGACATGCCCTGCAGGATCAGAATCACAATCCCCTCTGACCAGACGTACAGAGGGGATCAATGTCCGGGATGGAATCGGGCCCTTAGCGTCAGTACATTCAAGGGCGGAGGAGGAGCGGCACCACAGGTTAACCAGGCAGCGGCGATATTCCATATAACCGTTGACTGGATTGCAAAATCTCAATCCGGGCAACCCAAATATTCGACATCAGAGCCCAGATATAGTCCCGGCATTGAATATCCACGGCAAAGTTAAAGTGCCGACAGCCATCTGCTTTAAGACTGCTGGAGGCCGCCACTGAAAATCTTCAACATGTGCCTATATCACAACACCACCTTCACTCTTCCCCTACAATGCAATGGAAAGACCTGTGTATTGATCATGTAAGGCAAACTATCCATGTGTCCAAGCAGCTGCACAGTCTTTCTCAAAATCCTTTCGTACATGGAAACAGCCTTTTAGAATTGCCGTTCTCTTCACCGTCAAGAGTGTTAACTGGCACTGTGGCCATAGACCTTAACACAGACCTGCGCAGCACTTGCAGTTATCTTAATCACCTCTTTCGTACGAGCTGACCAGGAGGCCTTTTCTACATGTGGGGTGCTATATGGATGAGGAAAGACCTATGCGTAGGAAATGCTTATTCCAAAAATCTTTTCAGCTATCATAAATTATTAAATTATAGTGAAGGATTAAAAATATCATCCCAATTGCCCTGGAAATCACTGCTTGCCATAGTGAATTCTGACTATGTGGCAGGTATTTCCTGACTCCTTGAGCACCAGATAGCCAATTATAATATTTAGCTAGGTAGAAGTTCTAGAATTCCTTACAATGAGCTGAACCGGTTTCCGATTTTCTCCTTCTGCTTTAACTTGCATTTAAAAGATGTTGAAATCAGTAGGACTCCTGCGTCTGGTAAGTAGGCCTGCATTGTAATGATTTCTGTGGGTGTTCTGCTTAAAATATTCATACTGCAAGGGGAAGGAGGAGGAGGAGAAGATGGCAGGGGCAGATGGAACTGCAGTAGAAGGAGACAGTTTTATTAAAAGTCATTGCAACAGGAAACAGCATCATCAGGCTTGATGACTTAATCTCCTCTCTGCTTTTATTGATCACTTTATTATTTAAGACAGGATTGATAGCCAGATACATTGGATTTCTAATTACGAGCCGCCACCTTGGAGAACTGAGCTTTTTGACTTGCTGGGGATGACTCCTCTCCCTCCCCTTGAGAAAAATGTCACTTCCCAAGGCTGATAAACGCCACTTGGTGATTGGCCTTCAATGGATCACTTTTTAGAAAATGAAATGTCAACCCCTTGCCCTCATATTGATTTTTCTTTAGTATCGTCCATAAAGCTGTCAGAAGAAAGGCTGTCTGGAGCTAGGTAGCTGACAAGCTCTCTGCTGCCAATGCGTACCTAGCCAATTCCTCTGCCTACTGGAGTTGTCTGTTTAGGTATTGCAATTCAGAGTTGTTTTAACTGACAAGAACAGATAAAGAACAGAATGGTTGGGGGGGGAGAATGGCTAACCCCAGCTTGACTGGGAATGGGCTGACAGCTAGTAAAGTGCTCATGGAGTTCAATAGCAGACCCTAGGTATGTCGGTGGATGCAGCAAAGAGAACATTATATAGAAAATCTGCACTTGAAATGCACGAAGCAAAATTTGGTAGTAAAATCAGAAGTCAAATGGTTCAACAAGCTCCAAGAGGCCAATATAAAATAGCTGAGTTTCTAAATTGAAAGCCTGATTTTCCATAGGTTTAAGTTAGAAAAGGGACATTCAAGTCTGTGCATCCAGAATTTATAGAATATTTTACCAAAGACTTGCTGAATGCTAAGCCTTTTATAAAATACAAGTTATTTGGAAGCCTACGCAGCAGGAGTTAGCCATTTTACAAAGAAACACATTCAAAAAAGAGCAGCACCATGGGCAAGTGGTGGATCTTGCAACCTAGACATGCAAGAGCTGGCATCTACGCGCGAGTAGCAGATTTTACAAAACTGGATGTCAAAAGGGAGCCAATTAGGAAAGCAAGCTCTAAAACTTGATTTGTGAGATGGTTTTACATACCAGAGAGGTAAGCACAAAAGCTGCCTCAATCACTCCCCCAAATCTCAGGTCCAACTAATGGTTAGCTTACACTTATTTAAGCCTTAGAGCAGCCATAAATGCTAACCTTTAAATTTGTTTGAAGTAGGCATCTATTTCCATTACAAAGCAGGAAACCCACGTAAGGGAAAGGGAATTGTATTTAGCTCCTGCCTTTCTCAGAAGATCAAGGTGAGTTACTGTCAGAACCTGCCCAAGGGTTTCTGCTGCCCTAGGCGGAAGTCCCAACTGTGCTGCCCCCCCCTCACACCCAGCCATGCTGCGCCGGCCCTCCCCACGCCGAGCCACCACCCCCATTGTCGATTCAATGCGTGGGGGGAGGGTCAGTGTGGCATGGCAATAGCGGACTGTGGAAGGCCATGTGCTTCAGTACACATGGTCTGCGGCTTCTAAGCCCCCTGTGTGACACAATGTCCCGTCGAGGGAGGGGGTCAGAAGTGGCAAGCCATGTGTGCTGAAGCACATGGCCTGCCACTCTAGGCAGCCACCTATTGGACGGGCCAACTCTGGTTACTGTACATTCAGGTAAGTATGATTCTGAGGCACAAAGTTTTAAGAGGGTAAATTTACAAACTCTCGCACAGTTTATGTGCTTTGCCATTTGCGTTTTTAGGGCCTGTTTTATAAAATGTGGTACATGTCTGCTTTTCTTTATAAAATCGAGGCATAAAGTCATTCCTCAATCTAGTCACGGCAGTTATGTCTGCTCTGGAACAGGCGTAAGTGCCCGCACCTAGTTTATCCAGAAGCACATGTAAGCTGTAATATTTTATTGCTCACATGTGTAAAGTAATGCTCCACCTATGATCTACCCAAGCTCCGCCCTCTGCATGTCCACACTGAAAGCAAGTGCAGTCAGATTTATAAACACACTTACAAAATAATGAAGGCCTACAGTCACACTTAAGCGTCCATTCATTTGCTTAAGTTCTTTAAAATAGGGACTTACACACATAAATAGCATGCAACTTTCCATATGTCTCTTATAAAATTGTCCCTTCATGCCTTACTCAAGATCACAGGGACTAGCAACAGTGGTATTTAACCCTAGATTCCTTCCCACAGCTTTAATCATTTGGCTATCCCTCCACTTTCTATATTTCTAAGCCCAAAATGTTCAGAGAACATGCCTCCTTCAAATCTGTTCATGCTGCAGATATATTTAATTATTTTTAATCAATATGTGTTATACTGCCATTTGAACAACATAGTTGACAGCATGATGGTTTACAATACCACTAGTCCAAGCATAGCAACTCAAATATACACAGTGGACAAACAGAAAATAAACAACAGGAGAAAAAAGGAAGGAACAGGTGAATATGACAACAATTAATACCTTCTATGACACGTCAACAAACCAGAAAAATAAGGCAAAGGACATCTATCTATACTGTAAACAAGCTAAATGCCAAGTTCCATATAGTCAGCATATGAGCACTGGAAAGCCAAGTTTTTTCAGTTTTTTTAAATTTCTTGAGTTTTCTGCTCAAATATCAAGAGACAAATCATCAGAGAAGCAGGATTGTATGAAGACAACAGAGGTGTGAAGATTGGTGGAAGACTCATCAACAACCTTCGCTATGCTGATGATACCACATTACTGGCTGAAAGTGAAGATGATCTGAAACATTTGCTTCTCACAGTCAAAGAACATAGTCTCAAAATGGGCCTGCACCTTAATGTAAAGAAGACAAAGATCATGACAACTGGCATAATCCACAGGTTCATCATTGAAGGAGAAGAAGAAATTGAAATTGTGAACAACTTTAACCTACTTGGATCAACTATCAATAAAGAAGCAACAAGCAGTCAAGAAATCAGACGACGCATTGCTCTTGGCAGAATGGCTATGAAAGACCTAGATAAGAATCTCAAGAGCAGAGATGTCTCTCTCCATACAAAGATTCGACTTGTTCAAGCCATGGTATTTTCAATAACATCATATGGATGTGAAAGCTGGACAGTGAAAAAGACAGATAGGAAGAAAATTGATGCCTTTGAATTATGGTGCTGGCGGCGAATACTGTGTATACCATGGACTGCCCGAAGAACAAACCAGTCGGTACTAGAGGAGATCAAACCTAAGCTTTCTTTAGAAGCTCAGATGACAAGACTTCGACTTTCGTACTTTGGACATATCATGCGAAGAGAGAGATCATTAGAGAAAGACATTATGCTTGGCAAGATAGAAGGTCAACGCAAAAGAGGAAGGCCAGCAATGAGATGGATCGATACAATAACAGCAGCTACAGGTGCCAGTCTGTCAACAATGAGCCACCTGACTGAAGACCGAACACAATTTAGGATAGCTATCCAGAGGGTCGCCATGAGTCGACTCCGACTTGACGGCACTTAACAACAACATCAAGAGACAATGAATTCCAATGTCTACAGTAGGTGCCTGGTAAGTAAAGGCAGCTTCTCTTGTCCATATAAGTTTGACATCCAAGAGGTACTGCTGTGAAGTTATCAACTCCTCTGTAGGGCTATATGGGCAGATGAAGGTAAAGGTAGTGTGGTAACCTGAATGGAAAGGGTAATGGGCAAATATCAAAATCTTGAAATTAATTCTGCTAAGAATTGGTGGCCGGTGTTTTTCTACCAATAGTGGGGTTACATGGTAAGATTGTTTAGCATTATAAATAAATTTGATGGCGGTATTTTGAATGAACTGAAGATGCTTGATGCATAATTGAGAATTCCAGTCAGCAAGGAATTACAATAATCCAAGCAATTTAGGGTGAATGCATGGTTAAGTGTTTTGTGCATTTTAACATTAAGTTAGGTCTGATGGGTCATACTAACCTGAGATCAAAAAAGGGCTTCTTAACCAATGAAGATAAATGAGGTCTGAAGTAAAAGATGTTATCCACAATTACTTCCAGCAGGTGTGATAGGTTTTATAGGGAGAATGCTGTCTGGACTGCCAAAGGGCAAAGAACTTTCTAGTATTAAGAATTAGTTTGTGACTTTTGATTCAAATGGCTATTTTTTCCAAATTCTGATATAAAAGGATTGTCACAGGTATCATGGTTGACAATAATTTGTACGCCATCTGCATATAGATGAACACTCAGTCCAAGACCCTATATCAGGGTCACCAGGGGGACCAGGAGCAAATTAAAAAAAATAGCAGCTAAAATAGAATCCTGTGGGACTCCACAAGGCAGGTGATATTCTGCTGATAATGACTGACCATTTGTGACTACTAAAGAGCGTGAAGATAATTAAGAAATAAACCATTCCAGTGCAACACCACTCACTCTACACTCCTGTTGTCTAGCCAATAGCAAATGATCAACCAGGTTGAATGCAGTAGTCATATCTAATTGAAGGATCAGGAGATGTTCACTATTATCTAAGGGAGCCAAGGTCTCATCCTGTATTGCTACTAATGAGTATCAGTGCTGTGAAAAGATCTAAAGCTTCAGTGCCTAGGATGAAGGACATGGCCAGCCCCAGGCTGGTGCAAGGTAGCGGGTGCCCTAGATGAGCCTTCTGTTTTGCATCCCTCTACCCCCTGAGATTTTGATAATTAAACTGAAGTCATGATCATCCAATTACCAGCCTTCCAACTACAATTCTGTACAAATGCATAATGGGGCATTATAATTTAAATATTAAACTTTGCTTTGCATATATGTGTCTACCTGCTCTTCCTGCAGTTAAAAGAAGGCATGGCTATCGGGCTCTGTTAGTTTGCTTTCAATGCTGCATCTTCTTGCTGACCCCCCAGAAACTGCTTCTTCTCTAGGTGACCACCTAGTCTTGTCTAATGGTTGAACTGGCCCTGATGAAGGACATTTTTTTGCTTCCAGAAAAGGTAGAAGCTGTGTAAGATCTGATTTTTCCACCAGTTTAACCACAAATGAGAGGCTGGAAATTGGCCTGTAATTACCCAGGTCAAAGAGATATGTTGAAATCTTTTAAATTAGGACAAATGACAGAGATTTTCTAGCCCTTGGGGACATAGCCCCAGATAAGACTATCATTTACCAGATCCAAAAGATAAACAGAAAACTAGGGCAAAAGCTCTTTTTTTTAATTTAAATTTTTATTAAATTTTAACATTCATGCATAACAAGAATGAAATAAGAAAGATGAAGATATTGTGACGCCTTCCACCGCTCTCACCGCACTGCCCCTAGGGGTGGCACGGCAGATTGTCTCTGTTTGATCACTTATAGTGCTATTTAGTATAGACACTTGCCTAATGAGAGACGGTGGATCACCTCCTTAATTGTAGTTGTGGTTTGCTTTTGTTAGCAGTCCGAATAGAAGGAGCACAGGACAATTTATAACATAAATTGCTTTTATTTTTATTTTCTGTAAGGAAATCATTCGTGGCAAATTTCCAGAAAGGTAAAACACATGCAACCAAAAGTATAGGATTCTTCTCCAAAATGTGCAAGGTGAATTTCTTCCATAAACTTCTCAACCTTGATAGCAGTATTTTCTAGTATTTACAAACGCAGTAGAAATATCTTTGTGCATTACTCACAAACTTTGGCAATAGGAAAACTTTACTTTCCTTGCTGACTTCAAGTTTAAAACATCACTCAGAGTGCTACCTCTTAGCTTTTACCACTAGCTTTCTCAGCTGACGTTACAGCAGCAATAAAACTAGCTAGGCTTTCACATGAGGTTTCTCTTATCCACTTGTCTGCTTTCCAAGCATACAATGATATCTGACTCCTGACGTCTTCTTACTTGTTTCATACAGCATAAAGGAAAAGCTTTATACATTAGACACACACAAACTGCAATCCATCGATTCAGCAGAGGACATTGATTTATCAGAGAGACAGTCCACGTCCATTTCCGTTGGGGAATTGTATGGCTCTGAACCTGGGGTAATCTCTGGTTTAACCTGTTGTATGTTCTTCAGAAGCTTACAAAGGTTTCTCCACTTTAGCTCACGGTTCCCCTCTGTAACTGGGTTTGAACCTTTTGCTTTTCTCCCCCTTAATAGTTTCTCATCAGGAAATGCAAAAGCTTCTTGACTAGCAGTAACTCTCCTCCTAACAGGCTTTCTATAATATCTGTGTGGAGGTTCAAGACTAGAACTGCTATATTCTGATTCAGAGGTAAAATCCAGGCTTCTCTGCCGGTTCTTTCTATGCCCACACCCTTTGCACTTGCCTTGTAAGTAGTGGTCAGTCCTTCTGGGCTTAGCAGAATTAACAGCTTTTAAATCCTGCTTCCTTCCCTGGTTTACTGGCCTTTTCCTCTGGCTCCTAGCCTGCAACCGGTCCTGCCTTTGAACAGACCTTCTTTGCAGTCTTTCTGGTGTAAAAGCACATACCGTTTGATCAGTACCTGATTCCTCCTCCCACTCAGCTGATTCTTCAAAGAAACTTTGTCCTCGGGGTTTTGCTAGTTTCCCTTTAGCATTGCAATTTCCTTTGCACCGTCCTGTGCCTAGTCCTCGTGTGTGTGAAGCTCTGGAATCAACTCTCAGCTGATCCTCCAGCTCCTGTTCATCTCTCTCTCCTCACTTCCTGTGTGACGCAGCTTATATGTTCTGTGAACTGTTTGCTTCTCTGACCCCACCCTCTCTCTGCTTGCAGCTGTCCTAGAGGTTGGGTGTGGCTTCAAGCTAACCCTGCTTCTATGTGCCTTAGTTTCATTCTCTCTGTGGGAAATGTGCTTCTGTGATCCCATCCCCCGCTTGTGGGAACAAATCTCAGAGTTTTTTCTACTTTTAAAGGGCTCTGCAGCCTTCACATCATCACAATATACATCATCCTAAAACAATAAAGAAACTAATACACCACAAAGGAAATTCCGTATACTTCATCATTTTCGACCACAAACACTAGGCAAAATTGGAGAGGCCACAGGAAACTAATAACAAAGGAAAAATACAAAATACATTACAGAGCAGACTTAAGCATCAGCCGGAGTGGTCGCTATTTGCACCTCCATTCCCTCCCTAGCTAACAGAAAATCAAGCAGCTGCCTTGGTTCAAAGAATAAGAAAACTTTACCATCATAGGAAATTATACAACGAGAAGGAAATCTTAACTAAAAACTAGCTCCCAGGGAAAGAACTCTAGAGCGCAAGCCCAGAAATATTTTTCTCCTCACCTGGGTAGCACGAGATAAATCAGGAAACATATACACTTTAGATCCAAGGAAGTTACAATTGCAATTCCTAAAATACGCCCGAAGAATTAAAGATTTATCAAGCTCCAAAGCTAAGGTCACAAGTAAGGTAGTATGGCCTGTTACTACTTCCAGGGAGTCCTCCAAAAATGTGGTGAGATCCCCAATCCCCACTGCCGGGCTCCCAGAGGCTAGCCCACCAGAACCACCACCTACTGTTAGATATTGTGCTCTAACAATTGGAGGCAAATTATCTGCAGGACGTTTAAGCACCTCCTGGAGATATTTACGTACCATATCAATAGCAGACATAATTGGGGATTTAGGAAAATTTAACAATCGTAAATTATTCCTATGAGTATAGTTCTCCAAATACTCAGTCTTTTTTGATAACACGATCTTATCCTTAGCTTGGGCAGCACATAACCCATGCAGATGTTCCAAGTCCTTTTCAACTCCCTCCAAACGTCGAACTTGCTCTACCAAAGCATTTTTCACTTCAGAAATATAGTTATGAACCGATAGAGAATCCTTTTTTAATACGCCAACAACTGCCATAAGGGAAGTATTAACAGTAGCAACAGCGTCCCACAGTGCTTCCATATCTACCTGAGGTGGCTTAATCAACCCTCGCAAAACTGGAAGCGTGTCCAAACCTTCTGACGGCTCCAAAGATCTTCCATTCTGCAGACTCTTCTCTTCCACCTTTCTCCCATCCGCAGCAGCCTGGACAGAGGGTACAGAAGCTGACAACTCTCCCACCGCTACAGAGCCCTCTTCGCTCCCAACCGCCGACGAGCATCGAACAGCCCTGGCAGGAAGCACTCTGGAAACTGGATCACTGCTTCCAGGTCAAGGAGGGGGTGAACGCCACTCCGGCGACAACCACATCCCCGATGCACTCAGAGTCGAGGACTCCAAAACCGCCGGTACAGCCGAAGACGCTGCTCCATTCCCCGGCAAGGTAAAGCCGCACGCCGCAAGCGTTTTCTGCCCTGTTGCTCCAGATACAGGCACCCCCGAGGGTAAGGAGGCCTGTTTTCTCTTTCGGCGTCCCATTTCAGAAACGCACACCGAAACGGCAGACAGGTCTCAAACACTGCGGAGCCGCTTACCACCGGAGAAGCTCTGACGCCATCATGCCTCCCCTAGGGATTATCTGGCTAGGGCAAAAGCTCTTAATAGTCTGAGGAATCAGGTTCATAGCAGAAAAACATAAATTCAACTATGCAATCATTTTATCTAATGATAGAAACTTGGAGAAAATGCTTGATGACATCAGAGCCTCTTTAGACTGTGCATTTTTGATAGTAGTCAGAAAGGGATTATGTGTGGTTAGTTTTTCAACTTGAAAAAATGCCACATTGATCTGCCTTTCAGTTGGTGCAAGTTCACTTACTATCCGG
Source organism: Ichthyophis bannanicus (assembly GCA_033557465.1). Classification (NCBI taxonomy): domain Eukaryota; kingdom Metazoa; phylum Chordata; class Amphibia; order Gymnophiona; family Ichthyophiidae; genus Ichthyophis; species Ichthyophis bannanicus. Next base: position 390,293,716 of record CM066038.1, on the reverse strand, counting down.
AAGAACTGTGAAGGGAAGTAAGAGCTTTTCTAATGGAAAACTTTTATATTTTGAGTGCAAAAGTTTACATTCTTCCAGCCAACTAGTTTCCTTCTATATCCTCCAAATTTGTTCTGTCTTCTGCTGTTGCCGCTTAAGATGATGCACATTGAATCAGAGGTTCCTGCAGCTGGGATTAATTCTCCTAAGCTTACCAGGAGCAAAATAATCAATTATTTAACTCCTTGAATGTGTGTAAATTGTGGTTTTTCTAAAATTGATGCTTACCCATGTAAATGCCCCTATTTCAGGGTGCAAGTGCTGTGCAAAGCTTTGGAAATTACTTCCTTAGGCACCTAGGTTAGGTATCTAAATTAGGCACTTATTTCAAAATGAACTTAGGAAGCTAAGGTTTAGGCTGAAAATTCACCTAACTTTAAAACGTATTTTGAATTTAAACCTGTAAATTCATATTCCTAATTTTAGGGGCCTAACAGGTGCTTAGTGCTGAAAATCAATGCTAAATGTCTAGAATTTCCTGTCCCACTCTGAAACCACACCCCAAGGTTGCTCCCTTTTCAGTCCCGCTCATATTCCAAGGGGCCAATTTAGGATTCTAATGCTCAAATTTAGCTCCCAAGTCCTTTGAAAATCAGAACGAAAGGCATTTCTACAGTCTTTGGCATACTGCGTAGTAGGTCACTACAGTTCAACAGGCATCACCCACATACACACTCATCAATTTTAGTTGAAGCCTATAAGGAGTGATACTCCACCATAGCCACACCTTTCCTTCCAGAAACCTCTACATATTAGTCCCTATACTTAATATCTTTCTGTAGGTTCATAACCCACTATGCAAAGCTTACTGCTACATATGTAAATAGTTGATGTGCATGTTTCCCTAAGTTATCCAAGTTGTATTTCCTTGTTCTCTGTAAAACTAACGTTTGTTCATTATGTTTCACTGTTCCATGTAAACCGCGCTGATACTAAATAGTGCGGTATATAAGAAACTAAAATAAAAAATAAATAAATAAATAAATAAATTTACAGGTGTGACTGGCAGACCTCTACCTGCAAAAGGGACGGACTATACATATCGGTAGTGATTTTAGAACCAGTGCTCCCTACTCATATATACGGCAACACACCAAGATTTAAAGGAAGTGTCTTGCCGCATATGTGGTTTGGGTGTCTCTTAAAAGTAATTAAGTAATTAAAAGTAAAAGCATATTCTGTATGTTAAACTGGTAATATACTATATTTCAGTAAATTTCCATGTCGGCATTTACATTTTCTTCAAGTCATGTGTAAGTTGACATGCGTTGGGTTTGAGGAAGGCTTGAGGAGGGGGGGGGGGAATTTTGCTTATCTCTGTGATGTTCAAAACCACCACAAATTTCCTAATGTTTGAATTCTGGAGGATGACTCCTTAATCAGTGCTTTACAGACATACAGATTTCCAACATCTACCACTTGTCCATATGTGGTGCCAATTATAAGTGTAGATAGCTAGCCTGCTACTTAGTCATGCATGCAAAACTACTTCCGCATGGAACCCTCGTGATGCCGCTCTTTCTGAATGTAAAATAGCTGTCCCTATTGTGCCTGCAATCAAATATATGTGTGCTCCTGTAGCGGTGCAGTATGTATTTTAGAAAAGACTCCATTTTTGCCAAACATTTTCTAAAATATTAGGGTTTTATTTGAGTATAGGGATCTAAAATCCTTTTTCCTAGTTAGGCAACCTATACAAAGTTAATTTGCATATCTCTAGTCAACTGCAATCATTGGTTAACTTGCACAGAACATTTCTAAGCCACCTTGCCAGCAAGATAAGGGTACCAGATGTACCCACTTTCCAGGCATTGCCCCCGATTTGGAGCTAGTGTCCCAGACACCATGGACTACTGTATCACCACCTCCTGTCCCAGATTTTATTGGGGACAGAAGCAAAGGACATTGCTTGTCCTGCATACTGCTTTGATGCAGTCTTCTCAATCCTGGTAGGAGAAGATATAAAATTAGTTTTTCTAAAAACTAAAGGAGATAATGTATCTATATGTTTAAAATAAAGTTTAAATATATACAATATGTATGTATACATGCATACATGAGAGAAGGGCTGCTACTGTCCTTTTTTAAACTTTTGAGATTACTCACTGTAATAAAGTAGACACCCAGAAAGGAGTAGATAACATGAGGAGAGATCTAGCTAAGCTTGAAGAATGGTCAAGAATTTGCCAGCTGAGATTTAATACTAAATATGCAGGGTCATGCATTTGGGCTGCAAAAATCCAAAGGAGCAGTTCAGTATAGGGGGTCCAAGAAAGAAGAGCGGGATCTGGGCGTGATTATTTCTGATGATCTTAAAGTGCCTAAACAGGTAGAAAAGGTGATGGTGAAAGCCAGAAGGATGCTTGGATACAGAGGAAGAGGAGTGGCCATTAGGAAGAAGGAGGTGATAGTGCCTCTGTGTAAGTCTTTGGTGAGATCAAATTTGAGGTATTGTGTGTAATTCTGGAGACCAAATCTTCAAAAGGATATAAACAGGATGGAGTCAGTGGGTGGCTGCCAAAATGTCAGTGGTCTAACTTATTAACCATATGGGGACAGACTTAAAGATCTCAATATGTATACCTTAGAGGAAAGGCGGGATAGAGAAGATATGATAGAGACATTTAAATACCTTTGTGCATTAATGCACAGGAGGAGAGTCTCTTTCAATTAAAAGTAAGCTCTGTGGAAATATTTCTTTACGGAAAGAGTGGTAGATGCATGGAATATTCTCCCAGTGCAGGTAGTAGAGATGAGAACAGTATCATAAGAACATAAGAGATGCCATACTGGGTCAGACCAAGGTCCATCAAGCCCAGTATCCTGTTTCCAACAGTGGCCAATCTAAGTCATACGTACCTAGCAGTTTCCCCAAAAGACACAGGTACCACAGTGCTTATATTGGGTCAATCATTGATATCCTGGGTCCCTTTTTAATAATGGTTTATGGACCTTTCCTCCAGGAACTTGTCCAAACCTTTTTTAAACCCAGCTACACTAACAGCCTTTACTACATCCTCCGGTAACAAATTCCAGAGTTTGATTACACTTTGAGTGAAAAAATATGTTCTCTTATTTGTCTTAAATAGTTTACCCTATTGTTTCATTACATGTCCACTAGTCTTTCTATATTCTGATAATGTAAACAATCGATCTACATTTACCCGTTCCACTCCATTCATTAATTTATAGACTCGATCATATCTCCCCTCAGCTGTCTCTTTTCCAGGTTGAAGGGCCCTAACCTTTTTAGCCTCTCTTCATAGGAGTAGCCTTCCATCCCCTTTACCATTTTGGTGGCTCTTCTCTGAACCTTTTCTAATAACGCTATATCCTTTTTAAGATATGGCTACCAGAATTGCACACAATATTCAAGGTGCAGTCTCACCATGGAACGCTATAGAGGCATTATAATATATTTTGTTTTATTTTCCATTCCTTTCCTTATGATATCTAGCATTCTATTTGCTCTCTTGGCCGCCGCTGCACACTGGGTGGAGGGTTTTAACATGTTATCCACGATGACTCCTAAATCTTTTTCCTGGGTGGTGGTTCCCAATGTGGAACCTTGCATCTTGTAACCATAGTTTGGGTTGTTCTTTCCTAGGTGCATAACTTTGCAATTGCCCACATTAAATTTCATCTGCCATTTGGATGCCCAGTCTTCCAATTTATCAAGATCCTCTTGCAATTTCCCACAATCCTCTTGGTTTTTAACAACTTTAAATAGTTTTGTGTCATCTGCAAATTTGATAACCTCACTCGTTATTCCCTTTTCCAGGTCATTTATGAATATGTCAAAAAGCAGCGGACCCAGCACAGATACTTGGGGCACTCCACTATTCACCTTTTTCCATTGGGAAAATTGACCATTTAGCCCTACCCTCTGTTTTCTATCTTTTAACCAGTTCCAGATCCACAATAGTACTCTGCCTCCTATCTCATGACTTTTTAGTTTTGCCAAAAGTCTCTGATGAGGGATCTTGCAAAGGCTTTCTGAAAGTCCAGATACACTATATCAACCTATTCACCTTTGTCTTTCTGTTTATTCACACCTTCAAAAAAACGTAACAGATTAGTACGACAAGATTTTCCTTGTCTAAAGCCATGTTGGCTGTCTCCCATTAGGCCTTGACTATCGACATGCTGAGTAATTTTGTTCTTTATGATCGTTTCTACTATTTTTCCTGGTACTGACATTAGGCTCACCGGTCTAGTTTCCTGTATCTGAATTCAAGAAATTATGGGACAAACACAGATGATCTCTAAAGCAAAAAAAGGAACTACAATGGTTGATATGGAAGGGCAGACTAGATAGGCCACATGGTCTTTTTCTGCCATCATGTTTCTGTGTTACATAGACTGGTCCCAGCCCAGCTCAGCTCAGCCCTGCCCAGGTGTTCCGAATTTTCTCTTTAAAAATCTGGTAACCCTACATAATGAAAGCACTGTCAGTGAGAGATTCTTGTGAGCATAAGAACGAATGTACTTAAAGTGTTTATTTTAAATTTACTTTGATGAAGTTATGCAAATTCATCACATAGGAAGCAGATGGTGACTTGAACGCCACTGAATAGCTTCCTGCCGCCATATCATTAAATTTTCCCTAATTTCAATTGCAGCCTTATAAAAAGAATTCAGAAAACATTTTGTGCAAGCAGATTGAAGTTTAACGAAGGGGAATAAAACTAAATGGCTTTTATGAATCCTCTACTGTATTATACTGTATTTAAATGCTTAAAAATGTCCTACAAGAACTATTCTAGGTCTGAAATTGCTCTACCTTCATTAATCAGCACTTTATTAGAATACATTACTTGGCTTTTACTAATTAGTGTGGAAACTGTATGCTCCATTCATCAAAGCTTTGTTCTTGAACACCTAAGTTACTTTATTAACAAACTAGGCCTCAGTAAACCCTTTAGGTCTCCCCTTACACTCGCCCCTTTGTCTGTCATGATAAATAGCAAAGGTAACAGCAGGTTTGGCTCACACACTGCTTCCTAACAATGCATGTGAATACTTCCTTTTGTTCTGTGCAGGGGATTCCTATAGGGAAAGGTCCATGCACCTTTCCTGTAATCTCACCTACAGACCTGCATGTCTCTGAGTCCCGCAGTTTCTGAAAAGCCTCTCTGTAGCCTTTCTAAACACTGCTGTCCTCACCCCTCCCCATCTCATAATCAGCACCACCCAAAAACCCTGTAATTATGGAATTCAAATCTGCCACAAAGGTTTCCCTCTGTCAGTCAGGTGAACTCTCTCAGGATGTCAATTTAGGCTCTGCAAGCCTGCTGTTCTCCTCAGGCTCCCTGTTGCTCGGGGACTTAAAGAGCACTTCCAGGGGTTGCTTTCAGTGGACCATAGTAGGACGGCAGTGTCCAGCCCTAAGCTGAAGACTAAAGGTCAACAGGTGACAAAAGGTAGAAGTGGAGGTGAGTGTTTGGTTTTCAAGGTATTATTAAAAGCTAATAAGCTATAATTAGGGTTTGAACAGTAATCCATTTGTTTCCTTTGAGAAAACCTGGCTTATTTTTTTTTCCTTTTCCAAGCAAGATAAGGACTAATAATAATCACCTCTGTTTCTTCAAAAGCCTATTTAAATATCACATTATTTTCTGCTTGTATTTAGATGTTCATTTATTTAAGTATGTAAGGCCAATAACAAAGTTTAAAAAAATGTGTTTCCCATCTCCTAGAGGCAGTTATACTAAGTTGTGAAAATTTTTGCAAGCAGTTTCATGCAGAAAAATGCACAGAATGGCAGAATTTGTGGGTCTTTCCACATGAAATCACATGGCAAAGAAATTCACAAGCTTGCTGCTTTCCAACTATTAAAATTTCATGCATAATCCACTACACAAAATTGCGCTAAAATCCCGAATACATGAGTTACTTTGCATGATTGTTGCGTTGAAGTAGCTCCTGACTTCAGAAACAAGTGAAAATCATTGTGTGATGACGTCTTTGCACATCCATGTTTGCAAAAATGTATCTATGAAAGTTTGCTTTATATCTCATTTGCATAATGTAGCAAACGTTCAGCAGGAATAATGGGCTGTTAATCCTTGCAAAATCCTGTGGGTTAGTACATTGGACCCCTAGTGTTTTCTAAGTATTTTTGCTTTCAAACAACTTGAAAATCTATTTATTTATCATGTCACATGACATTTGAATTTGTAGTGCCATGGAGGTCGTGACACAATTTTTCATTTCTGTTGTTTCGGGTGCCTCCTTAAAAAAATTGCTGTCAGATAAAGGGTCCTATTTCTCCTGCTAAATCTGTGCAAAGGCAAGTGACTGAGCCTTCCAAACTATGCACATCTAGAGACAGGAGGAGCCTCACCCATAAATATGACTAGCTTAGCATCTAACTTTTCATTGTTAATGCTGCTTTAGCTATGATCCCTGAAGCATCAGTGCAAGGATATGAGGTACCCTATGTGAACCTCCCTACTCCTACCCGCACTCCCATTGCCACCACTGCTGTCCCTCTCCAGGACCTTCAAACAGCTCCTTAGCGCTTACCTCAATCTATGACGCTGTGGGGCTGCTTGTGCTTCTGCCTCCTTCGCTGCAGACTTCCTTTTGAATGTGGACAGAAGTGGCTGCGGGGCTGTTGGAAGTCATTGCTGCCACTGCAGGTCCCAGACAGAGGCGGCAGTGGTGGCAGTGGGCTGCCCTTGGACCATTGGTGCTCTATGCAACTGCCTAGTTCACCTAATGGTCACACCAGCCCTGGCTGTCTGTCTTTATTTTAGCCACTGTAGCTAATAGACCATTGTCAGATCAATATGGGACACTGAGTTGGTAGCAGGTAATGGGTACTGCTTGGTGTGGGGCGTTTTGGTAGGTTCTGGGGTTCACAGGTAGAAGAGGTTAGCCCTAATTTGGGAACCATTTGTTTTATACAGATTCAGATATCATCTCATGCTAGAGGCCCAAAGCTGCTTCTTTTAGATTTAGCAGATAATTTTATCTTATTGCACATGCCCTGTTTTACAGATCAATTCATGACATACCCAGTAGTCAAACCGTGGAATTTGCTGGCTCAGAACTAACTGCTGCCGCTTCACCTGGTCACACTCATCATCGTTTCATGGGTATATAAACGATCAAAAACATGAACAGTCTCTTTAAACAAACACTGCAGTATTAAACATTTTACTCCTTTGCACAGAGCTAATAATATATACTATGTAAATGATATAAATACACCAGTAATGATGATCCCATCAATAGTGATGATCCCCCACCGCATTCCTCTTATGGAGGGAAACACAACATACTGCGAACCCTGAATGTAATATAATATGCTGTGGCTCAATCACACCTGACCCTGGCTGCTGGTTTCACTGTCTGATGGTGACTTTATCAAAGGATATATCGTTCTCCAGGACCAAGCAGGAAGTCAGTCCTCACTTATGGGTGACGTCGGCGCCGACGGAGCCCTCGCGGAGCAATTTTCCCCAGCTTTCAAAGAAAGCCTTTGGGAATTGCAGCGCGCATGCGCGGTCGTCTTCCCGCCCGAGGGTGCCATCTTAGCCAGTCTTCTTTTTTCCGCGGAGCCCTACAGACGTCCCCGTCTTGTCCCCGCGAAAAAGTCGATTTTCTTCATTATTTTATTCTTTTTCCTTCGGTTCGACGCCGATCTTTTTCCCGCCCGGACTCGCGACGCCGGTCACGAGTCCTCTTACTTTTTTCGGTTTTTCTGACTTTGTCAGCTTTCGTTTTCGATTTTTCCCTGGCAGCCTGGTCCTTTGACCTCGCAGGGGCCCTTTTTCCCCCGATGGCTGCCAGTGGGTTTAAGCGGTGTGGTCGGTGTGACCGAAATATGTCACTAACTGACACACACGACTTTTGCCTCCGCTGCCTGGGCCCGGATCATGAGGAACTGATCTGTGGGCCCTGCAGCAAAATGTCCTCAAAGGCGTTGAGAAGTCGGCGGCATCAGCGCGAGAGAATCTTCGCTGACCCCAGCCGTACCCGGACCTCGTCGGAGGCCTCGGCGTCGAAAGGCTCCAGCTCGGACCGTCGCCGGAGTTCCTCCGACCGGGGTTCTCCCTCCGGGGACCATCGTCGGAAGGTGAAACCCGCGAGGGCGTCGTCGGTGGACGCTCCTGGTTCCGCGAGGGCCAGGTCGCATAGCCCCGACAGCCGCCCCGGGTCCTTGGAGAAGGAACACATCCCGAAGCGACCTCGCCTGGAGTCGGAGATGCCTGCTCGGGTAAGTCCTGTGGTCCTTCTGGACTCGCCTCCGCGACAGCCGACGTCGGGCCCGACGCCGTCGGGGCCCGAGTCGGGGGCTGCTGGGTCACCTGAGCTCGGACTCAGGTTGACGGCCTTGGAGAGCAGACTGTCTGCCTTCATGGACCAGCAGAGGGCACTGCTCGCTGGCCTCGCTGGCGCCGCTGCCCCGACCGCCGGGACGTCGACGTCCAAGTCGACCCCGGAGACCGAGCCGATCCTCGAGTCGCTGAGAACTCGAGTCGATCCTCGGTCGAGGTCACCCTCGGCCTCCCGTTCGGGACCGAGGTCACCGACGCCGACTCCCTCAGCGTCGGGGCGGCTGGCGCCGCGCCCTGCCCGGGCCGACCCCACCGAGTCCTCGTCGGAGTCGGTCTGGGAGTCTGAGGAGGAAGAGTCGCCTGATTCTTTCCGGACTCGGTGTGTCCCATCGGACTCACCGGAGTCCGAGCCTCGGAAGCAGTCCCCCCCAGAGGATGCCCGGTTCTCGGACTTCGTTAGGGATATGGCCAAGGCTTTGGCCTTCCCTGCGGATCCCGAGGAGGAGCCTCGAGCCGAAGAGCTCGACGCCCTCCAGTATGACTCTCCCGCGAGGGAACACTTTACTGTGCCGGTTCCTCCTATGCTGGAACGACTACTCTTCCGCATGTGGGAGAGTCCGGCCTCCTCGCCGGTCCTGAGCAAGCGGGTCGATTCTATCTATCGAGTCCGCAAGAGCCCTGGCTTTCAAAAGGCACAGCTGCCACACCATTCCATGGTAGTGGAATCGGCCATGCATCGTCTTAAGAGCCAGAAGATGCACTCCTCGGTGCCTCCTGGCAGGGAGGCCCGTAACCTGGATGGCCTTGGCAAGAAGTGTTTCCAGGGCTCTATGCTCGCATGTCGTGTCCAGACTTACCAGCTATACATGGGCATGTATCTCCGGGATCTGGCTAAAGAGCTAGCCGGATTCTCCGCTGGTTTGTCCGAGGAACCCTTGCGGAGGTTCCTGGCCTTGTCCACTGGCATTCGGGAATGCTCAAAGTTCATGTCCCGAGCAGCCTATGATGGCTTTGAAGCATCGGCTCAAGTGGCCGCAGCCGGCATCGGTGCCCGCCGACAGGCTTGGCTTCAGTCGTCAGACCTTGAGCCCTGGGTGCAGGACAAGTTGGTCGATGTCCCCTGCCAAGGCGAAAACCTCTTTGGCAAGCCCATGGTGGAAAAGGCTGCGCAAATTGAGACTGAGACTCTCACCAGGACCAGGCTTTCTAGGAAGACCTCCGCCCCTTCCCAGAAAAAGAAGGGCTCGGGGAAAAAGTCCTTTTACCCGAGGAAGGCGGCTGCCTACAAACAATACCCCCATTATCAGGCCCCTGCAGCTCCCCAACAGGGCCAGCAGGCCAAGGGAAGGGGTAACGGGTCCCGTAGGCAGCAAGCCCCCAAGCCTGCACCACCAGCCCCTGCTCAGCAGGGTGGGGGTTTTTGACTCGCAAAGCATAGCCTCTCCCCCCCCGCTGGTCCCTCTCAGCACCGGAGGCCGGCTGGTTCACTTCGCCCACAGGTGGTCCAGCATCACCGCAGATGCCTGGGTGCTTCAAGTCGTGCGGGAAGGCTATCTTCTCCACTTCCACCAGGTCCCTCCCTCCTATTTTCCGGGAGAACCTCCACGACCCCCTCTGCACAGGGAATTACTCCTTCAGGAGTTAGCAGGTCTTCTGCAGGAACAGGCGGTGGAACCGGTGCCACACCACCTGAGAGGTCAAGGTTTTTATTCCAGGTATTTTCTAATACCAAAGAGAACAGGGGGCCTCAGACCCATCCTGGACTTGCGCAACCTCAACAAGTTCCTTGTGCGGGAGAAGTTCAAAATGCTTACCCTTGGAATCCTTCTGCCCTACCTCCAGCAGGGAGATTGGCTATGCTCCTTGGATCTAAAGGATGCCTACACGCACATCCTCATCCACCCAAGCCACCGCCAATACCTAAGGTTTGTGGTGGCAGGAAATCATTACCAGTACAGAGTACTCCCCTTTGGCCTGTCCTCCGCGCCGCGAGTCTTCACAAAATGTCTCGCGGTGGTGGCGGCCCATCTCCGGCTTCACGGCCTCTATGTCTTTCCGTACCTCGACGACTGGCTCATCAGAGCAGCGTCCGCTCGGGAGGTCACCAACGCCACGCGCCGCACGGTGACTCTTCTGCAGCACTTGGGCTTTGTTATAAACTTCGCAAAGTCCACTTTGCTCCCCTCGCAGGATCTCGAGTTCATCGGCGCAAGGCTGCACACTCCTCAGGCGCGAGCATACCTACCGCTCGACAGGGCTCAACGGCTCATGGACCTAGCCGACCGTTTTCGCAGCCAGCCCCTGGTCTCTGCCAGGCGCTTCCTGAGACTACTCGGCCATATGGCTTCCACCGTCCATGTGACCCCCAATGCCCGCCTGAATATGCGGCCTGCTCAATGGTGTCTCCGCCAGCAGTGGCGACAAGCCACAGGCAGCCTAGCAGACCTGGTGCGCGTCTCCGAGCCGCTGATCTCGTCTCTTCGGTGGTGGCTTCGGCAGCCGAACCTGATATTCGGAATGCCTTTCCAGTCACCTCAGCCGACCCGGGTGCTGACCACGGATGCATCCCTCCTGGGCTGGGGAGCACATTGCCAAGGGGCACGTACTCAGGGCCTCTGGACCACGTGGGAGTCTGCTCAGCAGATCAACTTCCTGGAGCTCAGGGCGATCCGCCTGGCTCTCAAAGCCTTCTCCCACCTGACTTCTCACCAGTCCATCCTCGTCCAGACGGACAATCAAGTTGCCATGTTCTACGTGAACAAGCAGGGGGGCATGGGCTCCTTCCTCCTCTGCCGGGAGGCACAGAAGCTCTGCTCTTGGGCTGTCAGTCACGGCATTCTCCTCAAGGCAGTTTATCTCCCGGGCCAAGAGAATTGCCTGGCGGACAAACTCAGCAGGATCCTCCAGCCGCACGAGTGGCGTCTGGATCCCTTGGTAGTTCAGAAGCTCTTCCTAAAGTGGGGCCTCCCCACGGTGGATCTCTTTGCCAGTCCTCACAACCGGCAGCTTCCTCGCTTCTGCTCTCGTCAGCCACACCCCCTTCGGGTTGCGGCGGACGCTTTTCTGATTTCATGGTCGGGGAGCCTTCTGTACGCTTTCCCTCCCATCCCGCTAGTCTCTCGGACTCTTTTCAAGGTGCTCCGAGACAACGCCTTCATGATCCTGGTGGCCCCTCGCTGGCCCAGACAGCCATGGTTTCCGCTCCTACTGCAACTAGCGGTGGAGGATCCATTCCCTCTGGGGGTACAACCGGATCTCCTCACTCAGGATCAGGGGTCTCTACTACACCCCAACCTCAGGTCTCTCAACCTCATGGCCTGGCTGCTGAGAGGGTAGTCCTTGCTCCCCTTCTCCTGCCGGCGGAGGTGGAGGAGGTCGTCTTAGCTTCGCGACGCCCTTCTACCCGCAAATGCTACGCCCTTAAATGGCGTCGCTTTGCCGTCTGGTGTACCCAACAGTCTCAGGATCCCTTCTCCTGCCCGGTGTCGGTGATCTTGCAATACTTGCTACACCTCTCTAATCTGGGACTTAAGTCCAACTCCGTCAAAGTTCACCTCAGTGCTCTTTCGGCACATCATGTGCCGGTGGACGGTAGACCTCTCTCCAGCGACCCTCTCGTAGCGAGGTTTCTCCGAGGTCTCCTTCTACTTAAACCACCTCTGCGCCTGCCAGCGCCTGACTGGGACCTGAATGTGGTTTTGCAGCGGATCACCTGTCCGCCTTTTGAACCTATGGCTACCTGTTCTCTCCGTTTTCTGTCTTGGAAAACACTGTTCTTGATAGCCCTCGCTTCCGCTAGACGCGTAAGTGAATTGCAGGCCCTCGTGTCTGATCCCCCTTACACTCGGTTCTACAAAAATAGGGTAGTCCTACGGACTCACCCAAAATTTCTTCCAAAAGTGGTCTCCCCTTTTCACATCAATCAGGAGGTGGTACTTCCAACCTTCTTTCCCAGACCACACTCCAGCCGAGCTGAAACGGTCCTCCATACCCTGGACTGTAGAAGGGCTTTGAACTTCTACCTTGACCGTACGCGGGAGCACCGTAAAGCTGCTCAGCTTTTTGTGTCTTTTGACCCCAATAAATTGGGGCTCCCGGTCTCCAAGCGTACTCTGTCCATCTGGGTTGCGGACTGTATCTCTTGGGCTTATGGGGCAGCCGGACTCTCCTTAGAAAGTCGAGTCACGGCTCATTGCGTTCGGGCAAAGGCTACGTCAGTGGCTTACCTCCGCTCTGTTCCGCTGGCAGACATCTGCCGGGCCGCTACTTGGTCTTCGAGCCAGACTTTTGCGGTCCATTACTGTCTCGAGAGGGAGTCCCGCAGGGACAGTGCTTTCGGACAGGCAGTCCTCCGTAATCTCTTTGAGGTCTGAGCAACTCCTACCCTCCATCCCGGATGTGGGCTACCGGTGGGTGATAATTCAGCGAAGATTCTTTCCTTCTGTGCTGCTGAGCTAGAGGGAGCTCATTTTTGTGCTTAGGGTCTCCGGTAGCCTTGAGCTTGGGAGTCCCATAAGTGAGGACTGACTTCCTGCTTGGTCCTGGAGAAAGCGTAGTTACTCACCTGTAACAGGTGTTCTCCAGGAGCAGCAGGAATCAGTCCTCACTACCCTCCCTCCTCCCCTTGGAGTTGCAATCGTCTGCTTATGCTCTTTTTGCAAATTTTTTATGCTGTCTTTTTTAGCTATGTCATCTGACTGGCTAAGATGGCACCCTCGGGCGGGAAGACGACCGCGCATGCGCGCTGCAATTCCCAAAGGCTTTCTTTGAAAGCTGGGGAAAATTGCTCCGCGAGGGCTCCGTCGGCGCCGACGTCACCCATAAGTGAGGACTGATTCCTGCTGCTCCTGGAGAACACCTGTTACAGGTGAGTAACTACGCTGTCCCTGCCGCATATGGGATTCCCGGCCAAATTGGCTCACTCCTCTTTCCCAGCGGCCGTGAGGTTCATGACTGTCATGTTATGCAAAAAATGAACCCATTTGGAGATATTGCTCCCATCAAAAATCCATTGCCAAGACTAATGAAATTGAATCACTGAAAGAAATAATCCCTGCTCCTCCTAATCTGAAGAAAAAAAACCTAGTGAGATGTATACTGAAAAATATTAGTGTAAGGCCCATTTTACAAAGGAAGTCCAGGTGCAATCTGGAGTCAGAGTCAGAACGTCTGGAAAAAAGCAGGCACATGCAAGTTCAGGCACAATTTCCCAAACATGGTCTTGCCTGATATGGATGTCTATGGAGATGTCTACATAGACATCCCAAGAATAGCATTTTAGAATGGGGACGTCTAATAACATACTGGTTAGAGTAGTGGGTTAGGAGCTGCATAGCCAGGATTGAAATCTCAATGTGATCCTTTGTGATCTTACACTAATCACTTAATTCTCCATCTTCTCTATACTGTCTGGGTGTTTTAAGGCCAAAACAAGCACTTTCTTGATGCCTGTTCATCCACGGAGCAGATCTAAACGTGGACATTTCTGAAATTGAAGGGGGATGTGTAAATCCATTGCACCTCCCCAGTCACGCCTTTGCCACATCCCCTACCTACTTGGATGTCCCAACACTGGTGACACCTTTAAAAGCCATTTGTAAAATGTCTCTGGAGAATCTCCATGAACTTGCACAAATTCAGACTGAGCCTTTTTAAATGACCCCCCCATACATACGATGAACCTAAAGTTAAACCCACATGAGAAAGATATTTAGCATATTACCATTATTATCTAATGCAGAAGATGTGCAGTGGGATGTCACGGTGGTGTAATGGGCCATAGAACCAGGTGCCATTCACATAGTAACATAGTAAATGAGGCAGATAAAGACCAGTATGGTCCATCTAGTTTTGCCCAGTATGATGGCAGGAGTAGGTGCACCTGCCACTCTGTGCAGGCCACCCCTCCCCATGTCTTTGTTTAGGGGCGGACCTGCCACTCTGTGCAGGCCACCCCTCCCCATGTCTTTGTTTAGGGGTGAACCCACCGCTCCATGTAGGACACCCCTATTTGTTGAGAAATTAGATGGTTCGGTTTATTTTGATTTTATCCTGTTGCTGTAAAGGGATCCACTGTGTCTCTCCCATGCCATTTTGAATTCCGCCACTGTGTTTTCCCCCACCTCCCCCACCCCCACTATGGATCATTGTGTCAATGATCTTATAAGTAGGATTCTAAAAGGAGACTTCAAACTACCCGACAGTGTAAAACATTTGAAACGGAAATGATCAAACACTTTGAATACAAAAAGACATTCGTACCTGCATGCATTACTAGATACATCTGTCTGTCGTTCTTGCCTCTCTCTGCACACTTCACCTTCCTCACATCCTTCTACTTCGCAGCTCGAAAGAGCTTGGTAAAAAATTGGTGATGGTCTGATTCGACATGCAGGTTACCCATATATTCAGGCAAAATCGGCCTTAGCTCAGTCGGTGCTGACCAGAAAAATGGAGCATAGCTCTTGAAAGATAGTCACAAATAGACTTAGTCCAATGAGAAATATGAATCAGAACTTGCTTATTGATCTTTATTTGTGCATACATTGTAAGTAAAATGATTATGAATTACATATCAATGTTAAACTTACAAAAGCTTTAGTAGCTCCTACACAAAAGATGTCTTGTAGAGGTATAGAGAGCTTCTTCTCGGGTTTAGATACATTTTCATCTTAAGTAATATTCATCCCATAATAAATACCTCTGGCACCATTTAGCTTATACCAAGGGAAGGTTATAATATCCTCTTTTTCAATCCAACAGGCGCAGCAAATACAGTAAGGCCAAGCAAGAAGCAGATGAGGAGAAGCATTTAAATCAAGGTAAAGGAGAGATGTTTTTTTGATTATTTGGTATGCTGATTGATGGTACTGTTAGAAGCCAATAGTTTGTCTCTCACCTTTCCCTAATACACCATTCTGTAGCAACGTCTGCATATTTTCTAGCAGTCCCTTCTGTGCCTTTGTATTTCCAGCTCAGTTGGAATAATCATTGCTGGCACAGATAGCCCCCTTTTCCCTACTTGAATTTAGCCCAGTCATTGCAGAGAAGGTCCTGAACTGAAGACCCTGTACTAGGGCTCATTCTGGAACTCTGCAGTCATAGGACCAGAATAAGGTCATCGAGTGTCTTCATTACTCCCTCCCTCGCTCGCTCGCTCCATGGCTGTGAACAGTCTTTGTGTTATCCCCAGCCTCAAGACTGAGGACGTTGAAGGCCCGACTCAGGAATTGAAACAGGGACTTTCCACATGACACTGCACAGCACTTGCTATCTGCTCAGAAGTCATTTTATTGCTTAACTACATTACAAATGCAAGGAACACTTGGGAGTGGGGGACACATACCCCGAAGAATGTACTGGATACAAGAACAGTTTCTCTTAAGAAGTTCCACAACAATTAAAAAAGATAACTATTGTGATTCTTTTGTTTGTGTAGTTGGAAACTGGTTATTAACCTATTCATAGATGTTATATTGAGGATGCAGATCTTACTGTTCAGAAGAAGGCCAATATCTATGGGGGAGATATTCAAAGGCATTTACACGGTTTGCGTTGGAGCGGAGGCGGTATCCATTACTAACCAGGCTGCGGCCCAGTTTTAAAGTAAGGTGTGGCAAAGGTTAGCCTTATTTTACCCACAGAAGCTAACAGGGCAGTAGAGGGTTAATTGACTTGCTCAAGGCACAACGAATATTAGTTGGATTGGAGCCCTAGTTTGTCCTGATCCCAGGTTGTTGCCCTAGCCACAAAGCTACTCCTCCACTCCATAGCTTGTGGCTTGTTAATGTTTGTTTTTGTGCTGTAAACCTTTCCAGATATTATTGAGAAATTTTGAGTTGCCTTTCACCAAGTGTTAATAAAAATGATTTAACGAATGGGGCGGAGCCTGGAGGAGAGAGGAATGGTCGCATAGAGCGTGAGCTCCAGAGGGAATCAGCTTCAATCCTGTGTCAGCGCCAGAATAGTTACTTCAATCTCTCCCAAAAGCGACAGAGAGGGAGCAGGGATGGCGACCTCCAAGCCAGTCCGCTTAGATTTTACGCCCGGGCCTGGTGCAGGGAACAAGCGCTCAAAGACGGAGCCACCCTCGCCGCAGAAAATGGCGGCTGGGCGCGAGCACCCGGAAGCGCTGCAGGAGCTATTACAGGAGATCCGTGCGGTGAAAGACATCGTGACTGCCACTAGTGCCTCGCTCCAGAACGTACAAGATGACATCATGCAACTGAAGGAGCAGTTCGGGAACCTAATGGGTCGGCAAGAGCTCTTGGAAAACAGGTTGGTGGTGCAGGAGGAGCGGCTTAAAATAACGGAGAAACACTCACGGCAAATAGACCAGCTGCAGAAGGAGCTGGAGGATATTAATAACAGGGCGCGGAGGAATAATGTGCGTGTGGTGGGAGTCCCTGAAGGGGCTGAAGGGAAGGACATGTTTGCTTTTATACACAAGCTTATGGCTTCTACACTGAATCTTTCCTTCGACGTGCCATTGGAGATCGAGAGGGCTCATCGCGTCCCCACACAGGCCCCGCTCAACAACAAGAGGCCGCGGCCCATTATATTTAAGACTTTGAGGCACCAACATGCGGTGAAGATTTTTGACGCTGCGCGGGCTCGTTTCCCTGTGACGTTCGAGGGACACAAACTGATGTTTTTCCCTGATTTTGCCAAGAATACTGTGGCTAAGCGGAAGCGTTTCTTGGAACTGAGACCGCGATTGAATCGTCTGCAGGCGCACTTTGGTCTGCTCCAACCCGCGAGGATGAGGGTCACTTTACATAATGTCACAAAAACTTTTGATGACCCGCAGGCCTTGGGCTTGTTCATATAAGAGAAAGAAGCTGAGCTGATGAACAGTTGAATCTCTGTTATGGACCCTGCTTCTTTGATGGTTGTGCAGTTGCTGCTGCGTGGCTGAGGTGGTGCTTAGTGGCTTGTTTGCGGGGGTTAAATCCCCCTTTGTGTGTGTGTTGTTGGGAGCGTGTGAGTGGATCCGGGAAGAGTGGACCGGCTGGCGCTGACAGTTTCTCTTTTTCCTGTAGCTGTTTTCCCTCTGTGCGTCCTTTCCCCTACAGTCTGGGTTTACCCGAGAAGGGCGTTGTGTCCTCCCCCCCGAGGGCCTCCTGGGCAATGTTAAAGAATGGAAATGCCAAGGCTGCTAAGTTATCCTGTGTACAGAGCTGTAAGAGCACTAATGATGTTTATGTACTGCAGGGTAGATTGCTTGTTGGAGTGGGGAGTCATGCTGCCTATGGGGCGAGTGACCGTTAAGGGTATGTTAGTATGTTTATCTTACAACTGATTAGATGGCCTCACTGAGAATACACTCCTTGAATGTCAAAGGGATAAATAGTCCCATTAAGAGAAAGAAAATTATTTTATATGCCAAGCAAGTTAGCTGTGATATTTTGTTCCTGCAAGAGACACATTTGACTGAGAGGGAGTCCCTGAAGCTGAATATCAGTCCCTTTATGTTGTTGGCGTTTTCACCTGCGAAGGGTAAACACAATGGGGTGGCCATCCTAGCCCGGAAATCTCTTAAGTTACAGGTGGCCCACTCTCAGACAGATGAAGAGGGTAGATGGGTCAAGGTCTCTGTAGGGCTGGGGGACTTGGACTTGGTCCTTATTAATGTGTATGCCCCTAATGGGGACTGCCCAGGGTTTTTTCAATCTTTGGCTGACTTGGTCTGCGCAGCGTCTTCCACTTCCATAATCCTTGGGGGGGATTTCAACTTGGCCCTGGATATGCTGATGGACAGGAAACCTCCCAGGACTCATGGGGGGAGTAGGGCTCGGGGTATCCTACATTCAATGATGCGGGAGTCCGGGATGGTAGACGTGTGGAGATTGTTACACCCGGGTGCGCAGGAGTTCACCTTTTACTCATTCCCTCATAAATCCCTGTCTTCAAATTGACTATTTACTGATCTCCCGATCTCTCACCCCCCACCTGGTAGATGCAGATATTCATAGTTCGAATATTTCGGATCATGCTGCTGTGTCTCTTGTCCTGGAGGATGTCAGACCGGTGGTGGACTCGGGAAGGTGGGGGTTTGATAGGAACTGGTTGGCGGATGTTGACTTCCAGCTGCAACTGAAATTGGCCATAAAGGATTATTTTGAGCTTAATCCCCCTCATCTGTCCTCTGGGTGGGCAAGATGGGAAGGCTTTAAAGCCTCTATGCGGGCAGTTATCACTAGTTTCAGTATTGGACAGGCAAAACTCAATAAGCAGCGTCTGAATGCGCTAGATATGCAAATTAAGGCAGGAGAACGGCTTTTGGCTAGGAGAGCGGACCCGTGTGTGCTGCTCCGACTACAGCGCCTACGCTTTCGGTACAATCAAATTCTCACTTCTGAGGCGGTTAAGCATATCCGTTTGCAGGAGGGTTTATATTACTGGGAGGGGGATAAGGCAGGTAAGCTCTTAGCTAGTCGATTGAAGGCCCGGAAAGAAATGGGGAGAGTTGCCGCCCTTCGGGATGCCGGTAGGGATGTCGTAGAGGTTAAGGACCCGGCAATCCTAGAGCTGTTTAAAGCTTTTTATGAGCGACTATACTCCTCAGAGACGGCCTGCTCTTCTGAGGCCTTTCAGCAGCTCCTGTCTAAGGTCCAGAGACCAGAGTTGAGTCCTGAGCTGATGCTCCTATTGGACCTACCCATCTCTTTGAAGGAAATTGGCGAAGCAATCGCCTCCCTGGACGTAGGCAAAGCGGCGGGCCCAGATGGCCTGCCGGCTGAGTTTTATAAAGTGTTCTTCCAAGAGCTAGGGCCTTCTATGCTGCAATATTATCAAGCCCTCCTGGAGGAGTGTCCTCGGATTGGTTCTTTTGCGGCTGCGAATATTGTTGTAATAGAGAAACCTGGAAGGGACCCGCTGGAAGTCGGGAATTACCGTCCCATCTCCTTGTTAAATGCGGATTACAAGATTTATGCTACCATTCTAGCGAATCGCCTGTCTTCTGCACTCCCGCTGTTGATCCACCCAGATCAATGTGGTTTTATGGCTGGTCGTTCGACTGCGGATAATGCTAGACTCTTGTGCCATGTATTGGTCGCGACCGAGTCCCAAGAGGTACCCGGAGTCGGTTTGTCCCTTGACGCTGAGAAGGCCTTCGACCGCCTGGAATGGTCATTCCTGTTTCATACCCTGCGGTGGTTCGGGATTGGGGATGGATTTCTTGATCTCCTGAGAGTGATGTATGCTAACCCCACTGCCCGAATATGTGTTAACAATGCCTGTTCACAGGAATCTCACTTAGGCAGAGGAACGCGGCAGGGATGCCCTCTCTCGCCTCTGTTATTCAACTTGGCCCTGGAGCCTTTAACTCTCTTAATCCGTCAGAATTCGCTGATTCAGGGCGTCTGGATCGCTGACACGGAGATAAAATTGTCGGCTTATGCTGATGACTTGTTGCTTTTCACTCATCCGGACTCAGTTCCGCACATCCTCACTCAGATTGGGGACTATGCAGCTCTATCAGGCTATAAGATTAATTGGTCGAAATCTGTCGCCTTCCCTTTGAACTCCCGGGTCTTCAAATCCCATATGGCCTCACACCCGTTTGTATGGGAACCTGGGTCGGTCAAATATCTAGGGGTTCACTATTGTTTTCCCTTGGAGGACACGGTCCGTTTAAATGCAGAAAAGATCGTGGCCACGGCGAAGCTTCTGACCACCAAATGGTCTCCCTTGTTGCTGTCGTGGTGGGGTCACCTGGAGACTATCAAAATGACTATTACCCCTAAAATTAATTACATTCTGGAAATGTTGCCGATATTATTTTCTAATCAGGTGTACAAGCAGGTTGAAAGAATACTTGTGGACTTTCTGTGGAATGGCAAACCCCCGCGTATTGCGCTCTCTAAACTTAAGAGATCCAAGGGAGAGGGGGGGGGGGTGAACTTTCCCGATTTTAAGAGGTATCATTGTGCCTTTCTGATCAAACAAGGGGGCCGGTGGATGGAGGAGGTGTCTACCCTCAATCCTGTTTGGTTGACCCTGGAGAGGAGCATTGCCGTTTCCCTTGCCGCTGGCCTCTGGTATGCTCTTTCCTCTGGCCAAGCGGGGATCTTTGCTCCTCGTGGCAGTACAGAGGGCTTTTCAGGAGGTGTTCGCCCAGGGAACGCTGGCGGATCGATTCTCTCTTGACCTCCCGATCTGGTACAATCCCCTCTTTAAGATTGCCGCTAAGCCCATCGCTTGGGCCCAATGGTACAACAGAGGAGTATGGACGCTGGGGCAAATTGTCAGTAATGGGCACTGGAAGGCCTTTTCTGACCTGCAGCTGGAATTCAACATCCCAGGAGTGCTAGTTTTCCAATGGTTGCAGCTGAAACACTGTATAGGGAAAGCTCTGGGAACGGTTGGGCTCTCCGGGGAGCCTGGGGAGACATTGATCCAAATTACCCATGCGTGGGCGGGCAGGGGTATCGCTTCAGCGTTGTACAAACGGTTTGGACAACACTTGTCCACATGTGTCCAGTGGACGCAGGAGAAATGGGAGCGCGAATCTAGCGTTGCCCCATCCTCACGGAATTGGGAGGTTTTCTGGGCCAAACAAACGCGCATATCCAAGTCAGCCTCAGTTACACAGACCCTATTTTTTTTCGCCCACAGAGCCTTCATTACGCCAGAGAAGATTAGCAAGTGGGACAATTCAACTAGCAGCAATTGCTGGTTCTGTCAGGTTGAAGTGGGGACCTTCCGACATACTGTGTTGGAATGTTCCCATCTCTGTACCTACTGGTCCCAGGTTTGGGCTCGTAGTCAAGAAATCTTAGTTTTTCGGGCCCCTCTCTCATGGGATACCCTGGTCTTCCGCTCTGACTCTGGGGTCCCCCTGCGGGATCGGCATGACTCCTTTCTTCTAGATTTCCTTTTAGGGATTGCCATTTTTTGCCGCTTGCGTAACTGGAAAGTGCTGTCGGATCTCCAGTGGCAGGTCTGGTGGAACTGCGTATGCCTGTATAGTAAATATGAAAGGATGCCACGAAAGGGTGTGCAACCCCTGACCAGCGATGGGAGAAAGTGGCAACCCCTATTGCATTTTTGTAATGCAGCTCGATGCTCTGTTGTAGATTGATTCTCCTGTGCCCTGCGAGTGGTTACATTGTACGGCTCTTTGCTTAATATTCATGACCTGGCATGTATAAGGATGGGGGTAGGGAGAGTTGTAGCCCTGGAGGTGGATGTGGGGGGGACGGGAGGTGGGGGGGTTGGGAGGGACGATGGGGGTTGACTGTTGTTTATGTTGTGTTTTTCTTTTGGTTGTGCAAAAAAAACTTAAATAAACTTTATAAAAAAAAAAAAAAGATTTAACATTAAGGACTTTTCAGGTGTAGGCACATAAAAAGCCTCTTATAAAATTACCAAAAAAGTATGAATGCTGAGAAGAAGGCACATACTACTACTATTACTACTACTTAAATATTTATACGTGATCCCGGGGTAGGTGTGTTCAGTTGCATAGTTTAGACAGAGTGTGGGCAGAGAATGAAGTATAGGCATAGGTTATAAAATATACCCCTATGCGTGCATCAAATGTATATGGTCACCATTTCAGCATATTTTCAGCCTGAAAATAGGTGCCTGTTGTCCTAGCAACCTAGGTAATTTGTTATAAAATTACTCCCCACATGCACATTTATCTCATATAAATTCATTAGGGGTGTTAAGGGACATTGAACAGGCAAAATATTTTCGGTTCATTTTTTATTTTTTCTACTTTTTCCAGATTTTCTGTCATTTTTTGAGGTTTGCTTCTGATAATACTGCAGTTCTGGTCACTACATCTCAAAAAAGATATAGTGGAATTAGAAAAGGTGCAGAGAAGGGCATCCACAGTGATAAAGGGCATGGAATGACTCTCCTATGAGGAAAGGCTAAAGAGGACAGGGCTCCTCAGAAAAGAAACAACCGAGGGGTGATATGATAGAGGTCTATAAAATCATGAGTGGAGTGGAACGGGCAGACACAGATTGGTTGGTTGACTTTCAAAAATTACAAAACTAGGGAGTACACAATGAAGTTACTAAGTATAATAATTGAAATATATCAGAGAAAATATGTTTTTACTCAACACATAATGAAGTTCTGGAATATCTTGCCAGAGGATGTAGTAAAAGCTGTTAGTGTAGCTGGATTTCAAAAAGGTTTGGACAAGCCACTGGAGGAAAACTTGAAAACAGGATACTGGACTTAATGGACCTTTGGCTGACCCAATATGTCTAATTCTTATATTCTTATTTGTTTTAATAAATAGTTTTTAATGTGCACTAGAACTTTGTAGTGCGCACAAATAAACTGTACAAGTGTTGATTCATAGGTTAATGCACATTAAATGGATTTTGCTTGCACTAAACATTTAAATATGTACTAATGAACAAAATACAAACTAACAAATTCACATCTATAGTTGGTGTCCTGAAAATCCTGAATGACTGTGAGGTCCTGAGGACAGGTTTGGGAACCCATGGTTTACAGCCTAAATTCAAGCTGGAGTCTCTAGGGCTGTACCTGCAGTAAGCACAGTAATAACAATAAAGCTTTGCACATGTTGAATTTAAATTAATTTACTACTACTAGTGGTAGATTTCCTGCAGACAGTAATAAATTCTTTCAATCATAGAATTTTGGGGGATTACTCACTCCTGTACAGCCTGCTTTCTGATTTAAACCAGGAATGATTCAGCTTTTATGGATCGACGAAGTTTCCCATCCTTTAAACCTCAAATTGTGTCTTACAGGTATAAGAACATATGTGGATCCTTTTACATACGAAGACCCTAACCAGGCCGTCCGAGAGTTTGCCAAAGAAATTGATGCCTCCTGTATCAAGATTGAAAAAGTCATAGGCGTTGGTGAGTAATGAGATACTTCTATTAATATTATAAACCCACAAATGGATTTCTGTGGTATCATGTTGTCCTCATTAATTTAAATAAAATTAATAATACATTATAGAATGTTTAAAAAAGAATGAAAGTAATTATTAAAAACATATTATTGATCTGCCTATTAAGAAAGAAGCCCTTCATCTATGTCATTGGTACACAAAATTTGACATGTATTTTTATCATTCGTTTTTATGCTCCACACAGGTGAATTTGGTGAAGTGTGTAGTGGGAGACTCAAAGTGCAAGGAAAAAGAGAGATTTGTGTTGCAATCAAGACTCTGAAAGCTGGGTATACAGACAAACAAAGGAGGGATTTCCTCAGTGAGGCCAGCATCATGGGGCAGTTCGACCATCCCAATATCATCCATTTAGAAGGTGTTGTCACTAAATGTAAGCAGATCTTTTCTACAGCACAGCTCTGCTTGAGAAGTCATTGAAAAATTAAATCTGCATATCTTCATGGTGAAATGACAGATGGAGCAGGTCCACTAATAGCTAATAGAAGGAAATCAGTGCAGTACAAATCATTCATCTTCTTGTCATCTATAAATGGGTTTATGGTTCCCACTGTTAACCTGTCTCTAGGCAAACTGCACAAGATTTCAGAGTGAAATTAACACTTCCATTTGTCTGGTGTGCCAGGCCATCTTGCAAATCTTTGCTAGACTGAATTGAACTGAGGAGAGGTAAAACTAGATGATCACAAAACTTTAGATAAAAACAACCCAGCCTCTTCTCCCTCCCCCACCCCAACCCACCCCCCACAAGTCCCCAGACTGTAGTGTTTAAAGGTGATCACATTTGCAAAGGATATATCTTTGCAGGAGATCTTTCCTCTTATGAAGTATTTTTTATTCTGGAACTTGCTTGTGTGTCGGAGTAGATCAATTTCTGTTTATAACAGTAGAGAATTATTTATCTATTGTTGAGCCTCAGTAAAGAGAAAAGTGAAAAAATGCAAAATCTAGGGTCAGATATTCATCAGCAGTGTTTGGAGAGGAGCCTGACATTGAATATTGGGGCTGAGTGGTGCACAATCTTCAGTCGGTGCTTGCCCGGATTATAACTTAGTCTTGAGTTCATGCAGTTTAAGCTGTCCAGACAAGGGCTGCTGAAAATCGCACTAACCGGGTAAGTGCCAGTGACACCCCTGCTCCGTCCACAGACTGCCCCTGCATTAATGGGATAGTGCGGGGCCGTCTTTGGAGATATTCAGTGGCACTGTCCAGATAGTGCTGTTGAATACCGTGCCCTGTCCCTGTAGCCAGCGACTAAGGACTTTGAATATGGGCCTGATAGTTTTCAAGATGTCTCTAGCAACATTTTGATATCTTTGCTGATCAGAGAATTCCAAGTCTGCAAAGCACAATTAATATTTTCAGTGATAAAATGTTATCTGTCTATATAGCATTGCAAAGGTCAATCAGAAGGATAAGAATTCCTTGTCCCCAAGAAACCTGCAGTCTACATTTTGAGCACATAGTGGTGAATGGATTTGCTGAAGGATTCCCATTGAGTGATGAATCTGTTTGTAGGGTTTCACTGTTCTGTCCTGTAAGTCTTGCATTACATTGCCAGTCTTATACATACTTGTAGTACACTCACAGTACTACCCCGAGTAATACCATAACTAAAGGATATTCTGATATACCCCTTAGGTACTTATTTACAAATGCTACCCAATTCATTTTAGGTTCTTAAATGCTTACAATCCCTGCAACAGTATGGTCAAATGGAAAATTTCATCAGCGATATAAAGATTGTCTTTAGTGATAGCTGCTAACCTAACTATAGATCCACATTTGATTTTCTTATGCTTACAACAAATTGCAGCAGGAATCTGAAACAGGACTTTACTGCCTAGAGCTTTTCATTTTGACATAGCTTGACACAGGGAGGGAGTAGCTTCTTCTATCTGAAAGGATCAGTAAGAACAGTAACTAAACAAAAAGCTACTATCATATAATACAAAGAAGAAGCAATAGGAGAAAACATTTACTTATCTTACTTAAACTACTGACACAGAGCAGTGCCAATTGTTGGCTTTTACTTATGACTACTGTATAACATTAACTACAGATCAAATACATTTTAATTTTTTTTGGCCCTTCATATAAAAGGATTGTTATAAGGAAATGACAGAATGGAAACAAGCAAACCAGGACAGAACTTAGGGCCCCTGTTACTAAATCCTGTTAGCCGATTAACGGGCATTTTAATATGGGGCAACAGGGCATTGAGAACACTAACCTGAGAGCAGCTCCTCAGCCATACCCAAAAATGCTCATTAACCAGGAACCGCGACATAGGGCAGATAAAATGGGCAGAGCACAGATATGGAAAGTGCATTACCACTGGAGTCTGGCTGATTGCTAAGACACTCAGCAGCAAGGCAGTTCTTAACATGGGTGCCCTTAATGACTCCTCTATCGGAGATGCCAAGTGCACCTGCCTTAGTGGAGCACATGCTTTAGTTGCCCATTGCGCGTTAGCTTCTGGGAAAATTCTGGGCAGGCTCTCGACAGCTAAAGTGGAGGCCTTGCAAATAATGTGTGTGTGTTTGGTGCATTATTTGCAAATCTGTCGTGGGCTTTAGTAAAAGGGTCCTCTAGTTGAAACCACGTGTTCCTCAATTTTTGACTGCTAACATAGTGAAAAGGGAAATAGTAAGAAAAGAAAGAAAAAGCACCATACGTTCTCACTGGCTTTGTTGTAGCGTCCCTTTCCTTTTCATTTCAGCCTATGCTGCAGCTCTTTATTCAAGCACAGTTATTCTGCTGGACTGCTTTTGCAGATCACATCCATCAAAAGGCAGGCTTGCAGGGTGGTGGTATATTCTGCAAAAGACCAAGGAAAGCCAAAACACATGATGACTGTTTGCAAGTTTATGAGCCCTCTCAAACCTTGTGATCCTTCCAGCTAGGGCTCTTAATCGCTCCTCCATCGTCAATGGTTCATTTGTCACCTGCTAGGTGGTTAGCATTTAATTGCTTCATTCCAGTGCTTTGGAAAACAGTGTCACTGGAACTTATCGTAATTCTGGACCAAGTGACTTGGTTTTCAGAAAGAAGATTAAAGTGTGGTGGTATGATCAAATATTTACACTGCTATTACTGTATGGCTAAATTGTGAGAGTTATCACGGTCATACAACACTGGGATTAAGTTAGGGAGGATCTATGAGATTTTGCTGATCACGTGGTGCTGAAATGTCTTACTTTAGGAGACCATTGCCATGTGCTCTTAAGTTTCGTAACGTGTGTGCTTTTTGTACCCCACTTTGGTGCATTCAGCAAATTCACAATTATTCAAATTTTAATAAACAAATCATAATTTTCATCTCATTTTGGTAAAAAGATTTGGAAAGACCCCTGTAATGACTTCTGCTTTAACAGTCATAAAAGGATGGATTTATTTGCTCAGTGGGCAGTATCTGAAGTAAAATAAAGGGAAAAGCATGTGCACAGAATAGAGAGGGTGACCTGCCGGGTCCCGCTGCCCAGCTCCCAGTAATCACGCCTTCTGCTGCAGTCAGCGGGGGAAGCTCTCAGCTTCTGCCACCCAGTTAAGTGCTGTTTGCTGGCAATAACATTCATCACCATTTCTCCTTTAAGCTTGGCGAGCGCTGCGATAAATGGATGCATTTAATAAACACAAATTAAAAATGTTAAATAAATTGCAGAGGTGGAACAGGAGAGATGTAGAAATTCTTTAGTTTGCTTGTTGAGCAACATTTTGCTTTTCACTGCAAGATTATCAGAACCCTCCCAGTCCTCCTAAAGAACATAGGAGCACAGGTATTGCTGATAATATCCAAGTAGAACCACTTTTTCTTGTCTGCAGACAAAGGGGTGGTGCTCTTGTTTGGACTCATTTGAATTTATCTGTTGAGTCAGAAAATCTCTGTGGTCAAAAATTGCAGATCATTAATGAGCCAACAAACCTTTTTTGCTTAATTTGTTAGGGATGTTAATGATACCTTTTACTCCACTAGCAGAAACATTTCACCCAAAATTTATCGCACCACTCTGAGGCCCAACAGGCCAGATGTTCCTTTAATATCCCATGAAATGTTACTCCCGGCACTTTCAGTATACAAAAGGATAGTCTTCAACACAGACGCATTCATAGAGGAGGGAATACATGGACAAAGAGACATCATTTCAAGAGTAGATTTGCAACTGTTCTGTGAGTCTTACCAGAACAAAAGAAATTAAATACCATGGATGCTAATATAGCCAAGAACCTACTGCAATGATGTGCATTTCAGGCTCACTTGGACATTTATTAGGGTGCCTAAAAATTAAAAGTGTACAGAAATCACTTGCACACGCATACACCTAGTTATTAACATATATACAATCAATTTGTGCATGCAAAAAAAGCTGTACATAGATGGCATGCAGTTAAGATGGATATGTGTAAAAAAACATGAAAATTACTAAATTTTTGCTGTCAGTGAAGACTAACTAAACTTTTTGTTTGGCCTTGTTCATCTCTGTTAGTTTTTTGTTCTGAACTGGAATCAGTTTGTCAAGGACATTTTCATTCCGAAGCCAGGAGATATCATCTTTACCAGTCTTCTAAGATTCACCATTGTTTGTGGTTCTCAAATTATGATATTTACAGTACTAGAATCCACGCTGTGTAACGTGGACGATGGTACAGTAACACATCATTTACTACCTACAGTAAAGCCCCTTTTCCCTGCGACCTGCAGAACAACAGATGTTTTCTCTCACAGATGTGCAGATAAACACTCTTGAAAATTGTTCCCTTCTTTATAAGCTTAAAGACAGAGGAAAAGCTTTGAATTTGTCAGCGCATACAAATGGAGCATGCAGCATGCATGCTTGTCTTTTCTAGAGGTGCTCAGCAGAACATTTTCATTTACTTTCAGGTTTTGTTCTATTTTGTTTTTTCTTTTCCTTACGGTTTTCTTTTTTGTTTGTATTCAGTTCTGTTTGGTAATAGTGTGTGGTATTATGCAATAGACACACACTACCCAGTGCTCATAATATGAAATAATGTACGCTATTGCAAACCAAAATGAACATGTGCATCCCAATTCTAAAATTCAAGCCACTCAAAGAGAGATGTGGGAGGTCTGTCGGAAAAGCATGAATGGTTGAACTTCACCAAGCTAAAGGACCTCACAGACAGACAGACAGTTGTCACAGTTAAAGTTCTTATTTCCTGCATGCAACTAAAAAAGAGCACTTTCAAAAATAGACTATGGGATAAATGTCCTTCATGAATCATGAGCACTAAAGGGTTCCTACTAGCAGGGTACCGGCTGCTTGAATCCCCCGTCATTTCACTTGCATCCCATTTATTTGAAAAACATAAATACTTTCAGAATATTGCTGCAGGTAGTAGCTTAGAAATTGTCATCCTCATGTGTCTTCATTTCAAATACAGGCAAATTGTTCCAGGCTGCTTGGAGCCGGCCTCTTAACCTTAAGTCTGGGTCATTGTCAGGTCCTGGAAGACTAGGGGCCTCTCCAGAAGTCAGCGGGATGCTGCCTCTTTAGATCCCTTAGATTAAACATCTTTGGTCTGAATGAAATTAAAACATTAAATCATGGTTCCTCTAGAACATTTCCAAAATGGGAAAAATTTGGCAGGCACTGTCCCAGAAAAGTTTGACCCGAAGGCCATTTTTATGCCGTATCCAGAAAACAAGTTTTCATTGTCATGTTCTAGCTTAATAACTGAAAACCAAGCCGTAAGGTTGCATTTCAGCATCTTCACACTCCCAGTGCTCTAATGTATTTATTCTTCTGATTCAGTTTTGAAAACAAATATACAGGGGGAAATTTTTACAGCTATAATAAATACATTTTGCATATGCTAAAACTATCTGATACATGCTAATCATTTTATTATTTGCTAAAAACAAACAAAAGCACAACCCTAATGCTTTTTTCGATAATTTTCCTGCCTGACAGTGTATGAACATCTTATTCAACTCCATATACTAGCCTGGTATCCATAGCCGATACATAGTTTGTGTCTGTTAAATATAGGCATTTAGTTGAAGTCATTTCAGATGCAGACATAAAGAGGGTAGTTTACATGGAGCCACCTATTTTTAGGCACAAACAATGCTCCTAAATTTATTTATGTATTTTATTTATTTATTTTAAGGCACAATTTAAAAAGGACATCCGAGTGAAACTAGGACGTCCAAGCCTTAAAGTCCATAAAAATGGCAAGCACGTCCAAGTTCAGGCATGATTTCACAAATGTGGATGTGCCCAATATGGACATCTGCAGAGAGGTCTACATAGACATCCCTAGTTTAGTATTTAATACTGGGAACATCTACGAGACATGCAGCAATGGTGCAAACTCAAAACAGGTTTTCGAAGAACACACAATAGAGCATTGTCATTGTAAGAATACTGAGGATAGTGGAGTGCCAACTTCTCAACACACTCCAGACGTTTTCGTGCCGAAACAAGCACTTTTCCAATGCCTGTTTGTTCCTGGAGCAGGTCTAAGTTTGGACACGAGCGTGGACATCCATGGGGGTTCTGAGATCGATCAGGGATATCTATGTCTGTAGCTCCATTCCAGAAAAACCTACATCACACCTCTTGCCTATTTAGATGTCCCTGTAGTGGAGAAATCTAAAACACCTGCTTCTAAAATTGCTCTAGGGATGTCTCCTTGATTTGGACATCCACGTAAACATTTGCAGTTATCCAAATCGTGTCTAAGCATTTTATAATGGCCCGTTTAGCCTGTTTATTCTCACTTTATCTGCAAGTCAAAGTGATTTGGTAATTGTTGGTATCTTAGTCATTTAGGCACGTAAGTGGCCACTTATAAATACCCACTAGTCTAACCCACTAGTTTTCATTGTGCATTTATTTATTTATTTATTTAGAGAACATTCGTATACCGCTGCTTCCAGCGATCAGCAGCGGTTGACTATACATATCAGGAGGGGTAATCAACAGTTAATACAGAATGATTGCATGCCAAGATTCACACTGGGTTCACACTGCACAAAAATCTGCACACCTATACTTTCACTATAGGTGTGCACATGGGCAGAATTTGGGCAGAGCATAAATGGAGCATACAGTATGTGTATTGATTATAAACTACCATAATATATGTTTTTACTTGGCATAAAGTAGGCCTGGTAATTTATACCAGCTCTAGGCCTGGTATAAGTTTGCTTCTTAAGGCATGTTCTCTGTCACTTTTGCTGATGTTTTATAAAGTTAAGTATGTGAGTATTTGCCTTTATTTTATTTATTTATTTGAACGTTTTTGTTTTTTTATACCGCCTCTTCCAGCGATCAGGGGCAGTTTACATGGAACTACAACACAGTGGTACATGGAACATATTTAACCATTACATAGTTTAAACAAGGAACTTAGAACAAGAACCATGTACACACCAGTGCACACTAATTACAGAGGCATAGTGAAGGTTGGATTTTCTTAGCTATTTACAATGAGTTAATGTAGGGAAATAGGAAGTGTTAGGCTGTTGGGGTAGAAGGAAGGGTGGAGTTATTGGATGTATTATTTAATAGGTGAGCATTATAATATTCTGAGAAAAGGTGTGTTTTCAATTCCTTGCGGAAAGTTAGGAGATCTTTGATTACTCTGATTTGGTCAGGGAGAGTGTTCCAGAGTATAGGGGCTGTGTATCTGAATGCCCTATTGCTTGTGTACTGTTTAGTTTTGCGTATTAGGGATGGAACTTGCAGAAGGTTTTGAGCGTGGTTTCGCTTGTGTCTGGTGTCAGTTTGAGATTTTATTATAGTGGAGAGCTAGGAGGGGGAGATATCATTATGCAATTTTAAAGCAGTGAGGATTTTCTTGTATTTTATTCTGGATGCTATTGGGAGCCAGTGAAGGTTGTATGATATGGGGGTGATGTATTCAGATAGGTTGGGCTTGGTTATTATCCTGACAGATACATTTTGTACAAGCTGCAGAGTGTGAATAGATTTCTTTGGTAGACCTTGTAAAATACTGTTACAATAGTCTAGATGGGGGTTCACTAGTGCTTGAACCACTGTACGAAAGTCGTGTGGGTCTAGAATTGGTCTCAGGTGTTGAATTGTTTTTAGTTTATAAATTATTGTTCTAGCAGTAAGCTTGATCTGTGATGCCATGTTTAGGGCCCCGTCAATAATGACCCCTAGGTATTTAACTTCTTGTTTGACTGGCAAGATTAAATTGTGTAATGTGAATGTGGTGGTGGGGGGGGGGGGTGTACTTTTGGTTTCTTGTGGCAAATAATATTTCTGGGGGGTTTTTTAAAGTTGATTTGTAAGTTGTTTTTGCTGAACCAGGATTCAGCTTCATATATGCAGTCAGTAATATTGGTAAATTGTGGATTTTTTTATGTCAACCGGAGAATAGACCATTATATCATTTGCATATATGTGGAATTTGACTTTGTATTTGGTGAATATATTGCATATCGGTTGCAGGTATAAATTAAATAAGAGGGCAGGTAGGGCTGAATCCTGGGATATTCCTTGTTCCTGGAGGAAGGTGGTGGAGGTATCCTGGTTAATTTTTACATATTGGGAACGATTGGTGATATAGGACTGGAACCATTTTAGTGCCATTCCTGCAATGCCTATGTGAGCCAATCTAGACAGCAGTACAGCATGGTTGACATTGTTGAATGCGGATGAGATGTCTAGGAACACCATGATGTAAGCTTGGTTGGGGTTGTCTAGACCGCAGAGTGTCAAATAATGCTATGAGGAGGGTTTCCACTCCATGATAGGGGCGGAAACCATACTGCTGAGGGTCTAGTGGTGCATGGGTGTCTATGTATTTATAAAATAGGCTTAAAATACATGCTGGAAAATGCATGTTAACCTTTATAAAATCACCCCTTCCCCACATTTGCATGGTATGTGCATGCATTTTTGAAAATGTAGGGAGTGATTTTACAAAAGATTTTTCCATGTATAAGGCCTGTTTTACACATGGACACGGGCTTTTATAAAATTGTAGACTACGTACATGTGTACAAAATGTGTACATGGAAAGTGTGTGCCTATGTTGCCACAATCTGCATGTAGGCATTCCGGAGAGAATAGTTTAGGTGGAAAATAGGGGAACTTGTGGAGGGGAATTTTAGAAGGGAGGTCTAAATGCAATTTGGGATGTTTAAGCCAGAATGTCTGAAAAAAAAGCAGGCATGTCCAGGTGCAGACACAATTTCACAAACATAGACATGCCCGATATGGACATCTGTGGCGGCATCTACATAGACATCTCCAGAACCATATTTCAGACCTGGACATCTAAGAATAGCCTAATGGCTGGAGTACTGTGCATGGCATGGGGAGACCAGGGTTCAAATCCTACAGCTGCTGTCATTGAAATTGTGCTGAGATGATGGAGTGCTGTCTCCTCTACATCCTTATGGATGTTATTCAATCACAATGAGCACTTTTCAGATGCCTGTTCATGCCTGGAGCAGGTCTAAACTTAGACGCAACTCCAGATGCCTGGAGCAGGTCTAAACTTAGATGCAACTCCAGATGCCTGGAGCAGGTCTAAACTTAGACGCAACTCCAGATGCCTGGAGAAGATCTAAACTTAGACGCAACTCCAGATGCCTGGAGCAGGTCTAAACTTCGACGCAACGCCAGATGCCTGGAGCAGGTCTAAACTTAGATACAACTCCAGATGCCTGAAGCAGGTCTAAACTTAGACGCAACTCCAGATGCCTGGAGAAGATCTAAACTTAGATGCAACTCCAGATGCCTGGAACAGGTCTAAACTTAGACATGACTCCAGACATGCAGGACATTTCAGAGATCAAGTGAGGACTTCCAAGTTCCTGGAAATGCCTCCGTCATGCCCGTATTCAGATTTGGATGGTCACAGATCCAGTTTCTAAAATGGCTCCAGAGATGCCTCAATACCCATTTTTTGACATCCAAAGCATGAATAGGACTTCCAAAATGACCCCCATGCATGCATTTACACCTTTTTCAGAGCAAGTGTAAATCTATCGATCAGTATTTGTGCATTATTGGGGCCGGATCTGAGAACCTTTTATATGAAGGCACATAGCGGCATATTTACTAAAGTTTGCTAAGTTCTTTCACTTACTGTACATTATGTGCAAAGAATAACATATGGTAAGTGCAAAACCTGTGCAGTAAATGTTGCGCCCAGCATCTTCCCTGCATTTACCGCACAAGAAGGACACTTACCGCACGGACCTGCGTTGCATGCCTTGGCAGATAATATGGGTGCCAAAGTATGTAATGTGGGCCTCGGTACTAAAAAATCAACAAAAATTGCTTCTGCCGTGGTGGCACAACCCAATCCCTTATGATCCAATCTCCACCCATGCTGGGCAGTACCCTCTGCTCAATCATCAATCACCCCTTCCTCATTACCAGCTGCTGCCCCACAAAATACCCCATACACAATCATTACTCCCTGCCTCTGACACTACCCTCTTCAGATTAGTATCCCCCAATACCTTTCAAGAGGTTTGTGTTTATTGTGTATTTTCAGTACTGTCTCTCACAGATTAAGTTGCAAGTGTGATTTACAAAGTTAAAAATAAACGGAAATAGGAAAGGCACTACAAACATAACTATAAAAGGGATAGTACAGATATTTCAAATGTCAACCCGCTGGTGGCCAGCGACCAAAACAATCTTATTTAATCAAGTCAGCCTCAATAGAAGCCTTCCAGGATCAAGCCTCCCCATCAGAAGCCCCCAAAGAGCATGATGTCCTCCTGCAAACTGCCCCCTCCCAGATTCATCTGGGGGTGTCCCATGTCATCTACTGGACTGGGGAGGGTAGTTTCACTGCACTCCCATTGCAGAGCTGCAGGTTCTTAAAATGGCGGATATGACCCCTAGCAATAGTCTCACAGCACTACTGCTAGGAATCAATCTGCCGTATAAAAACACCCTTATATGGCAGATTGACCCCTGGCAGCAATACATACAGAGCATGTACTCGACTTTATAGACTAGATCGAAAATTTGTGTATGAAAATGCAAGATAACGAGGTGCAACTTTGTAAAATTGCCCACCATATGTGTGGTATTCAGTCATGTCTCTGAAAGGCCCCCTGGATAGTGCCACTGAATGTCCTTACAGACTGCCTCGTCGCCATCCGGATAGAGCTAGGGTGGTATGTGGGCAGAGCATGGGCTGACCCAGACGTTATGCAGAGATTGACAGTATTCAGACGGATAACTTTAGCTAAAGTTCTATGAATAGCTATCTGAATATTGCCTCTAACCAGATAGCGGCAGTGCTTGCCACGGTCTCTGGTTATTCAACCCTGGCCACATGCAGACATTTACATCTTCTTCAGGGCACGTGCAGATCTCTATGTTGGCATTTGCATGCTGCAGGGTCATTTTCTCGGGGGCCTATTTTCCAGAGACACATAAGCACCTATATTGCCATTATCAAATAATCTATTATGCCTGCTTTATCCAAGTATACACATAAATTATGGTAGTCTGTAATCAATGCGCATACTTGCATGCTCCACTTATGCTATGCCTTTTTGACTTCTCACATAGGTGTCCTGTTATAAAATCAAGTCCTCAATTGATATCCCCTGTATAGAGAGAGGTGGTTTGCTACAGACTGTTTTAGCTTCTTCTACTATATAAAGATTCTCTGTGGGGGCCCCTTACTAAAAACAAGGGCTCATTAATGGGATTAGCTTGCGTTAACGGTTAGTAAATGACCCCTTATGTGGGGAGTGCATGACACCCACAATGTGACAGAGGCCTTCTTCTTATACCTTTCGTTTCAGTGGTGTGTTTAATTTCATAACAGAAGCATGTACTTCATTTGGAAGGATATTCATCACAATTTATTATGCTGTCCTGCAGCCGTCTCTGAAACAAGTCAATTTTTATTCTAGTTTTTAAGTCTACAGTTATCCACTTCTATTGCCCTTGGAGACCTCAGCCATAACAGCGAAGACCTGGTAAACAAGTCAATCAAGGGGTTAATCTGCCAGATGGAGCCTGAACGTGTCCTTTAATATTTCATTTCCATCTCTGCACAGCTGAGGCAATAGCCTAGCGCTTTTAATTAAATTAGATGGTGCAAGACAGATGTCTTGGCAATAAAATAGTGCGCAGCCCATTTTTATCCCATTAACGGTGGTGTTTATCAAGTAATGGTGTTTTTCTTTCTGAAAACTCTAGGTAAGCCAGTGATGATCATAACAGAGTACATGGAGAATGGCTCCTTGGATGCGTTCCTCAGGGTAGGTGATTGCAGAGAGACGAACGGAAAGCTGCCGCACAAGTCCTCGTTTGCATGTCCGGAGATGTAGGTTTATTAACTCTACTTCAGAAGATACGATTCAGGGCTGCTGTAAGATTTCTGAAAGTGGTTTAAGTTACAATGCCTGTCACATCAAGCGTGTGCTTGATTTATTTCATTAAACCTTTTTTTTTTAAAGCTTTCTACTGTCACTATCTTACTAAAAAGGGAAACGATATATTCCACATATCACAGGAAGCTGTAGTGAAATTTCTTAAATGCACCCAAGGCTCGTGATTTATTGCCATGTTCTATAAATGAGGACAGAAGTAGGAAACTTCATTTAAGAAACGAAAATGTTTTTTGTCTGTGGTGATGCTAACAATATATGATTTAATATCATCCTTTTCTCTGTAGAAAAATGACGGCAGGTTTACGGTAATCCAGCTGGTGGGAATGCTGAGGGGCATTGGCTCAGGAATGAAGTACCTGTCTGACATGAGCTATGTGCACCGGGATCTGGCCGCACGCAATATTCTGGTTAACAGCAATTTAGTGTGCAAAGTATCAGACTTTGGCATGTCTCGAGTGCTCGAAGATGACCCAGAAGCAGCCTACACTACTCGGGTAAGACTTGGATGGTATATGTCCTCCCTAGAACTGTACTTGTTAGTGCATCAGAAGATGCCTTTGCTTTGTACTTGACCTAATTTAGCCCTGTGCACGAGTAATCGGGGGAAACATAATAGTTGGCCATATAATTTCAGATATACAATGGCAATATTTACTTTTTCGATTCATCATCAGACTATTGAAAATAAGCCATTGCTATGTTGAGTAAGTTACCAAAATGGATACAGAGGGCTACCATACGCTCTCATACATTCTGGTGGAAGCAGTCTGAATGATATAATTTAACTGCAAAATAACATACTATAAGAATCCCTTGCAATTGTGGTTCAGCAAATATGGGCAAAAATGTTCTGCTGTTTATTCAGTCGTTGAGACTGTTGCTCAAGAGGGTAGTTTTCAGTTGTCGCCGGCAGTCTGCAGGCTACGGGTACTTTGTTTCTGTTGACTTGCATGCCAGTCTTCAAAATAAACACCACTGCAGTAGCTCCCATGCCAGTGATGGGGTACTTAGCTCACGTATTTTGCAATTTCAAAGTAAGCGGGTTGAATCGGTGAAAAGAAAGCAGAGGGATTTGAAAATGAAATCCCTTGCTTGCTTTTGCTGGGTTCACTATAGCCCAGGCCCCGACTCTGCCCCTTTTCCAGCGGAAAGAACCACCCACGCTGTTTGACAATGCGGGTACTAGCCTCTGCAGTGGGCCTAGGAGAATTTTGAAAGAGGCTTTTTTGTGCGAGAAAACCCCCATTTACACCTGGAAACCCCTTTGAAGATTGCTCTCTAGATATACAAGGTGACCCCTTGAAACTTCCCTGCAGAATAACAGTCATTGTGAAAATGCAACCCGGTATCAGAGCCTGGGGTTTCGTATACTCCAGCTTGGATTTTCACACAGGCCTACTAGGACTGCGCCTAGGATGAAATTTGGGAAAGGGTTAGCAATATAACATAGGATAGAGTAGCCTAGTGGTTAGAACACTGGCTTGGTAACCAAGCAACCAGGGTTTGATTCCCACTAGCACTCCTTGTGGCCTTGGGCAAGTCACTTAACCCTCTGTTGCCTTGGAAAAAAGGCCTGGCAATCTACTTCCGGTGACACTGCCAAGAAAACCCAGGAGCTTCTGGGTTGCCAGGAGTTGGCATTGACTTGAAGGCACACATTGCATAGGATAACATAACATCATATGGATGTGAAAGCTGGACAGTGAAAAAGACAGATAGGAAGAAAATTGATGCCTTTGAATTATGGTGTTGGCAGCAAATACTGTGTATACCATGGACTGCCCGAAGAACAAACCAGTCGGTACTAGAGGAGATCAAACCTAAGCTTTCTTTAGAAGCTCAGATGACAAGACTTCAACTTTCATACTTTGGACACATCATGCGAAGAGAGAAATCATTAGAGAAAGACATTATGCTTGGCAAGATAGAAGGTCAACGCAAAAGAGGAAGGCCAGCAATGAGATGGATTGATACAATAACAGTAGCTACGGGTACCACTCTGTCAACAATGAGCCGCCTGACTGAAGACCGAACACAATTTAGGATAGCTATCCAGAGGGTCGCCATGAGTTGACTCCGACTCGACGGCACTTAACAACAACAACAACATAACATCACATAGCAGTCACTCAGGTAGCTTTTCACCAGGGGCTAAGCAAACCCAACCTTTATTATTTAGATAGTCTTTCCTAGGCTCCCCATGATAAAGTGCATTCAGAGCATGAAATATGCTCCTCCGGTCAGCTATAAACTCCCACCATTCCTGGATTACATTGAAATTGTCAGTGTTCACTTTAAAATCCCACTTTTGGGTGGCAATTAAGATAAACGTTTCTTCTAGAAATTTTCTAGGTTGTTTGAATAGAGGTTGCAGATAGCCACAAGCTACACATTGTTGTGGCCACTCCAATGCCCGAAATGTTGTGCAGGTCACATGGGAATGAAGCGCATAGTCATGGAGTGAAGGAGGAGGCAAATGCCTCTGTCTGGAGTTGGCATCATGTAACCAGACCATAGATCTGTTCAGTTTTTTCTGCTAAATACTCATCCTGCTGTGCGTAACACTTGATATGCAGTGTAAACGGAATCTATGCTGAAGTAGTTGCAAGGTGAAGGTGTCATCCATCAAAGCCAATTTAAAAAGAGTTTTTCCTATAGATCAAGAAAACAGAGTCCATAGTAGTGAGGATATTCTGTTTTTATCCTTGATTCAAACAGAGGCTTATCAGGCGGTACTGAATGTCTGTGTGTATTGTGTTTTTGTGTCTTAACTTTGCAGCAGCTAGACCTAGCTCCACCAATCTTTGGGGCCTTTTTACTAAAGTTCATTAGGCTTTTGCACCTAATGTGCATTTAGCACCAAAACTAACATGCATTAAGAAAAAACTCTCCATGGTTAGCTCTTCACCAGCAGTCCCAGCAGGAGAACTTTCACAGCTTTCCTGACAAAAATGGAAAGAAATAATTTTGGTGAGCTGGGAGGGGAATTTAGGATCGGAGTAGGGTGTACGACTTTCCTGGTGGGGATTATGTTTCTTGTGAGTATTTGATGTGCAGGAAGAAATATAGGGAGGTGCTTTGATGGGAGAGAATTTGGAGGGTGCTTTGATGTGTGGTAGGGAACCTCTGGAATGGTCTGCTTTGATGCATGGGATTGGTTTTGGGGGGGTCATGAAAGTGTGTTGTTTATCCTTTTGGTGTGTGTGGGGGGGGGGCAGGTTTGACAGAATGCTCAAGGTTGGTGCCAAGGAAATCCCCCATGCTAACCAACCCTTTCACTTCAGGTCTATTAGCACAGGATTATGCAGTGGTTAGCATGCATGCTGTAGTTTTTGAGGTTAATATCTACCTTAATACAGCATGCATACTGTTGAGGGTGATTTTTAGCATTGTCTATTAAATGGCATTTTAGCATAGAAACATAGAAACATGATGACAGAAAAAGACCACAAGGCCCATCTAGTCTGTCCTTCCATAACAACAACTACAACAGTCCACTTTTTACCTTTAGAGATCCTCTGTGTTGGTCCCATGCTTTTTTGAATTCAGTTACTGTCCTCATCTCTACCACCTCCACTGGGAGACTATTCCACGGATCCACTACTCTTTCCGTAAAGAAACATTTCCGCATATCACTCCTGAATCTATCTCCCTTCACCCTCATCCCATGTCCCCTCGTTGCAGAACTTGCTTTCAATTGAAAGAGGCTCTCTCCCTGAACATTTATGCCACGGAGGTATTTAAACATCTCAATCATATCACCTCTATCCCGCCTTTCCTCTAAGGTGTACATGCAGATGCATGCAGATAAATATCTTCCACTGGAGGGTTCAATGGGCAGCACCAAAGAAAACGTGTCTCAAACACATCGAGGAAGACCTAAGGAACCGACGACTGACCATTAATGAGACCTGAGATGTTGCCACTGATCGCCAAGGTTGGCAGCATACTGTGAGCAACACATGGGATTCAGCGACACCTACAGCAGCTTATTGGCTGAGAGGACAGCCTTCTCTCCAAATGCCAGCTAAGGCTTAAAGAAGAAGGCACTTGCTTAAAGATTTTTATTGGGAATTTTATTGCATAGACCCATAATTGCCCATGTACA
Source organism: Ichthyophis bannanicus (assembly GCA_033557465.1). Taxonomy (NCBI): domain Eukaryota; kingdom Metazoa; phylum Chordata; class Amphibia; order Gymnophiona; family Ichthyophiidae; genus Ichthyophis; species Ichthyophis bannanicus. The sequence continues at coordinate 390,253,988 of CM066038.1, read as the reverse complement.
TTGGGGGCAGTTGCATAATAAGATGGCTATTTTATAAAGGCAACCTAGGCACCCATGTGTCTTTATAATAAGCTTATACAGTGACCTCCCATAGTGCATAGATTCTGTCACTCCATTCCAAAGGATGTATAAATGTGTGTGTTCACACAACATTATTTTAGAAATGGTCACCTATGTGTGAAGGGCAAGTAGGCACCTATTTTTGATCTATTTTATAAAGACACAGGCAGCTGTGCGTTTTTTTAATATACTAGCATAAATCCTCCAGAAATTGCAACAATAATGAAGCTGTGTACATTTACATCTGCTCGAGTAGGTGCATATGTATGAGCATATTTTATAAAAAGCATGCTTAGATAGTAACTCCACCCAAACTCCATCCTGAACATGCCTTAAGAGATCAGGATTTACACATTGCTTATGCAGATTGCTGAAAGAGCTACTGGGAATCCCCTGTTGACAAAACTATGTTTACGTGCACAGACCGCATTGTTCATTTTTTCCCATTTTATCGGGCAGTAACAAAGTCAATGACTCGTGTTATGTTTTATATTAAGGGGTATGTTTACTATTCAGTAGTAACGGCTTCTGTGCTATAACGGAGCCGCGGCCCCATTGATTTCAGTGGGGTCGTGGCTCCAATATCGCACGGAAGCCACTACCACCGAATAGTAAGCATACCCCGAAATTAAACCTCTGGGGGTTAAAAGCACTTTCTGACAGCTTCTGCCTCAGAAGCTGTGCAACATCTGAATTGTTTCTGTGTACATCATACCGTGCTTATGAATAACTCTGTAGAGTTTCCCGGTTTATTTTCCTCTTGAGACAGAACTACATACCCCTGTGTGTAGTAGAGAAAAAACCCAGGACTGGATCAACCTGTCCTTGGGAAAAAATGGAGTCAATTGCACATCCCTAAAAGAGAACCCTTAGTATATTTTATTAGAACCATCAATTGTTTCTTATTTATTTTGTAATTCTATATCACTATTTTATTCATCCACTTTTACCAAGGTGGACGAGCTGGTCTTGAAGGACAACAAAAAGATGAGACACGGCCAAGCCTTTGTATTAGCAGCACACAATGATTATTATTATGTACGCAGTGTTTATATAATGCACTCGTGCCTTTTCCCAGGCCTCAGTGTAGCCCAAGGCTGAGATCTGATGTCAGGCTGATAAAGAGTATGTTCTACTGTTTACCGTAGAAAACAGATGGATTGCAGTAATTTGGTCATCGTTTCAGGTAGAGGCCTGGTTTCAGAAAATCTGCCTGGGATAAAGTACTTTGTTGTGCTATCCCAGGCACTCCATTTTAAGGCTGAAAGCAAATTGATGCATAACCCATGTGCTCTACAAGTAGGTTGAGTGTTTTCGATGTGTTGCATATGTTTAATAATTTTCTTTTTTAAGGGAGGCAAGATTCCCATCAGGTGGACTGCACCAGAAGCAATTGCCTACCGCAAATTCACATCTGCCAGTGATGTATGGAGCTATGGGATTGTAATGTGGGAAGTCATGTCTTACGGTGAGAGACCATACTGGGACATGTCCAATCAAGATGTAAGTTATTTTCAGTTCAGCACCATTTCTCTGTTTTTATTAAAGATCCTAAAGCAGAAAATGTTAATTTTTTGAGATTAGCACATATACTTGGTATGAGCCTTGGGACAGCTTGTTTTCTCCTTACTGCTGCAATCTTCAGCTAAATATGTTACCTACAATGTGTTTTTCCTTTCCTTTCCTTTCCCAAAGAAAGTGGCATTTAATTATGCTGCTAAATATGGACTGACTGCAAAACCTCAAACTGTACTCTTATTTAACTTAAATAAAGAGACAAGTGTAAAATGCTAATGCACCTATAAGCTGTAATTGAGACCATAAAAGAACAGTGACCACCAGGAAGCCTAACAGTGTTCCCTAGATAATCTTCCTTAAATCATATGCACTGCATCCTGATATCTGGACTTGTTCAGGCTGTTCCATATCCTGCCTCACCACTCTTTCTGAAAAGTACTCAATGATTATACTCAAACTGAGATTGTGGAGTAAAAGATGATACAAAATATTGCAATAAAAAAAGATTCATAATGAGATAAAAAAATTTCTCTCACAGAGATATTCTGTAAACATGTGAAGGCACGTGTTAGAAAAGACGTCTAGAAGAAACCTGGGACATCCAGGGCAAAGGGTCTCTAAAATTGCCGTGCCTGTGCACATTTCATCCCCATTTTAGAAGCTTCCACATGCCCAAAATAGAGAGCGGCGGCCCCGGCCATTATGACATCCCTGTAATAAAAGATTAGGATGGGGACACATATCCCATGCTGAATGCATGTCCCTGCTTGCTATTTTGTAAGCGGAGACATGTATCGGTGTGCCGACTAGAAAACAAGTGCAGATATTAGAGTACCCTCTTCTTTACAAGAGTTGTTCTAATGCCTATTCATGTCCTGGAGCACGAATAGACATGGACATTCCCACTGGTGGGTTTAGATTTGCTCGCTGTTTCTGCAATTGGGCACACATGCGTATCTTTTCCAGGACACCCGGACATGCCTCCACCACACCCCCATGCAACATGGATGTGTTCATCCTAGAGACATCGATATAAGCAGCTTTGTAAAATGATTCTGGGGGCATCTTCTGGATTTGCATGTCTACGTGCCAGTTTTTAGATGTCCAACTCACAAATAGGGCTTCTAAATTGACCATCGTAGAGGATAATTTAAAAAAACATTGAATCTAATAAAACTATGGATGTGTAAAAAAGGGCTAGACTGTGGAGGCATTACAGAAGCATACCCACATTTAAATAGCATTGTTTACATGTGTGGATTGGCATACACGTATTTTAGAAAGGGGGCTATTTACACGTAATGATGCTCGCTATGTTTACTTTCCCAGGAGGCATGGTAGGAGCAGGGGAAGGACAGTTTGGGTGGGCCTAACAATTCGATATGGATTTCCCTCTCCGCGTCCTATATGAAATCTGCCTTCACATGTAGGCAAACGTTTGAGCACAATTCCAATTCACACACTCCCAGGATGAAATAGGGGCAAGGTTTGGACTTATGTGCATACAATGGGTCTGGCTCTGGGAGCCTGTTTTATAAAAGCACATAAGCAGACCTTTTTTGCTTTTATATACAGGGCAACACAGGTCCACTTATGTGCTTTTGTAAAATAGACACCCTTTCGGACTTTCCACTTAGGGATCCTGTTATAAAATTCCCCCTTAAAGGGTGATTTTTCACAATGTGGCACTGTCTGTGGGTACATTTAACTCCGGCCCTCTTTGTGCATATTTTGATTTAGAAAAGTGCCTAAGGCAGAATTACTGATGGGGACTTGAGCCCACTTTTTCTACCTCTAATTTTTTGACCAGAATACATATAGTTTAGAACAGTCAAATCTAGGCACATTTATTTTTTTTCTACAACCAACCCACTCCGGGAATGTCACCACTACAAAGTAGTCAATATTATATGTGTTGTAGAGTAACACATAAACTTTTAGCTGTCTATGGAACTAGTTTTAAAAATTGCCCTCAAAATGTTTCTTCTCTATGACACTTGAACTAGAAAGAGGGAAGGCTTCAGACTAAACAAAAGGTAAGAAACTGAATTACAATTTCCAGCAGCCTGGTTGTGGTGTTATTATTTGGCCTTAGCTAATTCTTTTTTTGTTATTAGTTTAATGCAAGTTATAAGATTCAATAGGTATTTCCCTGTTCCCAAAAGGCATACAATCTAGTTTTGTATCTGATGTAATGGAGGATGAAGTGATTTGCACAAGGTCAGAAGGAGTGTCAGCAGGATTCAAACTTTGGTTTTCTTGGATCTCAGCCCATTACACTGTTCTAACCACTAGGCTGCTTGTCTACTCTATAACTGCAGTAGCCTCGGCCCTGATTCTCCGAGGCCTTGCCTCAAGTCAAACCCAGATCCTCTGTATGACAATAAATACCACCACCACTACCGCTGAGCCAGTTCTGAAGGGCATCCTGCTTTTGTCAGTCATGCTCTGCTCTATATACGGTTGAACCTTTGCAGAATGTGTATCCATGTGGCAGATATGTAATTTTTTTCAAGGATTTGTTTTCATTTCCTCATGATACAGATGTGCTTCATTTGGCAAACTACTCTGTCCTCTTGCATGAATAGGAAGTCATCAAGATTTCCCATTCTAAGGGAGGACCAGGTGCACCTTGAAATATGATGCACTTTCCCCAGCTAGAAAAGATTGTTCAAACAAGATAAAAATCAACCTTGCAAATGCTTTGCCCAGCAAGCTGAGATAGATGCAAAAGAATACCCTTTTTAATTGCAGTTGTGATAAAAGTACAATACCACACGTGAATATCAAAGAAAATATAGAACTTATAGTAAAATAATGTGATGCTCTCTTTCTTACAAGTGGTGGCTAAGCTTGTAACAGGTCACTTAGGCAGGGAAAACTATATCGGTGCATATGTTGCATCTGTTTTGTAAAGGCAACGTGTGCACCTTTGTGCCTTTTATATATTCGGATATGCATCCCCAAAAGCTGCCACACACCTGCTCCAAGGGCGTGGTATTCTGCATGCATGGGACAGTAAGAATTGGTTAGGTAAAATATATGCAGAAGTACCCATCTCGCCCTGTTCAGTCTATTTTCTACCCACGGGAACACTCACATGTTTGTTGCATAAAGGGAAGTGCTATCTTTTTCTAATGCTTACTCTTATGTGTATATACACTGGGAGAGTTATATACGTGCCATCTTGTGTTGGTGCTATGGCAAGGGTTGCCAATTGTTTTGGTTGTGTGGACCCCTTGTTGCTAAGTTCAATGTGTGCCTTTGAGTCAATGCTGACTCCTGGTGACCCAGAAGCTCCTGGGTTTTCTTGGCAGTGTGACCAGAGGTAGACTACCAGGCCTTTCTTCTGTGGCAATGGAGGGTTAAGTGACTTGCCCAAGGCCACAAGGAGTGCTAATGAGAATCAAACCCTGGTTGCTTGGTTACCAAGCCAGTGTTTTAACCACTAAGCTACTCCCCCACTCCTGGAACCCTTATTAACTCCCAGTTCATCCTCACCTTCCATCACTGCCAAGCCCTCCTCCACTGTTCCCCTCTATTTCTCTTCTCCTTCCTGTCTCCATCTGTTTCTCTCTCTGTCCCTCAGCTAGTTCTCTTCACTCTCCCTCTCTTTTTTCCCCGGCTAGTTCCACCAACCTCTCTCATTTTTTTCCTTTTCTGTGCCCTGTAGACCTGCTAGGACCGTCTCGCTCACCCCAAGAGGCCCACAAACCACAAGTTTAGAACCACTGTTCTATGGCCATTTAAATAGGCTCTTTTAAAACTGCCCACTAAATGCTCAAGGCATTCTGAAACAAGATGAAAAAATGAAGATAACAAAGCCAATATGCTAAAACATAAAACTTCACAAATGATGCTTTAGTATGGGTATCTGTGATAGTGTGCACTAATTAACATTTTAATGTGAAAGATTGTTTGTGAATCCTTTCACATTTGCAAGAAATAAGATTTTATGTGTAGCTTTCTGCATGCATAAGTTAATTTAAATTAATATTTAATGAGCTTCTGTGATGCAAAATCATGCAAAGCAGTTCATGAATTATTAGTGCTTATACGACCGCGCAAAATTGGGCTCACTTGCATGGGAGAAAATAGCACACACAAAACCTAAATGGTGCACAGAGAAGGTGAAATTTAGTACACAAGTCTCAGTGAATGTCTGCATGTAAGTTCTTTGTGTTTCCTGAGATTGAGAACAATTTTCAAAGCCATTCACATGGGCAAATGATGAGTGATGTTGAAATTTACCTTCTTTCGGTATGACTGAAAGCACAGATGCTCATTCAGTGCTTTTAGCAGTATTGAAGGGAGGAATTCCTAAGACATATTTTGGGTAAGATCAGCAAATAATTTGCAGAGATTGCAGGTGCAAGTGTCTGCAAATACGTTTTGCTCACAGCACTTTGATGAAGTCCACATGCAGAATGTCTCTTTCAAAACTGCTAGAAATTTCACAGGTAAAAAGTATCCATAGGCTTTGTTGCAGTGCAGACAGTTTGAAAATTTCCCTCATTAAGTTCTTTTATAGCAGCTGTTGTATATGATGCATATATTTATTTGCACATATATGTGAAAATACAGAGATGCCTGCATATCAAGGGCACCTTGATGTTCGGTGCCATTCCCAATTTTTTGGCAGCAGTTTACAGAGAATGGGGTTTAAATATCCTGCCCTACACATAATACTGTGCGTTTGACAAGGAGGGTGGGTTTGGTTGTTCTTTTGGTGGGCTTGCCAGAATGCCTAGTTTAGACATCTAAACTATGGCCCTCCTGCAGAAATGCGGGTTGCAGAGATTTGCCCAATTCCCCCTCAGGACGGGGAGAGTCGGTGGGAGGCAGGAGGGGGCAGGATTGGGACGGATCGGGCCCTGTATGTGCTGCCGGGCCCATGGGGATGTGCTGCTTATTCCACCTAAAAGGTGGAATAAGCAGCAATTTTAGTGTGATCGGGGCCGCGGATCGAGCCCAATTCAGGAAGGGGCACATCTGGGCTGTCCAGATGTCCAGGAACAGGATGGACCCAGATTGTACCTGATTCTGCACCGTGGGAGCTAGACGTTCCCACAGCTGCAGAATTAGGCACTGAGATTGCTCGGGGGAGGGGGGTACCCCGATTCTGAGATGCAGGATGTCCTGCTAGCATCCCATCTAGCCCTCCCTATGCTCCTGCTGGTGTGCACTGGGATACCCAGAGGGAGCCCTGAATGCCTGCTGCAGAAATATACCTGTCCCTACTGCCCGAGCCCCGACAGGACTTGCCAGGGCCAGGATCGGGCGGAGGGGACTTCACTGCAGCTGATCCCTGCCTTGGGGGGGGGGGGGGGCCTTCCAGGCCCAATCTCTGCCTTTTCTGCTGCTTATTCCACCTCTGATGAGGAATAAGCAGCATGTCATTCCCTCACCTGCCAGACGTACGGGGCTGTGACCTGAATCATGCTTCCATTCCGCCCACTCCCCTCCCCCTCCTGTCCCCATCCAGCTCTCCCCTCACAGCGGCTCAGTGTGTGCAGGGAAAGGGTGAGGCAGCATTCTCTCCAAATGAATAGCAGGGCTGCACGTCCCACCGGGATTTGCAACCCCACTATTCACGTCTCTGAATCGGTCCCTTTAGGGGTTATTTTAGAAGCATTCTTTCATCTAACAAACAGCATTCAGATGTGTAAAATGGAGTGTTATGTGTGAATGCTCACCACATCTACCTTGCAGGGGGATGAAGGGAGCGGGTCTACAATCCATACCTGGATTCCCAATTTCATATAGGGAATCCACATCTCAGTGAAAATATGCAGACGTTAGCATTTACCCCTGCCTCCAAGCATGAATAAGTGCCTACTGGCAGGGGCAGTTCTGAAAACCAATGGCAGGCACCCCAGCCTCTGTCTTTGCCCTGACTCCATCTTCCCCCACCAGGTTTCCAAGGCCGCCTCCCTCTAATCAGTAATGTTCCCCCAATTACCCCAGATATAGCTCCAATTCCTCCAGCCATCCTCTGTAATCAGCCAAGATTCCCTATCTGCTGCTCCCGTGGAAGCACAACAGACAAGGCCTGCCCCCCACAGACAACCATAATCCCCTCCTCAAGGCCCCTTCAGATACAGAATACAGTTTAACCAATGCCCCCAGATGCCCCTCCTCAAAAGGCCATCTGGCCCCCACAACCCCATCCCTGCTTACTGATGCCCCCTTGCCCCTGCTCAGCATGCAGTTGGAGCTAAAATGGCTCCAGTGGGAGAGGAGGTGTAGTCAGGGCAATAGCACAGAGGGAGGTTCCACATGTTGGAGAGGGCCTGACCAGGTCATAGTCTAAACGTATAGGAGGTGCGCCCTTTTTGCTGGAGCAGCAATTCTGAGAGGCTGATCCGATATCTGGGTGTTGAGGGAGCTTCTATGGCCTTCCCCTCCTGTGCAGCTTCTTAAAATTGCTGCTCCTGCCAGATCTGTGCTGTTCTGCAGCTATTTTACAAGGGGCTCTACATTTGGCAGAACCTCTTGTAAAATGCTGTCATAAATATCTAAATCCTGACATGAAGGTGTGACTTTCCCTCTCTACATCCTTTCTAAAGTGTTCTTTCACAGTGCCCATATGTATACAGTTTATGCTCCCTTTGCCACATGACAAGGCAGAATGCCGCTGAATGTTAGCATAAATTGAAACGTCTAAACAATACATTTCAATTTATGCCGACGACCTTCTGCTGAAAATTGGGGCCATGTTAACTAATGCATGAAAGGAAAGGTGAGAGTGCATGTAAGGGAGGGGAAATGGTTTGGTTTTGTAACATGTTATATTGTTTTGAGGTATAATGCCATGTTTATCAAAGCTTAGCATGAGCTAAGTGCTAAACAGACCATTCTATTGCGCTGGGCAACACATAATGCACAAATCCAGTTGTGGTCGTCTTCTTCAGAGTCGTATATGCCAATAATTATATTGTATACTCTGAACTTATATCTGAAAGTGTTATGTATCTTTCAACTTGTATATGCAGACTTATAACATCTAACTATGAACGTTATTAATGGCGGCTAAACGGGTCTCAGACTCTGGGCACCCAAAACTTGTAATGAGACTCTGGGATTAAAGCCCTTGTCACATCAATGACCCGTAGATCTAATAGCCACCTATTTGTAACAATTCTTTAAAGAATATTTAGATGGTGCTTAGCTTATTAGAGCTGTGTTTAGGCATGTCCCCAACGCTATCAGCCGCGCTTCCTCTGCGTTTCACCTACAACGGTTTCTTCAGGGGGTGGCCTCGACTAAACCTGAGGTTAACAATCGTCTCACTAAACACATTTAAACGTGATCTAGGGGCATTGTTCCTCATGTGTCGAAGAAACCTGAAGAAACTGTTGTAGGTGAAACGCAGAGGAAGCGCGGCTGATAGCGTTGGGGACATGCCTAAACACAGCTCTAATAAGCTAAGCACCATCTAAATATTATTTAAACAATTGTTACAAATAGGTGGCTATTAGATCTACGGGTCATTGATGCGACAAGGGCTTTAATCCCAGAGTCTCATTACAAGTTTTGGGTGCCCAGAGTCTGAGACCCGTTTAGCCGCCATTAATAACGTTCATAGTTAAATGTTATAAGTCTGCATATACAAGTTGAAAGATACATAACACTTTCAGATATAAGTTCAGAGTATACAATATAATTATTAACACATAATGCACAGCAATGTCTGTTCGAATGCACTAAGTTCAGTGAACATGGCCCACAGGAATATTAAGCTCTAATGAATATCAAACTTTTCCTTATGCAAAAACTTGCGCTGTATAGTCCTTCATAAGGATTTGACTCTTGAGAATGTTAATGTACTTCTAAACAATAAAGAAATCGTAACAGCAATCACCAATGCCGTTAGCATGCATTATATACTGCAGGACCCACTGCTTATGGACCACGTAAATAACACACATTAACAGTGTTAGTGTGCCTTAACTGTTAGTAAATGACCTCCTAAATATTTTCCTAATCATTTCTTCTAGCCAGTATGAGCATGGTTCTATATAGGTCATGTTAGAAAATTGAACCAGGTCGGAGTAATAAATTTATTTTTCTGTCTAGTCATCTGCTATAATATATTTTAATCCTTAACGCAATGTCTTTTTTCTCTTTGTAGGTCATTAAAGCCATCGATGAAGGCTATCGACTACCTCCTCCCATGGACTGTCCTATTGCACTCCATCAACTAATGTTGGACTGCTGGCAGAAGGAACGCAGTGATAGGCCCAAATTTGGGCAGATTGTCAACATGTTAGACAAACTCATTCGCAATCCCAACAGCTTGAAGAGGACAGGCATGGAAAGCTCTAGGTCAGCAGTGCGTCCTTCACAGTGATGCATTAGGAGACAGATTAAAAGTGACGGGCAAGCTGCAGTTCACCTACCACTTCTGTGCAGACATTAGTGCATGCTTGACGGCTCTTGTCAGCCTGTGAATTTCTACTATCCAATGGGAGATTCTGATTGTTCTCATTAGAGCCTGGGCTGATGCTGCATCTAGCCATCCCAAAGTGTCTTTAATCTGCTAGCTTTTAGAAAGCAAATTTAAAATAAGAGTCAGGTTCTATAATTTTTTGAACTGGATACAAATGCACTCTTTAAATGAATGAGACAATTAGTAGTCAAGTGCTGTACATAGTGAGTGTTAAATGTGAAAGCGATGTTTGCACTAGTATAAATAGCAATAGATACACAGTGTCTAAAGGAAAAATACCAGTGCATGCAATCAGATTTTAGATCCCTGTGAATAAATCAGCCATTGCAAGAAAATCTTCTAGTAGGGTATCATCCCTTAACACTGCTCTTAAAATAGAAGGAAGTCAGGCATGAGTGACACTTTCTAATGTTGAGAGAACGTTACAGCAGTATAGCTCTATTCTGCCGACTTCTTTCTCTACTTTTCAGACTAAGGAGTAGTTGGAGGAACTAGACAATGCACCAAGTCCACAAGGGGGGTGGAACTTAATATGATAATTTGCGAGTCATTCAACCAATGATTGACTTGCAGTAAAAATAGAATTTCTGGTGCATCTGCTGACTAGGTCAGCAGAATGAGTCTCTGGCATGGAGGTAATTCACTGGAGGAATCCTCTGTGTATTAGCCAGTTACAGGGCAGCCTCTCCGAGAAGGCTGCTTTTCTTTGAAACTAGCATATCCCTCAGTGACTATTGCTTACCTCGTACATTACCAAAGACAGGTTATTAGTCCTCCGAGGCCTCTATCATCACGTTTCCTCTACATTGCTCTAATTGCAACTGCAGTCTGGCAAGTGTATCTCTTTCTATGGGTTAAGTTATTCAAGAGGGAGGATGTCTTAGGCATAACATCAACTGTTTAATCCCCCCTTGACTTACAGATAACACCAGTGTTCCACTTCAGTGACAGTCACGCTGCTTTCAGAATATCAAATATACTTTACATTAAACGAAAGTACGCATGATAGAATGCTGTGTACTTGTGCAAAAATAAATTCATTTTAGAAGTATAACAGATCCGTTAAAGAGTAAAAATTAGTAATTCAAGGGTATAGTCATTTTGTGGTGCACAGTGTTAGTAAACTATGCAGTGAATGTCCAAATTATTCTTCAGTCTCTAGCTGCAAGGAAAAGCAAGTCATATTCCGCGTTAGAAAAACAGCAAAGAGATCATTAGTGCTGCCAGTCCTAACCCACAGACTGATTAGGAAGGGGTTGATTATAATACGGATTAACTCCATAACGGACCCAATCTTGACTTATTCGAGGATTTTGCTTTTCTCTTTCTCCTGGCATTGTCCAGTATCCCACTCTCACATCATGTATTAAGTTATCAGTCTTCGAAGAAGTACTACAGCAGGATTTGCCTAGGGTATCACTGGTTGGGACTTGCAGCAGTTTTGGAGTATTCTATGTGAAATTGCTTCACATGAATAATACCAGAAACATTTGGGTAAAGATGAACATATTAGCATTAGTTATTGATTTGTGTGCTACTCATATACATATTTATTTCTTTTATTTAGCATTATCTCTAGGCGAGGTACAGTAGGTATTTCTCTCTCTCTCCAGAGGGCTTACAATCTAAAAGGGCCTGATTTACTAACATGTGTTAATGCATATTAGCGCACGTTAATATGAGTTAAATGTTTATTTTGTTAAGTAGGCTCTATTGACAGTGATGTTAAATAATGTGTGTTAAATCATATTGGCATGCATTTAGTGCATGTACTTTGACATGCAATGACACAGTAACAGATGTTAGTAAATTGAGCCAACGTTTATAGCATTCTTCATCGCTACATTCAGCCCATTTTTTGGCATGTACTATTGGCAGTGTTTGCACTTGACCTTTTTAATGCGTAGGGCCACTTTGCGTACCATACATAGATTCTAAGCTGCTGTTTTTTGTTACCTTCTCCTTGCAGACCCAGCACTGCCTTATTAGATCCCAGCTCACCTGAATTCTCGCCCGTGGTCTCTGTCAGTGATTGGCTGCAAGCGATCAAAATGGAACGATACAAGGATAACTTCACAGCCGCTGGCTACACCACCCTGGAGGCGGTGGTGCACATGAACCTGGAGTAAGTAATCAGCCTTATGATAAAAAAAAAAAAAAGCCCGGAAGTTTGTTTGGACTTAATAGGTCCCTTTTGCAAGCATATTATTACACTCATTAAGCAAATGGGATGTGTTCTATTTTGATATAGTGCTTCATATGAAGTGTCACTACATCGTTGTACTGAAATCTTTAATTTAAGGCTTTCATGTACCTGCCATGCTTTACAGTGGGAATGGTGGCTAACTGCAGTACACTTCTGTTCATTAGCTTCGGGATCCAAATAAAGCTCTTGATTCATATCTCTTGTTTTCTCTTTTTGGAATACAGCGATCTGGCAATAATTGGCATCACTGTCTCTGCACATCAGAACAAGATTTTGAGCAGCGTCCAGGGAATGCGAACCCAAATGCAACAGATGCAGGGCAGAATGGTTCCTGTTTGAGTCCGTGCTAAATAAACTGAAACTCTGGAATTTAGTTTACCTCATCCATGCACTTTAATTAAAGAACTGCACTTTTTTTACTTCATCCTTGTTCTTTGGATTAAAAGACCCATAGCCTTGCTTGAACAGGCTGCTGAACTGCAAAGGACCTATCAAACTGACCTATGTCATTTGAACCAGATCTGGAATGAGCTGTTTCTTGCAATGAACTTCTCTGTTGATCAACAATATGTAAACTCTAAATCTATCTATATAAACATGAAACCACCATGAGATGTTGACACTGTTAGATAGCACATTCTGTGCTTAGATCTACACTTTTTCTGCTCTTATTCACCATACCGATGGATTACAATCATAGTATGGGAAACCACAGTCATGCAACTTTCTAAGGAATGAAGAACATTCTTAGTTTCTTTGTCTCTAATCATAGTCTTGGCTTGCACTGCCTACCCAGTCATGAAGAAACCTTAGAAAGACTTCAGTTGGGCTTATTGGTGCCCATGATGGGCTGCAAAGGATGGAGTAAGAGGCCATCTCTTGGATAACTGCCAAACTTGACTTCTGGCTATAAGGGCTTTTGCTCGTTGTGAGTCCATACCATTGGAACTAATTTAAAACAATGTAAAAAGGCTTGGCCAAGACAAATTGTTAGTGTCATCTGTAAAGGTTCCAGACATTTCCTTATCCCTGCCTAAGAAGCGACCAGTATCAAGAAAAACAAAGGTCAGTTGAAGAAATCCTCATTTATATATCTTTATTAACTGTTACAGCAATGGTACATGCTAGAAGTTGTTATGATGTTGCTCATTCCCTTGTTGAGAATGCATAAGGCTTGAATGGTTAAAAAAACCTGTACATCCAGGATGTAGGTTGGTTTTTTTTTACATTCTCTTATATACCGCGCTATTCTGCATCAGTGCGGTTTACATTGAACAAACTGAAATTATTTATAAATTGGAATTTTAATGTTGAGTTGTAGCTGTAATTGTAGTTCATTTAGTAGAAATAAAGAGAATAATCACAATGTTTTTTTGTCATTAACGGTAAACATTGCAGTTTTTGTTTGCTTAAACTAGAGCACCAGAGACTTTGGGTTTCCAGGATCTTTGGTTGAAGAAGCAAATTTTCCTGAGTACTACAGTCATACTCTTGTAAAAAGAATGCAAGCTTCTCTTTGCCATATAGTATCATGCGATACTCAGTCTATAATGTAGTTATTCGTGGGTGTAGAGGGAAACACTGAAGATGAATGTTATAACAACATTTCTATATTTGATACCCTTTGAGGATAACTTGTAGCCCAACAGAAGGAGTCAATAGAAAATTTATGGCTATGTAGTGCACCTACCTCTCTATAAGCATGGGAAAATGTAAGAAAATATAGTCATAAGTGGATGGAATTTCACATCAAATGTTTTAGAAGATACAATTAATAAAAGCTAAGGAAATAATTATGTTTAAAATTATATAGATAATGTAGAGGTGGAAATGGTTGTCTAAGTTTGTCCATTCAAACTATGCAAGTAATTTATAAAAGGTTTGGCAAGCACCAAGACTTTTATAAAATATATAAGGTGCTGCTGAAGATACACATGTAAGTGGTGCTATGTAGAAGAGAAGGCAGTGCTTCATTTGGAACATACAAGCATTAGTGACACTACGTGCACGTATGTGCCACACTTCTACAAACAGCTGTATCTTTTATAAACTTGCACGCACTTTGGCTAGCCATTAGTGAGCCATAGGAAGGTGGATTGGGCATGCAAAGCAGTATGCAAATTTCCATTATCAAGCACTTCTCCAAGCTCTAGGTCCCAGGGACAAGTTAGTCAGGGGTTATGTGTGCCATTGAACAAATATCAGTTCCAAGAGATAAAGTGCCATAGTATATATGCATTGCTGTGGTAAAAAATAGAATATCCTTCTACTGTGAAGAACTGTCCAAAACATGTATCCTTTCTGTATGGAGTAATCCTGGTGTTCTGCTGGTATGCAGCAGCTAATTTTATAAAGTCATTTTCACGCGGATGTGCCTATATGCACCTAAAATGCTGTAGCTCTTATAAAGTTACCCCATGCAGTAGCACGAACAACTGTATTTGTATGTGACCCAGCCGTAGGCATTTTCTAAAATGGAGATGGGGCACAGGCAGAGTCTCAGTTTAGGTGGGTGTTTTAAGAAATACATGCAATCCCACATAAAGTATATGTTGTCAGTTATTCCTGCTCCCAAGCAGGCGTAAATGTAGTAGTAGTAGTAATCCCAATTTCATTCAGGGAGTGCATGCGTAAGGCTGAAATTCTCCATGTCAGGATTTACACCTGCGCCTTGGACCATGGAAATTCTAAGGGGTAAAGGAGAATATGCAAGTTTTTAAAAAAAAGAGTTTGATAAAGTGTGCATTTCAGTCAGCCCTTTACAGGAGGGATTAAGGGGGTTATCTTCCTTAATCCCCCCCACCACCATTTACATCCCCAAAACTGAAATGAGTGAAAGATAGACTCCCCCCCCCCCCTTAGATAACTGGCAACATTTACACATCTAATTTTTCAAAATGGCTCGTATGCACAAGCAAGTGCCGTCGTCTACAAACAGCGAAATGGCAACTTTTACACATGTAAATTGCCGGGGTTCCTCCGTCGATTTTTGCCACATGTAGATTTGTAAAATGACTCCTCCCACTGCATGTGGGTATCAATCCATGTGCATTCCTACACGTCCTTGTATGCATTTTAGAAACAGCTTCATGCTTAGCAGACCATTGGAATTGAATATGTCCGAAGTTCGATGTTTCAAATCGTACCTCCACATAATCTAAAACGTGTCTTGTGTAAAGAGCAATTTTTCTAAAACTGCTACTTTATATGCATAGGCCCATTCGCAAATATAGCTCTACTTTTTATCTGTATGGATGGTATCCCGAATTGATGATCAAGGTATAATACAAGAACTCTGTACACTGGTATAAAGGAAAGCAGAGTGAATTCCAGACAGGTTGAGCTAGGTTTGTGGAGGTGCTTCAGTATAATTTCTGCTAGTTTTATTAAGCCCGATATTCAAAAGGCAGTTTCACGGGACCTGCTGTTACCAGGGACCTGCAGCTAAAAGATAGGTGAGTCTAACCCTTGCCTGTCTTTAAGCCGCAGGAGCTAACTGGGCAGCATGCAATATCGCTGCTGCCCGGTTAGCTACTTGCGGCTTCCAGGCATGTGTGGCAAACCCGGGCATAATGGTTAGCGGGTATGGCTATGCGCTGTAGCGGCGCATAGCCTACCCAAATGAATATCAGGTCCATTATCTATGTTACCCAGCTTTTCTTCATTTACCTCTTCTTAGCTCATTTGCAATGAGGTTCTAGAACAGACCAGTAGCACAATCACCTTTTCCACTATGTGTCTTTCATTGTGTCCTTTGTTACATGGAGTATGCACTGAACAATCTACCCTTGATATAGTGAAATTCCAGGACCCTCATTTATTCTGGAACCAAAACTGCTGACGCGGTTCAGTTGAACAGGCCAAGCTTATCATGTCAAAATGGGTTTTCCCCCCCCCCCCCCCCAGCTTTTTCTTGCTGCTTCTGACAGCATCTCATTGAATTGAATCGCTAGCTTTCATCACGCTTCACCCTTAAAGGCAAATTGTTGTTCAGCATACTGTGGATATAGGATGCTAAATTTGGAGCTTGTCAGACTGACAGCTTCATAAAAATTTTTTCTGCAAGATTAGTTAGGAAAGCTCTCTTTTATTCCAATGGAATTTATACAATGTCTGAAGCACACTTTAAACAGTCATGCACAGAGCATCCAGGATTTTGGTCTGAAGCGTTGACAAGGCTTTTCCTTGGAGAAAAGCCTTTTATATGTAAAGAAGCTTCCATCCATACTGATTTACCACTGGAAACAGGATACAAGCAGATAGTGTTTTGATAAGAGATAACACTGTAACATAATCTCAATTGCTGATTAATTTAAGGAATTGTATACGTGGAAAGAATTTTAGTTATTTCCAGTGAAGTAATTTTTTCATAGTAATTTAAGAGCTTAAAATAAACTACAGAGTACTTTTAAATATATAATTTATGGAAAGTAACACACGCTAACATGCCTTAATGTGTGTTTTTTATTGGTCTTATCTTAAGCGATGGGTCCTGTCCACTTATAACCACATTAATGCTTGCTGGCACAGTTGATCTAGCGATAAGGTTTTAAGGCTGTCTGTAATTCAGCGTTAACATGATTACATGTGAGCATTTTTTCTTCATAGGGATGTCAGAAGCAAAACCATATTATATACTGATCTGAATTTGGGCAATCATAATAGGCAGTCATGTCCTACTCAAGTGCAGAGAAAAAGGCAATGAAGGATTTGCACATAAAACTAATATTTTCTTTACCTGCTGTAGAAGTCCTCTGGAGATGCAAAAATGGGAAGCAGAGGAGTTAATTTCCCCCTGACATAGGTGCATGTATAACGAGCTGAAATATCTATTTTTTCAAGCCAGAAAAAATGGCTCAGAAAGTTTGCAGAATAGAGGTCAAACTTGGGTCATGCTTTCTTTTCATATCCTATGGGCCCAATTCTCAGATGCAAACTATGCAAATAATTTATAAACATAAATAATTTATTATAAACGGCAAGCACCGAGCCTTTTATAAAATACATAAGGTGCTGCTGAAGATACACATGTAAATGGACGTGCAGCCTCACAAGCCGTCTGGACCCTATTCCACCTCCTGCTCTCCCCGTATGTCTTGAGCAGTAGGACGGGGAGAGCCAGTGGGGGATGGGAGGGGTAGGGCAATTCAGGTCACAGCCCTGTACATCCTGCAGGGTCCATGGGGGCATGCTGCTTATTCCACTTCGGAGATAGAATAAGCAGCACTGACCCAATGATCGCGGCCGGTGATCCTTCTCCAGGGCCGGGTGCAGGGGGTCTCTGCCACCTGATTCAGGCTCCATGGGTTAGGCGGCAGGTAAGAGGGGGGCCTAAGCCATGGGAGTTAAGGGTACCTGCAGGCAGGATGTCCCCACAGGCGGCAGGGACACGCCAGACCGTCCATGGGCTTGATTCCGTGTACCGTGAGAACAAAGAATCAAGTCCTAACAGTCCCATCTTCCTTGGGGACGTCCGGATGGCCTGGATGTATCCCTCTCGGAATTGGGCTCCACGCAGAAAGGCTGTGCAACCTGAAAAACTCTTAACGATAGAGTAGGAAATAGCTAAATATTAATAAAACACTCTTGCAAAACAAACTGCTACATAGGCTGCCAGAAGATACATTATTTATTTGCATTGTAATGAGTTTTCATAAACAACTCAACTCAACTTTGCCTTTGTTGAAACTAATTTCTTTTCTACATGCATTTGGACGTACATTGCCAAAGATAAATAGGTATATTGTAGTCCAACAGAATGAGGTATTGTAAATTTATAGCTAGATAGTATATCTTCTGAGGACCTACCTCTCTCTGTAGCATGGACAAATGTAAGAATATATGGTCATAAAAGGCAGTATTTCAATGCAGTATGTTTGAGGATGCACTTAATAAAATCTAAGGAAATAACCATATTTAAAATGCTTGTTTAATCGCCTGTCACAAAAATAATAGGAAATTTCAATTACCCCAATATAGACTGCTGCACTATGGAGGTAAATATTCTAGGGGAGGGCTTTTTACTGAGGTGTGCTAAACTAATGCAGTTAACCATTAGCACAGGCCCACGGTAAAGGCTACGACCTGTTAAAAAAGCAGCTAGTGTGGTACAAATCTCATATAACTGCTTAGTGTGTGATGGGGCAGGGGTGGGTGGACAGTGGGCATGGACTGCACATTGTAGTTAGCACAGAGTCAGTTTTCTGATAGTTCAGTTGCACTTCATAACACCTTAAGAGGATTTGTTAAGTTCATTCATAATTAGCGTGGGTTCATTTTTCCATGTAGCAAGTGTAGGGAATATGCCGGGCATGCCCTGAACAGTTACTGCATGACTTTGGCACTTTCACACATTGGGCTTTGCACCTAACACACAGTGGGGCATGTTTACTAGACCATGATAAGAACTAACATGGAATTCAGTATGTGGAAAACATGCTGTGCTAAAAGTTAGTGGGGCTCTGAAGCTTAAAATCCTGTGCTAGTTTAGCATGCGATTGGGTTCGGGTTGGGGGTGGAACATGGGCATTGACGGTGCATTAGCATTCGTCTAATGGATGCCCACTAACCACAATTGTTGCCTTTTGGCATGGGTATATGTAATTCTACCTCGATGAGTGGCATTACGTTTGCCATGTGCTGGCTTACTATGGTGCCCCACATTTGCAATGTGCCAACAGCAGGAGGAGGGATGCACATGTCCCCCAAAGATGGCACGCCTTTCCGAGCAGATTTCAAGGTCCAAATGTGTGCTACCGGTTTGATCTTTAGTAAACGTGCCCCAATAAACACAAAAACTGACCACACTTTAGGGAAAGGGCCCCTAGGTGCCATAAATGGGGCACATGGACAAACGTAATGCCACTAAAATCTCTGCGGACTGAACTCAGCCCTTTCCTCTCAAAACTCATTGGGTTATCTTTCTCAACGGGTACATTCCCTAAAAGCCTAAAACAGACAGCGATAAGACCGCTACTAAAAATATAGCAAACTAGACCCAGCACGGATGGACTCCTACAGGCCGATATCAAGTATCCCGCTTCTGGCAAAAATCATCGAGAAGGTTGTACAACAACAACTTCACCATCATGTTGAAATAAGTGCACCACTTGACCCTTGCCAACATGGCTTTCAGGAATCGCACAGGGTCGAAACACTCCTGACCACCTTATTCAACACACTTACCATCGGACTGGACAACATTAAACAAGAGTATGCCCTGATCTTCCTGGACATTGCAGCAGCCTTTGACACGGTATGTCACGAAATACTCCTCTCCGGCCTCAGCGAGAAGGGCATTCAGGAAAACGCTCTAACATGGTGTGCATCATATTTGACAGATCGTTGGCAACATGTACGTGCCGGCCCCTCCACTTCCGCACCTTTCCTCCAAGAAAAAGGCGTTCCCCAAGGATCGTCACTTTCAGCCCTACTTTTCAACATTTACATGTAGCCCTTATGTAATCTCATTCAATCCTTCAACATTAACTACCTAATTTACGCCGATGATGTTCTCCTTTACATGCCTTTCCTGTTAGACATACCAGACCTGGCACCCCTTTCTATCTGTTTTGATGCCGTCACAGATTGGTTACATACACAGAAGCTAAGAATAAATTTTAAAAAGACAGAGGTCCTGTTCCTTACAAGAAATTCATCATTCAATCCACCTAGCTCCCTGAAGGTCAGAGATGCGGAACTCATAAGCAAACCATCAATTCGGTACCTTGGAGTTATCCTTGATCAACAGCTCAATATGAAGGCCCAGATAAGCAATATGGTGAAAGCAGTTTATAACAAAATCAGAACACTTCGCCATCTGAGACTGCTCCTGGAACCAGAAGATTTTCGGACCGTTTACCAAGCTCTTGTGACCCCGCATTTTGATTACGCGAATGCCATATTACATGGCCTTCCAAAAGCCACCATAAACCCGCTGCAACTAACCATGAATGCAGCTGCCAGAATTCTGCAAGGGTCTTCAAGGAAGGAACATATAACACCAATACTAAAAAATCTGCACTGGCTCCCAGTTCAAAACAGGATAACTTTTAAGGTGCTGACTATGACGTTCAAAGCCGTGAACAATTGCTCCTCTACATCAATCATAAATCTTGTCCAGAAGACACCCCCTAACAGAGCAAGAAGATCAGCCGCTATAAATACTTTGATCTTATCAAGGCAGATCACTAAATGCTCACAAGCAGCCAGGGCCAGAGCTTTTTTGCTTTATGCACCTACCTTCTGGAATGCCCTACACCCTGCTATCAGGGCTATCTCAGTTATCTCCCAATTTAGAAAGGCACTTAAACATCATCTTTTCATACAGTACTACAAGGATCAGGTTCACTCTCCACAGCAAGTCACGCCCAGTGACCCACATAAACGACCCACGAGTAACAACCACTTAAGATTGAAATCTAACCCGCAGGACCCGGATCCCCCCGACAAGTATCAACTCTTTCACCCTAATTACACAGACGAGCCAATAGGACGCAACTGAGTTATTTTTGAACATATGCTGTAATATACCTGTATATATATGTATATAGTTACCCTGTTATTGTACCCTGTTACAAATCCCCACGTTATATTGTAAATCCAGTGCAGACCTCCTGCCCTGGACAGTTGTGTTTGATGTAAATCGCACTGATGCAAAATAGCGCGGTATATAAGAAAGTTAAATAAATAAATAAATAAATAAATAAATGACTGATGCTTGGAGCGGCTTATCCGGCAGCCAAACAGAGGAGGGTTATTTGCCCTTTCAGATAGTACTAGGACTAGCGAATACTGCATACAAATATCTGTTAGCAGATTGAAAACAAATAAATACATTTGTTTTGCAGTCATCACACAATTAAGCTCTGGAATTTGTTGACAGAGAAAGTGATCAAGGCTATTATAGCTGGGTTTGAAAAAATGGATGAGACCATTTCTGGAGGGCAGGTGCATCAGCCAAATATGCTTGGAAAACACAAATTTTGACTGCCAGGAGCTGATTGGGAACAACAGGAAATGAGTGTCTCTTACAAGAGACTCATCTTGACCACTGTTGGAGATAGGATGCTGAATTCAATAAATCAGTGATCTGACCAAGTATGACATTTCATTTAGGTGAAAGAATAGTCTAGTGGTGAGCACAGTGAGCTGAAAGTCAGGAAAACCAAATCTCAAGTCCCAGTAACACTCTTTGTGAAACTGGGCAAGTCACTTAGCTTTCTCTGACCTCAGGTATAAACTTAGATCATAAGTCTTCTGGGGATAGAGAAATACCTATTGCACCTGAATGTAACTTACCTTGAATTGTTACTGAAGAGATGTGAGCTACTGTAAATCCCAAGAATACTATCTTCCTAAGTAGGAAATTATTCTGATGGTTGTTTCATCCTTAAAAGTTCATCAGACTCACTCCATCCTGTGTCAGAATTGCCATCAACATGCCTGTCTCTCATAGGGCTTAAATTATTCATTTTAATTATGTTGTTCAAAATATAAACTTGCTTGTGTTCTGACTCCATTCTTGTTCTTTTTTGACAACTTCTTTCTGGTTTTGTCCCAATGTATTTTATAATTTAAAAACAAAACAAAACACATACCTGCCATGCTCCCTGTGTTTTCTCCCATATACAGTATCTGTATCTCAGAGCTCTTTCCATTTTCACCATGTCCACGTTAAATTGCACTCAGGGGTAGTGCGTGCGTGAGATTTTGATGAGGGTCAGCACAGCATCATTAAAATTCACTTTCATTCTGAATAACTAACTAGCAAACCTATAAAAGACAAAACTAACACAGGAGGGTAATAAAGAAAGTGGTAGCCTTAGCCAAAAGAGATCATTTGAAAAGGATTAGTTGTGATGTACGATGTCTAAAGACGTGCACGTGGATGCCAAAATCATGGAGACATCTCCGCAGTTATTCCACAAACAACATTTACAAACATCCCTGGTACAGGGACATCCAAGGAGGCGAGGGGGCATGGTGTAGCTCTGTCCGGAGAAGTGCTATGGACTTACATATTTCCATTCGATTCTAGGAATGAGAGGGACATTTGCAGGTACATCCATGTTTATACCTGCTGCAGGCATGAATAAGCATCAGGATAGTTAGTGCTTCTTTTGGCCTTAAAACATACAAGGCCTGATTCCATCCCAGACATAGAAGCTCTCTATATGTCTGATCTGAACTGGACATACAAAGGGCATCGTAATTCAGATTCCATGGGGCATGTCTAGCCCCGCAGGATCAGAATCGCGAACAGTCCTGTACTTGCAGGCCGGAACTGTGATTCAGCCTGGCCTGCACGTACAGAACATGCCCAACTAACTCAGTCAGGGCTTTACAATGGAGCCGTGGCGTCATAGTGACCGGTTACCATGGTAACATGGTTCCATTGTAAAAGCCGCGATCCTGGCTGCTGGCTCCTTCAGAGCATTCCCCGCAGCCCAGCCCCTGATCCAGCCACCTAAGGCCAGGGTCAGGCTGTGGGAATGTCCCATCCCCCCGCCCCATCCGTGTCCCGGGCCCACCGATCCACGACATCTGGCGAAGTTATTCCACCTCGGAGGTGGAATAATTTCCCCGTATAAGTCGCTGGCCCTGGATGTACAGGGCCGACATTAGAATCGGCCCTGTATGTCCAGAGCTGATGACCACCCACTGCCCACCCTAACTCTGCCCCCAATCTCCCCCCTCCCCGCCCCGTCTAACTTCCCCATACAACCGGTGGGGAAGTTAGACACCGGCAGGGAGGGCCACGAATAGCGGTCATGAACAGAATAGCCCCCACAGAGAGTGTAGAAAAGATGAACAGTTAAGTGACCGATCTACAAAGATCCACACTGGGATTTGAAATTGGCTACACTGCTCCTAGCACACTACTTTTACCATTATGCTGTTAGATGTCCACATTCTGAAAGACTATTCCGGGGATGTCTATGTAGATGTCTCTATAGATGTCCATATCAGACACATTCACGTTTCTGAAATCATGCCCAAACTTGCAAGCTTCTGCGTTTTTTTCAGACGTTTTGGATTTGACATCCCAGATTGCATTTGGACGTCCCAATTGTCAAGCTGATTATCTACAAACAAATTTAGCTATTACACAGTCTTTTTGTAATGTTTATTCATGTTTGGGCTTTGCTCTCCTTATGGATAGGATACCTCTATGAGAAGAGGCTTAAAAGGTTGGGGCTTTTGAACTTGGAAAAGAGACAGCTGAGGAGGGGGGGAGGGTATGATAGAGGTCTATAAATTAATGAATGGAGTGGAACAGATAAATGTAGATCGGTTGTTGTCACCATCAATAAGTAGAAAGACTAGAGGACACACAATGAAGCTACAATGCAAACTATTTAAGACTAATAAGAGAAAATATTTTTTACTGAATGCATAAACTGTGGAATTCGTTACTGGAGGATGTAGTAAAATCTGTTAGTTATCTGGGTTTAAAAAAGGCTTGGAGAAGTTCCTGGAGGAAAGGTCTATAAACTATTACTAAAGTGGACCCAGGAAAACCACTGCTTGCCCCAGGGCCAAGCATTGTAGAACCTTTGTGTCTCTTTGGGAACCTGCCAGGTATTTGTGGCCTGAATAGGCCACTTTTGGAAATAGGATACTGGGCTTGATGGACCTTGGTCTGACCCAGTAAGGCATTTCTTATGTTCTTATGTACCATGCACGTTTTGATTTTCAGGTGAATACATGTATGCATGTCAGGTAAAAATGAACATAGGACCATAGAAACATAAAGTCTAAGGTCACATGGCAACATAAGCGAGTGAGGACATTCCTCTGTTCGCTCCGGAGCTGCCCCCTGTTAACGGACTGTTTTTCGAGAACATTTTCCCCATTTGAAGGTGAGACCGTGGCAGATCGGCACCCGACTGCTCTGGAGACATGCAGTTAGCGGCTAGTAGCTTGTAGCACGATGCCTGCAGCTTTGAAGGAAGACTAGGAGAAGACAGGGAGAGACGGCAAGATGGTGACTGCCTCCTCGGCCCCAGTATCTCCCAGCACTAAGAGTATGGACTCATCGCATGAGGACTTGGCACGTGAGGTGGTGAAGCTGCTTGATCCCAAATTTGACTAAGTGCTAAAATATGCTGGAGAATATGAGTGAGGCCATGCAGAAGGGTCAAGGAGGTGGAACAATGGGTCTCCACATTGGAGAATTCTGAAGGATGCTGTGAGTGGGAAGTGCAGATGCAACAGGAGCAATTGGACACTTCATTGCTGAAGATTGATGACCTCGAAAAATGCTCTTGTCGGAACAATGTGCGGCTGATCGGAGCCACGGAAAAGTGGACAGACCATTCTTTGTCGTCCTTAATAGAGGATTAGATTCCTAAGGAACTTGGCTTGGAATATCTTGTGGGTCAGATGCATGTGAAATGAGCGCATAGGATTGGGCCTCAGGGGGAAGGCCGCACTTTACCATGCATTGTCATTAAACGCATGCTCAACTTTCAGCATAAAATACAGCTGTTGGAAATCTTCCACAGAAAGGGAAATCTGCTTCTAGATAATCAACACCGTTTATTGTTTCAGGATTACTTGGCTTCAGTAGCATCCAGCGCAAAGAGGTTTGCTTCGACTTGCGCTGAACTCTTTAAGCACCAGATTCACTTTACTCTTGCATACCCAGCTGTCTTATGTGTCCATCATGAGGGTATGGCCCATACTTTTGATTGGGTGGATGCAGCACACTAGTACGTGACTCATTTGGATGGTGCGTCATGCTCTATTGGACTGTGCGTCATGGATGGTGCGTCATGCTCTATTGATAGATGACAGTTTGAAGAAAGAAATGGACCTCTGTGTGTCATGTATGCACTCTGTCTTCCTGCTATTTAACCCTGTGCTATGGCACCAGTCCACTTCATATGTGTAGGGTGGCTTCTTTTGGGGTGTCTGGTGCCCCACGGGCCCACTTCACAAGAGGACTAGTGTGGCATGATCATCTGAGGTGATGTGACAGGAGTAACCCTGTTGTGTGGGAGACATGATGGGCCTCGTTCTGTGAGGCATGGGATTTCAGGGGGATTGCATTGTGGGGAGGGGTTTGCTGCTGAGAATGCTGATCTTGATGGAGGGGAGTTGTGTGCTTGTGTGGGAGTACGGTTGGTGTAAGTTGGGGTTTTGGCTGTGGGGCATGGGTAGCGATGTGCATGGAAGTCTTGTTGAGAGAGGGCATTGGGTGATGGGGGAGCACAGTGAGGGGTGGGTGGGGTTTTCTGTAGCAAGCGTGCAGGGTGGATAGTGGGCTTGGTTTTGGCTTGGGCATCCCTTGTGATGCTTGCAAGTGCATAGGCTGGCTCTAGGGGTCGAAGCTGGGTGACCCATGGGAGGCTCTTTGGGTTTGCCCTTTATAATGGCTGTGTATAATGTGGGGTGATGTCATCTAGGATCCGAATAATGACCTGGAATGTTGGAGGTATAAACTCCCCTATATAGCATACAAAAGTGTTCCAGGCACTGAAACGAAAGAGGACGCAGGTGGCACTTTTGCAGGAGACCCATTTTAGTGCAGTGGAGCATGATAAACTACACCGGGTATATAGTGCATCACTTAATGTGTGAGAGATCTGTTGTTAAAAGACATAAGGTATGAGGGTAGGTGGTGGTTGTAACATAGAATAGAAATGAAGGGATGACATGGGGGTATATAAGAACATAAGATATGCCCAAGGTCCATCAAGTCCAGTATCCTGTTTCCAACAGTCATATGTACCTAGCAGTTTCCCCAAAAGACACAGGTTCCACAATGCTTGTATTGGGTCAAACATTGATATCCTGGGTCCCTTTTTAATAATGGTTTATGGACCTTTCCTCCAGGAACTTGTCCAAACCTTTTTTAAACCCAGCTACACTAACAGCCTTTACTACATCCTCCGGTAACAAATTCCAGAGTTTGATTACACATTGAGTGGAAAAATATTTTCTCTTGTTTGTCTTAAATAGTTTACCCTATAGCTTCATTGCATGTCCCCTAGTCTTTCTATATTCTGATAACGTAAACAATCGATCTATGTTTACCTGTTCCACTCCGTTCATTAATTTATAGACTTCTATCATATCTCCCCTCAGCCATCTCTTTTCCAGGTTAAAAAGCCCTAACCTTTTTAGCCTTTCTTCTTAGGAGTATCCTTCCATCTTTCATAGGAGTATCCTTCCATCTCCTGTACCATTTTGGTGGCTCTTCTGTGAACCTTTTCTAATAACGCTATATCCTTTTTAAGATACGATGACCAGAATTGCACACAATATTCAAGGTGCGGTCGCACCATGGAACGATACAGAGGCATTATAATATCCTTTGTTTTATTTTCCATTCCTTTCCTTATGATACCTAGCATTCTATTTGTTTTCTTGGCCGCCGCTGCAAACTGGGCGGAGGGTTTTAACATGTTATCCACAATGATGCCTAAGTCTTTTTCCTGGGTGGTGGTTCCTAATGTGGAACCTTGCATTGTGTAACCATAGTTTGGGTTGTTCTTCTCTAGGTGCATAACTTTGCACTTCTCCACATTAAATTTCATCTGCCATTTTGATGCCTAGTCTGCCAATTTATCAAGAACCCTCTTGCAATTTTCCACAATCCTCATGGGTTTTAACAACTTTGAATAGTTTTGTGTCATCTGCAAATTTGATAACCTCACTCGTTATATTCCCTTTTCCAGGTCATTTATGAATATGTTAAAAAGCAGCGGACCCAGCACAGATCCCTGGGGTACACCACTATTCACCTTTCTCCATTGGGAAAATTTGCCATTTAGCTCTACCCTCTGCTTTTTATCTTTTAACCAGTTCCTGATCCACAATAGTACACTGCCTCCTATCCCATGACTCCTTAGTTTTGCCAAACGTCTCTGATGAGGGACCTTGTCAAAGGCTTTCTGAAAGTCCAAATACACTATATCAACCGACTCACCTTTGTCTACCTGTTTATTCACACCTTCAAAAAAACAACAGATTAGTAAGACAACATCTTCCTTGTCTAAAGCCATGTTGGCTGTCTCCCATTAAGCCATGACTATCTACATGTTCAGCAATTTTGTTCTTTATGATGGTTTTTACCATTTTTCCCAGTACTGACGTCAGGCTCACTGGTCTGTAGTTGCCTGGATCACCCCTGGAATCCTTTTTAAAAATTGGAGTTACGTTGGCCATCCTCCAGTCTTCAGGTATTACAGATGATTTTAATGATAGTTCACAGATTACTAATAGCAGGTCTGCAATCTCATATTTCAGTTCTTTCAACGCCCTTGGATGTATATCATCCGGTCCAGGTGATTTGCTACTCTTCAGTTTATCAAATAGTTGTAATATATCTTCCCGATGTATCAATATTTCCTTCAATTCTTCTGCACCTTTAAATACCACTTCAGTCATGGGTAACATCCTTACATCTTCCTCAGTAAAGACTGAAGCAAAAAATTCATTCAGCCTCTCCACTATCGCCATGTCGCCTCTTAGTGCCTCTTTAACCCCTCTATCATCTAATGGACCAACTGACTCTCTCACAGGTTTTATGCTACGAATGTACTTGAAAAAGTCTTTATTACATGTTTTTGCTTCCGCAGCAAGCTTCTTCTCAAATTCTCCCTTTGCCTGCCTTATCAATGTCTTGCATTTAACTTGCCAGTGCTTGTGCTGTTTCCAGTTTTCGTCATTTGGCTCTTTTTTTCTTTTTCTGAGAGTTGCTTTTTTGGCAACAACAGCCTCTCTGAACTCATCTTTAAACCATGCTGACAGTTTTTTGGACTTCCTTCCACTTTTCTTAAAGCGTGGAATACAGCTGGTCTGGGCTTCCAAGATAGTTTTTTTCAACAACACCAAAGCTTGATGTAAGTCTTTAACCTTTGCAACTGTTCCTTTTAGTTTTTTCTTAACTATTTTCCTCATTTTATCATAGTCTCCCTTTAGAAAGTTAAAAGGTAGTACTTTGGATTTCCTTACCATCTCTCTTCCACTAATTAAATCAAACGCGATCATGCTATGATCACTATTGCCAAGTGGACCCAACACCCTTATCTCTTGCACCAGATCTGGTGTTCCACTAAGGACTAGGTCCAATATGTCTTCCCCCCTGCTCCGTTCATGAACCAGCTGCTCCAAGAAGCAGTCATTTATTTCATCTAGGAACTTTATCTCCCTAGCATGTCCTGCCGTGACACTGACCCAGTCGATACCGGGGTAATTGAAATCACCCGTTATTATTACTGTGCTGTAACGTTTGTTAGCTTCTTTGATTTCTTTGAGCATTTCATCATCCATTTGTTCATTCTGGCCAGGCGGTCGATAGTACACCCCCACTGCATCGCCTTCTCTTTTTTACATGAGATTCTATAGAGATTCTACTGCAAATAGAGAGTAGAGAGGGATGTTTGGGTCTGAGTGTCGTGGTGTGCGATGAAGTAGTGACGAGTGGACCTGAGCTTATTTGTGTGATTGTGGGGTTTCCTACAGGAAGGGGATAGGGCTGGGTTTGGAGTGGAAGAGAATTTTCTTTGGGGAGGGCATGATCAGCTGTGTTAAGAGCTGTGCCCACAGGTGTTGTTGTATATTTGCTTGTTCGGTTATGTGCTTTGGATGCCTCCCCATGAGCGATAACTAGGTGGGGGGGCTGGGTCAAGAGGGGGTTTAGGGTTGTATATTTAGAGCTGCTTGAGGATAGGGTAGTAGGGCTGCTGTTTTGTTTGGTTTGTACTTTGACGTCTTATGCTCTTACTGCATTGATTGGATTATAGTTGCTGTTTGCTTAACTCATCCCCATTAGTTTCTGAGCATGTTGTGGGGAAAATGCTATCGTTCTTGTTGCTGTGAGATTTTATGCTGTATATTTATAGAGTTAATAAAAATCAATGATACTAAAATGAAATGCGGCCTCAGCATTAATTAGATTTCTGTTACACTTCACTGAAGTGAGGATCTATGGGTTAACACTACTGATCAGGAAGTTCAGATTCCGCTTAAACTCAATGTAGATCAAAGCACTTCTAGTACTGTCTATTCCCCGTCTGTCTCTCTTCTTTCTTCACTCTTCTCTTGGTCCTGGATGGGGAACAACTGAAGTAGCAGCTATCATGACATACTGCTCCTGAGTTTAGAAAGCACAGCCAGAGTAGTCTCAGAGACTTAGTAACAGTACTACCAGTGTTGACTCCTGGCAACCCAGCAGCCCCAGGCCTTTCTTCCGAGTCAATGGAGAGTAAAGTGATTTGCCCAAGGCCCAAGGAGTACCAGTGAAAATCAAACCCTAGTCTCTTGGTCACCGGGTTACTCTTCCACTTCTCGTACTGTCTATTCCCTGTCTCCCACAGTTTTTTCTTCACTCTTCTCTTGGTCTCGGGTAAGGAACAACTAAAGTAGAAACTACCATGGAGTACTGCTCCTGTGCTTGGAAAATGCAGCCATGGTAGCCTCAGAGACTCAATAACAGTACTACTATAGCCAAGGTCAAAATGACAGTTCTAGCACTTAAGAAAAGGCATCCCTTAGCGGGCAGAATGCATAGTGGGGCCCTGCAGGAGCTGCCTTGGAGCCAGATTTTGCAAACTTTAAAAGTGTAAATAAGGTCCCCTAGACATCTGAAATGTTATGTGTGTGGGGAAGAGCGGCGAGGGAGTGGGAGTAGACATATGAATGTATGATTTGGACTGTAGGACAATGCCTTTTGTGAGCCATGTTCTTTTAGAAAGATACTGTATTGTGCCACATTGGGTAGCTTATTACAAGTTACATAGCAGGTCACTTCCAGAGGGAGGTGAAGAAAGCATATGAGAGCTCTAAAAAAAAGTGAACTCATGCAGAAAAATAGTTCTTGATGGTGCTGAGGGTATGGAAAGGGAAGGTATTGAAGAAGGGTAGTCTGGATGATGTAGTGAGGAAGCAACTGGGGTTCAGAATACAGGTGGAAGTAATTAAGTACCTGCAACCAATCTGCATAGCTGCTGGCTAATAAAACATAAACTGAACTGTTTGTTGAAGCAGAAGGATGTATACGGAGCAGAGATAAATGCAAATAGGCTTATTTGTCAGCAACGACGGACCCTGAAATAATCAAACATATCAAACACACTAAGATCACATCTAAGGCTTCAAACAAACACCAATATGCAAAGCCCAAAATTGTGTGATAAGAGACCTCAGTTCATGGCAACATCAACAGCTTTTGACTTGCTGGACTAGTCATCCGTAAATTCAATCATTGGTCAATTCAGGTTTATCAATTTTTTAGTATTATTTCAAATTAAAAAAGTATTATGGGATCCAAAAATGCTGAAAATCAAGGTATTGATCTTGAAATGAAGTCCATCAGGCTAGCTTATGGAAGTAAAAAGCCTCTGTGGACATCACTACCAAAATTAGATGCATGCTTGTATTTCTAAGCTTGGTTGTAGCATGCTCAAATCTTTTCCTTATGATTCCTGGCATTCTGTTTGCTTTCTTGGCTGCTGATGCACACTGGGCAGAGAGTTTTAATGTATTAACCACTATGATGCCTAGATCCTTTTCCTGGGTGGTGATTCCTAAGGTGGAACCTTGCATTGTATGACTATAGTTTGCATTGCTCTCACCTACATGGATAACTTTACACTTGTCCACATTAAATTTCATCTGCCATTTGGACTCCCAGTCTTCCAAATTCTCAAGGTTCTCTAGCAATTTTTCACAATCCTGTGGAGGCCAATTCCATGCTGTACGTGCCCGGCCTGTCCAGGAGTTGCACCCGATTCTGATCCTGCGGGGACTAGATGTCCTCTTGGGATCAGAATTGGGTGCAACTGGACTGGACACATGCAGGCCAGGCCTCGATTCCGGGCTCCCAGACATCTGGCACACTACCCGGCTAACTTAGCCAGGCTCCTTCATGGAGCCGCATTGCCATAGTGTTATGTTGACATGGCA
This sequence comes from Ichthyophis bannanicus, assembly GCA_033557465.1. Lineage (NCBI taxonomy): Eukaryota > Metazoa > Chordata > Amphibia > Gymnophiona > Ichthyophiidae > Ichthyophis > Ichthyophis bannanicus. Next base: position 390,222,834 of record CM066038.1, on the reverse strand, counting down.
CCGCAGCTCCATGCAGGAGCCGTTATCTCCGGCTGTCCTCCAGACACTGCTTTCCCTGCAGCCTGACCCCCCATTGGGCCTGCCATGGCCAGGGTCAGGCTGCAGGGAACCCCTGTACCCCCTCACATTGGATCTGGGTCATGCCAATGGCCACCGCAATTTTTGGGGAAACTTATTCCACTGTGGACATCACTACCAAACTTAGACGCACACTTGTATTTCTAAGCTTGGTTGGAGCATGGTCCATTCCTTTCCTTATGATTCCTGGCATTTTATTTGCTTTCTTAACTGCTGCTGGCACTTGGCAGAGGGTTTTATTGGGATCTTGGGAAGTGGCGGTATATAAGAGATTTGCAAATAAATAAATAAATAAATAAATTTTATTGTATTAACCACACGGCTGGACATACCCTAGATCTTATCCTCACATTCCACGTATATCCCATCCAAAATCTCCACTGTTCTGCTTCCTTGGTTTGATCACTTTTGCATTTTTTTCTCTCTCTTTCTCTCCTATCTCCCCCCCCCCCCCATCCACATCCCTGGCTGTTTCTGCATCACCCCAGCTCAAATGTCACATCACTTCCATCATGCTCCAGCAGTTCCCCTCTGGGGATACCCTATTTCCTCCAAAGTTTGCTTCACTTCCTGTCTTTACTGACCTCCTCCTTAGATCAATAAGCATTACTCCCCCCCTTGTCCCATTTCACATCTATCTAACCACCACCCATGGTACAATTCAACCCTTCTCCTTCATCGTTCTTACCTCTGGCATACCGAGTGCTGTTGGCGTAAACACCCCTCATCTGAATCTTTGTCCCATTTCCATTACAGCCACCTCCAATACAGAACCATCATCCATGATGCTAAGAAGGCTTATTACTCCATTCTGACCTCTTCATCCACCAATTCCACTCAGCAGCTCTATTGTGTTCTTCGTTCACTATCCATCCCCACAGTTCTGCACCCTTGGCTCATTGCTTTTCAGTTCTGGCCCCTGCCCTTCTTGCCTCCTACTTCTCTGACAAAGTCTCCACCTTACGCACCAAGTCTCCTACATGTCCCCCACTGCTATCCCCATCCTCACCACACTCTCCACCCACCCCTCTGACTCCCTTATTACCCATTCCTTCCATTTCCCATGTGTGGTCCTCCTTTCATTCAGTGTCTCTACCATAACTATTCAAAGCTCTTATATCCTCTCATAAAACCATCTGCCCTCTTGATCTAGTTCCCTCTCATTGACTCCCTGAACCTTCCCTTACTCTCCTTCCTTATGTTCTCTGCATGTTCAATTCTAGCCTCTCCTCTTGCATTTTCCCCTCCCAATGGAAACATGTCCTGGTCTGCCCTATCCTCAAGAAACTTACCCTGTCCCGGCTCACTGATGTCCCATTTCAAGTCTCCCTTTTCTTTCAAAAGTATTATTAGAAAAACTCGTCTTGGCACAACTGTCTGCTCATTTTGACTCCATTCATGCTCTGCACCCCCGTCAATCTGGATTCAGGCCAGGTCACAGCACAGAAACCATTCTTCTTTCTTTTCCAAATGAGCTCCACGTTTCCCACTATCATGGTGATATCATGCTTGCTGTCTCCCTGGATCTTTCTTCAGCCTTTGACCTGGTTGACCAGTCTACCCTTCTCTCCCGTCTTCCTGACTTTGGGCTTCATGACACTATTCTCCTTTGGTTCTGGTCTTTTTTCTCTGCACATTCTTTTTCTGTCCACCTCCCCACCTACACCTCTCTCCTGCAGTGTCCCTCCTGGCCCCCCTTTTGTTTAATATTTTTCTGGCCCCCCTTGTACTCATCATTCAACAATCTGGCATATCAGCATAATTTTATGTTGATGATATCATCTTGCTTCATCACACCAGTCCCATAGCTCCGGATTTAGCCCCCATGAACTCTTGCTTACTCCAAGTCTCCTCCTGGCTATCTACAAATTTTATTCATCTCAATACCTCCAAATCTGCCGCCATTTGATTTATGTTCAAAGCCCCTTGCCCCTCACTGATCCCTTCAATCACATACTCCACTATCCCCCTTGTCACCTCCATCTGTTTCCTTGGGGTTATCCTGGACACATCCCGCTCTTTCCATGAGCAAGTATCCACTCTTGTTTGCCACTGTTTTGCCTCTGTCCAATAGATTTGCATGGTGCACCCATTCCTCTCTCTCTTCACTCCCTGACAATGCTCACTCTGTCTTTAGTCACCTTTAGATTTGACTACTGCAACGTTGCCTTAGTTCAGGGGTGTCAAACTCCAGTCCTGGAGGGCCACAAACCAGTCAGGTTTTCAGGGTATCCCTAATGAATATGCAAATATGTCTAATGAATATTCATTAGGGGCATCTTGAAAACCTGACTGGTTTGTGGCCCTCCAGGACTGGAGTTTGACACCCCTGCCTTAGTCGGTCTTCCCCACGATCAACTTCAACGTCTTCAGTTACTTCAAAACACATCAGCCTGAATTCTTACACACTCTTCCCATTCAGATCACATCACCCCGCTGCTTATCTGACTACACCGGCTTCCTCTCAAACACCGAATCAACTATAAAATACTCATTCTGGTCCATAAAACACTTCATACTGGCATTCCTCAATACCTGTCGGACCTCCTGCAATTTCCTACCCCACACTGCCTTCTCGGATGCATTCACATCAGTCACCTATTCCTTCCTTCTCATTCCCATGCTCAACATGAACTTATCGGAAGCTCTTCTTTTTTCTTTCTGGGCCCCACCCTTTGGAATTCCCTGCCTGCTTTCCTCTGTTCAGAATCCTCCTTTACTAAGTTTAAGATTATACTCTAAACCTATCTCTTTCATGCAGCTTTCAACCTCCATTTGCCTCCTGCCCAACACCCCCTCTGACTCCTCATTTCCCCAGCCTGAAACTCTTCCCCCTCTGTGTCTATCTCTGTCCGTTCATTCTCTCCTAAAAACTATTTTTCTTCCTACCTTATACTGTCTAATAATGGAGTTCTTTTCTGTTTCCTACTAATGGAGCCAATTTTTATGCTTTGTAAACGCTATGATGCTCTGCTTGAGCGGTATATCAAGAACTCAATAAAGATAAAAGATAAAGAATTGGGACATCGGGTATATGAAAGAATTGATCAGATGGGGGGGCGTACGAAAGTGAGGGAAAATTGGGGCCATATGAGATGGGATTGATCGTAAAAGTGTAAGAGGCTCAGTAGGTAAAGAGGGACTGGGACGATTAAGGAGAACCTGGGGGCATGTGAAAGCACTGGAGCAATGAGTGAGGTGATGGGGGGTGGGGTGGGGGGAGGGACTGAGAAGAAAGATGGGAAGAGTGAGTGAGAGGATTGCAGGGAGGGAGGGACATGGGAACACTGAGCAAGAAAGGATAGTGGGTGTGGGGGAGAAGATAGAAGAGTGAATAAGACAATCACAGTTGTGACAGTTCAGGGGAAGTGGAAGGAAAGTGACAGAATGTGAAGGGTAGAAAGTGTGAGGAAAGAAAATGAATTGGAGCAATGTGGAGATTTGAGAGAGTGTGAGGAGTGAAAGTGACTGAGTGATAGTGAAGGGATATGAGAGGTGAAAGGCGGGTGAATGAGAACAGGGATCCACATCAGGAGGTGTGTAAATGTGGATTCTCTCTCATTTCTTCTCCTAATCCTGGATTTACTTCTTTCAAGTTCGTGATAAACTCTTTCTTCTCCCCTTATTCCACTTCCCTCTATTTCTGATCCTTCCTCCTTTGGTTCCCTGATTACACCTCTCCTCTCTTCTTAATCCCCTGTTCTTCTTCCCTTTGTTCCTGAAATCCCTTTTCATCTCCCTTTAAAGATCCCCTAAATTTGTCTCACCTCTCAGATGTCCTCCCCTTATTCTCTATCCCCTTCTCTCTTCCTAGCACTGATCACTAAGTGCCCTTATCTCCCCCTCAAAAAACAAGAACCAAATAAATTAACCAGGCACACAAGAAATCTCAGAAAACAGCTTCATTTTTATAAAGTAAAATACAAATGAACATTATTTAATATGCAGATCCATTCCAATTGATGCAAGGGTATTGCTGCAGAATTTTGAAAATTCCTTTGCAGAAATTGTAGAACTCTTGCTGCAGAATCTTTGGGGAGGGAGGGATTTCATGCCTATGAGATCTAGCTATTCTACATTCCGTAAGTGATGTTTGCCAAGAGTAGCCACATGCAGATATGGTTGTTCTGTATGTCGCATAGTCTGAAATATGTGACTCATATGAGATGGAAGAAACTTCTGCAAGAGGAGGAAACCAGCGTCTAACTGCACTGCCCAAAAACTAGCAAATCGCAGGTTCTGATTGCTATAGGCACTAATAGAACAGAACTTAAAAAGTCCAGGTTTTAATATATGCAAATGGCAGTTTCTTATTGACATGATAAAAGAGGTTCAGCCTCATTTTGGCACCCCATGAGCAAAAAAATAGATCAAATCTAGGAGGTAAATAGGAGGTCCTCTTAAAAAAAATGCTTTTCTTTGAGATGCAAAAATAAATTACCAAACAAATACGGTTCCAATTTTTGTCTAGATGCCTCTTAGAGAAAGTGCTTCTTTTTAATTAAAGCCTAGCAACATTTTGCTACTTCAGTTGCAAAAATTGATTTAAAATATTAAAAGCAAAACGTACATAGATGAAGAGATTTTCTTTCCCTTAAGCGTTGACTGAGCTGGTGCTTTTTTTTTTAATTTATTGGCTCCATGAATTAAATCCAGAACTGAGCCCATCTGCTGCTTATTACATTGTTAATGGCATTAACCCTGAGAAGTCAATCAGTGCTTGACGGAAGATGTGAAAGTGTATACTCTCAGCTTTTCCATGTGGGGATAACAGACAACGGGCAGGAAAATATTCAAGGAATATGCTGAACAGTTGTACCTCAAACCTCCTATTAATGGGACTGTGAGCAGTTGCACATCAAGAGGAAGTGAGCATTGAGTGATAACATTTGGGCCATTAACTCAATTAAGAAACTGCCCATAACTAAAACAATATTTGGGTCAGTTTTCAAAAGTTTAGTATTCAGCCACAGCGGTCAGTGGGATTTTTAAAACACTGGTTGTAGTTTTTTTAAAAAGCGCATATATATTTAGTGCCGCTACATGTATGGTCAATGGCGCTGAACCAATTCGTAGATTGCTCTCTGCAGCATGTATAATGGCAATATTCAGCTGTTATATGTATAGCTACGTGGCTTAATTTAGGAGAGTCTTTTTGCAATAAATGAACAGCAGCTGAATATTGCTGTTCTGCGTATATTAGGCAGAATGCCCTTGTTCTATCTTGACTGCAGCCTCACACTATATAGATAATGCTTGAGTATTTAGAAGGATTTTCAGTGGCACTATCCATCTAGTGCTGTGGAAAATCCATAGCTAGGGGACTTATAATTTTATAAAAGGGTGCCGTGGACAGTAATTTTATAAAAGGGTGCCATGGGTAGGCGCTTACTTGTCTTTATGAAATTCTATCGTATAAAGCAGGAAACATGCTTTGAATGTACTGTAGGTGTGATCATTTACATAGATTTGCAAACAATTGTAAATGAACACACATAATTTACAGATTTACACACATATATTAAAGTATTTTCTATTCTGCATGTGTACAAGCAAACTCCACCCACTGTCTGCCCAGACCACACCCCCAGCTATGCTTACTGGCAAAGTATGCACCCTTGTGCCAAAGCATGTATTTTGATGCCAGTGGGTATGTTATAAGAGGTTATTTGCACACATTGGTAGCCACAAAAGCGCAGGAATGACTTTATAAAAGGGGATCTCCTCAGTGGCTGCCGTTAAATATGTAGCTTTCTTTGAATATTGACACCAAAAGGATTTATGCAGTAATCGGTAGCTTAGCAATCACATTCATTCTCTATCCATCTATTTTCAAAAAGTTAAATGTGTAGTATGGACTGAATATTTGTCTGACCAGCCACATACTATCCATATAAATTACAGGCAGAAGAAGGGCCGAGCCACAATAGGCCTAAAAATGCTCAGTAAAGTGGCCATGTTCAACTGCTATACAGAAAGCTTATGGGGGGCATTTTCAACAGGGGCAGCCAGTACACTTAAAGCAAATAAAAATTGGTCATGTTTCAGAGCGAGTATTGCTAATAATACCAATAGGTTTCTCACGCTCAAAATTCACCAATAGAAACACTAATTCTATATGCTGTAAATGTTTCACTTCTCGTTGCGGTCATTGATGCAAAGGAAGCACTACGTAAGGACTGGTGTTCAGTTCATGACAAAGTGCTAAAAATTGTCTGAGACCTCACCGCAACGGGAAGTGAAACATTTACAGCATATAGAATTAGTGTTTCTATTGGTGAATTTTGAGCGTGAGAAACCTATTGGTATTATTAGTACAGTTAAAGCGACTGGCCATCGCCGCTTTAATTTAAACACAGATATTTAATATCGGGGCAATTTCCAGCCATTGGCTTTGAATATCTGGGTTGCTCGATTCGCCGATTAGCTAACCGGTTAGCAGTAATATTCAGCTGCTGGCTGGATAGCTAAACCGGCCAATATTAGGACAGCCATTCAGCTGTCCTAACTTTAACCAGTTAGGGTTAACCAGCCTGTAGCTCAATATCGCCGTTGACTGGCTAACCTCCAGTACTGCCCCCGCTCCACTTCCAGAACACCCTGACGCTATCCGGCCAGCACTAGAGCATACAAACCAGGTAGCAGGACATATTCAGTGGCACTAAACAATTTAGGTGCCACTGAATAGCCCACTGACTGTCGCTTAATGGCTCAGCAGGACTGCTTTGAATATGTATCCCTTTGTATTAACTTTAGGCCTGCTCTCGATATAGAGGCTGAATATCTCTGCCATACAAATAATGGCAAGTAGTCAGCGGTGAATGGTATGTTCATTGTCTCTGACTATCCTTATAATGCTGTTGAACAGACGCTTTTTCTTAAACATCACAGCTGGTGTTTAAAAACCATACGGACCACTGGCTTTGAAAAAGACTGTTGTTTCTCTGAGTCTAACATGGTACTTGACTCTGTTCAGTATAAGATGAATCCACTTGAGTTTCTACAGCAATCAGCTTCTCCAGGTGCTGAATATTCTTGTAATTTATGTTCATCTGATAACATGTGATTTGTGCTCATTTTCTAGAAGCTATGACTGATAGCCCTGAAAAGGCACAAGGTAAAAAATACACTGGTATTGGAAGGGACAATTTGTTTGACATTTCTGTACAATGCTTGAGGCCTGCAGGCGAACCTTCAAGCAGATCTTTAAAGGAAAATCTCCATGGAGTTCTCCTTTGAAATTTCCAGGGCTGGCTAATGCAATGGGTATTTCTAATATCTGTGAACTTTGTACCTGCTTTAGACCAGAGGCAAATGAAATCTCTGGGACATGTTTGCTGACATGCACCAACCATTAGTGTGGGGTTTGCCATGCAGTAAGTGTGCTGTGATAACAGAACGGGGTCCCAGGCTAAAAATCCCACACTAACTGGGCCGCATAAAATTGGGTAGGGACTAGGCAGATTAGGAGTAGAATGCGAGCATTACCATTGCATCATCTTTAGTGCAGGCATTTTGCGTGCATGCTAACCATGAATGTTGTTGTTAGCACAGGTGCACTTAATGGCACTTCAGTGGCTGGTGTTAAAGGGCATCCAAGTGCTGGTTGACACAGTGTCATGTGTTAGCAACATACTAATGGCAAGTGGGACAGACACACATGACCCCTAAAGTTAGCATGAGCTTCCACACTAGTTTTGTGGCTCAAACACACACTACTTAAGATAACCTTCTATGTGCTGCTTGCTGATCCCACCACTGACACTGCCCCATTGTGACATAGGTACAAATATTTGCGCTGTGAAGCAGCACAGGTACATTTTACTGGTAGTAGGAAAGGACAAGTCTGAGCCCACAATTTTACCTGAGTAACTTCTTTGCTCCCTGGATAACATCATTTCAAAACTATCTTCTAAAATGAAGTGTCATGCATACCTTTAAGAGTCGAATATATGAACTTACTATGGGACGTATTTTAGAAGCTCTGTTCATGAGTTGAATACCTAAAAATGGGCTTACATATCATCCTGCTAGACTAGTTCAGGCAAGTGGGTTGTGTTCCCCTACCAGCAGATTGGTGGAGACAAAGAACCAATGAAAAGCCCTGCTCCCATGCCTCTATTCGTCTCAGCCACCATAGGTCCCTCATTATTTTTTTGTCTCCAGTAGATGGTGGATGGATTTTCTCTGAAGACATTCTGAAGACTGAGAAGAAAAGATTGATTAAACACTCATGAATGACCATCTTGAGGGTGACTCTCTCACTTGAGTGCAACGTGGGAGGCTCCACTAGATTGCGGTCCTTTCAGTAGCCATAGGAGGAGGAAAAATTTGTTCATGATAAAACCCTTTTGAACTGCCAGAAATTGTAAGGATCTGAAAGACTGCAGCAGCCTCACCCAACCTCAGTGCCCCCTCTCTCCTCCTCTGTCCCCCCTGCTCTCTCCAGAAGATTGCAGAAGGCTCTCAGAGGGATCTGCCTGCCAGCCACCTTAAATGCAATGCAGTAAAGCCAATAAAACAGTTTCAGGGGAGTAGAGCTGAGCCTGGCACAGATTCTCTGCCTGGGGCTCTCAAGGGGTGAGTACCAAGGCTTGAATACGTTATTGTCCTTGTTGGGGGCTCCCGATTCAGTTTTCCTTGGATGCAATTCAGGGTGGACTGCTCGTGACCATTGATGCCGTTTTCTGCATGCGTTAGTAGAGCTTTTAGTTATTGTGTGCCTGACAGTTGCATGATCCTAGTATGCATTCCATCCAAGTGGCAATAACTCACTTTACTTCCCTAGCACCTGTAATGCAATTGCAATAAAAGCACAGTAAATGTGAGCCTTTCGGGCTGTCATGGCCTTTTCGCGTGCTGTTGTGCTATTTGCCTTAACTTTCTATGTTTTCTTCCAGGAAACATTGTTGCCTCATCTCCAGATTCTGGACCTTGCTTTTCTTGCATGGCAGCTTCTGAGTCATCCCTGGAGAGCCGACTTTCCCTCTCTAAGCCGGGAGATGCAGTTAGTCCTTCCTTGTCTGCCTCAGGGCATGAGGTGATGGATGTTGCTATGGATAAGTATATCCAGCCAGCCAGAGGCTTTGGCGACCATGCTGTGAGCTTCTCCATGTCCTTTAGAAGGGGTCTGTGGTAGCTTTGCCTCCTAAGTGTTGGGGAGTCATTTCCAAGAGGAGAGCTTCCAGATCTAGATTGTCCTCCCTGGAATTTGTTTCTTTTATGCAGCGGGCCTAGTCCTGGCATGAAAATTCTGATCCTGCAGTCTCAGGATGCCCCCAGTTGCAGTCTCATGTGGGGCAGGCTGAGAGTAGAAGTCCTCTGTGATTGCCTTTGGCTAAGCACCCCTGGCAAGAGGTACCCCGTAGAGATGGAGAACAGCTGGGAGTTGTCCTACATTTTGTCTATGGCTCAGATTCAGATGGCTCAGTATTGGGCTCTGATGTGGATGAAGAAGTACTCTCACCTTCAGAAAATTGTGATGAGGTTGGGGTGATCCACCCATTCTGTAAGGAATATCTGCTGGCGTTGATTGCCAGGGTTCATCTGCCTTGAACTTGACGGATGCTTCCGGCACAGAGCAGGAGCTGAATGTGCACCCGCTTCTTCAAGAGGTGCAGAAATCCACTACTGTCTTTCCATTCCCCGATGTTCTCAAGGATATGATCCAGTCAGAGTGGGACTCTCCCAACTCCCTGCCTAAAGAGTTAAGAGTTTGTAAGAAGATAAATGTTCTCCTGAAGAAGGAGTCATTGAGTGGTTAGGCATTTCCAAGGTGGATATGCAGATCACGGCAGTTACCAGATAGACCACCATTCCTATGGAAGGCAGATCAGCCTTAAAGGATTTTCTAGACCATAAGGTGGATTTGTTGTTGAGGAGCCAGTTCACTGCAGCGGCTGCTATTCTGAAACTGGTGGGATGAATCAGCCTGATGTCTCGAGCCCTGTTTCAGTGGATTCAGTCCCTTCTGCCAGATGATACTACCCCTCTTTTGGAATCAGCTATGGCCTTCCTTTCTGATGACCTGGTATGTTTGGAGCCAGGGACAGTGCCCTAACAATGGTATGAAGGCATTGGATTTGGCTCCAGTACTGGGCAGTGGATATATCTTCCAAAGTCAGCTGCATTTTAAGGGGAAGCTTCTTTCAGGAGCTGATTTGGAGAAGCTGGTGAAAGACTCATGTGAGACAAACTCTTACCACCTTCAGGAAGACAGGTCCAAGGGACCTATGAAGCGGGCTGGTGCCCCTTCCTCATCAGCTGAGAAAGGGAAAAGAAAACACTCTAACCTCCCAGCCTGCAACCCAGAGCTGGAAAAGCAGAAAAGACAACCTGATGGCCTTGGCCTTGAGGCGGTTGATGGACCAAACTGCTTCCCTGTGGTTCCAATGCCCTAGGCCATTTGGATAGAGCCACTGTGGTGGCTTATGTCAATCAGCAAGGCAGCACAAGGAATGCTTGGATAGCTCTGGAGATGGCTCTCTTATTTTCCTGAGCAGAGAAGAACCTCCTAGCCTTGTTGACTCAGCACATTGCCGGGGTGGACAATGTGATAGTGGACTTTCTTAGCCAGCATTCTCTGGATCCTGGAGAGTGGGAGTTGAATCAGGAGGCATTTCAGTTGATTCTGCATCACTGGGGTCACCCAAAGATGGATCTGATGGTGACCATCTGTAGTTCCAAAGTTTGTTGCTTCTTCAGTCATTACATGGAAACAGGGTCAGAGGGCATTGACGCCCTAGCCCAGCCTTGGCCAAGTCAGCACCTGCTGAATGTTTTCCCTCTGTAGCGCCTGGTGGGGCATGTGATTTGGTGTATAGAATGCCACCGGAGCAGGATTGTTCTGGTGGCACCAGACTGGCTGAGGAGAGCATGGTTCGGTGACCTGATGCAGCTTCTGCAGGCGCCTCCTCTTCAGTTGTCTCCATCTCAGGACCTATTGCAAAAGCGACTGATCATCCAGGAGGACTCAGTTCCCTTCTTGTTTACAGCTTGGCTCTTGAAAGGAGATTGCTACTACATAAGGACTATTATCCAGCAGTGGTCTCTACTCTGCTCGGAGCCCGGAGGAGCTCTAACAAGCTAGCATATGTGCAGATCTGATGCCTCTTTGAGCGATGGGGTGGCACTCAGCAGTTGGTTCCTGAGGTGGCCAATGTGCCATCTCTTTTGGCCTTTCTGTAGGATGGCCTGGAGAAGTGTCTTTCCTTTTGCTTCTTGAAAGTTCAAGTGGCAGCTTTGGCCTGTTTACGAGGTCTGGTGGCTGGTAAGCCTCTAGCCTCGCACCCGGCTGCCTCACACTTTCTACAGGGGGTTCAGCATCGGCGTCCTCCCCTCCGGTCTGTGATCCCTTTCTGGGATCTGTGTCTGGTGCTCAGGACCCTGATGGCAGTGCCTTTTGAGCCACTGAGGCACACTACTTTAAAGGATCTGATGTTCAAGCGGTCTTTTTAGTTGTGATTTGTATCGCAAGGTGGATTTCCAAGCTGCAGGGTCAAACTTGCTGAGGTCTTTACTTTATCTGTCTTTTTCAAAGGAGGCCATTTCCCTTCGACCTGTGCCTTCTTTCATGCCTAAGGTGCTGCCTCTCTCATGTAAGCCAGGTGGTCTGCCTGCCCACCTTCTCTAAGGAGCAGTGTTGGGGGAAAGATAAGGATCTTCGCCTTGTGGATGTACAGAGGGTACTTGGTTACAAATTCCTTTTGTAAGTTAGATCATCTTTTTGTGCTGTTTGCTGGCTTGTGCAAGGGTGACACAGCAAACAAATCAACTTTGGGGCACTGGATTAAGGAGACCATTGCCTTGGCGTATCTGTCAAGGAACCATCTGGTTCTGGAGGGTTTGCTCGCCCATTCTACCCCAGCACAAGTGTCCTCTTGGGCAGAGTGGAGCTTGGTAGGCCCTGCAGATATTTGTCGGACAGGAGTGTGATCACTTTCCACTTTTGTTAAGCATTACTACATAGATGTCCACACGCAGGTAGACATGGCCTTTGGCTCAAGGGTTTTGCAAGCTGCTATGTGTTGTAGCTTTGGTACATCCCTCTTGTCTGGACTGGTCTAGCAGGATGATATGAAAGATGACATTTTACTTACCAGTTAATGTCCTTTCCTTGAGTACTGCTAGACCAGTCCAAGGCTTGTCCCTGAAACTGTATTTGCTCTGTTCTTCTGCTGAGGTACCCTTGATTCCACTTTGATTTTTCTACTTGGATCTGCAGGTTCATCTTCTACCGACAGCCTTCTGTTTATGCTTTCCTGTATATAGTTCTCAAATGTGGATTACTCCTTATTGCCCACAGTTGAGGTTGTGTGAGTCTTGCTATATTTCTCCCAGATGCTTTGGAATGAATACTGAGGGGACCTCTGGTGGCTGAGGTGAATAGAGACATGAGAGTGAGGTCATTGAACCAGGGATCTTCATTGGTTCTTTGTCTCCACAAATTTGCTGGTAGGGGAACACAACCCACTTGTCTGAACTGGTCTGGTAAGACTCAGGGAAAGGGCATTAACTGTTAAGCAAAATGTCACCATTCAAATGTGTAAATCATGGAAATGTCCCTGGAGCCATTTTAGAAGCCAAGTATAGAAATATACCCAGCATGAGAATGTCCAAATAGCATGGGGTTGTGGTAGAGTTCTGGTCTGGGCAGAGCAAGGGAAACACATGCCATAGTGCAATTTCAGAATGGCACAAGCACATCTGGCCCTGGTTGGTGAGACGTCCATGGTTATACTTGCTCTTTACCTTGAATAAGATGAAAAAAAAGGCTTGTTTCAGGAATATAACTCTTCCAAGGCAAAGCGCATAATGTGCTTACATTGCCATGGTTATTATTTCCTGCCCGAGGAAACCATACAAGCTCCAAACATATTACTGATCTGTCGCTGCATATCTAAACATCTGAATTGGCAGGCCGGGACATGCAGCTCTCATAGCATAGTCACCTTGATTCTGAAATATCCCCGTTGACACATCCAAGTATCCATTTCTGAGACCATGCAACTCGGGACATCCAGTTTTGCGAAATGGCCTGTACCCTTGCACATACCCAGCTTTGCAACATGCATGGAGCCCTCCTTCAGGACTAGTTTTATTTATTTATTTAATTTATTTAAAGTCTTTTCTATACCGCGCTTTTTAAAATCAGCTCGGTTTACAGTCAACAACAAATTTGTACAGTGCCAGCAGGGCCGGTACTGTACTTACAATGAACAGGATTTGCAACTTGGATTAACTAGGGTAACTATGTACAGGCTGCACAGCTAGGCAGCATGGCAGCTCTTTTAAGTAACTATATACAGGCTACGCAGTTGGACCACCGATGGGCGGTGGCGACAGGGGCTGCTTGGCCATTATTTACACAGTTAGGTGACTGTTTACAAGTGCATAACAGGGTGTCTGTTAGTGCTGTTGTGCTGGGCTGGGTCTGTGTATTGTGGGTGTGTTGGGGGGTTGTCTTGGTGGTTGAGTGTGACTGGTTGTATTGTGGATGTGTTGGGGGGGGGGTTGTCTTGGTGGTTGAGTGTGACTGGTTGTGGCGTGTCCCCTTTGTGAGAGTAGTGCTGGAGGAAGAGGTGGTGCTTCAGGGCCTTCTTGAATTGGGTAATGTCAGTGATGGACCGGATGGTGGGCGGGAGGGCATTCCAGCATGTGGGTGCATAGTACACGAAGACTCTGTTTCTTGTTGCTTGAGAGCAATTTTTAATTTTGCTGGGGATTCTCAGTGTGTTGGCAGCGACTGACCTTCTGACTCTGTTTGGGGGAGTGGGGAGGATGAGGTCAGTGATGGAGGAGGTGGTGAGGCCATTGATGGCCTTGAAGGTTAGCAGTAGAATTTTAAAGGAGAGTCTGCAGTGGACCGGCAGCCAATGAAGGTGTTTCAGGATTGGTGTTTTATGGTCTCTCCTGGCGGCTCCGTGTAGTATTCTGGCAGCTGTATTCATTGCAAGCTGAAGTGGGTTCAGCGTGTTTTTTGGAAGTCCTTGTAGGATTGCATTGGCGTAATCGAAGTGGGGGATTATCAAGGCTTGATAGATTGTGCGGAAGTCGTCTGGCTCGAGTAAGGGTCGTAGATGCCGGACTGTCCGTATTTTGTGGTATACTGCCTTGACAGTGTTCTTTATGTGGGCTTTCATATCCACCTGTTAGTCTAGTGTGACCCCTTGACCCCTAGGTAGCAGATCGTGGACTTGCTTTGGAGCTCGGCACATCTTACTTTTAGTGATGCGGGGGGGGGGGGGGTATAAGCTTGGTTCCTGGTAATGAATAGTGCCTCCGTTTTCTTGAATTTTATTCTGAGGTTTTGGGTATGGAGCCATTCAGTGACAGTATCGAAGCAGGTTGTTAGTGGTGAAAAGTCCGGCTGGTCAGTTGAGAATGGCATGTAGAGTAGTACGTCGTCGGCGTATACCAGGCATGCGACGTTGAAGGAGCGGGTGATTGCACAGATGGGCTGCATATATATGTTGAAGAACAGGGCCGAGAGCGAGGAGCCCTGTGGCATGCCCTGTTCCTGTTCGAACGGTTTGGAAATCGTGGGGTCGGTCCGTACCTGTTGCCATCTGTCTGTCAGGTATGATTTGCACCAGCTTAAGGCTGTGCCGTGGATCCCTTTCTCTGCGAGGCGTGCCACAGCGACATTCTTTTTTCAGGTTGAAGACAGCAATTTCAGAAGTGATTTATATGCACCTACCTTCACTACTGCCACTCCTCCCCACCTCTGATTTTGGACATTCTGCTCTGGACATTCCAGATTCTAACTAGACAAACATTCTAAAATTCCACTTCACATTTCAATACAAATGTCTCCTGGAGCTATTTATTCTTTACTACAACAGTGTTGCTTGGTGGGGGCTGCAGCCTGTCATGCTAAATCACTAACACCAATAGGATATTTCATTCACTTTAAATGGAAACCCATTAACACTTCCTTTTCCTAAAACTGTCTCCATAATTACATCTGGTTTATCTTCTGTAATGGCAACCAACAGTGACTGCTGTTCCCCAGAGATTTGCTGACCTCCTTGATAATAGAGAGTAGATACTTTCCCAGTCTATCAGTGTGTAATTCACTGTATGGAACATTTCTTTACTCATTTTGACATGCTGGTGCTGGAAAATTCTAAGAATCTGATAAAGTGGACAACTTTGGTTAACTTTATCTGGTTATTTGGCCTGAACAAATTTGGGTTGATTATCAGGTGTAAAGATAGTCAGACAAAACTGTCTGCTTAACTTTTTAGGACAAAACAGAGTGTGCACCAAAAGAAAGCAAAAACAAGAATTTACAAAAGGAGGCTTATAAAAAGTTTCATACAAAATTGTATTCGATAAAAATTAATTAAAATATGACCACATAACCTCTGACGTGGTCATGTTTCTGCTTATACCTGCATCAGGAGTCAAAAAATCATAAAAGCATATCACCATGCATAAATGTCAGTTTTTAAAACAGATAAACAGATATCACAATGGGTATTCTATCTTGAAATAAAAAATATTGAGAAGGTGAGAATCATTTGAAAACTATTTGTGATTACAGATAGATAATATAGTTGCATGAAATACAACCCCAGCTGACCTACCTACAAAAAACAACAAAACAGGTTCCACTGTATATATTGTACATAGGTTTTGCACTAGAGGGAATTCAAGAACTATTGTATATAAGTTAAAGTTATATGTGCATAAGTTAAAAATCGTTCCAATGTAACAACATCTAGTCCTGTCAGCGTAAACCACTTTGACCCAGTGAAGAGCAGTAGTCAAGCAATACTAAATAAATAAATAAGAGATTACTGTAAAACAAACATGTCACAATCAATATCTAAAAAAATCATGGATGACTAAAAGCTTAAAAAATACAATTCAATTTTTATGACCAAATTTTGTTTATAGAACAAAATCAAACTTTATTGAATTATACTTTTTTATAAGCCTTCTTTTTTATTTTCTTGTTTTTGCTGTGTTTGATGCACACTGTGGAGGTAATTTTATAAAATCATTTTCACGTATATGTGACAACATTCATGTGTAAAAGGCTTGTTATAAAATGTTCACCACATGTTGAACTGATGAGAGGTACTTTGCCAATAGGTGAGCTGGGAGCATAGTCTAGGTGGAGTGTCAACAGAGTTCATAAGTACAAACCTCAGGGGTCATTTTAAAAGTCTTAGGGCCCCTTTTACTAACACTTATTTATTTATTTATTTATTTCACAGGGTATTTTTTATACCGCCCTATCTTCCATTCAAGGTGGTTTACATTACAACTTGAACATTTTTTAAAATGAACAGGTGAACTATCTTGGATAGGTATACATACAACATATGAACTTGGTTGAACTATTATACAGTAGCATTATACAGTGGAACATTAAATCTTTTGGGTTAGGTCCAAGGAGTACTGGGAGGGTATGTGGTAGGTACTAGGGTATAGGGTAAGTCTAGGTGGTATTCAAGTAGTGCTTAGTTAGTATTCATCAAGTAGTGCTGTCATAATGCTCAGAGAATAAGAATGTCTTTTCAGCTTTGTGGAAATCCCTGAGGTTCATGGTGGCTCTTATAGTATCTGGTAATGAGGTCCGGAGTGACGGTGCATAGAGGGAGGGTGCTCTGTTGCAGGTTATCTGTTTTGCTTTAGTTTTTGCCTTCAGTATGAGCATTAGGTTTTTAGTAGATGATCGTCTGTTTCTTGCTTCTGGATCTCTCTCTGTGATTGGTTAGAGGGTGATTGGTGCCATTTGGTGAATTATCTTAAAGGTGATGGTAAGTGATTTGAATTTGGATCTTTGAAGGACTGGGAGCCAATGGTGCAATTGCTTTAAGGTTGGGGTGATGTGGGTGTCCTTCGGTATCCCAGATATTAATCTTTCAGCCATGTACTGTATTAGTTGTAGAAGTTGGATGCTATGCTTTGGTAAGCCTTGATAAATAGAGTTGCAGAGGTCCAGTATTTGCATAATTATAGCCTGACAGATGGTACTGAAGCTCTGCTCTTTTAGGAATGGTTTGAATCTTTGTATTATTTGTAGTTTGTGGTTTGCTGATCTTGTTGTTTTGGAAATGTGTGTTTGGAGAGAGAGTTTTTGGTCTAGTATGACACCAAGATATCTCACTTTTTGCTTGATCTGTATGTTGTTCTGATGTATGTTAAAGTTGGTCAGGGGCGTGAATGAACTATTATGAGTTATGAAGAAAGCTTCTGATTTGGTATAGTTTGTGTGGAGATGTTGTCGTTGAAGCCAAACGGTCATTTTTTCCAGGCAAGATGTAATTCTGGAGAAATCAGGTTGTACAGTGGGGTAAAGACCATTATATCATCCACATAAATTCAATTTTCAATATCAAGGTCCTTTATTATATCATAAAGAGGTTGTAGGTATATGTTGAATAATGCAGCAGATAGCGCTGATCCTTGAGGTAATCCTTGTGCCTGATCAATTATCCTTTAGAGGTTGAGACCTGATTTTACTTCGAGTTTGCATTGAGTAGGGTAAGAGGAGAACCATTACAGGGTGAAACCATTTAGAACTATATTTTTCAGACGGTCGAGTAGAGTTGAGTGGATTAAAGAATTGAATGCCACTTTTTATCAATAAAGACCAAAAGCATTCCCTTTTTGACACTATGATTTGGTTTAAACCCATACTAGTGAGGATCAAGCGGGGCATGGAGGTCTACATGGTCTTGCAGTTGGGTCAGAACCACATTTTCTGTCATTTTAGGTAGAAATTGAAGGCTTGAAATAGGCCTGTAGGAACTGGGGTCTTGATGGTTTAGTGATTGGCTTTTTAATATTGGTCTCACAATCATTTGTTTAACGTGAGCTATCAGCCACACAGCTCATAGGCATACAATGGGCCATGAGGCAGATAGCTTGAACTGTTAGTAAAAGCGCCCT
Source organism: Ichthyophis bannanicus (assembly GCA_033557465.1). Taxonomy (NCBI): domain Eukaryota; kingdom Metazoa; phylum Chordata; class Amphibia; order Gymnophiona; family Ichthyophiidae; genus Ichthyophis; species Ichthyophis bannanicus. Next base: position 390,204,849 of record CM066038.1, on the reverse strand, counting down.
TTAGTCATGATTTGGACATCTGAAGAAGTGCACGTGCACATCCAAATCACGGAGACATCTCCGGAGCCATTTTACAAATGGCTTCCAAAGACGTCATCCATGTGGGGATTTCAAAAATTGGTGAGGCGTGTGGCAAAGGCAAGTCTGGAGAGGTGCAATGGACTTACACATCCCCATTCAATTTCAGAAACATCAGGGACGTCTGCTGGCATATCCAGGTTTAGACCTGCTCCAGGCACGAATAGGCATCAGGAAAGTGCTTGTTTTGGTCTTAAAACATCCAGAGTGTAGAGAAGATGGAGAGTTCAGTGACTAGCCTAAGATCACAAACGCCCACACTGGGATTTAAACACTGGCTACCCTGCTCCTGGACTGCCCGAAGCACAAACCAGTCGGTACTAGAGGAGAGCAAACAGAAGCTTTCTTTAGAAGCTCAGATGACAAGACTTTGACTTTCATACTTTGGACACATCATGTAAAGAGAGAGATCATTAGAGAGAGACATCATGCTTGGCAAGATAGAAGGTCAATGCAAAAGAGGAAGGTCAGCAATGAGATGGATCGATACAATAACAGCAGCTACGGGTACCAGTCTGTCAACAATGAGCCACCTGACTGAAGACCGAACACAATTTAGGATAGCTATCCAGAGGGTCGCCATGAATCGACTCCGACTCGACAGCACTTAACAACAACAACAACCCTGCTCCTAACCCACTACTCTAACCATTAGGCTAATAGATGTTCCCATTCTGGAATGCCATTCTGGGGATGTCTATGTAGCCCTTTCCGTAGACGTCCGTATCGGGCACGTCCACATTTGTGAAATTCTGCCTCAACTAACACATGCCTGCTTTTTATTAATATGTTCTGGCTTTGACATCCCAGATTGGACTGGGACATCCTTTGTAAAATGTGCCTTATTGAGTCTAAACTTTGCGTGCACTTGTGAACTCTTCACACAAGCATTTACATCTATTCTCAAGCAGGAGTAGATGTCTGCATTCAAGGTGCGATTTCTGCCACTTAAATTAGTATTTTATAAAGAGGCACTCATGTGCTTTTATAAAATTACTCCTAAATATGTGTATACTTGCTCTCTTAAACAAGGTGCCCCCTTTCAAAATTGCATACCAACAGGACAACTTTTAAGATCTGCTTTTTGACTGACCTCAGTTCTCCAAATAACTTGGTCAACCATTGATGAATATCAGAACTGACCAGTCAGATTGAAAAAACATGCTATGGGAATGCTTCCACTACTATCTCTGTTTGAACAGCTAATACTTTTTTTTCTGAGGAAGGATTTACCAAGACAAAATTTAGCTCGTGAATGGGAGAGAAATTTGAAACTGTTGGTTGTCTATGGCTAAAACTAGAAGGTAGCAGGACAAACCCTTTTACTATTGACCAACAAGTGTCTTGACTATTAAATTATTATTTTGTTGATTGAGTATAAATACTAATATAAAAAAACATAATGAGAATAATTTTATAACGTCCCATGTAGTTAATGCATGTTTCTCTGTGTGCTTAAAATCAGTTTTGTAATTCAAGCACTTATTTTTGTTTGGTTTAATGTATCCATTTTCTTGTGCTTTCAGGGAAATAAAGTCTGCTGCATTGGCCTCACCTTCCTCATAGCCCTTTATTCTGATTGTGTTGATCATAGAAGAACAAGAAAATGGACTCAGAGTCTTGAAGTTCCAGGACTCCAGGCTTCAGCTTACCCAGCACTGGTTCCATGGACAGAGATACCAAACATGCAACAGCAACTCCACTGTTTTGCGTTGAAACAAATAGGTCTTTTCGAGTTCAGCATCCAGGTTGTCACTTGAGGAATGTACTGCATCAAAGCAGCTAGCTCTGCAGACTTCTTTATATTTCGTCCAGGATTTTATTTACATAAATGTTCTTTTATTTTCTGCATGCCACTTGCATCTCTATGAGAGCAAGCGACAGAGCACCATCATTGCAACCATTGCTGCCAAGTCAGCTGTGACAGCACAGATCCATAGTGCACATGCAAGCTGCCGATGTACACTGCTGAAGTATTATTCTTCACAAAATGTGCCATTGCAATGATATATATTCTATTTTTTTCTAGAATGAACTGATAAAAGTGCTTCTGATATTTGTATTTTTGCGTCACTCCATGTTTTAAGACTGCTTGTTAATAACAACCTCCCCCCCATGGGCTCCAGACATCATCAATTGCAAGTCGAAAATCTCCATGATATGCAATGTGGTGGGCCTAATAGTTGTATCTTTAATTACTAGAAAGGAAAAACAAAGAGATGACCAGTTTCTTATGATGTAATTGTCTTTGGTAGTTACCATAATAATCGTCCCTATGGAATCATTCTTCTGCTTGGATTAGACAGACTTTCATTTATGTAGTGTTGTAATAAGATTCATAAGTATGGTGAAGACCACCATCGGTATTGCCTTTCATCAAAGCCTATTCATTATTAACGAAATGTAAATCAGTTCACTGAAGAAAAGGGGTTAAAGCCTGCATCCATCAGCTGCTAACCCTAAATTGAAATGTAGGAAAGATTTCTGTACATTGGCATTTGAAAAGACTTTTCGAATGTGATTATATGCAGGTCTTCCAAGTTCACAATAGCACATTGATTAATATGGCAGTCTGTGAGAACCTGTTCTGTCCACAGTGAAAATCGGATACTGCTAGCTCATAGTACTGTGGAGGAGAGTATGTGCTAACATGAGGTTTCAGTAGCTAAGGTAAATCCTAAGTTACATAAATTGTCAAGGTCTTAACTTCAAGGCCAACGGCTAAAAGCAACAACATATACCCCTCAACTTTCGTGGCCCAGGGTACAGAATTAATTATCAGCTTCCCAGAAATGGTCCCTGAATCCTGAATACCTTTCCAATAAACTAACCATCAAGGTTATGGTACTCAGTTTTGGATTCAGCTGTTGCCTCTCCGAATCTGTGGCCAAACAGCACATTATCCAATAGAAAAGCAAGAGCTAATGATATCAGTGAAAGGTAATCTTTTGAATTGAAGTGAGGCATAAGATGAGCTATTATAGAAATGTATTTTGTTTCCAAACCACAATCCCTTTCTCTCTCTCATTCAATAAATTTTTTTTAGATTTACATTTTTCTTTGTAATTTTAAGTTTTTATTTATTTTTTAAACAAAATTAGGAAATAAATAATGTGATCACAGTATATTGTAAAGAGAATGCTCTGTTAATACCTCTGTTCTTGCTATGTTTATGGTTTATGGTCAGTATGGTATAGCAATATATGGGAGAGGATATTTTGTGCAGGAGAGTCAAAGGAAAAACCAACACCCAACTGTGCTAGCCCAGGCACTCAAAGCAAAGCTGGCAGGGGAGACAGTCATCTGGATAAGGAAGTAAATCTAACAAAATGTTAATGTAGTATTACAGAGAGGAGACATTTCTGCTGTACAATAAAACAGAGAACTTCCATGTACAAAAATTGTAAGCCAGCAGATGATTTTCCATTAATAAAATTCTTTCTCAGAAATTCAAAATGAATGATACTGGGCTACGGTAGGTATGTTCCTGTTCTTGGAGGGCTTACAATCAAGTTTGTACCCAAGGCAATGGAGGACAAGGAACAGCAGTAGGACTTAAACCTGGCTTTGGTAGTTCTCAGTCTATTGCTCTGACCCTTAGGCTACTACTCTACCTCTATAGTAGTTGATCCACGTCCTGTCTCTAATGTCTGCACATTGCTGACAACCACACGTGAACATTAGTTTGACTATTTTGTTATGGTGAAACCTTTCTTTGCAGATCTTTAGAGGGCTCTTTAGTTTCAATATTAATATAAATATAACCTGAGAATATGTTAAGATGTGCTGATGCCCAATAAGTCTTACTATATAAGAGCACTACGATTTGCACAGTACCCTTGACTGAACCCATCGTCTCACTGCATGCCTCTCAAGATCTTCCCAGCAAAAGCGCAGCCAGTGCCATCTACCTAACAAGAAGCACTAGAACATCTTGATTTTGAAAAGCGTTCATCCCCTGAAACATGTAGCAGTTGATGCAAGCTGAGAATTGTCTAGCCTTTTAAGAAGAGCACTGAGTGTTGAAGGCAAATCAGCAATATTCCAATGTAGTCAGCAATATTTATTAAAAAAGTCAAACAATTTCACTTTCTCCTGGAGTGGAATCATTACAGTTGGCCTTCATTCCAGATCATCAAATGGAAGTCCTTTGACGATCTATTAGATCAAATAATATTCCTTTGCTAGTTCTGGAGACTATATAAAGAGGAAACTACTATTTATTTTGAAAATCCCACTGTTGTCCATGCCTCCTCTTTCTGTCTTTCCTCTATCATCCATTGTTTTGCCAGGAGCACAGATAAATATGAAATATCTAATTCCCATTGCCATTAGCTGGATGTAGAAACCAAGACAGTGCTTGCAAATAGTTACAAGATAGATTACCGACAACTATTTTTTTTTGAGAAAAGAGAAGAAGCCTATTACTGTGACATTTGCTTCTACTTTGTCTCCTAAATATGGAAGATGCTATTAATGGGACCTTAGCTGTGCAATTGCATCCGTATAGTAGAAGGAATGCCAATGGTTGTTTCTGCAGGTTTTCTCACTGTGCAAAATATGTGATGGATACATGTATTAAAAAATTATATATATATATATAAATATATAAAAATATATATGTGCATACAAGCAAAAGGAGGAAACCTGGCTCTCTCTGGTTTCTGACATAAAGAGGACATTTAAATCAGTATTTTCATTTACTTGACATTGCCATCGCCAGAAAAAGAACTTCTTAAATACTAATCAGACAAATGAAAGAGAACATTTATTTTTTTGTATCACTGCAAGTATGTTGGAATATGCAAGGACTGTGGCTCAAAATTAGAATGTATGGGGCATACTATAATTTAGTTCATACTGAAAAAAAGATCTAACCGAGCATTTCTTTGGCTCGTGTATTTGAATGATCTATGGATTAGGCATTATAGATTTTCTATTTTGTTTTAATTTGTAATTTTTTCCCTTCCTTGAATTTTAGGTACATATAACTTATGTCATTTATTTATGGTCTTTTATACCTAGTTTGTAAAGTTGTAAAATAGTAAAATGAAATGCAGAAGTTTGCATTTGAAAATAATAAAGTAGTTGCCGTACAAACCTAGATTGTCGCCTTCTCCTTGAGGTGGGTTGGGAAAAGGAATAGAGGGGCTGTATGTGTTTATCAATGAGTAGATGCTCTGAAAAGAGAGTGTGACTTGACCATAGTGCTATTATATGTAGTGATCAGAAAAGAGTGTAACAATTCCCAATAGGGATGTGTACAGGGAAATATTTTTTTTGTTTGGATTTGGAAATTACAGCTTTTTTGTTGAATTTTTTTCAGTTTGTTTCAAACATTTAGATTAATAAAATTGTTTAAATGCACATTTGAACTTTTGAATGCACATAAATTGATTGTTGTAGTTTAGTCAATATTGACTCCTGGCAACCCTGTGGATAGCTTTTCATGGTGTGACTATCCCCTACATTTTCTTGGCAATGCACAACTAAAAAGTAGATTACCAGGCCTTTTGTCCATGGTGGTTTCCCATCTAGTACTAACAAGGTGCAACCCTGCTTAGCTTCTGAAATCAGATTGGATCGGGTACACAGGGTAGTATGGCCATAGTTATAAATTGATTCTATCTAAATTAATTCATAGGTTAACCTGCATTAAATCAATTTTGTGTGCACTAAAATTGTAAGGTCAAATGCATATCTTGGTTCAAATCTTACCTAACTGACCAACAGCTCCAAGTAAGAACAAGCTCCACCAAATCAGCTCCATGCACTCAAACCCAAGGAGTCCCTCAAGGCTCCATCCTCCCCTCATTAATATACAACATCTTTCTCCAGCCAATATGCACAGTCATTAAAACATTCAACATCCTGTACCACATCTATGCTGATGATGTCATGATTTGCACACCCTTCAGCAAACACAACCCAAATATAACCCCCACAACACAATGCTTCTTCTCTGTCAGAAAATGGCTATAAACTTCAAGAAAACTGAAGCCCTTTACATAACCAGAGACATCGACTTCAAACCACCAAGCATCATAAACCTCAATGGGATCCAGATCCAAGTCAAACAAGAAGTATGCTATCTAGGAGTCATCATAGATCAACACCTCTCCTTCCCAGGACACATAAGGACCATCACAAAGAGCATCTACTTCAAACTCAAGACAATCCAACAACTCAAACCTCTACTAACCCAACATGAATTTCGATCAGTCCTCCAAGCAACAGTCTTTCCATACATTGACTATGGCAACATCATCTTCCACGGCCTACCAAAAACATCCATCCACCCGCTCCAACTTACTCTCAGCACTACAGCAAGATTCCTCTGCAATGCAAACAGAACACAACATATAACCCCCCCCCCCCCCTTCCCGCTCAAACTACTGCACTGGCTGCCAATAATTCAGTGTATAGAATACAAATCTATCCTCACAGTCTTCAAAATCCTCAATGACCTATCCTCACCACACCTACAATCACTACTTCAAGAGACACCTGACAACAGAAAGAGATGTACTGGCTCACAGAACATGTTAAGCATACCAGCAATATACACTAGAACCAGCACCACCACATCAAAAAGAGCCTTCTCCCTATTTGCTCCTTCTTTATGGAACTCTATCCCTAAAAGATTTCGGACCACAAAGGACATAACTTTCATAAAAACCCTCAAAACCCATATATTCACACACTGCTTCTCAGATGACATCACATAGCTAGCCATCAGCCAGATCCTCCATACTACTTCCCTCCCCCCTCCAGTCCTCCCAAGTTTACTTCGCTTACCACGCCATGACTACCCTACTATTTACAATGTATCCCTACACATACAAAGTTTAGACTAATGTTAAATGTTTTCTCCTAGTTGTTTATCCTGTTACAGTGTAAACCACTTTGATCACAAGATAAAGCGGTATAAAAAAAACAAAACAAAACCCTGTTAAATAAATAAATATCCCTAGTTCTCATGAGTGGGACATACTCATCCCATATAGAAATGGCTTTATCTCAAAATAGCTTTAATCAGAGACCCAAATGGTTTTCTTCCATTTCTTCCCTATGAGAGAAGAACCCTAGTTGAAATGTATAAATGTAGAAAAACAGAAAATGCAAAATTACATAAATGCTGGTGACAGTACTTCAATGATCGGAAGTTTGAAGGCTTTTATTTCCAAAATATTGCAAAACCAGAGCAAAGTAATGAGCTGTTAAGCCATTTTTCTTCTTTACTTGTGGTTAGTGTATTATCATCAGTTTGATATGGACTGGAATGACTGAAGGGCACTAGCCTGTTAGTGTGCACTAATGCTATTAGTCTGTGTTATTAGTTAATCAGTCTGGCGAGGCCACAGGGCAGGGTCCCTGGCGGCCGTAGGTAACCAGGCGCGCGGCCCGGTGCGGGGACCCTGCCCACGGCTTTTGGGGAGGGGCGGGTGCAGGCGAGCATCATTCAAATTCATTGGCTCACCCGGGCAAAAGAAAGGGGCGCGAGCCAATGAAGAAGGCTTGCAGAGGGGGTTTTTAAGGAGGGCGCGCGGAGGCGACGGTCTCTCGGCGAGACCAGCAACGGGTCTGAGGGCTCCGTCTTCCTCTGTCGGCGTCCCGGCCTTACTTGTTTGCTCGGGGTCCTGCGGATCGGAGGTGCTTCGGCGTGTCTGTGGCTGGCGACCGGTCACTTCTGGTAGGGGTAAAAATTGTCGGTCTCTTGCGGCTTGCGTTTAAAAAAAAAACAAAAAAAACAAGAGGTAGGGTGGCAGAGTGGTCTCCGTCGGGAGGGTTCCTCGTGGGGGTTCCTTCTTTGCCCACCTTCAGTTGCCGGTGAGCGTGGCCTTAGGCAGGAACATGCCGCCGCGGAGGGGAAGGCAGGCCAGAAGTGGGACACGTGGCAGAGGAGAGCAGGCTGCGGAGAGCAGGAGAGGAGGCAGGGCTGTGCATTCGGGGGGGCAGGCGGATGGGGCGGGTAGGGGAGCGGCTTCAGGCGGGCTTGGGCAGAGAGGGGCTATTGGGGCTAAGGGAAGGGGAACTACTGGCAGTGGAGGGGCCAGAGTAAGGAGGGGCAAGGAGGCCTGCTCTGCAGGAAGACAAAGAGGGAGGTCTTTGGCCAGGAGGGGCAGGGGGGATGGAGACCTGGGCCTTGGGCATCTGGTGGGGGAACCCGGACCACTAGGACAAGGGAGGGGCAGGGCAGCGGAAGGAGCAGTCGGTGTGGAGGCAGTTTATGGGGGGGATGTGAGTGGGGTGGCGCAAGGGGGTTCAGGGTTAGGGGCGGCAGAGGTTGGGGGGTGCAGTTGGGGTGGACAAGGGATGGGGGGGTGGGGTGGGGGGGCCAGTTTGGGCAGGTTGGGCTGCACCTTGGCTTGGGGCTCATACTTATGGGCAAGGCCCCTTGGTACAGAGGGGGGTCGGAGGGAGCGTGGGAACTCCAACTGGCTATGCGCCATGGGAGCATTGGCGGGGCGGGGGCCAAGGATCTTCCAGGGCTGAGTGGTTGTCTGCTTGGCAGCCGTGTGGCTCCCCGTTCGTCCCCTCTCCCCCCTCTGCTTCTCTTTTGTCTTTGCAGGTTTCCACAGGGGCTCCGGCGGCGGCGCAGATCTCCGGCGGGCAGCGCGCGGCAATGGAAGAAGTCTCTGGGGTTGTATCAGGAGGACCTCAGAGGAGTGAGGCCAGCCCAGCGAGCGTTGCGGGAGCACCGTCACCCAGCCTGGGGATACGAGATCCCGAAGTGCTGCCGCAGGATATGCAGGCGGGCGTCGGAGGTGCCTTGGGTGAGTTGTCCGGGGGCAATGTGGGGGGGGGGGGTGGGACTGAGCAGTTGGAAGGGAAAGACAAGGAAGGGCGTAAGGCGAAGCGCAAGTGCCGTCACGTGAGACGGAGTCGGCGCAGTTCGGAGTCTTCTTCGTCATCCACAGCGTCCACATTGTCATCCTCGATAGCGCCTTCTCGTTCGGGACAGGGGGTTGATCCAGTACCAGGTGGGCCCGCCGGCGGAAAGGGCGTTCCTACGTTGTTGGCATTCGCGGAGTTATGGGAAGGGGTCCCGCGGCATCTTCGGCGCAAGATATGGAAGAGGCGGTACATAGATATCTTCAGATTGCTGGAGGGCAGGAGGCGTTCAGGAGAGAGTAGGAAAAAGCGGAAGGAGGATGAAAAGGCAGGTCGGGTTAAGAAAGTGTCCCGAAATGTTATCAATTGGGTTAGAGCGTTTTTAAGGTTAGCGAGCGTTTGGGGTTGGCAGGCTCCGGAGGATTACGGAATGCTTTTGGCGTATGCGGACTCCATTTTGGAAGCTGTGCAAACGCATGGCGGTTTTGCGTGGCTTAATTATGATGAGAAGTTTCGAGATAAAATCGAGGAGAGTAAGGGGCTGTCCTGGGGTACTCAGGATATCAATTTGTGGTTAACCCAGATGTCGGTTGGAGCGGGTGCGAGCGGGGGAGCGGCGGTCCGTCCTGAGGGGGGTGGCCTGGCAGGAGCGGGGCGGCCCTTTCGTGCGAACGGTGGCACTTTGCCGCAGAGAGCAGGGGGAGGGGGTCCAGGGGATATCTGTTGGCGTTTCAATAGATCCTCGTGCTCCTTCCCCGACTGCAAGTTCCGCCATGCATTCTCTGCCTGCGGGGGTGGGCATTCCGCACTTAAATGCTTCCAAAAGGGCAGTGTGCCCACCCCTATGGCAGCCCCCAAGTAATACCGATTTGAGGGGGTTGTCGCCCACTCCAATTTTCCGGGAGGTGATTAGCGAGTGGTTGTGTGCTTATCCGCGGAGGAGGGAGAGGGAACTGTTGGAGCGGGGGTTTTCTGAGGGGTTCGTTATCCCGGTGCGAGGTACTATAGTAGGTAGGTCGGCGCGTAATTCTCCCTCGGTGAGGCGTTTGGCGTCGGTGGTTCGCGAGAAGTTGGCGGTCGAGTTGCGCTTGGGCAGAATAACAGGCCCGTTTGTGGAGCCGCCATTGGTGAATTTGGTGATGTCTCCATTGGGGGTAATACCTAAAAAAGGAGACGGGGAAGTTTCGTTTGATACATAACCTCTCCTTTCCTTTGGGAGATTCGGTAAATGCTCATATTCCGAAGGAGTTGTGCGTGGTCCGGTATGCGTCTTTTGACGAAGTGGTGGGTCTGGTAAAACGTTGTGGCCCTGGGGCCCAGTTGGCAAAGGTAGACATCGAATCTGCTTTTCGTTTGCTGCCCGTACATCCGTCTTCGTTTTATTTGTTGGGTTTTTCGTTTGATAACGAATTTTATGTGGACAAGTGCATGCCCATGGGCTGTTCAGTGTCGTGTGCCTACTTTGAGATGTTTAGTACTTTTTTGCATTGGAATTTAGTAAGGCGGGTGGGCTGTGGGAATGTAGTGCATTATCTTGACGATTTTCTATTTGTGGGGGCAGCGCAGTCGGAGGTCTGTCAACAGTTGATGGACGGTTTTCTATGCATGGCTAGTGCGTGTGGGCTCCCGCTGGCCGTGGACAAGACGGAAGGCCCGACCACGTGTATTACGTTCTTGGGGGTGGAAATCGACTCGGTCGAAATGGTGGCGCGCCTCCCGATGGACAAACTGTTGAAATTGCGAGTTCTGGTGGCAAATGGGTTAGCATCTGATAAGTTATCATTGAAGGAATTGCAAATATTAATTGGCTCATTGAATTTCGCGTGCAGAGTGATTCCGATGGGCCGTGTTTTTATGCGTCGCTTGGCGGCCGCCACTGCGGGGGTTCGCAAGCCGCATCATCGTATCAGAATGTCCAAGGTCATGAAGGCCGATTTGAGAGTATGGGATGTTTTTCTGGAAGAATTTAATGGTGTGTCTGTTTTGATGGAGGCGGAGGTGTCCAGTGTGGATTTGCAGCTTTATACGGACGCGGCAGGCAGTGGTGGTTTGGGGATTTACTTTGGAGGCGATTGGTGCGCAGCCCAGTGGCCTCCCGCGTGGCATGCAGATGGTCTGACTAAAAACATTACGTTCTTGGAGTTGTTTCCTTTGTTGGTTGTGTTGCACTTATGGCCTGAACGGTTGAGGAACCGCAGATTGATATGGTGGTGTGACAATGAGGCTGTGGTTGCGGTAGTCAATCGGTATACGCCGCGCTGCGCGTTAGTAGCGGGGCTGATGCGGGCTATAGTTTTCGCTTGTTTGCGTTTAAATGTCGCAGTGAAGGCACGGCACATTCCGGGTTGCACTAATAGAATTGCTGATGCTCTTTCTCGTTTCAAGTGGGAGCTGTTCCGGACGCTGGCGCCCGAGGCGAGCGAGGAAGGCATGGAGGTTCCCGAACCTTTATGGAAGATTGGCCAGCAGAAATGGTACGCCTGTTGAAGAATTCTCTATCGCCTGCGACTTGGTCTGCATACAGGAAAGGATTTGACGCGGTGTGGGAGTACCTTGAGTGGAAAGGCTGGAAGCCCGGAGCGGCGGTGGACGGTTTGTTAGGACAATATATAGTGGAGGCGAAATGCTCTGGTGTGTCTCGGGCATGGGTTCGGACTCGGTTGGCGGGCTTTGTTTTCTTTGCCAAGGCTGCTGGCTGGGGATCCGTGAGGCCGGGGTTTCTGGTCCAGAAGTTATTGCGGTGATGGGATAGAGCTTGTCCGTCCCCTCCGGATGCGCGGTTACCTGTGACACATGACCTTCTGGTGCGGCTTTGTGCGGCGCTGCCGAGTGTGGCGTCTTCGTCCTACGAGGCGGTGCTTTTTAAGGCATTGTTTTGCTTGGCCTTTTTTGGGGCTTTTCGGGTCGGCGAGCTGGTGGCTAGCTCTGGCAGGGCAGAGCGGGTTGAGGGATTATTGTTTGGTCATGTGCAGGTCGGGGGAAGCCAGCTGCGGGTCAGGCTGGCCAGATCAAAGACTGATCAGTTGGGCAAAGGACTGTGAGTAGTACTTCACGAAGTGGTATCCCTGCCGACTTGCCCGGTGGAGGCAGTGCGGGCTTATTTATCGGTGCGCCCAGCGGCGGGTCCCCTGTTTTTCTTGCATGAGAATGCAAGTTGGGTGACCTGTTTCCAGGTGGCGGCGGTGCTGAGGATGGCCATACGGTATCTGGGCATGGATCCTACATGCTTTGCGCCGCATTCCTTTCGCATTGGAGCGGCGACAAGTGCGGCGGCGGCGGGGATGACAGAGGTGGCTATTCAGAACATTGGCAGGTGGCGTTCACAGGCCTTTAAAGGTTATGTGCGTTTGTGAGGGGAGCGAGTGATCATGAGAATAATCTTTGCTTTCTTTTTCAGATGCTGTGCGGTGCCCGCAATTATGCTGGATGATCGGGCATTCATTTGTGCATTGGGTGGGACTGCAGGCAGCTGAAAGACCATTGGGTCCTAATTTGGGACTCGACCCAGCATTGGTGTCTCTACTATGGCTTGGTGAACGGGGGCTGCGTTGGCCGCAGCTGTTACCTTTGCTTCGGCACCATAGCCGGGTGAGAGCGGAGCCCGCCGTGATCCTGCTGCATGTGGGAGGGAATGATTTAAATGGCTGGACTTGTAAACAGATCATTCGAGCAGCGAAGCGGGATCTGGCGGAGGTGATTAGGATGTTCCCACATTGTTATTGTAATGTGGTCAGACATCATTCCAAGGCCTGTTTGCCGGTGGCAGCGGCGGTGGTCCAGGGGGTTGGCAAAGGTCAATCGACAGATTGGGCGGTGGGTATGTCAGCACGGGGGGTATCAGATTATGCACTCCTGGGTTGACGTAGATTGTGCTGGACTTTATCGCCAGGACGGTGTGCATTTATCACCGATAGGAGTGGACCTACTGTTGAATGACTGGCAGGAGGCCTTGGAATGTGTGGTTCAGTGGGAGTCTCGATGGTCGCAGCTTTAAGGGGGGCGGCGTAGAGGCGTAAGTGTGCCCTACGCCGGGTGGCGGGATCCCGGAGGTTTCCGGGATCTGGAGCCTTAAGCTGGAATTGGGGCGGGGGCAGGTGCCCCAACCCGGATGACCCCTGGCCGGTCTTTGCTAGTAGTACGGTGAGGCCGGGGAAAGGGGGGGTTGGCTTTGCCGCTGACTCCGCCGCAGCGGGAGTGGAATGAGCTCACCTTGCTAGTGGTAGGCGGGTGAGGGCTCATTCCGCTCGGTGGTTATTATTATATTAAGAAGTTGGATGTTGAAAACAATGTTTGGAATGTTATAATTTTAATAAAGCTGCGACCATTTGAGCCAAAGTTCTGTGTGTATGGACTGCTTATTTGGAGTTGGAAACGGGTTGGAGTTATGGGGGTGGGGGGGGGGGAAGTGGGGTACCACCGGGTCCGACCTGCCTTGGTTATGGCGAGGCCGCAGGGCAGGGTCTCTGGCGGCCGTAGGTAACCAGGCGCGCGGCCCGGTGCGGGGACCCTGCCCACGGCTTTTGGGGAGGGGCAGGTGCAGGCGAGCATCATTCAAATTCATTGGCTCGCCCGGGCAAAAGAAAGGGGCGCGAGCCAATGAAGAAGGCTTGCAGAGGGGGTTTTTAAGGAGGGTGCGCGGCGGCGATGGTCTCTCGGCGAGACCGGCAACGGGTCTGAGGGCTCCGTCTTCCCGCCCGCCTGCCCTTCCTTCGGGTTGGCCTTGGGATGGGTTGTCGCAGCTGGTGGGGGTGGCGGGATCTCGGAGGTTTCCAGGGTCCGGAGCCTTAAGCTGGAATTGGGGCGGGGGCGGGTGCCCCCAACCCGGATGACCCCTGGCCGGTCTTTGCTAGTAGTACGGCGAGGCCGGGGAAAGGGGGGGGTTGGCTTTGCCGCTGGCTCCGCCGCGGCGGGAGTGGAATGAGCTCACCTTGCTAGTGGTATGGCGGGTGAGGGCTCATTCCGCTCGGTGGTTATTATTATATTAAGAAGTTGGATGTTGAAAACAATGTTTGGAATGTTATAATTTTAATAAAGCTGCGACCATTTGAGCCAAAGTTCTGTGTGTATGGACTGGTTATTTGGAGTTGGAAACGGGTTGGAGTTATGGGGGTGGGGGGGGGGGGGAAGCGGGGTACCACCGGGTCCGACCTGCCTTGGTTACCATAGGATAAAATGAGACCTACACTAAATAAGGTGTATTAGCACCTTTTAATACATCTTGCCCTTAGCCTTTTTTTGGGTCTAGCAATTTCCTCCTGCTCCTTAATAGAATTCAGGGCTGGGATCTGGCAGCATTCATACCTTTAGTATTTTTCCCTAGTTTATGCACCCGCCTCTCCCTGCCAACACACACACACACACACACACACATGGTCTTTGAATTCAGCTACTAAGTGTCACCCCTGCACAGTTTAGGGACCTTCCACATGGCACTGCACAGCATTTGCCACCTGAGTCACCTGGCCAAATAGTTTTCAGTAGGTCCAAAAATGTTTTTAACTAAGGCCCATGGACACTTTCAGCCTTCAAAGCTTTCTACTTCTTAAAAATTAAGTAAACTGGAGATGCGCCTATAATTCTCAGACTGATCCTATAAAATGTATATCTGTCTGAAGAATAAGACAGAATCTAATTGTGAGGATTCTGTCTTTGCTTCTTAAATTGGAATGTTTAAGGTTAGGGTCTTGGCAGAAGCCCACTATTTAAGCATAAAATCCATACTGTGTGAAAATGAACAATTTTTACATCTCTGTAATTTTTGTGGAAGCACATTGCAACCCTATTATTTCAGCCTGATATGACTTTAAATTGCCTTCTGTATTCCCAGTTCTTCCAAACGTAGAGTCCTCTCCGTATTTCTACCTATTTTGTGATATGTTCAAGACCATCTAATTGGCTAATTCTGCAGAAACTGGAGATGCAAGGAAGTGGTTTCATGATATCCTTTTCAGTACCGCGAATAGGGGGATGGAATCCCGTTGGGACGTCCATCCCCGCTCTACACCCCCCTGCCAGCCCTGTCTAAAGCCTCCCTGTATGAACAAGGATTTTGTATGGGGAGGCTTAGACAGAGGTGGGAGGGGGCATTGCAGAGGCTGAGTTAGGGCAGCCACTAGGTGGTCCGCAGCCCTGAGGTCAGCCCTGTGCATCTGGGGTCAGCAGACTGGAAGGGGATTTATTCCATGGAGGTGGAATAAGAACATAAGATATGCCATACTGGGTCAGATCAAGGTCCATCAAGCCCTGTATCCTGTTTCCAAAAGTGCCCAGTCTAGGTAATAGATATTATATTGGGTCAAGCAGTGATATCCTGGGTCTCTGGGTCCAGGAACTTGTCCAAACCTTTTTTAAACCCAGCTACACTAACAGATTTTACTACATCCTCCAGTAATAAATTTCAGAGTTTGATTACACATTGAATGAAAAAATATTTTCTTTTATTAGTCTTTCTATATTCTGATGACATAAACAATCGATCTATGTTTATCCGTTCCACTACATTCATTAATGTATAGACCTCTATCATATCTCCCCTCACCCATCTTTTTTCCAGATTGAAGAGCCCTAACCTTTTTAGCCTCTCTTCATAGGGGTATCCTTCCATCTCCTTTACCATTTTGGTGGCTCTTCTCTGTACCATTTCTAATAATGCTATATCTTTTTTAAGATACAGCGACCAGAACTGCACACAATATTCAAGGTGCGGTCACACAATGGAATGATACAGAGGCATTATAATATCCTTTGCTTTATTTTCTAAGATACCTAGCATTCTATTTGCTCTCTTGGCCACTGCTGCACACTGGGCAAAGGGTTTGAATATATTATCCATGATGATGCTTAAATCTTTTTCCTGGGTGGTGGTTACTAAAGTGGAACCTTGTAGTGTGTAACCATAGTTTGGGTTGTTCTTTCCTAGGTACACAACTTTGCACTTGTCCACATTAAATTTCATCTGCCATTTGGATGCCCAGTCTTCCAATTTATCATAAGAACATAAGATATGCAATGCTGGGTCAAACCAATGTCTATCAAGCCCAGTATCCTGTTTCCAACAGTGGCCAATCTAGGTCATAAGTACATAGCAGTCTCCCCAAAAGACAAAGGTTCTTCAATGCTTAAATTGGGTCAAGCAGTGATATCCTGGGTCCCTTTTAATAATGGTTTATGGACCTTTCCTCCAGGAACTTGTCCAAACCTTTTTTAAACCCAGCTACCCTAACAGTTTTTACTACATCCTCCAGTAACAAATTCCAGAGTTTGATTACATGTTGAGTGAAAAAAATATTTTCTCTTGTTGGTCTTAAATAGGTTACCCTTTAGCTTCATTGCATGTCCGCTAGTCTTTTTATATTCTGATGATGTAAACAATCGATCTATGTTTACTCGTTCCATTCCATTCATTAATTTATAGACCTCTATCATATCTCCCCTCAGCTGTCTCTTTTCCAGGTTGATGAGCCCTAACCTTTTTAGCCTCTCTTCATAGGAGTATCCTTCCATCCCCTTTACCATTTTGGTGGCTCTTCTCTGTACCTTTTCTAATAACGCTATATCCTTTTTAAGATATGGTGACCAGAATTGCAGACAGTATTCAAGATGTGGTCGCACCATGGAACGATACACAGGCATTATAATATCCTTTGTTTTATTTTCCATTCCTTTCCTTATGATACCTAGCATTCTCTTTGCTCTCTTGGCCACCGCTGCATACTGGGCGGAGGGTTTTAACATGTTATCCACGATGACGCCTATATCTTTTTCTTGGGTAGTGGTTTCCTTAGTGGAACGCCAGATCTGGTGCAAGAAATAAGGGTGTGGGAAGCCATACTGGACCTAGTCCTTAGTGGAACGCCAGATCTGGTGCAAGAAATAAGGGTGTGGGAAGCCATACTGGACCTAGTCCTTAGTGAAACGCCAGATCTGGTGCAAGAAATAAGGGTGTTGGGACCACTTGGCAATAGTGATCATAGTATGATCATGTTTGATTTAATTAGTGGAGGACAGATAGTAAAGGCATCCACAGTACTACCTTTTAACTTTCAAAAGGGGAGACTATGATAGAATGAGGAATATAGTTAGGAAAAAACTAAAAGGAGCAGTTCCAAAGGTTAAAGACTTACAGCAAGCTTGGGTGTTATTTAAAAATACTATCCTCGAAGCCCAGACCAGCTGTATTCCACACATTAAGAAAAGTGGAAGAAAGTCCAAAAAACTGCCAGCATGGTTTAAAGGTGAGGTCAGAGAGGCTGTTGCTGCCAAAAAAGCAAACTTCAGGAAATGGAAAAAAGAGCCAAATGATGAAAACTGGAAACAGCACAAGCACTGGCAAGTTAAATGCAAAGCATTGATAAGGCAGGCAAAGCGGGAATTTGAGAAGAAACTTGCTACAGAAGCAAAAACACAAAATAAAGACTTTTTCAAGTACATTCGTAGCAAAAGGCCTGTGAGAGAGTCAATTGGACCATTAGATGATAGAGGGGTAAAAGGGGCAGTAAGAGGAAACAAGGCTATAGCAGAGAGACTGAATGAATTCTTTGCTTCGGTCTTTACTGAGGAAGATGTAGGGATGTTACCCAAGACTGAAGTGGTATTTAAAGGTGATACTGCAGAGGAATTGAGAGAAATATCGCTACACCGGGAAGATATATTACAACTATTTGTTAAACTGAATAGTAGCAAATCACCTGGACCGGATGGTATACATCCCAGAGTGTTGAAAGAACTGAAATATGAGATTGCAGACCTGCTATTGGTAATCTGTGAACTTTCATTAAAATCATCTGTAATACCTGAAGATTGGAGGGTCGCCAACATAACACCAATTTTTAAAAAGGGTTCCAGGGGTGACCCAGGAAATTACAGACCGGTGAGCCTGACGTCAGTACCAGGGAAAATGGTAGAAACCATCATAAAGAACAAAATTACACAGCATGTACATAGTCATGGCCTAATGGGAGACAGCCAACATGGCTTTAGACAAGGAAGATCTTGTCTTACTAATCTGATATGTTTTTTTGAAGGTGTGCATAAACAGGTAGAGAAAGGTGAGTCGGTTGATATAGTGTATCTGGACTTTCAGAAAGCTTTTGACAAAGTCCCCCATCAGAGACTTTTGGCGAAGCTAAAAAGTCATGGGATAGGAGGCAGTGTACTATTGTGGATGGGGAACTGGTTAAAAGAAAGAAAGCAGAGGGTAGGGCTAAATGGCCAATATTCCCAATGGAAAAAGGTGAATAGTGGAGTACCCCAGGGATCTGTACTGGATCCGCTGCTTTTTGACATTTTCATAAATGACCTGGAAAAGGAATAACTAGTGAGGTTATCAAATTTGCAGATGACACAAAACTGTTTAAAGTTGTTAAAACCCAAGAGGATTGTGGAAAACTGCAGGAGGATCTGGATAAATTGGAAGACTGGGCATCCAAATGGCAGATGAAATTTAATGTGGACAAGTGCAAAGTTATGCACCTAGGGAAGAACAACCCACACTATAGTTACACGATGCAAGGCTCCACATTAGAAACCACCACCCCGGAAAAGATTTAGGAGTCATTGTGGATAACATGTTAAAACCCTCCGCCCAGTGTGCAGCGGCGGCCAAGAAAGCAAATAGAATACTAGGTATCATAAGGAAAGGGATGGAGAACAAAACAAAGGATATTATAATGCCTCTGTATCGCTCCATGGTACGACCGCACCTTGAATATTGTGTGCAATTCTGGTCACCGTATCTTAAAAAGGACATAGCGTTATTAGAAAAAGTACAGAGAAGAGCCACCAAATTGGTGAAGGGGATGGAAGGCTACTCCTATGAAGAGAGGCTAAGAAGGTTAGGGCTCTTTAGCCTGGAGAAGAGACGGCTGAGGGGAGATATGATAGAGGTCTATAAATTAATGAATGGAGTGGAACGGATATAAACGTGGATCAATTGTTTACGCTATCAGAGTATAGAAAGACTAGGGGACATGTAATGAAGCTACAGGGTAAACTATTTAAGACAAATAAGAGAAAATATTTTTTCACTCAACGTCTAATCAAACTCTGGAATCTGTTACCGGAGGACGTAGTAAGTGCTGTTAGTATAGCTGGGTTTAAAAAAGGTTTGGACAAGTTCCTGGAGGAAAGGTCCATAAACCACTATTAAAAAGGGACCCAGGATATCAATGCTTGACCCAGTACAAGCATTGTGGAACCTGTGTCTCTTGGGGATATTGCTAGGTACGTATAACCTAGTTTGGCCACTGTTGGAAACAGGATACTGGGCTTGATGGACCTCGGTCTGACCCAGTATGGCATGTCTTATGTTCTTATGTTCCAATGTGGAACCTTGAATCGTGTAACCATAGTTTGGGTTGTTCTTTCCTAGGTGCATAACTTTGCACTTGTCCACATTAAATTTCACCCAGTCTTGCAATTTATCAAGATTCTCTTGCAATTTTCCACAATCCTCTTGGGTTTTAACAACTTTAAATAGTTTTGTGTCATCTGCAAATTTGATAACCTTACTTGTTATTCCCTTTTCCAGGCCATTTATGAATATGTCAAAAAGCAGCGGACCCAGCACAGATCCCTGGGTACTCCACTATTTACCTTTCTCCGTTGGGAAATTGGCCATTTAGCCCTCTGCTTTGTATCTTTTAACCAATCCCTGATTCACAATAGTACACTGCCTCCTATCCCATGACTTTTTAGTTTTGCCAAAAGTCTCTGATGAGGGACCTTGTCAAAGGCTTTCTGAAAGTTCAGATATACTATATCAACCAACTCACCTTTATCTACCTGTTTATTCAAACCTTCAAAAAAACATAGCAGATTAGTAAGACAAGATCTTCCTTGTCTAAAGCCATGTTCGTTGTCTCCCATTAAGCCATGACTATCTACATGTTCAGTAATTTTGTTCTTTATGATGGTTTCTACCATTTTTCCCGGTACTAACGTCAGGCTCATCCCCGGATACCTTTTTAAAAATTGGCATTACATTGGCCATCCTCCAGTCTTCAGGTATTACAGATTATTTTAGTGATAGTCCACAGATTACTAATAGCAGGTCTGCAATCTCATATTTCAGTTCTGTCAACACCCTTGGATGTATACCATCCGGTCCACGTGATTTGCTACTCTTCAGTTTATCAAATAGTTGTAATACATCTTCCCGGTCTAT
The DNA here is from genome assembly GCA_033557465.1 of Ichthyophis bannanicus. Classification (NCBI taxonomy): domain Eukaryota; kingdom Metazoa; phylum Chordata; class Amphibia; order Gymnophiona; family Ichthyophiidae; genus Ichthyophis; species Ichthyophis bannanicus. The sequence continues at coordinate 390,184,772 of CM066038.1, read as the reverse complement.
CGATATATCTTTCAGTTCTTCCGCAGTATCACCTTTAAATACCACTTCAGTCATGGGTAACATCCCTACATCTTCCTCAGTAAAGACCAAAGCAAATAATTCTTTCAGTCTCTCCGCTATTGTCTTGTCTCCTCTTAGTGCCCCTTTTACCCCTCTATCATCTAATGGTCCAACTGACTCTCTTAAAAGTTTTTTTCTATGAATATACTTTATCGTCGGAGGATAGGAAGCCCAACCAGCATCAAACAGGTAATGGGGTGCAGGAGATTCCCTGCAGCCCAACCCTAGCCATGTGAGGCCAGATTGGGGGTCGGGCTGCTGAGAAAGGACAGAGTGTTCAGCGGCTAGGGATTGCGGCCCCTCAACGGAGCCGCAGTGCCATGGCAACCGGACACCATGGCACCACGGCTCCATTCATGAGCCTGTCTGAATTAGCCAGGCTTGGCTCAGTATGTGCAGGCCAATCAGAATAGGGACTGGCCTGAACGTGCAGACCCTAGACTTGATTCTGGTCCCACAGGGCATGTCTAGCCCCTGCGTGATCAGAATTGGGTCTGTCTATGTGCATCCCGTTCCAACCGGATGCACAGAGGCATAGACACACAATGGAATGTGCCTCCATGCAAACAGTGCAAGCATGAATCTATTATATGAAAAAAAAATATTGTTTCCTTTGTTTCTTTTGTAAGACATTAGATTGATACTTTACACCTATGCTTGCATTTTTATATTCTTCACTCATCATGCCTCCTCTCATATGAGAAAAAAATTGTTTGCTGGAGGCATTCTGGCTCATTCCATAGGAGCCAGCTTTTTAAAATGATTGGGGGTACTCAACTCAATCCAAATTACCATGCCAATAATAGAAAAACAACACATAGTGAGTCATGGGCACAACTGGCCAGAGTAGGTTGTGGAACTCACAGACTTCAGGACAGCAATGGTTATATGCCCAGAGTCATTATGAGCTGCTCTACCATCTGCATGCCCAAGCCTTGAAAGCTCACCAGTTAGTAACCCCAGAGCTCCAGGGCCACAGCTACATATGGTCCTTCCTGCCCTCAGCCTGAAAACCCCAGAAATCACATGCTGAGTGGGAGATATACAGCAGACTTTGGCACAGAAGCATGCACTCACTGACCCCCCCTGTATGCCAGCCAATCCAATATAGCTCTAATGGTCACAGAGTAAGTGGCTAGTTTGAGAAGTTGAGTTAGAGCTGGATCTAGGTTAATCATCACCCTATGCAAAAACAGTAATCAGAATTCCCTTTGATAATGAAAACTTTGGCACATTTTCTTCTTTAATAGTGTTGGTGGTGATTCCAGCACAACATTCCCTTTTCTCTCCTCTACCAATAAGTTCAGCAGCAGAGCTATGCTAGATGCAAGAAGAAAGCCTCAGTAGCTGATATTGAGCACCCCCACCCCCGGCACCGGGCAGAGAGAGAGAGAGGCCCTGAATTACAGAGGCATCCAGCAGCCTTGTCTCCTCACCAGCACCATTTTGGAAAATGGTGGCAGCTGACTCCTACCAGTTCATTGGGATTCACTGCTAGGAGTCAGTCTGTCAAAGAAGACAGTGCTTCCCAATAAGAGGGTGCAGGGTTTCTCTGGGGGGTCATAGGAGTCAGGGGGGCCATGGAAGGCAAAAGTGTCTCGGGGGAGCTTTGCAGGGGTAACACTTCACCTCAGATAACTTTTTGTTCCCACACAGCATCTTTATTCAAGCCCTGAGCTGGCATAAAGATTCAGTGTTAAAAGAGTAAAAAATTGGACTAAATTTTAGCTTTTTTCACATCAGGAGCAAATTGTTATTCAGCAATTTGCCTATACTAGCGGAGTGATTTTACTGCTGATTTCTATGATAAAACTGCTTTTGGAGTAAAATTAACAAGGAAAAGTCTTGAGTAAACCACTTCACTAAGGATAATGCAGTTTACTGCAATGGGGCCATAATAGGACTAAATGGTTAGTTTTTCTTATGGAAAGACATGAATAGTGGAGTGCCCAGAGATCTGTACTGGGAATAACTTATGTTAAAATGGCCGTGTTGTGAAATAATGTGTGATCTTTTAGCTGCATTAAGGGAGGATAATTTTCAGATAGCCAGTTAATGCTGGCAAAATGGGGTTGTTTTTTTTACCAACATTAATGGCTTTAAAAATTGATCTCCCTGTGTACAGAATGCTAGGTTCCACTTTAAGAATTACCAGGCAGGAAGTCATTGTGATCACTGCAGTAGCAATGAAAAAAGGAAATAAAATGTTAAGAATAATTTCAGAGGAAAATAAAATATGCCCAAAAATTCCACAATGTCTCTGTTTGAATCCATCGTGTAACCATCCCTTGAGTTCTATGTGCAGTTTGGTCAACTCATATTAAAAAAAAGGTACAGCGGATTGAGAAAAGATACAGAAGGGGTATCTCTAGGCTGTGGTGGTCCACAGTAGCCCTTTTCCACAAGGACTGTTGCTGTGGGGGATTGAGTTAGTTAGGGTAGGGAAGAAAATTAAAAATGACGAAAATGAATGAGGCGTGGCTCAATTGAGCTGGGAAATTCCCAATCAAAACCAAAGAAAGCGGACACATAAAAATCAATGTAAGTATGTTATAAAACCTAGCTTTCTTTCATATGCACATAAAACATGCAAGCATTAATACGTATGTCTATAATCATTCATTCCTGTGAGTATGCATTGCTTGTTGACAAGATTAAACATGATTGACAAGGAGGAGTATATACTTGAAGATTATTGGTTACTGTTTTATCCATCAAGAACAATTTTCCTTATAAGGTTTTAAAGAGAATCCAAAACAAGAGAATTTTTAGTGGACTAAAAAGTCCTACTTTTTTGAAAACATAGCACCCACCAAATATTTTCATTTTCTTAATAAACCTTTTTTTTGTGTGTGTACATGCCTTTCTTTCACATTGTGGATACAATTTTCTTTCCTCTTCTCCAAGTTTTCGTTTTTCTTTTTTGTAGTCTGCTTATGGTTGTGTGCAATGTGTCTTTTGTTCTCCTGGGAAAATTGATTGGACCACACACATACAAACTCCACAAATGGCTCACTGCTGAAGTACTTTAGCAAACACCATATGGCAGCCACCAATGAAGAGATCAATAAAATCTTTGAGGAATAAGAAAGTCGAAAAGTCAGCAGTTAGCCTTTTTGGTTAAAATCTCTAAATTTTTTTCAGCAGCCAAGGGATATGGAACTATGTGTGCAAAATTTTAAAATTCTGCAGTAGCCCCTTGACATGTCTTTAGTATAAATATACCAATATATTGCCACTGAAGAGAACACCATAATTCCTTTAATTAGTTAGAAATTGAAAATCGTGTTATCACAGCCAATTAACTCCATGCGCGATGGTAACATCCACACTGTCAAGAAATAAAAGAAATAAAGATTAATAAATAAAGCAAAAAATAAAAAATAACATTAATAACATTGTATTGAACTAATGTAATATAATTCAATCCCAATTTCGTATAGGTCATTAATGCTGAAAAAGGTATGTCCAAGTCAGGATGTTCACAATTTTCAACCCATTGTACACAACTCAATAAAGTATGCTAGGTTTTGCGCAGGTTAAGCTTGATGTCAGCACACAGTTTTGTGCGCTATTGTGGGCTCCCTAAGTAAAAATGAGTTTTGTGCAAGAGCTAACTGCGCAAAGCCTGGAGTAGACAGTGCAGAGCATATTTGAATCTGTTTAAATGCATGATAATGAAGCAATTAGCTATTCATGCTGATGCAGAGATGTGTGCAGAAGCCCAGAAGAACAAGCATAATGCTGAGATTTTAATGCAAGGTCTGAGGAGGCTAGTTCATGGTTCTGAAGTCAATGCTAGTCAGCAATTTATTAGGGGTATGCAGAGAAAACATTTTGTTTCATTGGGTTTTTTGGGGGGTTCATCTTCATAGCATTTGTTTTAACATGCATGAATAGTACATGGTATTGCGCAAGAGCACACCCTATTGCACAACTATTATGCAATAAGATGCACCGTTGCCACTTTCTTTCCAAAATGTTCATCCCTAGAATGTATGCCTGTTTCTTTTCTTTACCTTGAGTGTACAAGACTCACACTTTTTCTAGCTTTGTTGAAGGGGAATGGTAAAAAAAAATGATGGCAGCGGACAAAGAACAGAGAAGGCCTGCTGTAACAAACAATATTATGCGTGTGTGCTGGAATACTATTTTGAGCTAAAACATGAACATTATTCTGCACAGAAAACTGATGACCTAACATGGTGCAATGATATTTGTGTGCAGAATAATGTTCATGTTTATGCACAAAATAGCATTTCAGCACATGCACACAAGTGCCTATACAATTTTTTTGTATCTAAATATGGCCATTGCTACTGCAGACCCATATGCATATGCATCCAGCGTGTTCTCTTTGTTTAGTGCAAATGTTTTGACACAACTTATTTGCATGCTATTTTGTTACAGCATTGGAAAGTTAAATTTTTGCCTTACACTTGTACTGGGAAATCATGTGTTGAGCTTTAGCTCATGCCTCTAATACAAGGGTTTTGCATTGATCCCTGAATACTCTTATGCAACATTTTGCAAAGTACATATAAAGCAGCAGTAAAAATCCATGTAAAATGACAATGTCTATAGTGGGAATTTATTTAAAAAGTGGCATCATTTAGGGCTTGAAACATGAAAGTACCAGTAGTTGCATACATAAGCAATAAACTTTGCAACCTACTTGTGTAAGTACCATATTTTTCAAAACTGTATGTCTCTGAGGAACCGATTAAAAAGGCATGCTCCAAAACTCAATTATTGTATCTTGGAGTTGAGTTTAAACAGAGGCAAGTACAACTGTCCCCTCGATCACTCCTCCAAAGCCCAAACAAGCAGCTAGCTGATGTATGTGACTCAGAACAGGTGTAAATGGCAACTGAGAATATTTTTGAGGTGTAGGTGTATCACTGTTGCAAAATAGGAAACAGACATATTTATTTATTTAATGTCTCTTCTATACCGCGCTATTCCCATCAGTGCGGTTTACATTTAACAGAACCTTATACAATGCAGATGGGCTACATTGTATTTCCAATAAAACAGGAGATAGAACTTGGACCTAACTGGGATAACTTTCTACAAAATTATTTACACTAATAACTATTGTACATACTGATATTTACATGGAGTTTCACCTAAGAGGTTAGCTGCTCTATGGCGTGCTGGGTGTGGTGTTAGAGAGGTCTTGGTGATTGGGGTGGCTGTTTGTGAGCTGTCCCTTGAGTAGCACCTTCTTGGTGATTGGGGTGGCTATTTGCGAGCTGTCGTCTGCATAGTGTCTTATGAATAGGTGGTTCTTCAGCGCCTTCCTGAATTGTGCCAGTTCAGTGATTGCTCAAATGGCTGTAGGGAGGGCATTCCAGCATCTGGGCACATAGAGCATGAACGCCCTATTGGATGTTGCCCGGGTTTCCTTTGGAATTAGCAGAGTATTGAGAGCTGCGGTTCTTCTGGATCTGTTCGGGGGGGGGGGGGGTGGATTAGCTCGGTAATGGAGGTGGAGGGTTTATATTTAATGACCACCCACACTGAGGCCCATTCTGATCAGGGCCTCTCCAGCCTGTCTGGACATCCAAATTCTGGACGGGCTGGATTTGCACCCGATTCTGCACCCCTGGGAGCTATACATTCCCACAGGAAAGGATCAGGGCAAAGGGCTTGGATGGGCCTTGCACGTCCAGCCACAGCCCTGTCTAACCCTCCCAATGCTCCTGCATGGAGCCCCAGTGCCATGGCATCCCATCGCCATGGCACTGGGAAGTCATGCAGGAGCCCCGATTCCCCACAAACCTTAGGCCTCCTGCTTAGGCCAGGATCGTGAAGCGGGGATCCACATGCATGTGCTGACCTGACCGGGGGATCCTATGGAGGTGGAATAAGTCCGCCGTCCATCCTTGGCACTCCGGACATACAGGGCCACAACTGGAATAGGCCCTCTATGTCCATGGTCGTGGGCTCGCCTCTGCCCCGCCCATGCTCCTCCTCTGGCCCACCCTCTCCCATCCGCATCAAGAGCTTCCTTCACATCACCTCTGTATGTGCAGGGAGCTTTGGGAACAGAATTGGCCCCAAGCACTTAGCGGGGGATGTATGTCTAAACTGGATGTACATCTCCACTAAACGCTGTTTGGAATGACCCCCATTATGTCTAGAACATACTTCTGTATGTACAACAGCTTTTCTGTAATTACTACTTACATATTTATGCCCATTTATATGTTAACCTGTTTTTACCCATTTATAGTTGTGGCCAACATTATTGACACCTTTGCATTTTAGATATGTTGTGTACAATATCTTTAGAAATAATTAGAAATATTCCATTTGTATGAAATCAGAATATTTTACTAGTATGTTAAAAGGTATACAACAACAAAAAAAAGATGTCTGTGCAACTTAGATGTAGTAATTTTTGAAAAAAAGACAAAATATGACTTGGACAGGATTAATGGCACCCTTCACTAATATTTGTTTGCGCAACACTTGGCAGCGATGACGGCCTTCAAACATTTCTTGTAGCCATCTATAAGTTTCGTACATCTGTCTGCTGGTAGTTTCTCCCACTGTTCAACTGTGTTTTATTCCAGCTCATGAATGTTCCAGGATTCCTTTTACCGATGGCAGATTTCAGCTCTTTCAAAGGTTCTCGATTGGATTGAGATCAGGACTCATTGCTGGCCAGTTTAAAACAGTCCATTTTTTCCTTAATAATGATTCTTTTGTACTTTTTTTTTTTTTTTTAAACTTTTATTTTCGTTTTACAACAAACAAAAGTAACAACACACCAAAAGAAACAATACACGCATACAATAAAGAAAGCAACCCCAATTACCCCCCACCCCAATGCTTCTTCTCTAAGCTGATAAGAATCAACATATAAGCGCTTACATAAAACAATTATTGTACATCAAGCAAACAAAAGTAGAATCAATGATACCGGATGAGCATGTGACAGAGAGTAATACAGAATCAATACAGAATCAAACAGTCAACTGAGAGCATTGAATAGTTTGAACATAATCGTTGAGCATCTTCTAGCAAGACCCATAGTGAATGGTTTGAACGGTAGAGGCTGACATACAAGGTATTTGCGCATATTTACAATAAAGACAGATATAATTCACCATTCGTTAGAGCTCAAAAAGAGCTATTTTCCCAATACTTCGTGATTAAGGAAATAGGAAATAGCAATGCCCAGCTTAAAGGCTAAAAGGAAGTAAATCAATTTAGGAAGAGAGGGGATCCCCACAGCTGAGCGGAGCCCCACAATCTTCCAAGAAAGGGGTTCCGGAAAATATAAAATAGAATGAAGACGACCCCAGACCCGACTCCAGTAATACTGTAATGCGGGACAAGCATACTCAGCAGGAGTTTATTAAACCAAAGGCCACATGGCATGTCCAGCATCAAGTACTCTGGATGGAATTCCGATTGGCTAACCTATCAGGAGTATATGTCCCCTTGGGATAGCAGTACTGAGGAGATAAGAGAAAAAAAAAATCTGATCTAGATTGTGAGTGATGGGAAGGCTGGGAAAAGGTGAGCTCGAAGTCAGATGGGTGAAACAGCTTCCAAATATCCACTCACGCAAAATCTTTCATCAGGACTGGCAGAGTATAGAGACTCCTGGGCGGACCACTCGTTCTAGGTGGCTGTCTATCTATCAAAGGATCAAATACTTGGTAGAAGTCACCGCCGAATAACAGTAACAGGGTCATCCACATGCGGAGCATCAATACAAATACACGTAAATTCACTATCTCCAACCATAAAATATGCACAGGCCCAGCTGCCCTCCCCATCAGAGCTAGTATCTATTACAGTGGTTGGCAAAGATTTCTCAACCGAGATGGCTACCCCGCACCGCTTGAAAACGGCGAGAGAATAGGCAGCCACCATATAAGGTTTAGCAGTAAGTTTCAGTGGTTCAACGGAAATGAAATGGGTTTCCTGAAGAAACACTAAATCAGTATGGTCATGATTGAAAGAACTAAGGAGGGTCATTCTTTGGATTAGACTATTGAGGCCTCTTACGTTCAGTGACAAGAGCTTACAGAAGGCCATACAACAAAGTCAAACATTCTGAAAAAGAAACATGATGGCGCACCGAGTTGCGCAATGTCCCTCATATCAACTATGAATGACTGTACACACGATATGATAGAAAATAAGCCAATAAAACATCATGAAGCGCCCTATATAACAGTAGAAGCACCGAAGTGCCTTAGAGAAGAAGCAAAACCCCAGAAATTACTGGCGACCTGATGTCTGCGGGGTGAAACCCCAGAGAAGGCCTAAGTTAAAACATATAACCGGTATAGCTGTGCGTGCTCCGAATCCAACCGATGTGCACATCATGGAGGAAGGGAGACCAAGAAAGGTAGATATAAAAGAAAGAAAGGTCCAGGCAGTCTCTATTCCAAGCAATGATCACCGCATCGAGCCATTCAAAATGGCGGGCAGTTCCAGCGGAGTCCATCCGAGTTGTTGACTTAGCGCATCTGGTCTGCCTCTTTGGAATCTAAAAATGTTGCTAGCAGAGCAGGATCTTCGAAGGTTCTAGTTTGGTTATGGAAAGTCACTCTGAGCTTCGCTGGATATAAGAGGCCAAAGCGAGCCTGTAACTGTTGAAGTCTAGGTCGAAAAGCAAGGAGTCCCTTCCGCCGGTCAACTGTAGGCTTTGCCAAGTCGGGGAAGAAAGAGACTTTGTGACCTTCAAACTGCAGATGTTGAATCGCCCGGGCAGCTTTGAAAATTTGCTCAACTTGCTGATACCTCAGCAAACGAAAGATAATGGGCCGGGGGGTCGTCTGATTGAGTACGATGTTGGTAGGAGCACGATATGCTCGGTCAATTTCCAGATCTCTGCAAAAGGTAATCTTCAGCACGGAGGGGAGAGTTTTGACCAGAAATTCTCTGATATCTCCTGCTTCCGCCCCCTCTGGTACTCCTATGAGCCTCACATTATTTCGACGGGCTCGATTATTGCAATCCTCTAACTCTTTTTGAAGATTCTGTATCTGACGCTCAGCCTTATCCAGGTGCACCAAGCGCACCGCGTGCGAATCGAGGACCCCCGCCATGTTGTCCAGCCGTAGTGAAAGACCTTCAAGCCGGTCCTGAAGCACACCAAAATCTTCTCGCATGGCTCGGAGCGCTTCTCCGTTGGACTGCACCAGTTCCTTCACACCACGTATTTCCTCCAAGATCTCCTGTTGCATTTCGGGGCCCACCCGAAGAGGAACCATCTTTGGTGGGGAAGACAACTCTGTTTTGGAGCGTCTTCCATGTGAAGAAGAGGGAGACCCGAAGTCCAAGCGCACTGGTTTGTGGGCCGCCATTCCCCCCAAGGCACCCCAGTAAGTTCGGAGTAAAATATTAAGTTTATGCAGATATTAAGTCAGGATTCTGAGTAGGCCCCTCGGGAGCTTCAGCGCGAAGCGTCTAACCCGCTGGACATCAGGCTCCGCCCCCTTCTTTTGTACTTTTGAATGTATGTTTTGGGTCACTGTCCTGCTGGAGGACCCCCTGACCTTCAACCTAGCTTTCTGACAATAGATAGTACACTTCGCTCCAAAATACCTTTAATATGTTCCAGGCCTCCAGTTCCTGAGGCAGCAAAACAGCCCCACCACATTATGGAAGCTCCTCCATATTTAGCTGTAGGAAGGGTGTTTTTTCCCTTATAAGCTTCATTTCTTCGCTGGTAAATGTATCGCTGGTCTGTATTGCTAAAGAGCTTTTTGGTTTCATCTATCCACAGAACATTTTCCCAGAAGGATTGTGGTTTCTCAAGTTGAATTTGGTCAAAGATCAGGTATGCCTTTTTATGTCTGTCTTTGAGTGGTGGGGTTCTCCTTGGCCTTCACTTATGAAGTCCTTCTTTGTTTAGTGCAAGGCATATGGTGTATGTTGAAACCACCACTCTAGATTGCTCCAGGTCAGCATTAAGCTCTTTGGATTTGTATGTGGTGTTTCTCCAACAGTTCATACTAACCTTTGAAGACTTCTTAGATTAATTATACTCTACACACCATGTCTTGGGAGGTTCCTGACAGTTCCATGTGCAGAAAACTTCTTAATAACATTGCAAATTATAGACACAGGACTCCCATGGTCTTTGGAGATGGCCTTATACCCCCTTTGAATTTTGATGCTTGGTGATAATGACTTTTCTGACGATCTCAGGCAGCTCTCTTGTGTAAATGGAACAAGGAGTGAATGTGGCTATTTTAAACATTAGAGCCATCCTTCATTGGTTAATTTAAGTCATGTGAGTAGTAACAATTAATCATAGGTGCATCTAATTTTACTGCAATGGGAATGTGGTTCTTCTGTTCAAATTAATTTGACTTGTTTATAAGGGTTCAAATAATCATATCCTCCAGTCCACAATTCATTAAAGGGGTACAGGAATATTCATAATCTACTAAGGAGATGTTGGTATATACATTTTTAAATGTAATGTTCCGTGTAATGTTATTTGATAATTTTTTAAATGTTCTCTGTAAACCGCTCCTGATCTCTGGAAGGGGCGGTATAAAAAAATGCATAAATAAATAAATAAAGGTGAAAAGGATCTCAGCACCAAAGAGCTAGTCGCCAAGGCGTATAAAATCTTTAGCCAAGGACGTATGCTCCAAACATCAAGGATCCTCAATAACACCTTTCTTAAGAATGCCTTCACATCCACAGAGTATCACTTAAAGACCACTTTAACATATCTCAAAGATAACAGATCACACTTATCAGATATGCAAAAATTTCCCACTGCCACTTCAGATGCCAACACTGGAGTTTTGCAATAGCTTCCTTAGGAGAATTTGAATGCAGTCAGTGGATCAAAGAGACAGCCAAAGAATAGTGATCAGTGCTCTTGGGATCACTTTTTTTTTTTAGGAGAAATTGGACATTAAGGGGCTGAACTGCAAGGGTGCCAATAATGTTGACCATGACTGTAAATGGTGCCTAACCCTTCCAAAATGACCACCTGGACAAGCTTTTGGCAGATAAACCCCCTTTTTCAGATATATGTTTATTTAGTTCTTTCTTGATTGCCTCTCACTGGATAAGTAGTGAGGCAATTTATAATAAAACTAATAAAAGAGAAAAGAAATAAAAAAATCAATATCAGCAGGATAGGGATAACATAGGAAAAAAAACACAAAAGAAAGCATAGATAGGAAAAGGGGAGGGTACCATTAGCCAGGGGTAGATCCAAATAATCTTATGCAAAGGAGTACTGCCTTATAAGTTCTGCTAAAGCAGCCTCAAAATAATATGTATTCAGGGCACTTAGATTATCAATATACAGGGGAAGGAAATTCCAAAGAGATGGGACCTGTAAATAGAAATCTGAATTCAGAGTTGATTAACGATGAGAACAGTGCCAACCTAATGGTATTTGACACCCTAGGTAAACCTTCAGCTGTGCACCCCCCCCCCCCCATCTGACACCCTAGGTGAACCTTCAGTTGTGCACCTCCTCAAAACTCAAGGTCCTGCTCCCGTCTCCAGCATCATTCTTTCCCTTCCATATGTCTCAAGTTTTCAGCATCTTCTCTCTTATTCCCTATCTCCCACTCCCCCCCAAGTCTAGCATCTCCTTTCCTCTTCACTTCCTGCTCCCCAAGTGTTCAGTATCTTTCCTCTTCTTCCCTACCACTTCTACATGTTCAGCATCTCCCTCCCCCTTCACTACCTTGTCCTGGTGTCTGGCACCTTCCCTCCCCTTGCCTTCCCTCTATAGGGCCTGCTTTTGCCACTGTCATTGACGATGCTGTTGTTACCACCTTGGCCGCACTAAATACAACTTGGGGCAACTGGCACCCCCTATGATTTTTTTGTTTTGGATGTGGTATGTCTAAAACATGTGGATGTACTCAGAGGCGCCATGCTGGCTGTCTGAAGTCATATTTGCGAATCATCAGGAGACTGAAACCACTCCTCGCCCCAGAACACTTCCGTACCGTCTGTCAAGCACTGATAACCCCTCTACTGGACTTTTGCAATCCGATATACCTTGGACTACCGAAACAAGCTATCAAACCACTCCAACTGGCACAAAACACCGCAGCACGAATCATATCCGGAACTGCAAGACAAGAACACATCACACCCACCTTAAAGGACTTACACTGGCTTCCAATCGATGCACGCATCAGATACAAAACTATCATAAACCTATTTAAGATAAAACAGCAAACTTCAGCCAACAGCCTACACGCCCTCATACAACCAGACACCAGCACTCGGCCTAGAAGAAAACAAACACACAACCGAGTCAGCACCCCAAGTGAATACAAACACACACGCAAGGACACAACAGACAGAGCACTCTCCATGGCTGCTCCAACAATATGGAACAAACTACCGGACGATTTGAGAGCAACTACAGACCTCAAGGACTTCAGAAAACAGCTGAAAACCATGCTGTTCAGAGAACACTATGGACACATCACATAAACTAAGTAAACTGTATAGCAGCACACGTTACCGACTAACACCATATGTATATATAAAATGTTTTTAGCACCACTGTATATAGCCCACATTGTACATAGCTCAAACCAATCTAGCTCACAACACAACACACACCCAACTAAATTTCCACCCTCACTGCATGTATAACACACTCACACTACCAGATTGTTTGCTGTGATACCACCTTGATTATCATGATAAGGCGGTTTAGAAATACTGTTAAATAAATAAATAAATAAATAAATATTTGGTGCTGTTGAAGGGGGGGGGGGTATCAGCAGTGTCAGTGATGAAAGCAACAAGCAGGAGAAGTCAGCAGTGCTAGCTGTTTGTGTTTGCTATTACCAACTTCTGCCACACCAGCACCAGCATTGGTGCCGCCCCTGAAACGGTGCTGCTCTAGGTGGATGCCTAGTCTGCCTAGTGCTAGGGACAGTCCTGGGTGAGAATGGTCAATGAAAGGAATAGTCAAGAAATGTGTATGTTGAGAATGAAACGTTCAGGCTGGTTGTTAATGGATGAACATGGAGAACAAGTCAGAACAGGATGGGCAATTCTAGAAAATATAAGTTAATCATAGAAAACTTCTGAATTATATTCTGAAGGGGAAAAGTATGTGTGGGGGAAGGGGGAGGTGGTGTTAAGAAATGAGGCATTCAGAGGAAAACAGTCTTTTGTTAGCAGGTCATAGAACTATTATTAAACAAATTTGCTTTTAAGTGTACCAAATTTATTCATTTGACTATCATATCTGTGCTTCATAAAAGTCATATCACCAAGCCTGACACTGTCTTCTCTAATCAAAATATATGAAAATAGAAAATCTTGTCATTTTATATTTATAGGCCAAAGCATTAGAATGACCCAAGTAGTCCCAGACAGGTAAATTTGGAAAGTGATTTTTTTTTTAAATCCTGGAAATCATTAGGGATCTCTTGGTGCTGTATGGGCATCAGTGAAAGAGAGAGAGTACCAGCAGTGGATCAGGGACCTCCAAACTGCCTACTGCTAAAATGAAAAATGGAAAGAAACATTCCCAGAAACCACTTCTTTCACATAATGCAAAGCCATTTATCAGGAGTAAATTTTCCTGTAGTCGTGTGAGATACTGCCCCACTAGCACAAGTAATATAAAACCTGCACGCTCATATGACACCCAACATTTAGCATACAGTTACTCCAATCTAATTTACATGTGTACTAAAATGTATTATCGTAGTGCGCACTAAGCTTCAAAACTTACTATGGGAGGTGAAGTAGATCCACGCTAACTGTTGGGGTGTACCTGCTATGTTCTTCTGCATTACCACAGGAAGACATACCTCAATGTGTTAAACTGCAAGCACACTTAACATGGGTGCACTTACCGCCTTCCACTGAGAAAGCAATAAGTGCGCCAGTATTAGTAGCAACATTGGCAGTTAGCACCTGCCAATGATGTCTATGCTAACTGCGATGTGCCCTCAATGCCCACACTCTAATCCTAACATCGCCTGCTAAATAGTTAGGATGGGTGTTCTACAGTGCATGGTAAGCCCTGTGCTAGTCGTTAGCATACTCTTGTAAACATGTTCCATGTGTGTTAAATGTCCTATTAGTAATTTTTTGGGAAGGGAGACACCCATAAAATGCACCATTACAGCATGGGAAAGAAACACCCTGACAAAGCAGTGGATGAACACTCATCACAAAGATAGTAGAACACTTTTTTGGGTGGGAAAATGTCACAAACAAACCAGTCTTCATCCCTGCCCCCTCCCTCCCCTGCAAGTTTCTTAGTTGTTGATGCCATAGGTAGCTATACATTGGGCGGACCGTTATCCCAGTGTCCTACCTCTTCCATTGCTTTAGTAGGATGCCTTCATGCTGTGGTTCATCTTCCTGAAGTCACATGTAGAACTATGGTTTCTATAGCAGGGGCTGAGATCTCTCTTTTTATAGCACAGTATGTTATAATGGTTACCTCTGCAGTGCAACCTCTAAAGGGCCTAGACATTTTGCCCTCTTCACAAGGGCGCTCTTACAAACCTTTCATGTATCTGATTGTGACTCAAGAACAAAGGAATATTTGTACTGTTCACTAATGTAAATACATATGAAAGCAAAAAAAGTACATATTATGTAAATAAAGATAGCATTTAAGAGGTGGATGAAAAGACAAGTACTGAAAAAAAAAGAGTTTCTAATGTGACTATGTCAAACTGTGAAAACACGGTACAAAGACAGCAAAATATAATTACTCACAAAATGCAATGCAAACTGAACAAGTCATTCCTTTTGATTAAGGCTAATTTTGGGCTGCCCTTAAAAAGGGAGCAGAACACCTCATAAAATCCCATGGTCAATCAACTAATTAAGCAAACGGCTTGTGTTGATTGGATTACCAGGTTGCCATTGATTTCTGTTGTTACTTCAGCTCCACCCACCCTTCCAACTAGTTAAATGTACCCCAGTGACACATTAAAAGAGAGCAGGATAAAAAGGGGCTCCCATACTAATCAGCTCCAAACATAGCCTCCTTTGTCAATACCATTCCTAAAGGAAATTCAGAGGACAGAGAACTGGTGATAGTACCCCTGCTAACGTACAGTATATTATAGAAGCAGATGAGGAAAAATCTGAAGGGACTTTCATTAGGGAACTCGATTTTAAAAGATCGCATTGGCTCACCAGTGTCTTTAGAAGAATGCTGATGTATGCAAAAGATGAGAGTTTTCACAAATTCAGATTTTATTTTATCCACCAGCCTTCTCCAAATAGCTGTTCAGCAAGCCCTCCTTTTTGGGTTGAAATTGAGTAACTCAACTCTATAGTGGTTTATTTTTATTTCATGTAAAATATTTTCAGACAGCAGTAGTTCCTCTAAATAGGAGCACAGGGGGCTAGGATGGCCAGTTGTCTCCAGGTTTTCAGGACAGATTGGTCCATTCTTGGTTTTAGCCTCTTGTATGCAGGGACTTGTGATTTTGATTCCCTATTGCATCCCTTGAGAAAAGCAAGATCACAAGTCCCTGCTGCAATGAGGGTAAAACCAGGACTAGATAAGTCTGTCCAGAAAATCTGGAACTGCAAACAGACCAATGAAAGAAACAGCATCTACTATACTACAGGAGTTCCCAAACCTGTGCTGGGGACCCTACAGCCAAGTGAGTTTTCAGAATATCCGCAGGAATATGCATGAGCTATATTTGCATATCCTGGGGTTCCATTGCATGCAAATTTGTCTCATGCATATTCAATGTGGATTACTGAAAATTCATCTGGTCATGAGGTCCCCAGGAAAGGTTTGGGAAACTGTGATCTACTGGCTCCTCCATAGCTGATCAGGTTGGAGTCTCTGTAAAAGATTATGGTAACGACTCCTAGTTGCTTGCAGCAGCTCAAGGGTAAGATCCTGTGCAATTATGTGTTCATTTGCATAGATTTGCTTATTGAAAAAAATGTAACTTTTCACTTGTGTTTATTAAAATAATTCTTTTCCCACATGTCTTATCTGTCTGCAGGCTATTTTGTTTTGTTTCTCTTAGGAGGAGGGATTGAGTAATGGATCTAAATAATCAGTACTTTGAAGGGAGGAAGAGGAGGATAGTTCTGAAGAATGGAGAGAAGACAAAGAGTGAATCTCAAGGGAAAAGAACAGTGAATAGATCTTGATGATGGAGGTAGGCGAAGGGGGATGAGGTAGCAATGGGAACGAAGGAGAAGAGAGAATGCACTGGGGACCAGAAAGAGGAATGAGCATTATTTATTTAACAGGTCTTTTATACTGCCCTATCTTCCATTCAGGGTGGCTTACAGTATAGCAACAACAATTTTACAATGAACAGGTGGAGTAACTTGGAGAGAAATACATATAACATAGGAACTGAGGTGAACTATTATACCTGTTATATTACAACGGAACATTAGACTCTTTGGTTTAGATCATTAGGTTATATTGGAGTATTGGAAGGGGTAAGGGTAGGGTATGGGAAGATGACAGGGATGTAAGGTGGAAGTAGAGGTGTTCGTCAAGTAATGTTGGCATAGTGTTCTGTGAATAGGAATGTCTTTAATGCTTTGCGAAAATCCTGAAGGTTGGTGATGGCTCGTATATATTCCTGTAAGGAGTTCCACAGCGTTGGTGCATAAAGGGAGTGCGCTCTGTTAGCAACAGAGACACATTTGATGTCTCTGGTGGACACATTGTTGAGAAATCTTGCTTCTGGGAAACATGCTTATTTTTAACTGTTTGTTGGTATCTCAGCAGCTTTTGATTCTGTGATACCTATGTTGTTACAATGACTTGCATGTCCGGGTATCGAAGGTGCATTCTTGCAGAGTTTTATATCATTTTTATTTGGTCGTTTCAGTCAGGTAAAACATTACCCACAGCTCCCCTGATCGGGATAGAAGTGCCCGAGCGGGTGGAGGAGAAGTCCTCTCCCGATCGGAAGCTCCTGCCCAATCGGGGCCGTGGGAGGAGCTTAAAACAACAGCTCCTCATCGGGTGCGCCCATGTCTGGTGGGCCCGCGCCTGAGGGCCTCACCAGAGGGCCCTTTGATGTGGCCCTTAGGCAGGAGCCCTGTAGTGGGAGCTGAAACACAATGAAAAACAAAAGGAACACCAACTCTCAGGACAACATCACCTTTGACAAATCGCCCAATCAGAAGCAAGAAAGCACAAACAAATCCTAAAAACTCAGCCAGCTGAGACATCGGAGGTAAGAAAACCTGCCTGGAACTGCTCCTTGCTCCCCGATCGCTACCACATGGACTGCCGCTCCGCCCACAGCATCATCGTCGGCAGAGGAGAAGGACATTAAAAACAGCACGCTGCAGAAGGATCCCCCTCTCAGACCTCATCAGGGGCAGCCACAGCACTGGAGAACCTGAAAACACATCAGAGGTGAGACAACCCTCCTGGAACTGCTTCTTGCTCCCTGATTGCTACCACGCGGTCTGCCACTCCGCCCACAGCATCATCACCCACCACTGCAGCCTAGACCTGCTTCAGGCTTCCCAGGTACGCCTACAACCATGTCACCCTTCCTGGCTCCAATATACTTAATAACACCATCCCCGATCAACATGGCTTACTATCTACTACCAACACATACACTAATTGCCCCATTCCAGTCACCACACCTACCCAATCTACAAACATCACTAACCTCCCCCCCACATGGAGCAGTGCGCACACACCTCCCACAACAACCCTCACCCCTAACCCCACAAACAGCAACGCTCTCTCTATCACCCTAATCAATGCTTGCTCAGTAAGCAACAAGCACCACATGCTCTAAGACCTGATCATATCCCAAAAGATTGACATTCTCTGCATAACTGAAACATGGTTGACTGACACCGACACAGTACTCATGAACCAACTAACACCTAATGGCTACAGTCTACACCACTGCTCCCAAACTCACGCCAGAGGAGGTGGAGTAGCCATCATTGCAAAATCGACCCTCCGCATCAGAAACAACCAACGAAGTAGACATACTCACACTCACTAACAAACACCTCTCCATATGTCTAATCTACCGAGCACCCACAGCACGTACCAGCCTATCAGACATACTAAAACATGTATCAGAGAGCACCATCACCACCAAAGAACAACTAATCCTTGGAGACTTCAACCTCCCCTCACTACAAGATAAACATGCCAAAGCCTTCATCGGTGCCATGGAAGCAATGGACTTGACTCAGATCATACACAAACCAACACACGAAAAAGAGAATACCCTTGACCTGATATTCCTGAACTCACAAAACACCATCTCATGCAAGAACACAAAGATCACATGCGTACCATGGTCGTCTGACCACCATCTCATCAACATCACCTACATCTACCAACAGACCAAAGTCAAAGAGAACATACAACTCACAAGAAGATTTAAGCCATTTAACAAAGAGGGCTTTTTAGCACAAATATTACCTAAACTCCAAACAAACTCCACCAAAATCAAAGACCTGATCAATACCTGTAATACTACAATCTCTTCCGCATCATGCACAATGACAAACAGCACCACAAACAGAGCTACTAAACAAGAGCCTGATGGTACACCCCTGACCTACAGAGACTAAAGACTCAACTCAGGAGAACCGAGCAAAAATGGAGAAAGATCAAAAAAGAAGCCGACATGCAAAATACATGATTGAACTGGCCACTTACCACATAGAAACAGACAAAGCAAAAAGGACCTACCACTCGAAAATCATAAATACTTCAATAAACGAACCTCGGGAACTCTTTGAGATTGTCAAAAAGCTAACAAAGACACCAAACCATTCCAACCAGCTCCCGAACATCCCACCAGAACTACTAGCATGCCAATACAAACAGCTCCAACAACCACCCAACCCACAATTGAACACAACAACAATGACAACAACCTACACTGTTACAAAAGGCACAGACTGGAGTACATCTGATACAGTCACCAAAGGAAACATAGAATCCACGATCTCCTGCCTAAACACCACTACCTCTCCATTAGATCCCTGCCCTGTAGAGTGGATAAAGTAATCTAAAGAAGACATAAGCACAGAACTAACCCACATTGTCAATAAATCTCTCAAGCAAGGACACATGCCAGAAGTTCTCAAAACCTCCATCATTCGCCCAACCCTAAAAAACCCAACCTGGACCCCCTCAACCCTGCCTCCTTCAGGCCTATAGGAAGCCTCCCATTCACCACCAACGTCATCAAGAAGATAATCCAACAACAGCTCCAAGACCACCTGGATACCAACAACATACTGGACCTACAACAACATGGATTCCGCCCACTACGTGGAGTCGAGACCCTCATGACATCACTAATGAACACCCTCTTCAAAGGTACACAGACCAAACACTCTGGATATGTCATGCTCTTCCTAGACATATCTGCAGCCTTTGACACCATCTCCCACAACATCCTCCTACACAGACTCCAGGAAATTGGAATCAAAGACGTTGTACTTCAATGGTTCTGCTCCTACCTGACCAACAGACAACAGCTGATCCACACAAGCATGGCAACCTCCCCCCCCCCTTCCGCCAGCACCAAGGAGTACCCCAAGGCCCACACTATCCGTCATGCTCTTCAATATCTACCTGCAGCCACTCTGCTCAATAATACGCGCTCATAACATCAACTGAACCTGATCCGAAGAAACGGAGACCTCCCCACATTCTGGAAACAACTAAAACCATCCTATTTCATGAATATCTTGGACCAGAAAAAGACTCTTCTCACTGATTGCACTTCTAGCCCCCTAAACTACTCCCGCTGTTGAGAGCAATTCCTCTGGATTTGAGGTAATGAAATGAATCATGTTTTCGGTATCTGTATATTATCATGGAAAGTCAGTATCTCATGAACTTGTTTTGTATATTTTAGTGCTTTACAAGATTCCCCTGACGAAACCTGAGTGGGTGAAATGCATTTATTGGCGCGTCTGTCAGCGTTGGGATATTTCAAGTTGAAGTTTTCTTCAAAAACTAAGCACTTATTCTTTAAAGTTAACATCAGTTCTTCAAACTATTTTCTAAAGCATTTTTTTATCTTTGCAAATCTGTATGTGGAAAAACTGTCGTCTACTGTTCAAGGGAAAATTTTCCCTTGAACAGTAGACAACAGTTTTTCCACATACAAGATCCCCAGGAGATTATGTATAAGGGAAAGCAGACACTCATCAAGTAGAGTGAATCAATATTTCAGTTGTGCATTCTTTGAACGGAGACACGGCAAACCTGTATCCCCTGATGAAGTGAAAATATGAAACACGGCCTGTGTCGGGCTCTCAGGTTTTTAGAGTAACCAATAAAGTATTCAATGTTGGGGCCATTTCCAGTCACTGGCATTGAATATCCGGGTTGCCTGGTTAGAGGCCAATTCTGTAGGTGCACGTCCAGGCCATCCGGATGTCCAGAAATCTGGATGGCCCAGAGATGCAGCAGATTCTGCTCCTGCAGGGGCTAGACAACCCCACAGGAGTAGAATGGTGCATAGGTCCTGGACATCCAGAATGTGCCATGATTCAGGCACCACGGACATCCAGAGCTCTGCCAAGCTAGCTCAGCCTAGCTCCTGTATAGAGCCGCGGTGTCATGGTGTCCCATTGCCATGGCACCATGGCTTGACGCTGGAGCCTCGAATGGCCGCACGTCACCTGGGTGCCCCTTTCCCTGCAGCCCGACCTCAATCAGGTCTGTTATGGCCGGGGTTGGGCTGCGGGGGCCTCCTGCTCCACTCACCATGCTAGTGTCTGACCCACTGCACTGTATTCCCATGTCTAGGGGACATATTCCACCTCCGTGGTGGAATAGGTCCTCCGTACATATGCCCAGGCCCAGATGTACAGGGCTATTACCGGAATAGGCCCTGTATGTTCAGGGTCAGGGTACACCTCTGGCCCGCTCTCATTCCTCCCTTGGCCCGCCCCTCCCACCAGGGTGCAGAGCTCCCCGTACATCTTTGCAGTACATGCAGGGAGCTCATTCACCAGAATAGGGCCAGGATGTTTGGCAGGGCATATACATCCACCCTGGACATATATTCCCACTAAACGCAGGTCAGAATAACCCCCTTAATGTTTTTTTTTTAATATCTTTGTTTAGCTTTCCAACCTTTTACATCAACCAACATTACACGTAATTACAAAGAAAAGAAAATATAAAAAAAAACCCAACAACAAGTATCCCAACCCCCCCCTTACCCTCCTTGGTCCACCAGGTTCCATTCCAATTCCAATATGTTTTATTCCACAGTATAAATATGGAGTGTACAGTATACAATAGGGTGTGCTACCTTTGTCAAAGTTCAAAAACACAATTGTATATAACCTCAGACATTATAACAGCATGCTGCATTAAAGCCTTCCATTTACGTTGACTTAGGGGGTTGTGAATTATACCTTTACGGGGTAATTGCTCAAATTTATTGTATAGACATACATTATTCCACCATGCTTGCCAATGGAGCTCAGTGGTCTGTTTCCAGTTACGGACTATCAGATGTAACGCTACCCCTAACATAAAATCTAATAAGAAGTGGCCCTCTTTTCCTAAGGAAGGGATCTCTATGCTTGACCAGAAAATTATGACCTTCCAGGTAAGATGAGCCCTAAAGCCCAGCACCTCTTGTATCCTTTCCCAGGTCTGGTGCCAGAAAGTCTGCACCTGAGGGCATTCAAAAACAACGCGCATCAGAGTCCCTGTGCTTCTTTGACAGGCCCAACAAAAATTACTAGCAGTCTTGTCCCACTTGGCCACTCTCACTGGGGTGTAGTACGCTCTATGAGTGAAGAAGAATAGAGACTGGGTAATAGAAGCAGATTTGGTTATTCTAATTTGTTTTGATCAAAATTTGTCCCAGTTTTCTTGCGAGATCGTGCACCCAATGCCATGCTCCCACACTCGTTGTATGCCTGCTAGTTGTACTTAGGGAGGCTGATTCATTAGTTTATATAAAAAGGAAGCCGCTCCTTTGAACATCTGGACTTCTTGGATTTTTGTATACACCCCCCATTCCTCTTCTAGGGATTTAATATTCACTACCGATTTCTCCACACATTCCCGCAACTGCATCCACTGGAAATACTGTGAACCCGGGAGGTTAAACTGCTGATTTAGCCTATTGAAGTTCTTCCATCTGCCATCATTAAGCAATTGCCATAAGGTGCATATGTTTCTACAATACCACTGCTTCCAGACGAAGGTGTCCTGTTGTATTTTAAAAAGGGGGTTATACCACAGAAGTAGGAGCATGGAAGTCCTTTGTTTTGGTTCAAGTATTTGAAGTAGTTCTTGAAAGGCCCTTTGTGTATCCCTCACTATTTGCACTTTCTCAAAATTATCCCTCATAAGCATCCTGGGGAGAAGATTCATAGGAAAAGGAACCACCATTTTCTTCTCTATCGCAAGCCATACCGGGCTCTGCAAAGTTAGTTGTTGGTCCATTGGGAGCCCTGTTTCAACAAGAAAGCACTGTGATACATCCAGAAGTCCTGGAAGCAAACACCCCCTTTCTCCTTGCAGGCCTTGAGCTTTTTGAGAGCTATTTTTGCAGGCTTATTATTCCACAAGAATTGTGTCAGTATCCTCTCCAACTGCCGATAAAACTGTTGTGGCAAGTAAAATGGTAACATTTCTAGAAAGTAGTTAACTTTTGGAACAATGGTCATTTTGATTGTCTCCAAGCGACCCCACCAAGATAAGAGCAACGAGGACCAATTGCTAACCATGACCTGAATATTGGATAATATGGTATTTGTACTGAACCTGATCGCCTCTTCTAGCAGATAGCAGTAATGCACCCCTAGATATTTAACCATTTTAGATTCCCAGATGAAAGGGAACTTCTGTAAATCTGGTTTATACATGTGGGGATTGAGAGGGAAGACTACTGATTTTGACCAACTGATCTTATAGCCCGACAGCAGTGAGTATTGGTTTATCTGGTCTAGGAGGTGCGGCACTGATTCAGGATTCAAAAATAGCAGAAGGTCATTGGCATACGCCAAACGTTTAATCTCTGTACCTGCAATGATTATGCCTTGAATCTTAGAGTTTTGGTGCAGCAAAAGAGTCAGGGGTTCAAGTGCAAGATTAAATAACATTGGCAAGAGAGGGCAGCCCTGACGGGTACCCTGACCCAACAGCAGGTCCCAGGATTGAGTAGAGTTAACACAAATACTGGCAAGTGGCCTGGTGTACATTACCCTCAGGAGGTTGAGAAATCCATCCTCAAAGCCAAACCACTTGAGAACAGCGAAAAGAAAGTCCCATTCTAATCAGTCGAATGCTTTTTCAGCGTCTAGGGATAACCCCACTAGCGGGGTTTCCCTACTCTCTGCCTCTACCAGGACATGGCACAGAAGTCTGGCATTATCAGATGTTGACTTGCCTTCCACAAATCCACACTGATCTGGATGGATCAGCAAGGGAGTTACCCCAGTCAAACGACGCGCCAAAGTAGTAGCGTAGATTTTGTAGTCAGCATTTAAAAGGGATATTGGGCGGTAATTACCTACAACTTGGGGATCCCTCCCTGCTTTTTCTAGGACTATGACCTTTGCTGAAGTGAAGGCGCCCACCTGGGGACTCTCATCCAATAACGACTGGAAATATTGCTGAAGATGCGGACCTAGATCCTTGGCAAAGGTCTTAAAAAATTCCGGTGGGAGTCCATCTGGTCCCGCAGCTTTCCCCCCTGCCAGGGAACTTATCACTTGACTAATTTCATCAAGGGAAATTGGTTTGTTTAGCTGTTCTACTGTATCTTTGTTCAATATTGGTCTGCTGACCTTATCCACTAGTTTTTCAAATAATATCAGATCTAAAAGTTTCTGCGATGTCGGGGTCTTTAACCAACAGCGCTTGATTATGCAGGTTGTGCACAGCAGAGATTTGACCAGCCTCTCTGTGGGCCCACAGAGAATTGGCCAATAAGTGGCCAGCCTTGTTACTCTCCATATAGTACAAGTTTTTTTCAGCCTTAATATTTTGCGAGGCTTCAGATGATAATATCAAATTATATTTAAGCCTTAACCGTTGCAGGCATAACAAAATGCTAGGGTCTGAGCGTTTGGCGAGGACACACTCCCCAGCCTTTATGTGCATTTCTAGTTCTTGGATTTGCTCTTTCCACAGCCTGGCCTGCCTTATACCAAAGCTGGTGATAGTAGCTCTTATTGAGGCTTTAAAGCCTTCCCATCTGGCCCAGCCTGCGTTTGCTTGAGGGGAGTTAAACTGGAAATATTCTGCAATGGCTGATTGGATATCAAGACGAAACTCCATATTATCCAGGAGTGATCTGTCAAAAAAAATCCCATGGGCACTGGGCTCTGGGTGTCATCTCGCAACAATATAGAGATGGCCGTATGGTCCGATATATGAGCTGCATGTATACTTGCAGATATAATATTGGGGATCAAAGCTTTGGAGACCAATAACAAGTCAATACGTGATAAGGATTGATGCGGTGAAGAGAAGAAAGTGAACTCTTGCTCTTCAGGGTACAATAATCTCCATATGTCCACTAGACCAGCCTCTTGCATCAACGAGGAGAGAACTGAGTAAGCTTTAGGAGGTCTGGTTGTCCTTGGGGGTTTCCTGTCAATTAAGGAATCCAAAACAAGATTAAAATCCCCTCCTAGGATTGACAATGGGGTGAGGTCTGCGTGTGTTTTTCCAGCAATGATTTTAAAGAATTCCGGGTTATCGTTATTGGGGGCGTATATGTTCATAAGAACCAAGTCTAAAATTTCAATCTTAAGCCATACTTTAGCCCATCTCCCTTCTTGGTCCGAACGAGTTTGAATCACTTTTGGGGAGAGGGATTTCCTGACTAATATGGCCACACCATTATGTTTAAGTGTAGCAGCTGAAAACGCCACCAGCATGAAGGGTTTTATGTTAAGTTTCAGGGATTCCCTCAAATTTAGGTGGGTCTCTTGCAAGAGAAAGAGGTCTGCCTTTTCTTGCCTCCCATACAGGATTATTTTTTTTTCGTTTAAGGGAGTTAATGATCCCTTTTACATTCAGCGAGAGAATTTTAAAAGTTGACATTTGTGTTTCCTACTGACATATCTCCAACACTCTATGTTGGGCTTTATCCTACCTGATGTAGACATTGTAAACCCTTTATGTGAAATATCACAAAACATTTGCACTATGTCTCCCCATAAGGTATCTGCTATAACATGCATGTGTCTGTTACCCCTCTCGGCTAAATATGCTGCTAACCATAGCTATTGGCCTGGTGGACCCTGAAGGAATACTCACTGTCTTAAGAGTAATGGGTGAGCCCAGAGTGGACAGAATGGGCACAGAGGGACTGAGTCAACACCCGTTTTGGCTACATTGTCAAGTATAACATAACAAAAGCATTATACTGACACATTATATCTAAACATATAAACCTTTTATCAATATCAGAACTAACAGAAACCACAGCTGATTGATATTAACCATTTTGGGCCTGGCAAACGGCAGTTAACTTTACTGCTACTCGCCTGCCCATTCAGGCCGCTTGCAATATGCCCACCTCCAACGGAGCATCAACGCATTTGCAACAGTTCTTTTTCCTCCAAGAATGCTTGCAAGGCCTCAGGGTCCTCAAAGGTACGTGTCTGATTATGTAGCATGACCCTCATTCACGCCGGGTAGAAAAACCCATATCTCACCTGTATCTGCTGCAACCGGGGTCTCAGGGCCAATAGATTTCTTCGTTGGTCAACGGTGCTTTTCGCAAAGTCTGGGAACAGCATTATCTATGTCCCTCGAAGTCCAACGGTGCTTGTGACCGGGCCGCAGCCAAAATTTGGGCGACCTGTTGATAACGAAGGATCTTCATGATAATTGGATGTGGGCGTTTGTTGCTTGGAGAAATCTGTGAGGGAACCCGGTGTGCACATTCTATTTCAAACGGCATGTCAAAGTTCATTTTTAAGGTCGTGGGAATCAGCTTCAGTAGGAATGCAAAGAGATCTTTCCCCTCTGCACCTTCCGGGTCTCCCACAAGTCTTATATTGTTTCTGAGTGCCCTATTGTTACTGTCCTCGATGTCCCTCTGCAATGCTTTGATTTGCTTGGCCTGTTTATCTAGCACCCTTAAACGCTCCTCATGCACATTTAATCTTTGCTCGATCTTGTTCTGGCTTAAGGAGAGCACCTCCATTCTGCCTTTGAGCGATCCAGTGTCTTCCTGCATGCATGCAAGCGACTCGCCTTTGACCTTCACCATTTCCTTGACTGCCCGTACCTCTGTTAATAGTTCTTGAAGGGCCCTAGGGTGCTCGGCCATTTTTTGCGGGGATAAGGGCTCCGTTTTTGAGCACTTTGAGCTAGCATTTTGCATTGCTGCAAATTCTAGACGGGTCAGCTTTGGCCCAGACATCTTTCCTTCTTTAATATTACCGAATTCGGTCTCTTCTGAGCGCATTTTGACTGTGTAGTCTCAGGAATCTGCAGGAGTCCCTCTCGAGCTCTGCTCTGCTCTATGTGACCATTCCGCTCTGCTTCAGGCTCCGCCTCCCAACCCCCTTAATATTTTAGTTAACTAGTCAATGGTGATATTCAGCAACTGGCTGGATAGCTAAACCAGGTAAACTTAGGTCAGCCTTTTTTCTGCCTGACTTTAGCTGGTTTTAGTTAACCAGCCAGTGGCTGAATATGGCTGCTGACCAGTTAACATTAGTGCCATCCGGGAATGTCCTTGGAAAACCCCAATGCCTGATGACCATGGTTCAACCACTTAGCAGGTCTGCTAAATGATGAGAGATACTTTGACTATGCCCCCTGACCTTTTTTTGGACATAAGGTCAGGAGTTTTCCTGATGTTGTTATTGTAATACATGCCAGAAGGAGGCGCCTTCTTCAAACTGATCAGCAAGGTTTGGAGAAAGGCATGGCACTTCTATTTGCATTACCTAATTTAATGCATCCATTTATATAGAGATTTGTCATGTTCTGCCAGCTGAGATTTAGAAGTTATCTCATATGTTTGATTAAAAGGGAAGTTGAATGTTCTCTTTGTCGAAAAAGCTTTTGATGGAAGATGATATTGAGAAGAATGTTGAATGTGCATTCATTTGAAACAAAATGGGGAATGTCAATGATCTTTCCTATTTCATTTTGTATCGTTTTCAAATGAAAAGGAAACAAAACCCCCAGATATTACTTCCCATCTATTGTTATGCTTTGAGGAGCATAGGAGGTGGGGGGAGGGGATCAAAGTCATGTTTTAGAGGGGGCGGGGAATTAAAGTCATGCTTTGGGATGACAGCTGAGGAGTCTTGGGTTCTGAAATGGCAATGAGATGTGTCTTTCAATCTACACATCTCAGTGCTACTTTTTATAAGTAGAAATGCTTCTAAAACAACTCCTGAAATGTACAAGCCTGTTGTTAAGTGCTGTCGAGTCGGAGTCGACTCATGGCGACCCTCTAGATAGCTATCCTAAATTGTATTCGGTCTTCAGTCAGGCGGCTCATTGTTGACAGACTCATACCTGTAGCTGCTGTTATGGGTAAGACATCTTTACAGCTTCTGACCCTCATTTCATGTGCAGCTGCATCAGCAGTCAGACGTCCCGAGGGCTTTGATCCAACCACATCATAAATGCTGGCTTTACTCTGAAAAGTCTTCAGCTTTTCCCCAGTAGCTAGTTTAGTGCCTTCCGACCTGGGGTCTCATCTTCCAGCACTATAGTGCAATTTGTTTTGTTGTGACTATCCATTGGGTTTTCATGGCAAGATACAGAAGTAGATTGCCGGCCTTTCTTCCGCGCAGTTTAAGCTTGGTGTTGTTGCCGTTGTCACAGAAATGTGATCCTCCGCCGTCAACACTGTCCCATTCTGCTGCTGCCCAGATGGGTGGTTTGTCTTGGTCTGGCACCTCAGCTGAGACCTGTCCATCTTGGGAGACCCTGCCAGTAGTTAAACTACCGATAGTTTAGCTCTCAGCATCATTGATGCACACAAGCCCTCACAGCACGACAAGCTGCAAACCAAGTGAGGGGTACAAGCCTAACATTAAATAAATGAATAAATAAAACTGAACTAGCATATTACTCTTAAGGGTCTGACTATCTGGATCACCTTTTGAAGTAAATGTATTCTGTGAAACTAGTGTTCCATTCAATGAGCATTTTGTTTCTTCTAGAGATTCTTCTTATGGTTTATGGTTTATTATATTTGATATACCACATATCAATTAGCTATGCAGCTTACAATAAATAAAATACGTTTTTTTAAAAAATATAACATAACAGAAAAGGAACTCCAAAGTAAAATAGGAAAGATAAAAGGACAGTATCATAAAACAAATATAAAACAAAACCAATACTGAGGTAAATATAAACATAATGACTGTGATCAGCCATAAATAGAGCCCCTCAATCACCACCAAAAGCAATCCTAAAAAGATAAGTCTTCAAAGACGATCTAAAATTCTTTAAATCTAGTATAGTACGCAACTCAGACGGGAGACTATTCCACTTCAAAGGAGCTACAGCAGAAAAGGCCGAACACCTAGTAGACTCATACTTGATAGCAATTGGAGATGGTAACACTAAATGAAAACTATGCAAAGACTGCAACGGTCTAGCCAGAGCATAAAAGGTCACTGAAGATGACAAATAATCTGGGACCAAGTCATGAATTGCTTTAAAAGTAATAAGCAATAGTTTGTACTGAAGCCTCTCAGTAATAGGGAGCCAATGATATCTTGCGAGCAATGGTGTAACATGATAACAGCGATGTGCATGAGTCAAAGTATGTACTGTTGCATTTTGCATTGTTTGCAAATGCTGAAGTTGATAATGCGGTAAACCAACATAAATAATATTGCAATAATCCAATAAGGATATTACAGTATGAATTAAAACTTTTATCTGCGCAGCTGGCTCTAAGAAAGGCTGAATAGCTCTAAACCAGTGAAGTGCATACAAAGAAGACTTTAATACACAAAATATATGTGATGTAAAAGTTAAATTAGAGTCAAGTGTTACACCCAAATATTTAATTGTCGTCTGTAATGTCAATGAAACCCCTTCATTAACAGGAGCAGGAGCAGTAGCTTCAGTAGAATCCAAGAACCACATTGCAACTGACTTACTTGGGTTCAATATCAAAGAATTATTATGAAATGCATTTTTGTTTGTTTGATACCGTTCTATTTTTTTTTTTGTTGTTTAATGGAAAGACATTACTACAATATTATGTCTTTTCCTTATATTATTTTTCTTTTCCTTTTTTTCTTTCTCTGAAACTGATGCCCTCATATTGGTCTTTATTTTTTGTGTGTTTGCAATCTAGACTGCATAAAAACAAACAAATAAACAAAAAGCAAACAACCCCAACAAATGAAAAAAAATCCTGCATTTGGAATTTGTATTTTATTCCACCTGGAGCTTGCCTGTTTCTGCAAAGAACTGTGGATTTTCTTTAGAATATGAGAAATGATTTGAAAAGAAAGAAAACACATTTCAAAGTGAAATGACAGTGAGACAAGTTCCAGAGATACGCTATTCTGCCGATAAAGACCACTGAAGTAATACAGTTTCATCATGGCATGGTTTCAATATTTTTCAGTATGATAAATATTTCCAAATCAGACTGTTCTTAAATAAGAACTAAGCCTGTATGTTAAAGCAAACAATGATGTTTGCTTTACTTCAGTTATCGGGAAAAAAAAAGAGAACCTTTAAGGTCAAGCACTTCCTGTTGTTAATGCCCTTGAGAAAAAGCCTGGAATCCTTCCACCAAAATCATTAGTGCCAGGAAATATCATCCTTACTGGCCAGATTAACTTATATGTAAAGTTGGTTAGGATTTATTCATAAGACAGGAATAGGCAGATGTGAGAGAAAATCCCCTGAGAACAGTAGGAACCATAATTGCCTCGCTCTTTCCCTTCCCAATTCTCGAAGGCTAGCCATTTAAACAGTCTATTCTGTTTTGAAATCTCGTAGTGTGTTCATCATGCTTTGCTCTTGCATATATAGAATTATTGCTTGTTTGCGTGCATTCACACAAGCAATTTTATCATTGTTTCTGCAATATGTTTTTCTTTGCTTTATCAGTTTGGCTGTAAATTTAATTATGATTTGCAACATCACAGTCAAATAAGAAATAGCTATCACATGTAAACATTTCTCTGTGATAAGTCAGTCCAAAATACATTCAACCAAAGACAAAATACATTCAACCAAATAACAATTTAAAGCAGTTTTAAAAGTCATTTCTGTGCCTAAGAGCTTTATGTGCAGATATAGGAGATTACAAAATTGCATTGCTGATATATTAGATTTAGCACATGCATTTTTAGGAGGACAAGGCAAGTGTGAGGCTTACAATCTAAGGGAGATGTTTATTAAAGTGTGCTAGGCTTTTGCTGGCAGCATGCATTTAGGGTCGATTTCCATGTGCAGAGGTCATGTGTTACCTATTAGGGGAGTGTACAGCATGGCCCCAGTAGGTACCACACAGCGCTGCTGGCAATACAGATACACATAATGCCACCCATTGAGATGGTATAAAGTGTACCCGTGCTGCTGGCAACATTGACAGTGAACGCATGCAGATATGCCCATGCTCTGCCCCTTCCCACCAGTTTCCCTCCCTATCGCATGCGATCAAGCCTGCATTAACAGCTGGTGCAACACAATAAACCTACTCTGACATTTAAACTGAGGGAATGGTAGGGTAAACCCAACATCAAAAAGAGCATCAGTAGGATTTAAACCCTGACTGGTCTGTTTCTTAGCCTACTGCTCTAAGCACTAAGCTCTTCCTCTATGCTGTGTAATTGCCAAAGTTAATGACAGTACATCAAGCGAAATTAAATGAAATGGAGCAGGAGGTGCATACAGCCAGGGCGTGCCTGGTGTTACCAAAACCGAGTGGAGAGATTTCAGGAGAGAGGCTGGGGAGGGCTTGGCATTTAGACTTGAAAATCTGCAACCTATGTGTGTAAGTAAATTAAACAGAAAATTTGTGCAATTAAAGAACAAGTATGAGCAACTGCCTAGTACCCAGAAGATCAAGGGTTTGATTCCCACTGGCACTCCTTGGGACCTTGGGCAAGTCACTTTACCCTCCATTGCCTCAGAAGAAAAGGCCTGGCAATCTACGTCTGGTGATACATTGCCAAGAAAACCCAGAGGCAGCCAGGAGTCAGAACTGACTTGATGTACTAAAAAAAGAAAAAAAATGAACCCAAGCACACCAATTCCCTGGGATTATTTTCAAAGCAAACATACACGTTTGTTCTGAAAATATGACACTCTCTGCACAGAGAAAAGTATGTGTGTACTATTTACAGAAATGATCCATTCTAAAATTACCCTGTAGAGGGTAATTTTATAAAGAGGTGGTTACTTTAAGTAGGAAAAGCAGGCACCTACTTCGGTGCTATGTTATAAAGATACATTTTAGCCTAAGTGTCAGAGATTGTGTCTTAACGCATAGACATTTACACCAGCTATAGAGACTATATTTTTCAAGTATGTGTATAAATTCTAGTATTTTATGATCTACCTGCGTACTTTCGCGCTCTGCTTAAACTCTTCATATGCACCCATTCAACAGCAATGTATGTACCATCTTACAACAGGCATACTGTCCATTAGCACAGGTACAGGGGGTCTGAAAGCAAACACCCCTTTCTTGTCCTTAGAAAGTATTTATTTATTTATTTAACAGGTTTTATATACCGCCTTCTTCTTAAGTCAAAGCAGTTTACATTCAAACTTTCAGTTTGCATACAGTAGAAAATATCAAGAGAGGGGTAATGAGTGCAGGATAAAATAAAACAAAGTGATAAAGGGGATTGTATATGATATTTAGCAATAGTAATATATAGGAAGCCAGAACATTCATTGTCCGGATAATTATTATCAGGATATTTCATGAGCGTGCTGCTAAACTTGGCCATGTAAAATATCTGATAAGCTAGCCTTTTGTGTGCACGGACCTTTCCACTTTATCTGGAAAACAGCTGAATACTGATCCTGAATGGCTAAAGTTTTGCCATGCGTTAAGAATGCCTCCAAGCCTACCTTTTTTTTATCCAGCTACATTTTGTGTGGCCAGTAATATTTAATTATGGATGGGGGTAGAATAAAGCAGGGGAACAACTCTTTGTTGGATAAGAGGGAAAACAAGATAGCCTTCCCCCCATCCTCCTAGCTACTGATGCCATGTAGTACAAGGAGTTTGTTGGGTGTTGATCCCAGTGGCCCACACTGTTCTACTGCCTATGGGAGAATAGTAAAATCTCGGGCTTTGCATGACTAATTTCAGAACAATCACTTTGACTATTGCCTCCTTGGAATCTAACATGGAAACATACACCAATATGCTAAACCCACAAATAAGCAGCACTAATTTCTTATCTGCTGTTGTGCTTAACTTTTCAAATCTCTCCAAAGAATACTTAAAGGAAATCCGACTTACAAGTCACCGTTATTCCTGCCAACTGCTTTAAGAATGGTGAAGTGAAAAACATGGAAAGAGAATAGAGGAGCACTTTTCAGCATGATTTTCCACAGACAAAGAAACTAGGATGCAGGACCATACCAAGCTACAAATGCGGCCTGTGTGATTAACAAATCTGGCACCTCCCTCCGCCCCAGACACATGCAGTAGCTCACTGTTTTTGAGCTGCCTGGAAGCCCTGGGATGTTTCAGAAACCAGGGAGAATTTTTACACATTTTGAGGGTGATTTTATAGAACCATGCACAGTGTCCACTTTAG
This sequence comes from Ichthyophis bannanicus, assembly GCA_033557465.1. NCBI lineage: Eukaryota > Metazoa > Chordata > Amphibia > Gymnophiona > Ichthyophiidae > Ichthyophis > Ichthyophis bannanicus. The sequence continues at coordinate 390,151,991 of CM066038.1, read as the reverse complement.
GAGCATACTGGCGGGCCTTCTCTAGAACAGGCATAACTGCACATGATTGGATTGGTGAGGAAAGATACATGCATGATAGCATTCTATGACACACGCTTGGGAATTTAAGCCCCACCTATGCTCCACCCAAGCTCTACCCCAGCACACACCCCTATAGAAAGTACACACAATGGGACTTACATGTGCCCTTGCAGAATGGGGACTGCCCAAAGCACCTGTGTAAGTGCCCATTCATGCTGTTTAACTGTCCACATATACCATATAGAATCATAGGCACATAAATGAGGCTCATAAATCAAGCCAAATGAATGATAGGCCTAAATTTACCTGGCTCAGTGCAAGATGATAATTATAGCTGCAGCCATGTTTGTGGTTATTTAATGGATTTTAGTTGTATTTTGGCACATTTGCCACTGATACACGCATTTCCGCTGAAACTCGGCCATGTCAGGAACAATAAAGGAGTTTTTTGAAAAAGAAGTCCCCCTGCTCTTTATTTTGCTTGTGTTTTTTTGTAGGGGGCGCCCCTTGTGTTTCTCTTTCTGTTCCCAAAATAAACAAGAAGTAATTAGATCTTACCTGCTAATTAGTGTTCCTGAAGGAACGACAGTCCAGTCCCTTACTTCTGGGTTGCGTAACCCTTCCAGCAGCTTGGAGGCTGAGCCCAACCTTTTTGGAGGTGGGGCGGTATATATACCACTGAGACCACCCACCAACTCCAGTAATCGAATGAAAAAGCAGATAAACGAAAATCTGTAAACAACTATAAACCAAAACTTAACCCCGAAAGGGGTGGCAAGCAAGCAAAATCCAGAAAGGGGAGGAAAATATGCAAACTTGCCCTTTCCTTCTTCTTTTTTTTTTTCTGGGTATAGGAAAAAAGGGGGGGGGAGGAGGAGGAAGGCGCCGTAGGAGGATTGCCCGATACTGCCCGAGCTTACTTTCACCTGGCCTCCCTCACCCCGACCTGCTTCCCCGCTCGGTCCGCCGCTCCGCCCTTACCCGATAGACCTTCAGGTCCGGCATAGCCGGGTGGGATCAGGGACTGAACTGTCGTTTCTTCAGGAACACTAATTAGCAGGTAAGATCTAATTACTTCTTCCTTAACGTCACTCCAGTCCAGTCCCTTACTTCTGGGATGTACCAGAGCAGTTCAATCCTGGGTGGGATCCGGCAGACCGGACTGAAGAACCACTAGGCCAAACCGAGCATCCGCTGAACTCTGTACGTCCAGCCTGTAGTGCTTGGTGAAGGTATGCAGAGAGGACCAAGTTGCCGCCCTGCAAATATCCAACGGGGGAACGAGACTGAACTCCGCCCATGAAGTAGCCTGAGCTCGGGTGGAATGAGCCCGCAGCCCCGCCGGAACCTGCTTCCCTTTCAGGATGTAGGCAGAGGCAATCGCTTCTCTAATCCACCTGGAGATGGAAGCCTTGGCCGCCGCCTCCCCTCTGTGTGGCCCTCCGAACTGGACGAATAGCCGGTCAGATTTCTGGAACGGAGCTGTTCGGGAGAGGTACCGCTTTAAGGCCCTCTGGACGTCCAGCAGGCGGAGCCTGCTATCCTTACCTACCAGACCCTCGGCTGGGAAGGCTGGGAGTGTGACTGTCTGGTTTATATGAAAGGGAGAGATGACCTTGGGTAGGAAAGAGGGCACCGTGCGTAGGACCACCTTGTCCTTAAGGAAGGACAGGAAGGGGGGTTTGGCGGACAGCGCTTGCAACTCGGAGACCCGCCTGGCCGAGCAGATCGCGACCAGGAAGACTGTCTTCAGGGTTAAGTCCTTCAAGGAAGCCCTCTTTACTGGTTCAAAGGGTTCCCCTATCAGTGCATTTAGCACTGGGTTGAGATCCCAGGGAGGGATGACGACCTCCGCTGTGGATGCAGACGTCTGACTGCTCTTAGGAACCTGGAGATGTCCGTGTGAGCCCCTAGCGGCTTGCCGCGGACCTTCCCCCTATAGCAAGCGATAGCGGCTAGCTGGACTCGTAATGAACTGTGCGCCAAACCCTTGTCAAAACCTGCTTGCAAAAATTCCAGGATTTCCGGGACTGAAGCCCAAAGGGGCTTCCTTCGGCGCTCCGCGCACCATGCCTCGAAAATGCGCCAAACCCTAACATAGGAGAGACAGGTCGAGCGCTTCTTTGCATTCAACAGCGTTGAAATTACTGCACCCGAATATCCTCGCTTCAGGAGCCGCGCCCTTTCAAGAGCCAGGCCGTAAGCGAGAACCGATCCACGTGAGGCATCCGCACCGGGCCTTGTCTGAGCAGGTCCCTCCTGCAAGGCAGTCGCCAAGGCTGGTCGGCCAACAGCCTCACCAGGTCCGCGTACCAGGGGCGGCGAGGCCAATCCAGAGCTATGAGAATTACAAGACCCTCTTGGGACTCCACTCATTGAAGAACCTTTCCGATCAGAGCCCAGGGAGGGAATACATAGAGAAGGCCCTCCGCCGGCCACTTCTGAGATAGGGCATCTAGACCTTCGGACATTCTCTCCTTCCGTCGACTGAAGAATCGGTCAACCTTGGCTGAGGAAAATCTCGCCATGAAATCCATTATTGGGAGCCCCCAAAGGGACACTATTTGGTCGAAGGTCGATTGCTCCAGTTCCCACTCTCCGTGGTCTATCCTGTGCCTGCTGAGGTAATCGGCCGTGACATTGTCCGTGCCTGCCACGTGCTGAGCTGAAAGTGCTTCCAGGCAGATCTCCGCCCATTGGAGGAGAACTTCCGCCTCCTTCTCCAAGGCGGGGCTGCTGGTGCCGCCCTGGTGATTGATGTAAGCTACCGTGGTTACATTGTCGGAGAGAACGCGGATTGCCTTTCTTTGCACCAGGGACTCGAGCGCCCTGAGCACTAGGGTGACGGCCCCCAATTCCAGCCTATTTATGGGCCATTGAGATTCCAACGGAGACCAGCGACCCTGGACAAACTGGTCCTCGCAGTGCGCTCCCCAGCCTGCCAGGCTGGCATCCGTCGTCAAAAGCACCCACGGATGGGGCTCGAGAGGCATCCCACGTTCCAGGTTTCTTGGGCACTGCCACCAGCGAAGGGCTCGTCTGGTCCGCGGGGCACAGGGTAACTGTGTTGACAGGGGATGGAGTTGGGGAGACCACCGCCGCAAAAGAGCTCGCTGTAATGGACGCATGTGGGCCCTGGCCCAAGGTACTACCTCTATTGCCGCCGCCATTGTGCCCAGGACCTGAAGATAATGCCATGCTGAGGGGGATCACCTGCTTAGGAACCGTGTGACCAGTAGTCTTAGATCCCTGGCCCGAGTTCGGGACAAGAACACTCTGCCCTTGCCGGTGTCGAATCTTGTGCCGAGATACTCGAGATCCTGGGAAGGAGTCATTCTGCTCTTTGCTCGGTTGATGATCCACCCCAACTCTTCTAGGAGATGAACAACTGTGTCCGTCGCCACGCGACTTTCCTCCTCCGACTTTGCCCGGATCAGCCAATCATCCAGGTACGGGTGAACCAAAATTCCCTCCTTCTGGAGGAAGGCCGCTACGACCACCATCACCTTGGTGAATGTCCGAGGGGCCGTCGCTAGGCCGAAGGGAAGGGCCTGGAATTGAAAGTGGCCCGCTGGCACCGCGAATCTTAGGAACTGTTGATGGGATTTCCTGACCGGGATATGCAAGTAGGCCTCTGTCAAGTCGAGGGACGTCAGGAACTCCCCGCCCCTTACGGCTGCGATGACTGACCGTAGGGTCTCCATCCGGAAATGTGGTACCTTGAGACAGCGATTGACCTGTTTTAAGTCCAGGATTGGCCGGAAGGCGCCTTCCTTCTTTGGCACGACGAAGTAAATCGAGTATCGACCCGAGCCGCACTGGTCTGGAGGTACTGGAATCACCCGCCCCGAGTGCAATTAACCGGGCGAGAGTTGACTCCACCGCTGACTTCTTTGTCGAGGTACCGCAGGGGGACTGAACAAATGCTGGCGGTATCTGCTTTGAAAATTCGAGAGCGTAGCCCTCTCTGATCACCTCCAGTACCCACTGATCCGACGTGACCCGGGACCAGGCGGGAAGAAACTGCCTTAAACATTCTCCCACGGGCAGCTCTTCCCCCTGGGACCCCGCGGCTTCATTGTTGTTTTCTAAGGCTCGAGGAGGAGGAGGAGGAGGCTGTTCCAAAACCGCGACCTGCTCCCCGAAACCCTCGAAAACCCTGACCCCTAGAGGGGAAACGTCCCCTGGAAAAGGAGCTGGATCTGGCGGGGCGATACCTCCGGGAGTCCCTAGGCTGGGTACGCGCCGGGGGCGGGGGACGGCCTTGTTTTGGTCTATCTTCCAGGAGTCTGCCTCCCTTGGACTTGCCAAGATCCTTTACCAGCTTCTCTAAATCCTCGCCGAATAGCAGTCTCCCCTTAAAGGGGAGTCGGCTCAGGCGTGCCTTCGAGGAGGTATCCGCTGCCCAGTTCCGTAACCACAGATATCGCCTGGCCGCCACCACTGAAGCCATGTTCTTTGCCAGGCTTCTGATGAGGTCATACTGGCTATCCGCCAAGTAGGCTGTTCCGGATTCCAATCTGGTCGCGTTGGTCCGCGCCTCGCCTGCGGAGCTCTCGTCTGCCTGAAGCTGTTGTGACCACCTTAAACAGGCCCTCGCTACCCAAGCTCCGGAGACCGAGGCCTGCAAGGCGAGGGCGCTTACATCAAATGCTTGCTTCAGGAGAGTATCCAACTTTCTGTCTTGAGGGTCCCTTAAGGCTGTACTGCCCTCAACTGGGATAGTGGTCTTCTTAGTGACTGCTGACACCGCCGCATCCACCCTGGGAGACTTCAGCAGCTCCTTGTCTGTCTCTGGAAGAGGATATAGACGAAGCATGGACCGGACCCCCCTTAGACTTGACTCCGGTTGGTCCCATTCTTCCTGGATCATCTGTTGCACCACCCTATGCACAGGAAAGACCTTCTGGGATCTCCTAATGGCTTGGATCAAAGGATCCTCCAACGCTTCCTCCTCTGCCAGCATATCCGAGGCAATATTGAGGGCTTTCAGAGATTTGTTAATCAATGCCGGGAGCTCCTCCTGACGAAAGACTCTAACTATCCTGGACTGGTCTTCCTCTGGGATCTCCCCTTCTTCCAGCTCCTCTTCATCCTCGTCGAAGTCCTTGTCAGAGGGCGTCTCCTCCGGAGACCCCTGTGAGAGGAGCTCCTCTTCCGTCATCCGGAAGCCAGAAGTAAGGGACTGGACTGGAGTGACGATAAGGAAAAAATAAACAATACAGTTAAAACATGTAAAAAGAATGGAGCCATTTTATTAATGTGCTCTAATCAGTTGACTGTTGTCATGAGGGCATGACAGTTACTGCATGCTGATTCAAGTGCTAACAACAACCACTTGAGTGTTAGGGTGCTGATGGACAGGGTACAGGTCAAGAGTAGTCATGGTGAGCACATTGCAGTTAGTGAGGGGGGGGGGAATTATCGTGCAATAATTGTCAATATTACTACTGTATTAGCATGGGTGCTACTAAGACCACCTCAATAGGTGGAGATAAGTGTTTGTTATCACTACCAACCCACCCCAGCTAAACCCTCAAACTTTCTATGAGGCTCTATGTATATTTACTATACAACTTTATTGTATACAGTTCCCTGTTACGACCCAAGTTAAACCGATCAAAATATTTTGCACTGTTAACCTCTAATACGATTGGTTCTTTAAACTTGTTCTATGTAATTATTGTTGTTCCCCAAGATTGTTCTATGGAAGTTGTTATTATTCTCGCAACTTGTTCTATATAATTTCTATTCTTGTTCTTTGTAAACCACACTGAATGTGAAATAGTGCGGTATATAAAACCAAATAAATAAATAAGTGCACCCACAGTAATAGTGCCATGCATTGGGTTACTCATCCATGTGTTAACTATTGGGAACATGTTGGCCGTGCCCTGACAGTTACCATGGATGCTTTTCATTTAACGCTGGTTAGTTTTTTTGCATTAAAATGTGCCAGGTTCAAAAACCTAACACACTATACTAAAAAGGGTCACTATAAGAACAAATCAAACTAAAGACAAAGCAGCACATCTCTAAGAAAAACTACAATGCAGGTCCATAGACAGAGTGCTGGCTACCAGTCAAATCGGAAAACCCCTAGCAAAATTCCCAAAGCATCTTCAGCGCAGTTTGAACAGTTTAAAGCATTGAGGTAACCAGTTTGTATTAATTCTATTTTAAATAAACTATTTTTGAACATTGTTTCTGAAACCTTCATGATTGCTGTATTTGTGCCATAATCAAGCAAAGACCCTGAAAATGTTTACTCAAAAGCAGAGCTGTTACTCAAACCAGAACCACTTGCAGGACCCTGTTTTTAGAAAAAAGACTTTTGCTAACACACAAATATGTTTTCATTGAAAGCGGGTAGTATTTCCCAGCTAGAGTTTTCTAACATGAGGAAAACGATATGGGCTGGTTTCAGTCTTTTTTGTTTAATCTTGATTGTTGCTCTTTCTGAAGCCCTCTTAAACAAGTCCTGGTTGTTTCCAAAGGGGAGACAAAAAAATGCTAATAGAAAACATTTTGCATTCCAGACAAGTACAGCATCATGTTGGGTACTTCTGCAATGACCGCTGGAGCACTTCTCATAATGGTCCAGAGTAGGTGACAGAGAAACATCACTTACTGGGGGCTGTGGGGAATACCTTCACACTCAGCCGATTGGAATTTCCATTCTGTGTACAATTGCTGATGTTTGATTATGGCTAACAAATCATGGCATATAGTCAAACACTTCTAGAATGTCATTGACATAAAATCACTCAGTACAAAGTTGTCCAGTTTCACTATTAATAGATACATGGAAGCTTTCAAGGTGCCTTCAAGGCACGACTGTGTTAGAATGGCCCTGGACATACTTAACGTGACAATAAACCTGCCATGTTAAATTCCAAGTTTTATTCATGAAACATATCAAAAAGATGTTTTTCTTTGAAATTTGGTTACAGAAATACTGATAAGGACTTGTGTGTATGTTTCTAGCAAGATAGTATAATCATGCCAATAGAGAGTGGGAGGCATTTTCAAAATGGTTTAACCGGTTAACAGACCTGCTAATTGGTTAAACCATGGCCAACAGGATATTCAGGGGCACTAACCAGTTTAGTTCCCCTGAATATCCTCTGCTAATGTGTTTGAATGCCCTGACTCTAACCACTTAGTGTCGGGGTGTTCCGTGGGCAGAGTGAGGGCGGCACCAAGGGTTAACTGGGCAGTGGTGATATTCAGCCGCTGCTCAGTTGCCCCAATCAGCTAAAGTTAGAGATGCTAAATGGCGGTCCTAATTTTCAGCCTCTTTTGCAATCCCTTCATTCTGGATATTCAATGCCAGTGGGAGCCACAAGAGGAGCGACCTCTCGCAATCACCAGAAGAAACACACAAATAGCGAGGGGAATTAGGTGGTCACCAATGCTTTATTAATTAAAACGCCAGATATTGCTTTGGCACTGTAAATATGGTCCAACATTAAAGTGGCAAAGGCCAACCATTTTCATCGGGCTGACTGCATCACTGGAAATCCCCCAAGTGATTCTTAGTGCTTATTCTTGGACAGTACCGCTTATCGGTATTAATATAAACAAAAAGCATAACTGGAATTTCAGCTAAGAAAAGTTTTGCTCATAAAGAGAGCAAATTGGAAGGGGGAAAGGAGACTGTGGAAGATGTTGAAGAGGGAATTAAGAGGATGAGTGATGGGGAAAGGGGAAAAGGAGGAAGGAAGGTGGGTGCTGAGTAAGACGTTGGAGTGGAAAAAAGGGGATGTTGTTCCAAAGTCACCCCCCGCTAGTAAAAGGAGCCTGGTTCCCGAACCACTGTAGTGGGGGAAGGAGGAAGGAGGTATGCTCCTGGTCATGGAAAGAAACATAGGTAGGCGATACTGGGAAGAGAGTAGGGGGAGAAAGAGGGGAGCGGGATGCTGTGGCATCCCCAACCCAACAGAGCTGCTACCATTAGGAGACATTGCTGCGCCGCAGCTGCAGCCAGGAGGTAAATCTGGAAGAACGGAACGTGAGACTGAAGATTTACCTAGGGTGTCTCTTAAAGCCTTGTGACATCCCTAATTGTGTACATGCAAATTAGGCACTCCAATCTGCCTCTTTGAAAACTGACTCGAGCTAAGCTATGCGGGCAGAGACATGGAGGGGAAACCAAGTAGAGTGTATAGATCTGATTTTCTGCAAAAGGCGCCGAACGTAGATTCCTAATCTAAGTGAACGAATTGCAAACAGAAATTTGCTTAAAATTTAGGCATTTAAGGGAAGCACTGAGCCTTTTTTTGATAACTGACCCAAGCATCTTTACAATAAGTTCACTTTATGCAATAAATTTAAATACAAAGCCTAAGTGGTACACAAAAGTGATCTAAAAAACCCCCTCCAAAACACTATGGGATCTGTTTACTAAGCGGCACTAATGGCTTCCATGTGAAATCAAACCGATTTTGCATGGAGGCCGCTACCGCTGCTTTGTAAACAGACTCCTATATTAAACAATCAGGCAAAATGTCAAAAACCAAAGGCAAGCAAACATAGAATTGTGCAGGTGTTTCAGTTTTTTCCAAGCCTTAAAACTAAGCACTATAGCTGTGTTTGCCCTGTGTGATTGTGGTATGAACTGCATGATAATAGCCCCTATTTAGTCCTGTCTGAGCTACAAAAGACTTCTAGAGCTATGGATCTCAGGCAAAACTATTTTTAATTAAGCTTTTTGCCCCTTGAGTAATTTCATAGAAGAGTTGAAACCTTTGCTGGGCTTGCTTTTACTTTCAGATCTTTGGTCAGTTTGTTGAATAAAGGTTTTCCTGAGATTATTGTTGCAAATTTATCAAGTTTTAGATGGGTAGCACCATTTGATGAGGATTCAGCTGGGCAGGTTTAGTCTGTCCATACACATGTTTGTGCTTGCTGTCATGCTGAAGACTGCGTTTATCTGCTCACAGGGACCCTATCTCCTGTGGACAGAGGATCAAGAGAGGGCTGCGCTTGCAGCGCTTAGCAGTGGGCTTACCTGCCTGCTGGCAAGAAAGATTATAAACAGGGGGAGGGTAATGGGGAGGAGAAATTTGAAGAGGCCAGTGAGCTCCAGAAGAGAATAGTGGGGAGGGAATGAAAGGCAGGGGAGTAAGAGTGTAAGACATAAGAGGGAAGAAGGGAAGAGATTCTGGGGAGGAAAACAGGGTGGGGGCTGACAGCCAGAGAGGGGCTGAAAAGGTAGATCATAGAGTTCCTTGGACTGAAGGTGAAGATGAATGCATGGCGACAAAAGGGCGCAATGTATATATGGGAAAAAGATGCATCTCACCCACACTCACACACACACATACACACTAGGCCTCAATGTGTTTTTCTGTATGCTCATTCTGTTATTATAGCTAGGATGTACTTGTTTTATTACATTTTTTGACAATTTAAAAAAATTTTGCTGTTCTGAATATCATTTTCTTATCTGTTAGTTTTGAGAAGATTAATTCAAAGAACTTTCCAACAATATTTTCCTTTTTCAAAAGTTCATTGATTTCCCTTGCCCTTTGATAGGAGATACCATCTGACTATGCATCTCTATCGAAGAATGAGTCGTTCGATTTTCTCTTTTTTTTCTTAATGATGATCTCATTATGATGTTAGTTATATGACCTTTGAGAAATGTCTAATGCTGTTAACAATCACTTGTAATTTCTTTTTATCACTGTTAGAGATTACCTTATCTGTGGAGGTTATATGAATCAAAACAGTGGGACAGATACAAGAAGGCATTTTAGATAGGCCATGGAGAGATGAATTAAGATGTTGAGGTCGAGATGTAGAGCCTATTGTGAAATATGTCTAAGGACGTGTAGGAGTGCATATCAATTTCCAGTGGAAGCAGCAATTTTAAAAAAGCTGCAGTAGGGGAAAAAGTGTCCTGTTTTCCCCCCAGTGTGCAAGGAAGCAGCAAATTGCTGTCCTCAATGGTATCCATTCCCTCACCCCTGATACTGCCCTGGCATCAATACCCTCCCGATCAGCACTTTCTCAACATCAATATCCCCGACACCTCCAGATAATCATCACCTCCTCCAGATGTGCCCCCCCCCGACAGCAAGACTTCCCGATCCCCCTGACATCAGACCCCCCCCGCCCCCCGCACACCCAGACTCCTCAGATTAGCCCAACCAAGACAATCCACCCTCAATCCCATGCCATTACCAGGGTGTCCCTCATATCTAGTAGGAAGACAAATGATCTCCAGTCTCTTCTGTTCCATCAGAGTCCCAGGTTCAAAATGGTACTCTTGTCCCCTAGCAATAGCCTTGCGGGACTATAGCTAGAGGATCAAGCAGCCAAATAAGTGCAGAGGACATTTAGAATATGTATATCAATGTGTATTTTCCTTCTAAAATTGGGAATACTCATCGATATTTTAGGCCCACCCAAACCATTCCCTATCCAGGTCCTAACCACACCTCTTAGAGATCTATGGATGGTGTGGATCACCACCTGTATAATGGCTTCTAAAACTGCTATTTGCACAAGTATCCACTAAATTGGGCCGATGCAGAAAAGCTTAGTGTGGCATTTTTCTAGGGATTTTCCTGTGCTAGGCTTGCTCTGTGATGCAGAAGGCAAGCTAGCACTGGAAAAACAAAAACAACCGCACTAAATTGCAGCAACTTGACATGCAAATCTCATGCAAATTGCTGCATAAGTAATTACACCCAATGTAAAAAAACTGTGCTGAAACTTAGCACAGTTTTTTACACTGTTTTTTAATGCTGGTTCTTAATGCCAGCTTTAGGCAGTGGTAAAGATCCAGCCAGGAGCAAAAGTAGCATCTTAGGTGAAATTTGACACGTCCCTTCAGATGATCCAGACACCAGGGGAAGCCCCCGATGCCATCAGTATACTGTCAGGGAACCAATGTGCCCCCCAGACACCAACCCATCAACAGAAAACAAATCCCCAGTGGTCCAGAGGCCCTGATCTCTCTACACACCAAATAAATAAAATCCCCAGGGGTCCAGTGGCCCTGATCCTTCCCTCACCCAAATAAAAATAATCCTCAGTGGCCCTGATCCCTTCATCCACCTGATAAAACAATCCTCAGTGGCTCTTCCACCCAAACAAAAATAATCCTTGGCGCCCATGAGACCCCATCCCCCCCAACAAAAAAAAATTCTATGGTAGCTTGGTGGCCCCCAAACTCCTCCACCCCCAACCCAGTATCTTTAAAGTGGGGTGGGAGCATTGCCCAAATCTTCCTGCCCCTCTACACCATCTTGAAAAATGGCAGTGCCTGGCCGCACACAGTGCATCCTGGGATGCACTGGGTGCGGTCAGACTACCATATAAGGCAAAAAATGACTTATATACCTTATATGGCAGAGTGACCCTCCTGTATTGCATCCTGGGATGCACGAGCTTTCTCAGGATGCAACAGGGGGGTCACTCTGCCATTTAAGGCACCTTTTTCCTTAAATTGCAGTGTGAACCCTGCTCAGTGCATCCTGGGATGTACTGCGTGGGGCCAGGTACCATCATTTTTCAAGATAGCAGGGCAGAAGTGGGAGCATTTGGGCAATGCTCCTACCACTCATTAAAGGTACCAGGAGGGAAGGTTGAGGGGTTGGCGGGCCACCGGGACACCAAGGATTTTTGTTTTGTTTTATTTGGGGGAATTCAAGGTCCACCGGGCCACCAGGGATTCTTCTTGATTGGGAGGGGCACTGGGGATTGTTTTTTTGGTGGTGGGATCAGGGCTACTGAGACGTTGGGGATTTTTTATATTGGGTGGGTGGATGGGTGGGAGATCTTGGCTGCTGGACCACCAGGGACTTTGTTTCTGTCAGGGGGTCAGTGTCTGGGGGGGCACTGACCCCCCAACAGTGTGCAGATGGAACTGGGGGCTTTCCCAAATGCCTAGGTCATCTGAGGTGAAGTTTCATACTTCACCTCAGATGACTCTGTTTCTCTGGGACAGCATGCCAATCTTGTGCTGATGACTGTGCACATTTTTTTGGCTTGCTCTCCCAGTTTAACACCAACTTTTTGCGCACTAAATAATTTGCATATTGCATTCCAGTGCAAAGAGTCCATGTTAAAGTTGCAAGGTTTCTGTATTGGCCTGTAAAAGCCACAATCTACACATGGGGATGCTCCCAAAATAAGGGCCAAAGAAACTTTAGTAGTAGATGGAAGGATAAGGTTACAGAGTGAGTAAGTTGTGCCAGTGCAATAGGCACTCATAAGTAAGACGATTGGCTGTACCAAGTAGTTCTTTAATGCCAGTGCTAACATCTTCCATGCTTCCATCTAGAACAGGGGTTCTTAAACCAGTCCTTGGAGCACACCCAGTCAGTCAGGTTTTTTAGGATAACTACAATGAATATTCATGAGAGGGGTTTGCATGCACTGTCTCCATTGTATACAAATCTTTCGCATCCATTTTCATTGTATGTGTTCTAGACCAAGGGTTCTCATCCCGGTCCTTGGGACACACCTAGCTAGTCAGGTATTTCTGATTTTGTTTGTATAACTTGAAAATTCAACATCAGATGCTTTTGAAAATCTTCTTCCATTGTAGTAATGCTGTATCCTGAAACAACATAAACGAAAGAGAGCAACACCAAAAGGAAAGAAGACAAAAATACCCTAAAATGAGTAGAAAATGAACTGAAATATTAAATGGAAGGGGGTTTTTTTTATGCACACCCTCATTACTTACAGCATTTAGGAGATTGGACTGAGGATGTGCTGTGGCATTCTACGTCCGTGCTATGGTTTGAAACTCACGACAGAGTAGATGGAAACCTCTAGGCTGCTGGGTTTGCATGGGCTTAACATGTTCTTTGTTCATGAGACAAAACCTATTGAGTGAAATTGGAACCCATTTCTGCTTCTATTGATGAATAAAGGGAAAAGAATAGACTATAGTATATTGAACTTGCATAATCACAAAATGAGATTCTGGGTCAATATTTGAACAGCATGCTTGCAGCAATTGTCCAGACCCACTGCTATACATGTTCAAATAGTTCTTTGGTAGCTACATAGACAAACACAAGCATCTGGTCGCATTGTAGAAATCACATAAACATATGGAGCACAACAAAGTAAAGCTAATAATTATTAAACACTAAGAGGTCCCCTAAGTATTTTAGTGCCATTAAAAATAGCTCCGAGAGCTATGCAAACCTTTTCAAAATGAAATATGTATATGGGTAAAGGTTATCTTTTATTATCAGTTTTAAAATAATTTTGGAGTTATGCAGGATATCAACAGCCTTTCATAAATATACTTATGGGTGAAAAAAAAGGAAAAAGTTCCAGTTGGTGAGGAAGGAATGGTCTATTGATAACAAGCAAATATACTACAGACTTTAGCAAGCCTGTTTGTTGACGTTTCCCATTGGCTTTTACAGATGCTCTTCATCATTTTGGAGTTATTGAAATGGTCACTAATGCCACGGTCAACCCTGGTTGCTACCTTTAGCACACATTGAAAAGAAAAGGAGGCAAAACCTCTGAAGGTATATACATAAAAGAGAAAAAAAACCTTATTCCTTTCAATGTTTAAATAATTTTAAACGTTTTAGAAAAAGTAGTCATACATGTTCAGTGTTGGACTGACTGTCTGAAAGGGCAAATCTATTTATTTAGGTGGAAAGTTTCATGCTGCAGTGTCCACACATCCCCATAAGAGTATCGCCACCCCCTTGAAGTCTCACTTGACTCTCCCTCCACTCGTCAATCCCACCGGCTCTTACCTGGGGTTTCCCTGGTTGGTTAGTGGAAAGGAAGGAATGATCCCCAGATGCTCCCGGCCCGTTGCTAGCACAGATTCAAAATGGCAGTTCCGAACTCTAGCAGTGTCATGGTACTACTATTAGGAGTCAAGCTGTCAGATGGAGGGTGGAGATGGGAGGTGATGCTCTTCAGAGATGGGAATATAAGTGATGCTTTTCAGTGAGGGTGAGGGCATGGGATGATGCTGATCTGGCGTGATGCTCTTCGGAGATGGGGGATGCTGGTCATGCTGACTGGTGGGTGGGGGTGGGGATGATATGCATCATGGGATTGGGGAGAAGGGGTGATGCTTGGGGATTGTGTTTTTTTACTACATGGGGCTGCGGAACTGCATTGGCAAATAGTACGGTAAGTGCATCCATGTTATTTGGTAATTGTGATAAATGTCTATCCTGTGCGATAACTGAAGGACAGTTGTTGGATATGTCTCTAATAGCTATTGCACAGGCTTTGAAGTTACTGTGTGTTAATTTCTGCACTTAATGCATAATAACTGCAAAACCTTACCACACTTTGGTAAAAAGGCCCTTAGGTTTAAGTGTGCCTTGGTCAAATTTAATGCATGGCATATTAAGTTCTTTTTTAACATGCATATTAAAATTTGATCTAATCACATGCTATAACTTTTAGTGCAAACTTTATTGCAGAAGTCCCTTCCATTACAACCAAATGTATACTGTATGCATAGCCAATGCTCTTGTTATGCTTCCCATGGAGAAGATAAAGAGAGGGTGGTAGCTGACAATGTGTGTTCTGGTATGTGCTGAATGCGCATTGCCAGCTAATATGGGGGCTATGACAGCTTCCATGGTAACTGTCCAACACATGTTCCAACACATGTTAAGCATGAGAGTGGATGAGGCTGGGGTGGAGAGGGTGTGGGAGAGGGTGTGCTCTGCAAAGTTAGCGTGGGGTTCACACCTCACGCTAACTTCATTAGCGTTGGGGATCACGCAAATGCCACCTCAGTTGGAGGTGGTAGGTGCACCCATGCTAACACCACATGCATTATGGGATAGGGCTTCATGTTAACGGGCAGGGAAATGCTTTCCATGTCCCTGACAATGCAGCAGTGTTGCACTTAACAAGCAATCGTTTCAGTGCTTTTGCCGCATTAGGTGCAAGACCATAGCACCCTTTAGTAAAAGTGCTCCTTAAATTACACGCATCATTTTTATCCATGCAACCACCCGATCTTCAATCAGAACTATGTAGGCAGTTTGTTTTAAAGGTCAGGTTTTTGTGGGTTGACAAGTATGCAGTTGCATTCTTAGTTTAGCAGGCTATTTACAATTTGCCCAAGAAAGTCCAAATGAGTGAATGCATATGAAATGTTCCTTAACTTGATCTTTTATCAAATGTAAGAGAGATAGGTAGTTCACATCTTCTGAAACTTTTCTTAAAATTCATTCTTTGAGAGATTTTATTTATTATTTATTTATTTACATTCTCTTATATACCGCGCTATTCTGCATCAGTGCGGTTTACATTGAACAAACTGAAATTACATTGAACAGGGCATTATAACTTGGAGATAACTATTTTACAGGGAACATGGGCACCAGATAACCAGATAACCTAGGGTGATATTCTATATTAATGAGGTTAAAAGCTAAACTCATTCAGTAAGTTTAAAACATTCTATTCATTCTCTACATTTAACAGGTTATCATTAAAAGGATAAAGAAATATGGAAGGGGGAAATCTGTTGTTGGTTAAGAGGACCGGTATCTGAAAATGTTTATGCGATACATTGCAGGCTCTTGATTTTATCAAAGAAAGATGGATGTTTCTAATATGCTGTATACATTTGCATACCTGCTTCTAATTTTTGCATCCGTAACCTGTAGTGTTGCTTAATTTTATTTGTTTAATTTTTTTTTTCCATAATCCTGCTCGTCTCATGATGACATTAGCTAAAAGGTTACAGATGGGGAGCTGAAATTGCTGAAAGATACCGAACTCCTTTTGAACCAATCTTGATTTTCCTTCTGATTTATAAAGCAAACTTGCATTTTATCTACAATAAAGCAATTCCATAGTAAAACCTGCTTCCAGACTCATTTCTAGACCTGTATACCCTGCAAAATCTAAACTTCAGGTAGTCTTCAACAAGGCTATATGAAGGCAATTTGTGTTGACTTTTGTTTCATTGAGTTTTGTTTACTTTTAGATTGTTCTACTTCATTTTGGTCTGCACTAACGCAAAATAATACTAAATACAATAACTGCTAACATGAAATAACACATTATTTCATTTCTGATGTATGGTATTGTTTTTATTTAACACACTTTCTGTAATGAACGCTAAATGACATAGCACAGGCTAAAACAAAGTCAAACTCAAAGAAAAGAAAAATGCTTATCCTCGCTCTTTAAAGATGTGCACAGGCAAAAAATGTGGGTTCATTTTTGGAATTTGCGGGAATTTTCTTGATGATCTTTTTGTTCATTTCACACATTTGGTTTAATAAAAATATTTTAACATGCTCTAAGGGGGGATATTCAGCGGTGGTAACTAACCCTTGTAAAGTTGCTAGCCATGGCCGCTGAACTTCCAACCTGGATATTCAATGCCAGAGAACTGATTTGCCAGAGAATTCAGTAACTACAAGCAAACAGTTCAAAAAAGTGACTGTCAGTGGGGACAGTTTGGCATAGTGATGTTTCATAGGGTTCATTCAGTTACCTGGCAGTAATGAAAAAACTCACCAAATGCTAAATGGATCCTGCAGCTTTCAAGATCAAGTTTGCTTAATTCTAAGCAACACAGGAAGTTCAAGAATTCCATCACACCACACCAAAGCCCTGCATATTCTTTCACAAATTCATGTTTTGACTTTTTCCTCATTTACAATGAAATTATATTTATACTGTATATATAGTTATTTATTTATTTCTGCTCAATACAAAACGCAAATGACTTTTATACTTCAAATAAAGGCACAGAGCAAGAATAATCTGTACAAAGTAGAGTGGAGGTACCTTGTACAGAGCAGCAGTTACAATTCAATGTACAAGCACCTTTCTGGATAGGCTTGATGGACCATACATGTCGTAATCTGCCATCATTTATGCTCACTCTCTTTCTCTCTCTCCCTATGTATGTGTGTGTAAATCTTGCCCTCTGTCCCTCTCTCTCTTTCTCTCTCTCTATATATGTATAAACATACATATATATACATGCAAACTTATAGATACACACATTAACATGTGCTAAGCAGTTAGTACATGAATTAGCATTTGGTAACTCTTAGGTGTATGTTTACTAAAGGGCTGTAAGGGAGCAAGTGTTTCGTTAATGCATGTTATTGGCCGGAAAGTGCTGATGATATTGCATTAATGAGCATTAAAGGGGTCCACAGCATTAAGGGAAAAGGAGGTGGAGAATGGGCATTAATGAGGCGGAGAGTGGGCATTGACAGCGTGTGATCCCATACTGCTGGGTTGCACAATTGCACATTAGAGGCTTCATTGCTGGGCATCCTAATGCCATCTGAAACCTCGTGGAAAGGGGTATTTTGAGGGGAAAGAGCCTATTTCACTGTCTGCAATGTGCTCCACACACAGGGGATCCCAAGAAAGTGACTGCAATGCTCCATTAGTAGCAACAGCATAGTGGCCCATTATGAAAGGGCTCTATGTTGATGGTGCAAATGTAGCAAAGGAATATGGGTGATGCAGTGGAGCTGGTTGGTCTGAAAGGCTGAACCAGGCCACTGCCTAGGCTGCACATCTGTTATGTCCGTCATGATCCCGCAGTGACAATGGTAGCGCACAGACATGCTGCCGCTGGCAAAAAGGTGATGCGCAACCACCACTGCTACCATGCTGAAAGTGGTTGCAGTGGCTGTGGCCTGCTGCAGACAAAAGCATTGTCCTGGCCCTGTGTGTCTGTTGCATCCCTGCATTTGCCACTATCATGGGGATGGCGAGCATGTCAGCTGCAGGGACAGCAGACCACATGGTAATTCTTCCCCACTGAGGTCTAATGTAGAAGCACCCCTGGCCACATCCCCTGGAGGGTGCAGGAGCAGCAAAGTGTACACAGCTAAACGTGTAAAACATCAAGAATGTTGCCTGCATGACAGAAGCGGTGGGTGTGGCACGATGGCAGGGAGGGAGGGATCAGCTTGCATGCTGCCCACCATAAGCATTGGACCATGGCACCTGGCTAGTTATCTGAGTGGATGGGTTGGCCCTGGGATCAGGATGCCCCCACCCGCACATATTGAGTGGATATGTGCATAGGGGGAAAGAAATGCCACTGAGGAAGTAATACAATGCAATAGGATTACAGGACATGTCAAAGGACAAATGCCCATCCAGCTCCTTCACCTTCCAGCTGACAACTGGAATCCTTCCATAAGTAAGAATCCAGTCAGTAACAACTATCGGAGCCACATATGAGTCTGTTAGCTATGTCAGTCTGAGAGATATGAGGTTATGCCATGACTGCCCCACAAGCACACACCAGATATTGGGGACATTGGCCATTCTGCCACTACCAATGCCATGGTATATGATATGTCTGTGCCCATATCATGGGCTGTCCCTTGGAATGGACAGATCCCATGAGTAAGATATGAATATCAGTTGTACCAGCAGCATAGCAAGCAGGTGCAGCAAACAGACCTAGCAACATGTCCCTCTCCCACACCCTCTAAACACACAATGTCAGACAGGTATGACACCGAGTCTGCAGAGATCGAAGCAGACATAAACATACCCCCACTAATGCCCGCAGGCACACTGCCAATGACCACATCTACACCCATAGATTACTGCTCCTATGAGACTGTTCTATGGCTCCACACACAAGGCCAGTGTGGGTATGAGAGCAGTGTCATAGGTTCTCAAGACCTGGATGTGGATCAAGACTTGCATGTCCTGGTTTGTTAACTTTATTCTACATTGCTGGGACTGCATCAGCATGTGCAACCTACAACTAATCATCCAGCAAGAGTCCACACACTCATCGGCCACACTGACAAACTCCAACACTCATGGCAGGCAGGCTGATAGCACTGGCACACTGAGTGGGTGTTGACAATACCCGATCATTGCAAAGCATGCATACCTGCATACCGAGCACAATTTGACAATGCTTGAACAGCTTAGGGGCCTGAAGGGGCAGGCAGGAATGCCAACCAGCACCACTTTTGCACAGCGCGGTGATGTGTGTATGTGTATGTGCCTTGTGATAAGGAAGCTTATCATAGCTCAGGTAGGAGCTATAGAAAAGATGATGTGACTCTGAACAAGCAACCTGTCAGTTCTGGTAGAATTGAGAAAACAGAGTTTTCACATAAAAGACTACCAGTCCCAGAATGCACCAGCTTTCCAGCAGCCATGAGAGGGGCTGAAGTGAGAGAATGTGTGTGCAATCAAGAGAGCTATGAGGTAATCCCTAAGCACTCATCTCAAAGGGCAGGGCTTGATTCAACACAGCTGCGCTGTGTTAGGGAGCAGCACACATTAGGAAAGAATAAGAATAGAGATTATTCTTCAGATAACAGTTACTACAAGCTCCAGCCCAGCTTCAAGGAGAGTTTGAAGAACAGCTTCAGCAAAAGCCACGCAGATAGAGAGAGAAGGAAACTCTCTGGAAGGAAGAGAAGAAAGGCCATTGGAAGGTCTGGGAGATTCCAAGGCAGTACTCATACTGGGAGGTATTCCAAAAGCCAGCAGAGTCCATTGGACTGGATTCAGCCAGAGGAATGGAGTGGCAGAGATAGGAATCACCAGTGGCTACCTGGAAGAGAGAAGACTGCATGTGGAAGGGACTTTCAGACCAAGGCCAGAAGGTATGTGAGAGAAGATCCAGTGTCCAGGGATCAAGATTGGAAGGCTGGACATCAGAATTGGATTACATATTGGCCAGGCTATACAGAGAGAAATAATGATAGCAGGAGAGGCTCAGGTATGAACACTGATCCAGACCCTATCTATAATAGAGAATGGCAGCAAGGGGATAAGCATTCTCATGATAGTGCCTTAATGAAAGACTCATCTGTGCCAATGTATGATATTGACCCTATGATTGTTGATGAAGGGGGAGATACAGCAGATGAAACTATTTATATGGACTGTTCTCTATCTAAATGCTATTGCTAGTTTGCTGTGAGCAAACACATCAGCCATCACAAAGAAACCTAACTTTGTTCTTTATTTCCACTGCAAACAGCTCTTAAAGCAGGATTTGGGCTCACACAGTAGCAGCCAGCCAGCTAAAGGCTTTCAGCTGGTCCATTGATAGTAATTAGGGCTGCACCTGATTGTGTGTGTGAGCAAGGGAGAATCACTGCTGAGATCTGCGTGGAAAATAAGCAGAAGTTAACCTAACCAGCAAAGTTTATTCTTTTCTTTGTGCCTTTGTATTTGGTAATTATTTGCTAAGAAAACATTAGCTAATTGCCTGACAAGCTGAAGGTTGTTTTCTGGTTTACTTTGTGACTTTTTGTTATCCATTTTAAACACTGCAAGCAAGTAACCTCATTTATAGTGCTATCAAGCATACATGTGCTGGGTGAATTAAACCCCATCAATAAAAGAAGTATTTTATTGATCTTACCACTTGGTTTCACAACTCAAATTATTGTCATCAGCTGTGTTTGGGAGTGAATGAACTACAATACCCACAATACCTTGCAAGAATCATATGAATATATGCATCGTCAAGATTGTGTAAGTTCTCACCCTAGGCAGCCGTCTGACAGCCTGTACCTCCAGAATATTGTGAGCTTTAGCACTGCACTGTTCTTTGCATTGCATAAGCTGTTCCAAAGTTTAGATAGAAAAGGTGCATAATGAGGAGCAGAGGTTTGTGTGTATTGCATGAAACAGACCAGTTTGCACAGGATGTTTATGAGCTGAAGGTAGGATCAATGGCTGAGCCATCTTAGTGTTGGTTTGCCGCAGCCATGGCCTGGGTGCACACATCATTTCATTCTGAGAAACCACTCTCAATCTGACAGAGCTGTGTCCATGTCATGGCTATGCATGCACATTGTGCTAGCTAGTGTAAGACTGCAGTGATGTGGCTGCTGTTTCTTTTTTGACAGTCCAATCACTGCACCAGCTGCTGGGTGTGCATAGTCATACTGTGCAAATGCAGTGTGTGATGATTAGCAGACCGGGCACAGTTGTTATGTAAATGGCTGACACAAACCTATGGTGGCCAAGACAAGCACGCTGACTGTGCTTGCTATAGTAGATTGGGCAGTCAAGCAGGTAAAGCTAGCAGTTGTCTTTGGGCTGTTAACTTTGGTCTTTGCAGACCCATCAGTTTGGGGATCAGCAGCAGCACCACCACTCCTACATTGACAAAAGTCACTATGTTTGGGTTCCATGGAAACAGCTGCCAGAACCATTTGGACTGACATGAGACATGATAGGAGAATCCCTGGTCAACAGGAGCAATACAGAAAGTACAGACTTAACAGACCACTCCAGCATGCAACAATTGTGTAAACAGCCAAATGAATAGCATCACACACTGCCTGCAGCACACTGGCAGTGACATAAGATCTACTCAAGAACCTGGAGAGTCTGTCCATTGCAGTGCAACCTCTGGGGCCTAGGTGATGTGTGCACCCCCCCCCCCCACACCCCCCTCACATTCAGGGTGACCACTGAAACCAGTCAGTAGCACATTTTGCTGCTGTTATGTGCTTGAAGCACACAATCTCCCTGCATACTACTGAGCTGATGTGTTGGATCACTGCATTCTCCAGTTGGGGGCCAGTTGCAGAAAACTGTTCAGAATGGGCAGTGCATCATGGGTAACAGAGGGGCTAACCTATACTGGCACACAGAGCAGAAACTGCAGCCATAGTGGCAACTGTGATCACTGGAGCATTGCCCAGTACCTGTTTGTCATCTATGATGATGGGAGATGTGTGCATGCCCCCCTGCAGAGCCCAGAATGGTATGCAATGGACTGTATAGGTTATTATTGTGGTTTGCATTCAGTGTATGTGCAGGTGTACCTATCTTGCCATGTGCAGCAGGTCACAGGGGACTGCATGCCCTGCACATGTGCTGCCTCTGGTATTTGTGCCACACTGCAGCACAGTGGACCCATGTGTGTGTGTGTGTTGTTTGCCATTGGGGGTACAGTGGGGAGATGGGCATCCTGCCCACACATGTGCCTTGGGCTTTGGACAAGAGATGTAACCTGCAGCAATGTGTCTGTTGTGCATTTCCTGTACAGTACGTGCTGCATATGCACTGCTGGAGGCAGGCCCTAGGTGTGGTGTACCACAGTCTCAGAATGTGCCAGACATGTTGTTTCATGTCCTGGCTTTCACCCATTGCTGGCAGGAATGTGCAGTCTCTTTGATTCTAGGCATTGCCATGCAGCATGGTGTAGAGGGGTAGCCTAATGGTTAGAACACTGACTCAGTAAGCAATGCACAAGGATTTGATTCCCACTTGCTCTCTTTGTGGCTGTTGGATACTCAATTCATTGTCATGCCAGTAACAGTCCAGGGTCTACTTTGACTAGTAGACATACATTCTAATACTTTTTTTTATGTGTACCGATAGCACATTGAGTCTGCAAACATGGAAATCGCGATCATGGCCTTCTGAGAGCACGACTTTATTAGCTGTGCTGCAGCCCATTGCAGAGGGTCAAACATGTTTACCCTGCAGATGCATGGCACCCAAGTGGAGGAATAGCCTAATGGTTAGAGCACTGGCTTAGGAAGAGACCAGGATTCAATTCCAACTAGCTCTCTTTGTGTGACTGATGGGATACTTTAACAGAGGCTTTTGATTTATGAAACATCCTTCATAGAATCACCTGTACTCCTTGTGGCCTTGGGCAAGTCACTTAACCCTCCATTGCCTCTGAAGAATCAAAGTTATTAATGTCCCTGGTTTTAATGTACATTATCACATTCAATTTACAATGTAAGTCACTTTGACTGAATTGATCAGGTGGTATAAAAGAAACCAGTTAAATACATACAGACATAATATACATAAAACACATGATTCAACCATTCATCATAACTGTGACTGTAGAGCTTTGACTCCATCACATCTATGCATTACATGCAGCCACACCCTACCTCTGGGATGGCCACCTGCAGTGATCAACACACTTCTTTGTTTGCTCCATATGGCCAGTATGAACAACTCTTGCCCAGTTGTTGTATGCACATTTGTCAGGAGAGTTGTAAGGTGGTTGGGAGACTGGGACAGCTGTAAGACCCACAAAACTGGTATGAGGCTTCCCCATGGCACAGCCACCCTTATTTCCCACACACTGCAACTGCGTTTGTGTGGTCACATCAGGTAAATTAGTGCTGCAAGCCTATACCACACTCTCATCTACCGCCATCCTTCCTTCACCCCATCCATCGGCATCTGCCGGTTATGTGCAGTCATGTATTCTCCACCAGCTGCTACACACTGACCCACACAGGAACTATTTCCTTAGTCCACTGTATCACTCACATCTCTCCTGTGACTGATCTGCACGTCATCACTCCTGCATCGTCATCCTTTCGATGCACACATCGTGGCGATTCTGGCTCCGCAGGGAGACATATCTTCACCATCCTATGCCACACATTGACATGACAACATGTTACATGGGCACCCCTCACTGAATTGGTACAGCTGCCTCCCACATTCTCACCCCACTTACTGACTGCAACATAGGATTCCCATAGATCTGTCAGGTCCATGAGCTCCTAGCTGTCCTTCCATCCATCAGCTTTAACTTGACTTTCGCTGGCCATCCCTTATCGTGTGTTAGGGTGACAACTGTTTTCCAGGCATTAAGGTGCACGCTTAGCACCTTAATGCCCAGTGTCCTGTGAGTACATGATAAGCGGAACCTTGTGCCCTTACTGCCAGAATGCCTACTATCCACCTGAGCCTTTATCGCATGCAAACACCCTTAATGCTACAGTTATCACTCAATCTCTGATGCTCCTTTAACACTCTTTAGTAAGCATACCCCTTAGAGAAGGGGTCCTCAAACCTGTCCTGGAGTGCCGCAATCCTGGCAGGTTTTTGTGATAGCCTTAATGAATATGCATGAGATATATATGACTGAATTTGTCACATTGCTCCTCGATTCTCACCACCACCAAAATGTGACAAATTCTGTCTACCCTTTTGATGTCTAGGACATCTGTACCTTGCCCACTCACAATCTTAAATGACAGAGGTATAAGGCATGTGTCTCCCAATCCAGTACTGGAGGGCCACAGACCAGTCAGGTTGGGAGGATATCTCTAATGCATATATATCTCATGCATATTCATTAGGGCTATCCCAAAAACCTGCCAGTTCTTTCCTTCCCTATCTCTTTGCTTTTTGATTTGTAGTTCCTTTCAGATATTTTCCAAACCCTTAAAACCCTTGGGAGTGGAGGAGTGGCCTAGTGGTTGGGGCAAG
This sequence comes from Ichthyophis bannanicus, assembly GCA_033557465.1. Classification (NCBI taxonomy): domain Eukaryota; kingdom Metazoa; phylum Chordata; class Amphibia; order Gymnophiona; family Ichthyophiidae; genus Ichthyophis; species Ichthyophis bannanicus. The sequence goes on along the minus strand of CM066038.1, from coordinate 390,127,763 downwards.
GTACTTCAGGCCAGAAGGTTGGGGGTTCAAATCCCACTAGAGGACAGCAACCTTGGGCCAGAAGGACTGGGGTTTCTAGTCCCTCAGGTGCTCCTTGTGGTCTTGGGCAAGCCACTTAACCCTCCATAGCCCATGTTCCCTGTAAAATAGTTATCTCCAAGTTATAATGCCCTGTTCAATGTAATTTCAGTTTGTTCAATGTAAACCGCACTGATGCAGAATAGCACGGTATATAAGAGAATATAATAAATAAATAAATTTCTATTGTAAACAACCCTGCTGTTTGTTGAATGGCAGTATATTAAGAAACAATAAAACATAAACCATATCTATATCCATCTCTAAATATATCTATATCAATATCTAATACACAATATCCATGCTAAAGGCTTTCCTCTTTGAGGTTGCATTTGGATGCTAATCCCTTGTTCTCCCTGTGTCTCCTTCCCTATTTGAACCCCCCTTGTTTCTCTTGTATTGTTCTGTTTGTCTTGATTAGATTGTAAGCTCTGCGAGCAGGGACTGTCTTCTTTATATGTTTGTACAGCACCGTGTTCGCCTTGTAGCGCTATATAAATGATTAATAGTAGTAGTGGTAGATATAGACATGAATATAGAAATAAATTATCCCTGCTCATTATGCCAGCTTAAAGAACAGAAAAAGATGTCTACATCAAAAGTCTTTATGGGGCAAGATTTTAATGGCTGAATAATGTGCTGTGAACGGAGCAGTAATTTCTTCTCGAATGTTGTGATGAATTATTTATGCTTTGACGACAGTGTGTCTCAAAAGCAGCTTTCACTTATTCGCCTAGTCTGGGCTACAGCTGATCCTACTGCCCGCTGTTGTAATTACATTAACCTCTTGATACCACATGACAAGCTTTCCTGTGAACTGCGATCAATAGCCCATAACTGTTACGTATTTAATAGGCCATGGTTATACTTTAGTTTAGATATAATTAGCTTTTTTCTTCTTTCTTCATTTGTAACGAAGCAAGCAAATGAACTGTTATTCTATTTAGTTTTTTTTTTTAACTAAAGCTTGTTAAGGAAAACAGCATAAAAGCACAGAAAAGACAAGTGATGCTCCATTTATATTTCCCGTGGAAATGCATGGCCTTTCATTAATCCACATCTGCATTTTAATAGAGCTGGAAATGGTAGAGCATAAGAACTGGCAGTAATTAATTTCAGGCGTACTGGTGCAGGTGTGCAAGGTTACAACCTCAGTCAGTAGTCGTGATGTAGGATAGAGGGAATGGAATTCATTTTCTGTGCTCCTCTACATTAAGGTTATTTCTTGCATCTGGTGTGCCGTTTCAAATGAAACATTAAACACAAACTGGGCACTACAAATTGTAGAGGTTAGTGGGAAGAAATCTTGGCTTGAGAGGGTTGGGAAAATGTTATCAGATCACTCAAGGATGAAAAGTCAATGTTAAAAATGAAAAATAACACCAGATTTTCAGTCTTCCTAGCTTATGGATCTCATCCAGAAAGAAGCACTATAGTTCCTTTAAATTGCTAGGCAAGGGGTTTAGACTTCAGGAAAACCGAGGGGCCCTTTTTACAACGTGATTAGCAGCAATACCACCGTGCAGTAAGTGCACCCCTTGTGTGCTAACTGTTGGAGGCCAGCGAGGCATGTTCCTGGCAGTCAACACATGATTGTTAACATTAACATAGTGCAGTCAATGCAGGTGTACCTAATGACACCCATAGAAGTATCGTTATGTGTACTCATACTAATTGTCACAGTGCCACTGAGTGATTGACAATTGCCCTTGTGATAGTGCTAGTGGCACTCTCCATGCTCACACTCTGCCCCTAACCTGCCCACTTAGCACCAGTGTACCGTGGCTGATTACCATGCACGTTAGTGGGTGGTAACTGCCATGCCAATGCATCAGCATTCCAGGTTGGCAATTACTGCTTGCTGAAACACACATTCATCAGTTTGCGGGCATTAGCAAAAGGGCCCCTGATTTTGTTAAGATGGAGAGTTGTTAGCTGGATAGGAAAATCTAGGAGAGGTAGAAGAGCACTGGGCAAAACTGAAACAATCCATTTGTTAGGAAAGTAAATAAAAGAAGAAAAGAGGCTGCTTTCTAAAGAAGTAGCTGAAATGTTAAGAATAAAACAAAGGCAGCAATATGTGGAAAAGCTAGGGGAAGCTGGGAAAATAGTCAGGAAAGTGAAAATGGAAATGGAAGAAAACTGGGTATGTTAGTAATAGGTGTTAGTTCAAAAGTAGCACTGTGAAACTCAAAAATGAAGAGGGGAAATATTTATTTATTTAGCTATGCTTATATATTGCTTAGTCTAATAGTCAAAGCGGTTTACAGAGAATAAGTGAGCCAACATGGCTTTATATAAAACAAGAAGTTAAAACAATGAGAGATAAAACATGAGAAAGGGCAAATGTCACAAAAGTAAATAAGGTTAAGCAAGCATTAATTAGGTTGAATGTGACTGCGTAGTTTCATTAACAGAAAAATGGTTGAAGAAGAAAGTTTTTAACTTCTTCTGAAATTCCTGAAGACCATCAATGCCATGAAGCATGGGAGGAATTAAATTCTGTTAAGTTGGGGAGAAAAGTGAGAATGTCCTTTTAGAGGTAGAACAGGTGGTCTTTGTGGTTAAGGCTGGTATGTGCAATGGGTTTGCTGTGCTAAATCTTCTGCTTCTGTTACAAGCAGAAGAATTTTTATTAGAGTTTCAAGCAGAGAGTTTGTATAGTACTTTAAAGATTGTTAGAAGGGATTTAAATTTAACTCAGTGACCAGAAGCCAGTGTAACTGCTGCAGAATGGGGGTTATATGATCACTCTTTAATTTACTGGTGATAATATGGCTAATGAGGAAAACAGAAAATGACTTAAATATTTTTGTTCAGTGTTCACAGAAGAAGGGCCAAGAATAGCGTTTAAGAGGGGTGGCTAGACTAAACATGACAAAGCGATGGGTCCAGATGGGTATGACTAAGGGTATTAAGGGAACTTGGGAAAGTTCTGGTTGCTTGCTGTGACCTTTTCAGTGTTTCTTTGGAATCTAGAGTGGTTATAAAGGACTGAAGTTGAACAGGTGTGGTCCCTCTCCACAAAAGCAGGAGACTGGGAACCACAGGCTTGTTAGGCTGATCTTGATGTTGAATTAATAGAATTGCTGCTATAGCAGTGCATAGCACCCTCTCTAGAATCCAGTGGATTAAAAGATCTAAGGCAGCATGGTTTACCACAGGTAGGCCTATTTAGATGAATCTGATCAATTTCTTTGACTGGGTGACTAGAGAGTTAGATGAAGGAGGGCACCAGAGTAGTGTACTTGGATGTCAGCAGGGCCTTTGACATAATTCCTCATAAGCAATTTCTAAATATACTCTTGGTATAAACCCTAAAGTGACTGATTGGGTTAGAAACTGGTTGAGTGAGAGGCAACAGAGGCAGTGGTGATTGAAGTTCATTTGGAGGAAAAAACCATTATGAGTGCTTGCTGCTGAGACCTGGTCCTTGAACTGGTTCTTTCAACATTTTTGTAAGTGGTATTCTAGAGGACCTGTCAGTAGAGGTTTAACTATTTGCAGATGATACCAAAATTTGAAAGAGGATAGAAACATGGAAGGTGTGTAAAGCATCAAAAAGAATATAGTGAAGTTTGAGAAATGGTTTTGAGTTTGGCAGTAGTATAATAGGGCGCCTAGGTTTAAAGGACAAGGAGATGCCTCTTTTTGCCCAATTTTATAAACACAAATAGGTATCTAAGTATCTTTATGAAATACTAGTGAAAATCCAGCAGCAGTTGCGACTACATTGAGATCACAGACATTTACGCAGGCATACATGTACACATGTTTACCACTCAAAAACACACATAGATAAGCCTATTTTATAATCAACACATGTTTTGCATAACTCCACCCATGCTCTGCACAGATTGCACCCCCCCCCCAGCAATGTCTATAGTAAAAATATGCATTGTCAAACCATTGTGCATATTTTTAGATCTGAAGTAATCTTGTTAGAGTCATTTTGCATGCTTATAATGCAACATAAAGGTTAAAATGACTTTATACAATTACCCCATGTTTAAAACCTCAGTATCATGAATTTGTGCTGCAAAACCCAAGGGAGTGGTTCAGTGAAGGGGAGGCATTTCTTTTGGGCAGAAAAAAAGAGTGGGATTTAGGGGAGATCATATTTGATGATTTCAAGGCTATCAAATGGGTAGATAGGGGATCCTAAAAGTGCCATGGTTGCCTCAGCTTCGGTTGCGTATGGGATGGGAGGATGGGGTGTACGGGGAGTATTTGTTGCTGCTGAACTGTATTTGATAAGTCTGTGGTTTTTTTGTAAGTTGTTTTAAGCCCTTGATTGGGGTATGAGTGGGGTATCAAGTATGTTTAAATAAATATGGTGAGAACAAAAGCCAGAAGAATACACAGACATAACTATGGCCAGCAGGATTTAAGGGGCAATATTTCCTCTGTTTACAGTTGTGTGTAAACGTTTAGGCACTCCTAGTGAAACTGTATGTTTTAATGAATCTCTAAATAAATAGAAGTTGACTCAATCTCTACGGCATCTTTCAGCAAATTTTAATGCATCATCACTATTTGCGATTTTTTAAAAAATTTCAAAATAAAACAAAAGGCCTGATATTCAGCTGGTCCATCCAATGTATAAAGTTGGGTGCTAGCACCAGCATTTAACATTATGGACCTGATTCCATCCAGGATGCACAGGCCCTCTGTGTGCCTGGTCAGAACTGGATGCACAGAGGGAGTCACGGTTCTGATCCCGTGGGGCACGTCCATCCCTGCTCTTCGTTGCAGTTTGAGCCATGCAGATGTGAGGGCTCATATCACAAGAATAAGAAGGCCGCGGGCAGCGTCCCGGCGGATGCCGGTAACCGGCGGTTCCAGCCGGGCGCGGGCCCATTGGTCTTGGGGGCAGGCGGGGGGAGGGGGGGGGAAGCGGAGAGGTGGTGGAGGGGCCGGCGTCATTTAAAACGATTGGATGCTGGCATCGCGTGCGAGCCAGCATCCAATCAGAAGACTGGACGGGCCATGTGCTCCAGCGACGCGGGTGCGCGCGGGGCACATGGTCCGTGAGCAGGGAGCTGGCAGCGTCCCGCCCTCCCACCCTTGTGATTGAGGGTGGGCTTTGGGGGTAGTTGGGGGTGTCGCAGTTGGGGGGGAAAGGGGGGGGCGGGATCCCGAAGGTTTCCGGGGTCCGGAGACATAAGCTACTTGGGGTGGGGGCAGGGTGCCCACGACCCGGAGAACCCTGAGCTTACTTTTGCTAGTGATATGGCGAAGTTGAGCAGGGGTGGTTCGAGCTGGACTGGTGGTTGACCGGACCAGGGGCGGAAGCGATGTCACCTTGTTAATAGTATGGCTGATGACGTATCGCTCTGCCGGGGGTGTGTGTGTGTGGGGGGGGGAGAATTCATGGTTAAGTTGTGTTGGTTGTTTAAAATGTTAATTGTTATGGGGCAATAAAGCTGCGACCTGGTGCTGTTTTTCCAAGCAATATGTGTCTGTGCATTTTGTGGGTAATGTACAGGGGAGGGGGGGGGGGGGTCCTTGGAGCTTGGGGGAGGATGGGGAGCACCTGGTATGGATCCCCGGTTATAGTCCCACACTGGAAGGTACCTTAGTTATCTGATGATTTTATTTTTCCAGTTGGGTTAGTCCTTCAGTAGTCTTTTTTTTTAATCACTTCCTCTTGTTGGTTTCCTTCTAGGATCTTTACCATAATCTCATTTTCCATTTTATGTTTCTTTACTCTTTCTGTCTTCTTTCCTTCTTCCCCTTCATCTATCTCTGTTATTGATCTTTCTGTTTCATCTTTTTTTCTCCATTTCTCTCTTTTGCCTAGATCAAGATTTCATTTCTCCTTTTTCTTCCTCCACATATTTATCAGCTTTCCATTTCCTATTCTTACTTCCCTAGTCCTCCCATTCTCCACCTCTCTCCTTCCATCCCCAGTTTCCTATTACCTCATTTTCACCCATTTTCTAATCCCCCATTTCGACCATCTATACTTATGACTTCACAGCCTCATCTACTTTCTTCTGCATCTCATCCACTCACCAGCCTCATCTCCTTCCCTATCACTCATCCCCTCTCCATCTCCATTTCCTTTCTTATGGTTTACTCCTGTCCAGACTCACATTCTCTCTTTAATCTCCCCAATTTCTACTCTCTCTCACACCTCTTCAAAGACCTGTCCCTTTCCTTTGCCTCTCACCTTTTCTATAGCTCAGCCCCTTTAAACTGTTCCCTACCCCTCTCAGTTCTTCACATTGTCTCTGTTTTTCATTTTTGTGCACTCAGTCTCTCAGCCCTCATACAGTCACCTAATTTCCATTTACTTCCCTATCCCAAATCAATTTCCTAGTCACTTCTGCCCATGTTCCCTGTAAGTATTAGCGTATGTGTCTCATATCCCCTCGTGTTAAATGTATCCCCCAATTGACCGCTTTGACCTGGTGAAAAGCGGGATATAAATACAGCTAAATAAATAAACTAAATAAACTTCTATCCCCTTAACTAATTTTGTCCTTATTCACAATCCCAGCTAAGCACTAATCACCTACTTATACCCTGAAAACTGTACCCAGACAATCTTAAGGTCTGTCTTCTTCTGGTCTATTACTCATTCCTATATTATTCATCCAACTGAGTTCCTGCTCTTCACATACTTATGTCCTTAGAATCTTCCTCCTGCCTCCGTCTCCCCTTTCCTAAACATCCATTGCCCTTTTATTTTTCCCCATACCTTCTCTTTTGGCTTCCACACTGTTTTTCTTTGCATATGCCCTTGCTTCTCCCAGTCTCTATTTGTCCGCCTCTTCCTTCCTTCAGCATCAGTCCTCAATCTCTTTCTTCCAGCCCCAGCTTCAGTCTCAGCAACCTACTCACAACCCACAGCCACCTAGCATCAGCCCCAGCCCTGTGACATTAACCTAGATCCCTTCTTCCAAACCACAGCCCCAGCATAATCCTCAGCTCCTTCCCCAGCCCACAACCCTTAGCATCATCCTCAGCCCCCTTCTTCCAACCCACAGCACTCGATAATTGGTGCCAGCCTTTTTAGGATATCCACAATGAATATGCATGAGATAGATCTGCATGCACTGCTTCCATTGTATATTCCCCTGTATTGAAACAATAGTGGGAACATCTTCCTTGATTCTTATGACTGGACTATTATTGTGATTCTTCTGCCACTGTCCACCTGAAAGGTTTGAAATACAAGGAAAGGCCCCATCCTGTTTCCGAGAAGTACTTTTTCTCACATTTCAAACCTGCTGCATGGCCCATTACAAGTGACAGAACAGTTGTGGGAATCCTGGAAGATGCTCTCTATGCTTTGAAAGATGAGCTGGTCAGGCAGGCTTTAGAGGTCCTTCAGCATCAGTTCCCCAAGCCAATGCCTCACTGCTCATCCTTTAAACTGGCCCTGCACTGAATATACATCTGATTAGCCATCACTGGCACATACCAATTCAAAGTTAGATCTACTATTTAGGAGGCCTAATTTTATATACACTACCTTTCCATTTAGTGGCTGAATATTGTTGCTAACAAATAAGTGCTGACTCCATGGTTTTCTCCTTCTTAATGCTGACCCCTTCTAATATGGATAAAATCTGGTTAACTAGTATGTTAAACAACCCAATCATATCCATATAAGTGTTGAAAATACATGTATGAGTGAGGTTTGCATTTGCCATCTGCCAGCAAATGCATAACTAACATCAAGCGCAGTCACTATGGACACCTTTCTAATCAGCATGGGCACATTTTCCAGTCAGTTGTTTGGCAAAAATGGCAGCTTACAAATGCTCACTATACTCAGCTAAGAGTCCTTCTAATTCTTGCTTATAGAATGCTTTCCCCCATTTTTCCTTGCAGAAATCTTCTAGTACAGAGATATTCTTAGGTCTCCTTGCATGCATATCATGTTTGAAATCTCCCCATAAGTTGTAAAGAATATTCAAGTCTGAGGGCTCTGGGGGTCATTCCAGAACCCCTATCTTTTTTTCTGTAAGTTCTTCATGGTTAATTTTCAGGTATATTTTGGATCATTGTCTTGCTAACATATCCAACCTTCAAATACTTCACTGACTGGGGGATATTAGCTACTAGGATATGTTATTATTTAATTGCATCTACAGATCCTTCCACCTGTGCAATATTTTCTGTTACTGCCTGCCATATAACCACAAAGCATAATTGCCCACTATTCATAATGGTGAGGTATCCTTTTTCCAATACTTCATCTTTTTATTCCAGATATATCATTTATTTATTTAGTTAAACCTATATACCACAAATCTAAGAGGAATGCTTACTAAATGGCAATAAGGGAGTAGTCTTTTCTGTGCATTAATGACAGCGATAAGGGGTTACCATGTGGTAAGTGTGCTGGGCATGGTAGAGGTGGTCCGGCTTTAAGGGGTAGTAGTGGACACTTACCATATAGTAATAGACATGCTGCGTTAAAGGTTGGTAGTGGACACTTAGCATGCAGTAACAGGACATGCTGTGTTAAGGTGTCTTGCATGCACCTTAACACAGGAAAGCCATTGAAAACGCTGAAAGGGGGGCAGGGAAGCCATTGAAGAAGATATGGATGCAAGCACAATTAGTAGCTGATGGAGTTGGCTCACCTGATGCCTAGCAATGTGGCAGTACATGTGCTGAGCATGTTTGACTGTAGAGCAGGCCTATACTGTTGACTAGGCAATATAGGTGACTGCCTAGTGATGATGGTCAGTGTGTGTATTGGCTACGTAATGGGTGGGTGATAGCAGCAGCGAAGTCAGCAGAAGGGATGCAGCAGCAGGAGGTGTTGTGACAGGCGTGCACTCCTAGATGCTCCTGAAAGCATACACCATGCTGTAAGCTACATTATAGTGTCTGTGAGGTGTGGACATGTATCCAGATGTACTGTCAGTGTGTGGCATGCCATAGGCCAGGACAGTGTCTGGGTGGAGGCAGCATGTTCCTGATGTGGGCAGCAAAGGGAGGATTGTCCATGAGTGCTCATGTGGAGCAGTCACAGGAGAGGTATGCATGATATGGCTAACTGCTGCAAATGACCCCTAATGGCCATGGTGGGCCAACTTACTGCTACCCCACGATGAATCTCCCTGACAATCAAATGGTGGGTGCAGGGTTGTGCCATGGATTTTCCAAGCAGAGAGTTTACAATGTAGATGGTGGGTGGATGCATGAGATCATACAGGCCAAAAGCATTTGGTGTGTGTGAACTAAAAGTAGCAGTGTCATGGGGTACATGAAACATCATTTGTGCGGGTAGGACTGGTGCCTCAGCCTGTGCAACTGCAAGACAATACACCCGACAGAGTGGCATGATAGAAAAGGACAAGTTAAACCCATTTGCCCTATGTGGGGCAAGTAATGATGGCAGAACAGTGCAGGGAATGGCTATGCAATGAGTGTTAGGTGCCTGAATGTATGAGATATATCCTCTTTCCATAAAGCTGGGAGGTCACAATGATGGCAAAACAGAAAACACATCTATACCAGTTGACCCAGACATCTGCTACGTATATATTTTTATTTCTTTATTTATTTGGACAGTTTTCTATACCACCCCTTCCTGAGATCAGGGGTGCTTTACATGGAACAACAAGTTACATAGAACAGAATAGAACTATATACATTGTAACTCAAAAGTAACTATGTACATTGATGCTCATTAAACTATATACATTGTATCTCAAATTGTAACATTGTTGTAGTTTCATCAAGGACTGTTACATATATTATTGCTGGAAGTGTATCGCTGCAACTGTCAGGTGCAATTTATGTTTTTTGAAAAGATTATGATAATTGCAGTTTATGCTTTGACAATTGCAGTTTATGCTTTTGGAGAGCTTATGTCTGGTATGGGGGACTGGGATGGAGCTGACTAGGTGCTGCTGACATTGTGGTTGCTGTAGTGTTCAATGAAGAGAAGGGTCTTTAATTCCTTCCTGAATGCTTGTAGGTCTTTGATTGATCGTAGCAAGTCTGGCAAAGAGTTCCATAGGACTGGGGCTGAGTAGATGGATGCTCTGTTGCTTGTTATTTGTTTGGTTTTGCAGATAGATGTTGGAATGATCAGGAGGTTCTGCTTGCTTTTTCTTCTGTTTCTGGTGTCAGATTGAACATTTATAAGAGATGTCAGATAGGAAGGTGCAATGTTGTTGAGTAGCTTGAATGTTGTGATTATCGTTTTATATTTTATACGACTTGATATTGGGAGCCAATGGAGATTATGCAAGATGAGGGTGATATGGTCCATTGAGTGTGCTTTGGTTATGATTCTGGCAGTGACATTTTGGACTAACTGGAGATAGGTTATGTTCTTTTTGGGTAACCCATATAGGAGGCTGTTACAGTAGTCCAAGTGGGGTGTGATTATTGCTTGGACTACCGTTCTGAAGTCTGGGGGGGGGGGGGCAAGAAGGGGTCTAAGGTATTGCACGGTTCTTAACTTGAAAAATATGGTTCTGGCAGTTTGTTTTATATGTGCTTCCTTATTAAGGGTTTTGTCTAAGATGATGCCCAGATATTTAACCTCTTGCTTTACTGGGATGGTGATGTTGAGTACGTGGATTGTTTGTGGAGGGGTAAAACTATGGTCTCTGGTGGTGACAAGTACTTCAGTTTTCTTAAGGTTAATTTTGAAGTTGTTTATATTTAGCCATTTTTCTGCTTCCTGTACACATTCAGTTAGATTGTGGTATGTGGGGTTATTTACATCAATTTGGGAGTAAAGCAGGATATAATCTGCATAAAGGTGATACCCAATTTTGTAATTCTTGAAAATTGTACATAGAGGTTGAATATAGAGGTTGAACAGGACTGCAGAAAGTGCAGATCCCTGTGGGATACCTTTCTCCTGGGAGAAGTGTGATGCAGATTTGTGTACAGTTTTTACATATTGGGTACGTTCAGATAGGTAGGATCTGAACCACTGGAGGACAGTTCCTGCTAGACCTTATTGTGCAAGCCTTGATAGGAGTATATTATGGTCTACATTGTCAAAGGTGGCCATTATGTCTATAAATATGAGTATAAAGGCCTTGTTTGCATTATCCATGCCTTGTATAAGGGCATCAAAATGTACTAGCAGCAATGTTTCAACACCATGATAGGAGTGGAATCCATATTGATGCTCGACAAGTGGAACATTTAGGTCAATGAAACTTTGGAGTTGTAATTGGACAGTTTTTTTTGATAATTTTCACTAGAAATGGTATGCTGGCAATTGGCCTGCACGAGGTTGGGTCTTCTATGTTTAGGGTCCTGTTTTTCAGTATGGGCCGGATGGCTGAACGTTTAGGATCACTGACCCACTACAATACATCATGGCAGAGCCACTAAATCCATGCTCACAGATGTCCATGATGGGGAATGTCATGTTGGGCTACCCAACGTGTGGCCATAATGCATAGAAATGTAGAAGAACGATTGTCTGCAGGTCACAGCAGAGCCAGGACTGTGCGAGGTGAGTAAGCACACTAAGGCACAAAACAAACAAGTGGGAATCAGACCTTGGACCTTTGACCATGGAGACATTGCACCAACCAGTAGGCTACACCTCCACACAGCTCTACATAAATGGGTAGAGCCTGCAGATCTCTGATCAAACTGTTTGCTGCCTGTGCCAATTTAGGCTGGGCCCTTCACTACCCATGAGGCATTGCACATGCAAACCAACAGTCTGCTGCTGAAGAACCAATGGAGAATGCACTGATACAGCATATTAATTCAGTAAGACACACTGGCTGCATGTGCTACATGCTCATAATAGCAAGCAGTGCTGCAGAATGGTTTCAGCTGTCACCCTGAGGGTGGGGAGGGGTGCCCAGTACCTGGTCCACTGAACCTACACTATTAGAGATGGTCTCTGCTGCAGGTCCACATCACTGCTAGTGTGTGGCAGGTATTGTCTGTGATATGTTGTGCTTGTTTCTTGCATGCTGTAGATGGCAGTGACAGCAACAGCTTGGCTCTGTGTTCTGCCCATGTTGGACACTAATTTTCCAATAACAGTACAGATTAGTGGCCAGTGTCAATGTACTGTTGCCATAGAAAGTCAAGGGTGTATAGGCTGGTGTGGGCCTACTGTCCTGCCAAGACTTCAGTGAGTATGTCATGATCCACTGCTGCTCCAACCATTGAGGACTAATAGTTGATTATAGCATGGGCAGTGAGACTGCCCCTGCTGCCCTTCACTGGGCTGTATCAGCCAAGCACAAACCAACTGTGGTTGGTCTGCTGGTCAGCATGCATGGCATGTGTGTAGTGTGACCACAAACACTCTGCCTTGGGATTCTCAGCATTGATACCCAGCCATTTGCTTAGTGATTGGCATCCCCAGACAGAGAATGCATCCACATCACTGGAACCAGATGCTTGTAATAGTTCTATGTGGATACATAGCTTGCCATGGTCACATTTTGGTCATAGTGAGAGTGCCATCTCAGCATGACATACAGTGGCCACTCAGGCAATGCACATTGCAGATGGGCACAATGGCATCTCAGCCAGTGACCCTACCATTGTGGCAGACACATCCAGGCCAATCTTTGCAGTTTCAGACAATATTCACAATGCTCTGCTTTGCCTTATTCACATTTTCCAAACAGGCTTGGGAAAACTCGGACAATGAAAATCAAAGTGCAGTGCAGAAAGCCACAGGGCAAAGGGGAGCCATACACACACACACTCACACACACACACACACACACACACACACACACACACACACACACACACACACACACAAACACACACACATTCTCATTGGTGCACTGTGCAAAAGTAGAGATGGATGGCATTCCTGCTTGACACTCCTGTCTCAATGTCAGCTCAAGGATTGATAACATGTGCTTTGTTTGCAGGCATTATTATGGTGCCTTGGCTTTACCACACATTCTTACCATGTGCTATTAGCCTCCAGTGCTGCTGGTAGGTGTTTCCACCCTTGCTGGCCATCTCCTTGTGGGTTGCACATGCTGAAGGTGTACTTACACTGTCAGCTAAACCTTGTCCACAGGAAGGTGCAATACAGAAACCCCAGCAGGGATCTGAACCTGTGACTCTCCACACACCACCTTAGGGGGCTAACAGCTCCTGTTGCTGACATGCTTCCCTTCAGCTGGCCTTTGGCACATGCTGTAATGTGCATGGTGCACACGACCAGGACAAGGCTTCTATCTGCTGCAGTCTGGTGCGACTTCCCACGCCACCACCAACACCCCACTAGCAGACATGCCCATGCACTGTCAGTGGTGGTGGTCGCAGTCCCAGCATGTTAAACATGCAGGTTTGGTGTGTGCCTTGGGCACAAGGGCTGGATGGGGTGGGCAGGGGCACACATGGATAGCCATGCAGCCCCCTCAACCAGCTGCCCATGGAGGGGTCCCATCACCATCTGCCACTGATACATCTCAGGGAGAGGATGGCAGCCACTGCTGTGGTATTTCCTTGGGTACCTCTATTTTCCACCTACCTGAAGGGCTACAGCATCTGGCACTTTTGGTCTCTTCCCCCACAACTGTATTCTGCAGCAATGGGGGTGGGGGAGAGTCAGCCTGGATCTCTGCCTGGGGTGCCAGGACCCTTGGACTGCCCCATGTGGTACATTGCATTTCCACAGCAGTAGCAGGACTGTGTGCTGCCACTTTCACTGTGGGATCATGATGAACATCACAGATGGTTCTGTGGATGACAGAATAACCCTTTGCGGAGAGGTTAAAATGGTTGGGGCTCATCAACCTGGGGAAGAGACGGCTGTGGGGAGATATGATAGAGATAATTGACCAGAGTGGAACAGGTAAACGTAGGTCACTTTTTTATGCCATCAGACTGTGGACAGACTAGGGTCCTGCAATGCGGCTACAGTGTAACCCATTTGGGTCTTCTAGATGAAAATATTTTTTTAGTCAACACATAATCAAGCCCTGCAATCCATTACCAGAGGATGTGGTAAAAGCTGTCAGTGTAGCTGAATTTTAAAAGGTTTGGACGGTTTTCTGGGTAATGGTTCTTAAACCATTGCTAAAGAGGACCCGGGCTATTTGCTGCTTGCCCCATTACAGTTACTGGGGATCCTGTGTTTCTTTTGGGGAAACTGCTGGGTACTTGTGACCTAGATTGTGCACTGTTGGACACAGGATACTGGACTTGATGGACCTTGGTCTGAGACAGTTTGGCATATTTTGCAGTATTATGTTCCTATGTGCCATCTAGGCAGCTGCCTGGTCCCCCCTGTGTACCATCAGCCCTCACTGCATGACCCATGTGCCACCTCTTTTGCCCCCATTTGCACATCAACACAGTGCCCTTTCATACTTGGGCACTATGCTGTTGCTGCTAATGGAGCAGTACTATCTTGGGTTTCCCTGTATGTGCATCACATTGCAGACGTAAAATAGGCACGTTCACCTCAAAAAACACCCTTTCTGAAAGGAACTGAATTGCATTAGGGTTCCTGCTGTTAGAGATGCCTGCGTTAAGGGAGCAAGCCTTGTTCCCACCCACTCCCCGCCCATTGACCCACACTTTCCGCCCCGAGAACTCCTTCTCTCCACCCACAGGTATCGTTAGCCTGCACTAAAGTGGCTGGTACCTTAAGTGTGTGTTAAAGTGGTTTTTTTGCACACGCTAAAGGTGCAGATGCACAGTTAGCATGAGCTAACAGCACACTTGCTCCTTTACCCTGGTTTAGTAAACATACCCCTAAGAGTCTAAGCGATTCACAAGAAAACAACATGGCCATAAAGGTCTTATATAAAACAAGTGCAAGTAACAGTTAAATATTACATACAAGGTATAATACAGAATCAAATTATACTATTTGAAATATTTAGCTTTATTTGAAGTCCAAAAGATCATTTATGGCTCGAAGATAATCTGGAAGTAGATTCCAGAGCATAGGCACAAAGAAGGAGAAGGCTCTTCTTGATGTTGAAAGACTAGCTTTAATGTAAGCGGGAGGCACATTTAAAGATTTCAACATATTACACCTTCTACTCCTCTTGTCAGGCCCTTTTTGAATAAGGGAATGAAGATAATTAGCAGAAATATTATGATAGGCCTTAAAAGTCGTGAGTAGGGACTTAAATTTAATACGTTGAGATACAGGCAACCAATGCAGATCCTTACGAAGTGGTGTGATATGACAGTTTTTGAGGCTTTATAAAGGAGACAAGCAGCTGTGTCCATTGCAATCTGAAGAAGGTGAATAGCATTGTTGGGAATGCCTTGAAGTATAAGATTACAAAAATCCAGGTGAGGAAAAATAAGAGCCTGTACAACAGAACGAAAGTCATGCTGATCTAGAAGCAGACTTAGGTGTGCTTCTGAGTTTATAGTAGATGGCTCTTGCAGTGAGATTCACATGAGAAGCAAAGGAGAAACATTGGTCTAAGATTATACTGAGGTAATGCATTTCAAATTTAACTTCTAATTGTGTAACTCCTATAGTAATGAAAGTTCATGGGGTAAAGGTATTATTTTTGAAGATATAGAGGACCTCAGATTTTTTACAATTGTTATCAAAATTCTGTTCTGTGAGCCAATTCGTGATATCAGTAAAACACCTTATTAGTGATGAAATGGTTGGATCATTGGTGCTAATAGGGGAGTATAACATGACGTCATCAGCAAATAAGAGATATATTTAGTATATTGTGCTTTGATAAGATTGAGCATATTGGTTAGAGGAAAAGATTGAATAGTAGAGATAAGGCAGAACCCTGTGGGACTCCTTGTTTCTGAATGTAAGTGGAAGACATCTCGGAGCTGATTTTGACTTGTGGTTTCGGATCTGTGAGGTAGAATTTAAACCAACCCAAAGTGGAGTCTCTTAAGCCCAGAGGGCCTAATTCCATCCTGGATGCCCTGGCCCTCTGTGTGCTTGGTCAGAACCGGATGCACAGAGTTAGACGGGATTCTGATCCCGCGGGGCACATCTTTGCTAAGAAAGGTAAGCTGGCAATAGGTTGATATGATGATGGCTGTGTTGAATCCAAGGAGGCACTCTTCTTGACTGGTCTAATAGAGGCCATTTTCAGATCACTTGGCATGTAACCCTGGGATAAAGATAAATTGGTATTATGAGTAGTTTGGATGAACGGTTCAATGTTTGTTTCATCAGTCAAAAGCACTTTGTACCGAAAGATTTCAGGATTAACAAGGTTTTCATTTGCATACTTTAGATCAGTGGTTCTCAACCCTGTCTTCTGGGACCCCCCAGGCCATTCAGGTTTTCAGGATACTTACCATGAATATGCATTAGATAGATCTGCATACAATAGAAGCAGGGCATGCAGATTTATCTCATGTATATTCATTGTGGATACCCTGAAAACCCAACTGGACTAGGGGTCCCAGAAAACTGGGTTGAGAACCACTGATCTAAGTCATCAGATACTCTTTGATCAGCCCTGAAATATAAGAAAATATTTTGTCACGCAATGCATAATTAAGCTCTGGAATTCATTGCTGGACAATGTGGTACAAAACGTTTATATAGTTGGATTTAAAAAGGGGTTGGATAGGTTCCTGGATGAAATGTCCATAAACCATGTTAAAGTGGATTTGGGAACAGCCACTATTTATCATTGGGGGTTAGTAGCATGGAATGTTGCTATTTTTTGGGATCTTGTCAGGTATTTCTGACCTGCACTAGTGTTGCTATGCTCATGTAACCCTTCTTCTCAAGTCACTTCACTAGATCCCTATCCATTTCAAACTTCTCCTACTTACCTACAAGTGCATTCATTCTGCAGCTTCTCACTATTTTTCTCTCACTCTACATTCCTCCTTGGCAACTCTACTCCTCTGGCAGATCCCTTTTATCGGTGCCCTTCTCTGCCACTGCCAAATCTAGACTTCATCCATTCCACCTTGCTGCTCCATATGCCTGGAGCAAACTATCTACTGTAAGTCAGTGCATTGGTCTCCTTTTCTGGCCCTATTCAAGTCCAGGCTGAATACCCATCTCTTTGAGGTTTCTTTTGGACCTAATGCTCCTCATTCTCTTGTCCATTGCCTATGTGTGTCTTGCCATACTCCAGACCCCAGTTTTGTGATGTTTTTTCATCTTGATTAGATTGTAATTCTGATGAGTAGGGACTGTGTCTTTATTTATTGGTACCACTGACTTAGATGAATTTTAGCTATGTGAACAACCACCAGGGAGACTCAAAGCCCTACCCCCCCCCCCCCCATAGTCCAACATCTCAACTTTCTTACTCCCAAGGTGTTCCATATCTCGCCTTCCCTAGCGTCCCTCA